>OY728146.1:1805499742-1806783818 GCA_963277665.1 Viscum album
GTTTGTACCATTATGATTTTGTGGGAATTTGATAGAGGTTAGGTTAGTGACATTAGGTATTGTAGCTTCTGTAGCATTTATTGATGGGTGTTTTCTAATTGGTTATATCCCATTTCATTTTATTTTTTTTCTTGTTATTTTTAATATTATCATTTTTAATAGTGAGTTATTAATTTTGTCTTAATATTATCATTGCCCGGATTTTATATGGGTACCATGTGACCTGAGTTGGGTGAGCATTCCAACCATTGCAATGTGATTTTATTGAATGGATATGTGTATTGGGTTGGATGATAATGCCAACATTTTTTAGAGATGTAATGGAAATTTGGGTTATGTGTTCATGTCAACTGTGGACATGTGAGATGTTATGATACACATTACGTGTTTTTGTTTTGGCATTCATTCCATCCATGTAAATAAACATTATGATGGATTGGGTAATATTATGAGAGTAGGGAAAGCATGCCAACCATGTATGTGAGTTATATATCTTTTCATATAAACATGCTCATTTATAGTCGATGTGAATGCATATGATATGATTTTATTGTAAAATGATTTTTATATAATAAAAATTATTTAAATTAGATGTTATATAATATCTAAATTATAAACCAGAATAAAGTAGATGTGATTATAATAGAGAAATACGGAAAATAATTTATTACTTATGAAGAAGAACATCAAGCTCCCACTTCCAAACATTCTTTATTTGGAGGATGTATAGTTTTGTGT
Source organism: Viscum album (assembly GCA_963277665.1). Classification (NCBI taxonomy): domain Eukaryota; kingdom Viridiplantae; phylum Streptophyta; class Magnoliopsida; order Santalales; family Viscaceae; genus Viscum; species Viscum album. The sequence continues at coordinate 1,805,500,481 of OY728146.1, forward strand.
TAAAATAAGGTGTTTCCAAACTTGAGATTTAATTTTTTGGTATAGAATATAGAAAATTCACTTCTAAAAAACTAAACATCAGCTTTATCTATAAATAGGTAGATGAAAGAGCTATTTATAGATTATAATGACGAGAATGTCCAAAAATACCCATTCCTTAATCTATAAATATTATAATTTTATATGGAATGTGGAAAAAAGGGACAATGGATAATGAAAGGCCATGAATTCCTACACCCAAAACAATAAGGTGACAATGTTACAAAATAATTTGAGTAGAATTTATATCATTATAATTTACATATTGATAACATCTTAATGTGTACTTGAAAACCCCCAAAACACCTTCACACAAGATTTAAGGGTGGGATAAAAAAATTCAAATTTGAGGGTATTTATTAATCTAGTATAAATATTGAACCCACTTGGTTTTTAGTGTATTTTTCAATAATAAAAATGAAGGTAACATGGATAAACTCATTATGTATTTTGGAATGCCTCTATGAATTAGTTTTGAGTTCCCAGGCATGTTTTTGAGAATAGAGTTGTATATTATTTCATGGATTATCCATTCTAAATAATAGTTAATGTGAAGGTAGAATTTTCTTCAATTAATAATAATAAAGGAAGAATAATCATTTAGAAAATAAGGTTAAATATGATGTAGATATTTTATATTGTAGCATGAAGATATTAAAGATACTAAATATGAAGAGTTATTATGGTATATTATTACATAAATTGAGTTTTAATGAAAGATTACAATTATATAATATTTTTGGGTGTTTATAGACCAATGGATATTTTTTCTCAATAAATAGACAACTTTACGGTCCTTTGAATAAGAAGAGAGTAATTATAACCATATATAAGTTTCACAAACAAGAAAAATTCTAATTAGATATCCAGGTGAATGTTGACCCATATGTTTAGTTATCTATGTTGTACTTGGAGATTATCTAAGTGGATGTAATTAATGAATAATGTTTATAAAGGGGAAAAAGGGACTAGATATTTTGAAAATAATAATAAGAGATTGAATTTCAAGGAGTACTGAAATTAATAAAAACCTAAAGAGACTATTAATGATTAGTATAATGTAAACATCATAATAAAACAATATAAATGAACCAAGAAATATATTTTCATGTAGTGTATGGAAGATAATGATATCCCATACCTGAAACCATAACAAGGTTTTGAAATCACCATATTAGTGTTATTTTATCATATGTTCAGTTTCACATCATCACTAAATATAATGTCAAACCAAATCACTTTCTGATGAAAATTGATCGACATCATCTTTGTCTCAATATCCATTCCTTGATATCATCACCAATATGAAAATATTTTTCAAAATTAAATATTTTTATATATTTAAATTTAAACTAATAATGTTTTTGTAAAAAATGATTTTGATGTTTTAAGAATTACCAACTAAATAAAACCCTATATAGATATAATATAATGGGGTAACACATCCAATAATCATCTTATATAATTGAATGAATGATTTTTTTTTTGAGAAATGACATTTTCATTTTTCATCTTTATATGACCCCCTATTCCCGAATTATGCCTTGTATTGCAAAAAAACTCCCTTTGAAAAGGATCATTTACAAAATTCCCATTATATTTTGGTTGGATGTCCAATCAAAGTTCTAGTTGGGAGGATTGGTGACCTAAATGTTTTGATTACATTAAAAAAAGATAAATAAAAATTTTAATATTTAAAATAGATAATATTATAATATAAATATTTAAAATAATGAAAATATAACAGGAGTTGATATATTTATGGAATAACTCATTGAATCGGCATTGCATGGGATGATTTTTTATATTGACTTATTCAATTTTCCTTTAACACATCAAAAAATAAATCACATTTAATTTAAAAGTATTGTATGCAATTTCATATCCATTTGAGATTAATTTATATATATATATATAATATATATTTCAATACCCTGTGCTTCTCATGATGATAGATATAAACAAACACCTTCCATTACTTTTTATGTACCCCTTCATGTACCTTATAATACTACTTCTACATGGTCAATAATGTATTATTGAATATATTAAATAATCTCCATTTAAAATTATTGCATTTTGTATCGAAATTTCACAACATCCATTTTCGTGCTATAAGATCAGCAATGGTAAAGTGGAATAATATCTATACAAAGAAGTTCATTTATAAAATAATAGAATATATTTACATAATTAAATTCAAATATGTCCCAATGTATTAAAATTACCATTATACGGTAATCAAATAATTAATTCTCCCAATATTGAGGTATATGCCACCAATCAGAATAGGTAATTGGATGGATAACTTTCTTTTCAACCAAATAACATAGAATATAGCAAAATAATCCTACAACATCATTTTTTGGGACCCTATAAAAGTCAAATGGTACAACAGTCATTAATCCATTTAGAATATATAAATATGATATATTTATATTTTCCTCTATACTAACATTGTTTTCATCTTTTATGAAAAAATAGTTTATAGTATAAAAAGTGAAATAATTTTATTTACTTTAAAATTTGTATGTATAACTATCATCCTCCAATATCCTGAGAAAAAAATAAGAGTGAGTACATGTTCCCTCACTGATGAACATAATGAATGGGTAGGAAATGTTCCAGATGCTAATAGTATAAAGAAGGAGAGTCTTCCAGATACTGACCAAATAGAGGGGGTGTGGGAGATGCTAACTGGTGGTAAGAAGAGGGTGTTATAAATGCTATAGTGGGAGAGACAGTTGAATCATCAGGTATCTGTATGGTCGAGGGAACATCAAATGATAGTGGATTCGGATCGGTGAATCACTTATTCCATGTAATTCCTATCATTTTATCAAATAATGTTTACTTCTTAGAAAATATTTAAAAAAATCATGAAGACAGAATATAAATGTTTTTGTATAGACTATACTGAAATACAAAATATAATTAACTGTGATAATTAATGATTAAACTTATAACATAAGTTGTTGATAAATTATTGGATGACAGAACATACAATAATTTGTTTACTTCAATCAGGTTGTTTTAGTACTCCATCATTACACTATCTACTTCATCCACCCTTGCAGGACTAATATTTTTAGTATAATGATGGAATAATTGGATAGTTTATTATTGTTAATGGGATTCAATGTCCATGGTGAAATCTTCAACTTTTTCACCCGTATCATACAAGTATCTCTGCTTTTTGTGAGCAAATACACTCCACCCTTCATTGATGAAATATTGCATATAATATAACATTTTCCCTGAAATGATAAGATATAATGATCATTTAATTAACCATCATTAACTACAATAAATAGATATAATTTCATGGAAGTTAATTCCATGGAATCTCTTTAGATACCCATGATAATATCCACCCACATACATTTAAATAAAACAACTAAAAGATTCTCATTGTTGTTTAATTCAATAATATAAATCAATTATTCGTATAATTCTAATTAAAAATCTATAAATATTCATTTATTTAGGGTTTTAAAGCCCTATTTAGGATCAAATGTACAAAATTTAAAGTCGTTCACATTATAAGTGTCAAATTTAATATCATTTTTTAGATCAACTTAATAAAGTAACTTTAAAACTTCTAAAAAATCACCATGTGAATCAGTATTCATGTTCTAAATAATGTAATATACAATATTATATTTACAAAACACGTGTCAACATAATAACCATGTTGATTGAAAATTTACCGTCTTACATGACGTGTAAACCATTCTACAATATCCTTATAACAATATATTTTTATTTCTTTCTAATTTCATGTTTGGATTCTCAGTAATCTATTTGATTGTATCCTGAGTTGTTCAATAAATGTATCTTTAATTTCACTATTCAGAAACACATATCTATGTACCTATAAAAATCCATTTTTATTAGTGTAATATTTGATATCATCCCAACCAATTAGCTAATAGTAGGGATTTTTTTTGATTTCCCATGTAATTGATTTTGATTCAATGTTTTATCAACATGTATGACATGAATGAATCATGAACTAATATTATCCATGCATCTTGAAAAAAAGGTAATACATTCCTCTTAAAAATATCCTTCAAAAATAGGGCCATAAGATTGAGATTTATTTTTCATGTATGATTTCAAATGACAATGATATATGTGAAATAAAATAAAATAAACCTAATTATGAATTTAATAATGTTCCATGATTATTCGACATATGATGAATAATATATAAATAAAGTTCAACTCAATTGGATTCATGCAACAAAGGATTATTTTTGTGGAAACACTTTGATATGTTACATAAATAACCATCCTATACCTTCACATGTTTTAAAATATGAAGGAATGTATCTTTATCCCAATTTTTAAAAGAGAAAATTTATCGAGCATACTCTCTAATCTCATCTAGCCATATATCATGCTTTATTATTTTTGATTGTAAGTCTTCAATACCATTGAGGAGATCCTTCTATTTTACATGATCATTATGAAATTTAATGATAATATTATCACAAAAAATATTCTAAATAAAAATTTCATCAATATTATTCATCAAAAAAATTAAATTCCTCATACTGAATATTGAATAATTTAATTTTTTTTATTCCATTGTTGTGTACAAATTTCTCTAGATAATGATCTTATAAATCATTTACAACTATCATTCAAATGGTGTGGCTTCCCAAAATCTATTTCACCATTTCCATGTTATACAAATATTTTAGAACCATTCAATATCTTTGTATATGGTCTATGAGAAATTGAACCATTGAATTTTGACTTGTTGAATTCAGATCTATGAGATGCATCTAGAAATCTTTGATTACACAAGAATCACAATTTTTTTACAATTAACTAGTTGTTCAGGGTTAAAACAAACGTTAGAAATAGTAGAAACCAAACATTTCTAAGTGATCCAACCAAATTAGTTCCCATGTCTAGGGATATCACTAGTTGTCCAAAATATATCATTTTTCTTTTTAGACATTTTTCTTGAAGATGCAACAAATTTATAAACACAGTTTCTCCATAAATCATTAAATTCTTCAATAAAAATATATATGTAATTGTCAATATAAATTATATAATATTTTTCCATGAATAATCATCAAAATGATAAAAGATATTTGTTTCATACACATCTAGATAGGTAGATTTTAAGAGATTAATATAACCATCTAAATGCTATAACTGGTGCTAAAAGTCCAAAATGGGTTGTGTTTATTGACAACTAATCCAAATCACACATTACTAGGATCAGATGAGAAATATGGATGTAATTAATCAAATTACGTCCATGATTTTGAAAATATTTGATGTTGCGTTATCCATTAATTATTATTATATATAGAATGTCAGATCATATGCTCGATTGTTTTTGAGGACATGAAAAATATTTGAAATCATGGTTATAAGGGGAAGTAAAAAAACCATTATAGGTTTGCTATTTTTATTCTTCTTTATAGTAGTATTTTGATTCAAACTTCCATCATCACCTATTGACTACTATTTAAAAGAAGAATGTTTTTTTTCAAATCAAGTCTTCTTGAATCCTCTCCCAGATAAAGAATGTGACCATTAAGACAAGAATGTATTTTTATTATATTTCAGACCAGTATTGTTATGAACGTTTTTATATCTTAAAAATAATCATGTTTTTTCGTATCATGAAATGAATCATGCTATAATTCCAATATCATAGAAATCCCTTTTTTTATTCCTAATATGATTTTTTTGTATAACTTCTCATGAAAGACTGTTTTGAATATTTTAAACAACCATTATACAACTATTTATTTCCATCTTCAAAAAATCATGAAACACATTTGTCATATTCATAAAGATATCTATTTTAATAGTCTTGGGAAAATCAAGTGAAGGATACATTGATATGTTACAATCTTGACCAGGTTTTCCCAAAGTTCCAAAAACATCAATTATCCTATTACTATTTCTAGAACAATAAATAGGTTCTTCTGATATATTTCGATGATGACATTGTTTTATTTAAATGTGGAAAGCATCATTTATATTTTTTCAATTCATTTTCAAATTTTTATGAATTTGGTATATCATTTTTTTGATTGAAATACGTGCTAAATATTCCAATAATGTTTTATTCTCAATGCAAAAACTAACACAAATATTGAGCAAGGAATTCATTCAATATCAAGTATTCATAAACATCATGTCTTTTCAACCATCTTATAAATTTACATTTTGTACATGGATATCTTATTTTTTCACCAATGAATTGATTGGAAATTGAAAAATATAATAACTCCTCCAAACCTTTAGCAAAACGAGGAGTGTTCCTCGGTAATTTGATTCATCTTCTATCCATATATATCACAATGTTCCAACACATTGTTAAATAAAATTAAAAAACCTAAGTATTAAAATTATGAAAACTTATAAATTTACGGGCAAAATTACAAAACGATTAGTTTTAAGAATATTAACAGAAGTACGAAACTGTTCCAGGTAATAAAATCAATCATGGATAGTATTATGTAATATAAAATAAAGATGAAAATAATGCAATAATTAAGATTTTTTTCAAATGTCCTTTTAAATACATTTATCAATCCAGACAATGAATACCAACTTATAAATCTAACTATTTTCATAAAATCAATTTTGATGGCCAGAACCCTTACTCTGAAGGATGTAAAATTGTGTCAAGCACCCATTTTTCAAGACCAAACATTCATATTTTTAAAAAAATTCATGTCACTATGAGATACATGGACTCAAAACCATTTGATAAAAGATTAATGGTCAACTACCTTCAATTCCAAAAACATTCATCTAAACCAACACACTCACATTTTAATGAAAAAACTAGTGTCAAACACCCCATTAAATAGTAAATTACCATTAGAAAATACACCATGAGTTTTAAAAACCACTTGGCATGTGACATAGTTCTTTAAAAAGTTATTAAATCATTTAAACCATTTAAATAACAAAATCTTATTTGATTCGTGTTCTTAGGTTCATGATAAGAATAAGGTGTCGAATAACTAAAAATAATGGAATACTATACGAGATATAGAAAATACTGAAGGCATGACATAACTTACCACTGAAGAAAATTAATTGATAATTAAGCAATAAAAAATAAATTGAATAACTAAAATACATTATGTATTATTAGTAATCCAAGAAAAGTGCATGAGGTTAAATTGGGAACAACTGATTCACATTAATAACAAAATAAAAATAGTATAATAGAGAGAATTTGAAGAAACTAATTCAAACTACTAGTTTGAAAAATGATATGATTAATGGAAAATGGTACAGATTAACATACTCTTAGAAAATTATACATGTGATAAGAGATTTCATAATAAATTTATAATTCATACTTATAGAATTCTAAATGAGCCACATGATACTGATTACGAAACAACTGGTAAAAAGATGTCGAAAATCAAATAAATTATCACATATGGTAGAGGGAATTAAAAATATATACTATTATAATGAAAAAATATTCTAAGACATTACATAAATAATATGACTAATTTAGGTTGTGGATTCATTAATAACATACCTAGTAATTAAATATTTATTCAACACCCAATTCATTCATAATAATTTATTAACAGAAATAAAATTTTGAATTATTTAGTTTGTTGTTCTTTAATTTAAATTTAAAACTAAATATATATTTTTTTTAAAAATTATTAGAAATTATGAAATTATTTTATTTCATAGAATCCATCAATTTATAATAAATTATAATTAAAAAGTACTATTTGTGAAGATAACGATGGTGAAAATAATTATACACTCCCTAAAGGTGTTCTCCAGATTGAATGAAATAAATTACATTTATTATTTTCTTTTCATAATTTGATATGAATGTCAACTGAATATACCCAACATTGTATATTTACAAAAATGTTGAAAAAATTAAACATGAATCAAACAACTACCCTATTATATCATATATTTAAAAACACATAATGAAAAAACCATTTATTATAAGATAATTCTAATGAAAATATCTCATTACTTCAAGAGGATATCTCTGAAATATTTTTCTTTGGATGGAGAATTCCCAATTTAGAATACAACCAACATTTCCTATATAGAAAACCCAAATCCAAATCACTCTCACTTACCCAAACCATTATCCAAAATCAAAACATGTTTGGGATTCATATGAAAAATGAAAATAGAGAGATGGGGGGAGGGGAGAAGGGAAGAGAATCAAATTAGAAGAAATGGAAGCTTACCACTATTTGAAATTAAAGGGAGAATGGGGAGTCGAGGGATAAGGTGGAGAAGTGGGGTAGTGGGTATGTCTCATTGGAGAAGAAGTTGTATGTAGAAAGGGTGATGGAGAGGTCTTGGGGGGCAGAAAAGAAACTGGAAGGCTGATAAGGGTCATGGATAGAGATCTTAGTTTAAATCAGAGCACTGATGAGGGATTGAGTGTGGGATCAGGGGGTTCAGGGGAAACCAGAGTATCAACGAGTGTTTCGGATAAACCAGAGCACATGTGAGTGTATGAGAGAAACCAAAGCACTAGCGAGGGGTGAAATGCAGTGGTGATGAGGGCCTAGGTTTGGGGGATTCTTGGGGTATAAGGGAGGATATGAGAGACTATTTCTTTTTTTAGTAAATGGATAACATTTAAGACCAATTATTAAAAATAGCTACTAAATTATCATAATTTATATTAGTGGAAGCTTATTAAACCACCAATAATAAACCACTGCAAAACTATAAATTTGGTGTAGTGAAACCTCTATCACTTTTGATGTTTTTGAAAATAGTTCCCATATTTATCCCTCGATGGTAGTTTGATAGTAGTAGAAGTATCTCTATTTGAATGATAGATGTTAAATAGTAATTCTAATGATAGGAAAAAATTATGTTATTATTAGTTCCTAATTTTTTAAAACCATTTCAATATATATATATATTCTATTTTATGTATAGATTCTTAATTTTATATCTTACATTTAACAGTAATTATTTAAATTTTTCTAATGAGATTTTAAATTCATATTATTTATTTAGAATCAATGTGAATTGTTTTTTGTTGGATTTAAACTTGTTTTTATGAATATTAAATAATGTTATATTTTTATGCATGAAACATACAGTTTAAAAATTAAATAATAATTTTTAACATCTTGTTTTTTCTTCGATTCCATCATTTTAAAATTAATATTAATTTATATTAATCTCAATAAAACATATTTTAAGTTTATTTAATATAGTGTTGTTAGGTTTTGAAATTATTATATTGTTTACTACATTTTTTAAATTGAATGTTTTTGAATTTTTTATGTAAAATTCAAACATGAAATTATGTTGTCAATAATTGACTGAGTTTATTGGTTATAGTTTGAATGATTTATTTAATACATTTGGTTATTTTATAATTACCCAAACATTATAGTTAAATTATATCGAATTCCTTGATATTTCTAGAAATTGATTAATCTCACCAATATTTTTTGTTGAATTTTCCACAAATATTGTTAATGATTCAAACTATTTTCATGTCCTCTATTTAGATATTATAATCTTTAAAGATGTTATATAATGGACTTAGAGGATTAATGGAATTTTTTAAGATCTTTGACAGTCTATTTTTATTTGAGAAAAATGTTATGAACCTTCAATGTATAATATAATATGTAATGTACTCTATTCTGTATATTTCATCATTTGGACTATTTATCATGTTATGAATTACATATTCATTGAATAATATTACCTTTGAAAATGTGAGTTGAACTAATAATTAGGAACCAGTGCTAGTATATATTCATCTATCTCCTACATCCTAGTCACCAGTTTCTATAACACTACTTCCCACCTATAAACCATGATCTAATTGTAATTTTTTGATATGCACAATCATTTTCATTCCTTATTTTGTGATTAATGGATTCTAAATTAAGTATTGTTTGTCGTGTGACTCTGATTTTCTAATGACATTGTTGTCATTAGTTTTTTAATCCCCATACAAATGTTAAGCATCATACAGATTATACCACCACTAGAAAAAGTGTGTTATAATTGGAATATGATTCCCATATAAAAATAAAAATATTTTATAGTGAATCTCTCATTGACTTAAGATTAAATTTTTATTATCAAACACTTTTAAGGAAAAAAGTGAGAAACCAAAATTTAAAGCACAAAAGAGGACACCGAGTCAATAAAATGAAAATGTATCCAACCCATTTTAAACTCCCTAAAATGATTCCATGCGATAATGTTTACCTGAGTTTTTTGTTCCTCCATCAGAGCAGCTTTGAACCATAACTCAAGCATGTTATAGGATTGGATATACCCCACTATGATTATCTTTCCTTTTTTAATGCCTCGTATTGAAATTGGGTCCTTCTTATACATCCAGGTGCTTTGCTCATCCTTGGGAGGCACCCTTAGATCCCCTACCAACATTATTTCAGAATCTACATCAAGAGCATTAATTGTTAGGATATTTTTGACCATTTCCACTTTTGATCTCATAATAAATTTATAATTCTCCGGATTTTTCCATGTATTATTTTAATATTATATGGGAATTAATTCGAGACCAGACTCTAGGACGGCGTGCAGTTATGAGGCCCGGTGAGCCCGAAAAAAATGCCTAAATTTAATTTAAAAATTAAATTACTCGTGCATATGTGTTTCCTGATAAAATGGATTAACTCCTAAACGGGTGCTCGGATCAGAAATCCTAGGGCACCATTGCGTTTGAAACATCGATTTTACCTTTGGCGAGGCCTAACATTGGCCGACGCAGGTCGGTGGTGAAGTCCAGTTTTTGGACATAACCATAATAAAATATTTAATTAAAATGTTTTATTTAAATCTTATTATGACAAAAATCACTTATCTTTTTAAAAAGAGATTTCATAAGGGATCAGGGTTACAATTCCCATAACCCTGAATTTCCCTAGAGGCTCTGGAAAGCACTGGAGAAAACCTCTGAATGCGATTACAGTGTTCTTAACGAGCTTCACCAATGACGACGACATGGTGACCGGATCTTTGCCAACAAAAGCCGCGAATCCAGGTAGGGCATTTTATCTCCTTGTGAATTCTTCCCGTTCTTGATTCCTATGACGAACGCAGACTAATCCATGAACAGATTAGCCCGCAGATCGATCGTATTTTGTGGGATCTAATTTTACGTGGATTTTGGGGATTTTGATTCTTGAGTTATTTTAGATCGTTAATCTTCTAACGGTGACGAACCAAGATCAACATGAACATCGATCGAGGTTTATCCCTCTTGATTTGTGGTGCCTTTTTTCCCCAATTTCTCATGTTTTTCATGCGTGTTCTACGCATTCTTCATGGGGATATGAATGATGGATCGTTGCACATCCGTTGTGCGGCACAACGATCCCAAATTGAAGATCTGGCGTCGGTACAACCCTATGGAGGTGTGGCTGCAGTGGTGACGGACGGATCGAATCAGATCGGAAGATATCATTCTTCGAACTATTTATGCCCGGATGGAAAGAATCAAATTTTTTAGCCGATCGATGGCCCGAAACCCATGGATTCGGCATCATGAAGACGAAACTACCCATGATATTGAGTTTCATGGAAAACGGACCAGAGAAACGTGATCTGGAGAATCGGCCGAGGTGCGAGGAGGAAGACGACAATTCTAGAAATTTCCCGACTACACGGCGTGTAGTATGGGCTACACGGCCTGTGTTCATTGGTGGACCACCTGGAGTGTACACTAGGAGTACACATATATGTTTTGGGTACACGGGCAAGGACATGGCGTGTATACCCCTCCCCGGCCAAACCCGGCCAGATACATGGGATACCCCGTGTGCTGGTACACAGCTAGGCGACACAGACACAGACATAGACCATGTACAGGCACATGACCAGCGTACACGGAGCGAGCCCCAGGTTCTCGGACATGGCGTCTGATTCTTATACACTTCGTGTAGTTACTTTCTATCCAACAAGCCGAATGACACAGGTCGTTTAAACGGGTAGCACTCGGAGTCAAGGAACACGGCGTGTGATTCTTCTACACGTCGTGTTGCTGGGTTTTACACATCTTGGAAGGATGACAGGGGCCGTTTATACAGGCAGCACCCAGAGTCAAGGAACATGGCGTGTGATTCTTCAACACACCATTTAGTTGAGATTTAGATAGCCTGGACGAATGACACAGGCCGTTACACGGGCAGTACCCCGGGTCAGAGAACACGGCGTGTAACCATACTACACGCCATGTAACTAATCGTACATGGCTTGAGCCAGTGGTCTTCTGTGACATGAACTTCTTTCCATAGGGTTCACCCCCTTGGTCTTTCTACTGAAGGTTCCCAGTATCATTTCCTATATACAGAAGTATGATCCCTTCAGAAGGACTTCCTTAATAGAGTTGTTGGAATCCCCTCTGTGAGACTTAGAGTCAGATGCTCTATTCATTCCTGGAACCCTAGGTAGAGTTATTGGTATTGACGTGACCAACTTTACCAATGTGTCGATCCTCTACATAGAGGATTGGCAAAGACTGAGTTGTCAGAATCACCCCATGACTTGGTTGTGATCCTCATCTGGGAATAATGTTCTCAAAGTAATTGTGGAGTGTGTTCTCCTGGAACAAGTACTTTATATATATATATATATATATATATATATCTCTCTCTTCAGTCCTAGGAGTTTGTTCTTTTAATTGCATGCTTAGTGGAATTTCGAGCGAGATCCTAGTGGTGGTTTTACAATGGTCATTGTGTATGAGTATATCTGGTTATTCTTGTTATATGTTCCGTAAACATATACTTTGTAGAGCTAACTATACCTTTATTTTGAGGTATTTTACTTTTTTTCCTTAGTGGTTTCAGGTTGTCCTACTGGGTATTGTTATACTCACCCTAGCATGGGATTTGCCTACACGCGTCGTGTCTTGTGAAGATGTGTGAGTTTTTGACAGGATTCTAGGCGGACCAGGATCAGACGGTGCTCAGGGAGATCAGACAGGCCGAGGTGTGTTCCTACGACTACAGATTGCAGTCCCAGTACCTTTCTTTACAGGTTGGACTTTGTTGCAGAATCTCTTTTAGTGGAATTGTACATTTGGCCCAGCGTTTTACTTTCTTGTACTTTACTATCTTGTCTTACTCTGTTGGTTTGGTTTTACTTTATGCATGCATCTTTTCCTTTTATCAGTTTTTACTTTACAACTTTGTGGGCTTGGAGATGTGTGTGTGTGTGTGTAAAGGTTTATAGGCAATGCCTCCCATGTTAGTAGCATGCATGCTCGGTGCTAGTCACCAGCCCCTGGCCTATTGGAGGTGGGCTTGGGGAGTTGCGGCTCGGGCCCCACTGGGACGGGTCGTGATAGAGTGGTATCAGATCAGGTCGGTTCTACCTTAGGACAGAGAGTCTGTGAGTTGGTTTGGGGAAACAGTGTTAAGTGTTTCGAGTTGGTCTTTCAGGCCAGGGACCCCAGTGTTAGTGCAGGCGGCCGACATATCCATACACCAAGACTCTGATAACTTTCTTTTTTTACTCGGAACATGAGAACACTAGTTTCAGGGGAAAATAATGGTACATGCATCATATACTAATGGGTTGTGGTTTCCATGTCCTTCTTGAGTCAGCTCTCCAGATATACTCACTAACTGAGATACATCTTGTTTCATTATGGGATTCCTCCGCAATGCACACCCACTAGGATCCAGCAACTCGATCACGAGGATGACCCCCTCAGTGATGAAGCTTAGATACAAGGACCAGATCCCCTGGTTTTACCATATGGTGGTGTGCCAGTAATTCCACCACCTGTGGAGCAGTGTTTTGTGCCTGCTGTACCAGTAGAGGAGGAGCGAAGACTGAGCACACTCCAAGAGTTCCAGAGACAGATACCCCTCAGGTTTTGAAGCAATCTTGACCCTTAGGAATCAGAGGACTGGCTTGAGGCGGTGACCAGAGTCTTCCGTTTGGTCAGGACACCAACAGACCAGATGGTGATCCTGGCAGCGAGCCTTATCCCGGGCTCAACAGGATGATGGTGGAGTTTGGTTATTCAGAATCACGACGAGGCGGCTCTTGCATGGTTGGAGTTTGAGAATATCTTCAGAGAATAGTTTTCACCGGTTACCCTGAGAGCGGTACGTATACAGGGGCTTCTTCAACTCCAGCAGGGAACCATGACGGTGGTGGACTATTCATCGAGGTTTACCGACCTCTCACAGTACTCGATGGATATGGTCAGGGATCAGTACTTCAGAGCTCGTAATTTTAAGTGAGGCTTGCGTATATATATCTGAGCTAGAATAATCCCTATGAAAATTCCTACATATGTTGGGGTGCTCGAGCGGGCTTTGGTGGTCGAGAGCTTCATGGCAGAGCAGAGACATCCGACATTTGTCAGTAGCGAGAGAGCTGGAATAGAGACCTCGGCAGTAGGGATCTGACGTCAGGGACCCAGGCATGGGAGACGTTTTCAAAGGAGATCCCAGGATAGGGGATATGCCATACAAGGTTCGAATGGCACATCCAGCTAGCCTCGAGAGAGGTGATGCTACTCTTTTGATGGGAGGGGACATCTCGCACAAGATTGTCTGACCTGCTGTACTACTAACATGGAAGCAGTGGATGGACCACCGAGGTAGAGGCAACATGTGGATCAGATAGATCCGTGGGGTGACGGACGTGGTAGAGGAGCTGGGAGAGCAGGTGGAGGTGGTCGGCGTTTTGACCTTTTACCACCACCACCCCAAGGAGGTCCAACCCAGGTTCAGGGAGCTGGTGGATAGAGGCAGGGATAGCTGCAATAAGCAGAGGCTTATGACTTAGGTACTCCTGTAATGATTAGAGGTACAATATGTGTCTTTTCTACTTTGGCGACCATACTGATAGACACAGGTGATAGTCATTTATTTCTGGCTGCTTATATTGTTCGATACCTTGAGATTCTGGTTGAACCATTGACTCGATCCTTACGCTTAGAAACACCGACTGGAGAAGATTTAGAGAACACACACCTTTGTAGATAGTGTCACCTAAACCATGAAGCAGAGAGTTTTGGTTGGAACCTCTTTGCGGTAGCATCGTGGCCTTACGATGTCATTCTTGGTATGGATTGGCTATCCATAGTTCATGCCCAGATCGACTGTTTTAGGCGAAGGGTGTGGTGTGTTCGCAGTGATGGAATGAGGTTCTCTTTTGTCGGTGAAATAGAGACCCAGGCAGCGCAGGATGGACTCGTGCGTAGGAAGGTGCAACAGAGATCTTATCAGTTGGCTAGCCTAGCCCTTGGTGTAGCAGATGTTATGAGTTTCCAATTTCCAGCAGTAGTGGTTGTGTACGAGGACGTCTTTTTGAAGGATGTCCCCAAACTACCTCCCCGTCAGGAGATAGATTTCTACATTGAGATGCAACCCGGGATGACACCGATATCAGCATCAGCATATCAGATGGCTCATGCAGAGCCTCGCGAGTTGAGAGTACATCTGGAAGACTTGCAGAGGAAGGGCTTCATGAGACCTAGTGTTTCACCCTGGGCGGCCCCAGTGTTGTTTTCCAAGAGGGCAGATGATACCTTGAGGCGGTGTGTGGATTATCAGTGTTTGAATCTGGTGCCCATGAAGAACTAGTATTCACTACCGAGGATCGGTGAACTCTTCGACCAGTTGAGAGGGGAACGATGGTTATCTAATGTTGATCTATGATCAGGCTATCAGCAGTTGCGAGTACAGGATGAGGATGTACCGAAGACGGATTTCAGATGTCTCTACAGTTACTATGAGTACATGGTTATTCCCTTCGACGTGACTAACGCCCCGACCGTATTCATTGGACTCATGAACCTGATCTTACATCCCTAGCTAGATCGGTTCGTAGTGGTCTTCATCGATGATATCATTGTGTACTCTGTGTCTGAGGAGGAGCACACAAGACACCTAAGGATGGTTCTGGACACACTCCGAGAGAACCGGTTGTGTGGGAAACTCTCAAAGTGTCATTTTTGGATACATGAGGTCTACTTTTGGGGACACGTTATCTCAGCAGATGGTGTGGCAGTGGACCCAGCCAAGGTGGAGGTAGTGCTAGCATAGAATCAATCTCAGAGCGTGACAGAGGTGAAGAGTTTCCTTGGTTTGGCGGCATACTATTGGAGATTCATCCTTGATTTCTCTAGTATTTCATCACCCATGATATCTTTGACCCGAAAGGGGCAGCCTTTCGTGTGGGCTGAGAGATGCCAATAGGCTGTCCAACAGTTGAGACCAACTTTGACGAATGCCCCAATCATGAGAATACCATAGGAGGGTGTCGAATACGTAGTGTTTTGAGATGCATCAGGAACCGGGCATGGTTTTTTCCTGATTCACAGGCAAGCAGGGATTTTCTATGGATCACGTCAGTTGAGGCCACATGAGCAGAACTACGCGACCCATGATCTTGAGTTGGCAGCGGTGGTCTTCGCGTTGAAGATGTGGCGGCACTACCTGATGGGCGAGCGGTTTACCATCTAATCTGATCACAATAGTCTCAAATATATCTTTTCTCAGAAGGATATAAATTTGAGACAAAGAATATGGCTTGAGTTCCTCCAGGATTACGACTTTGAGATCGTTTACACAACTGTGAAGGGGAACGTTGTGGTACATCCTCTCAGCATGAAATCTAGTTCGCAGTTGCCGGATGAGGCGATGAGCCAGTTGGCCTCCTTACATTTATCCTTCATTGATAACGATGGTAAGAGATACTACAGAGAAAGTGCAGGTCATCCAGGAGCAGATGGAGACTACAAAGAGTTGGAAAAAGTCTTATGCTAACAGGAGGCAGAGGCCCTTGGAGTTCGAGGAAGGAGACCATGTGTTCCTTCGGGTATCACCTCGATGAGGATTGTGGAGGTTTGGACGAGGCATAAAGCTATCTCCGAGGTTCATCGGCCCTTTCCAAATTTTGAGTAGAGTTGGCAAGGTAGAGTATCAGTTGGCTCTACCTCCTCAGATGGACCGGGTACACAACATCTTCCATGTGTCGCAGCTACAGAGGTACGTGCATGATCCATCGCACATCATCGACTGGGGCGATATGAACATCGATGATGGAGCGACCTTTTCTGAGTACCCAGTGGATATCAAGGATCAACAGGAGAAGATCCTTCGTGGGCGAGCTATTCCCTTCGTTTGTGTCTGGTGGCAGCACAAGAATCTCCAGGATAGAACGTGGTAGTGGGAGGCTCAGATTCGCGTGCAGTACCAAATCTTTTTGAGTATCCCTTGTTTTGGCTTTTCGGGGACGTAAAATCCCTATGGTGGGTGTGATGTAATGTCCTGGATTTTTCTATGTATTAATTTAATATTATATGGGAAATAATTTGAGACCAGGATCTGGGACGACGTGCTGTTCCGAGGCCCGGTGAGCCTGGAACAAATGTTTGAATTTAATTTAAAAAATAAATTATGCACGCACGTGGTTTTCCTAAAAAAGTTGTTTAACTCTTGAACGGGTGATCGGATCAAAAATCAGAGGGCACCGTTGCGTTCAGAACATTGATTTTACCTTAGGTGAGGCCTAACATCGACCAGCGCAGGTCGGTGGTGAAATCCAGTTTTTGGATGAAACCGTAATAAAATATTCAAATAAAAGGTTTTATTTAAATATTGTTATGAAAAATATCTCTTATCTTTTTAAATAGAGATTTCACAGTGGACCAAGGTTAAAATTCCCATAACCTTGAATATCCCTGGAGGCTCTGGGAAGCTCTGGTGAAAACCTCCCAACGAGGCGATGGTGTTCTTGACAAGCTTCGTTGGCGGCGATCACGCGATGACTGGATCTTTGCCAAGAAACGCTACGAATCCAGGTAGGGAATTTGATCTCCTTATGAATTCATCCCGTACATGATTCATATGATGAACGCAGACTAATCCATGAACAGATTAGCCTGCGGATCGATCGTATTTTGCGGGATGGGCTTTTTCGGGGATTTTGAGGATTTTGATTCTTGAGTTATTTTGGTTCGTTAATCTTCTAACGGCGACGAACTAAGATCGACATGAACATCGATCGAGGTTCTTCCCTCTCTATTTTTGGTGCTTTTCTTCCCCTATTTCTTGCGTTTTTCATGCGTGTTCTACATGTTCTTCATGGGGATATGAATGACAGATCGTTGCACATCCGTTGTGTGACACAATTGTCTAAAATTGATGATATGGTGTCGGTACAACCCTACGGAGTGGTGGTTGCAGTGGAAATGGACGGATCGAAGCGGATCAGATGATATCGTTCTTTGAATGATTTTTGCACAGATGGCCGGAATCAGATTTTGAAGCCGATCGAAGGCCCAAAACCCACGGATTCAGCATCACGATGGAGAAGCTACAAATGATCTTGAGTTTCATGGAAAATGGACCAGAGAAACACGATCCGGAGAAGCAGCCAAGGTGCAAGGAAAAAGATGATGCTTCTGGAAATTTCCCGACTACATGGCGTGTAGTATGTGATACACAGCATGTGTTCATCGGAAAACCACCTAGCGTGTACTCTGGGAGTACACGGACATGGGTTGGGTACATGGCCAAGGACACAGCGTGTATACCCCTCCCTGGCTAGACCTGACCAGATACACAGGATACCCTGTGTGCTAGTACACGGGTAGGCGACATGGACACTGACATAGACCGTGTACGGGCACATGGCCAGCGTACACGGAGCAAGCCCCAGGTGCTCGGACATAGCGTGTGATTCTTCTACACGCCGTGTAGTTAATTTCTATCTAACAAGCCGAATGACACTATCTATATACACGGGCAGCACCCGGAGTCAAGGAACACGACGTGTGATTCTTCTACGCACCTTGTAGTTGGGTTTTACACAGCTTGGATGAATGACATGGGCCATTTACACAGGAAGCACCCGAAGTCAAGGAACACGACATGTGATTATTTTACACGCCGTGAAGTTGATTTTTTACATAGCCTAAACGAATGACACCGGCCGTTACATAGGCAGTTTCGGGGGTCAAGGAACATGACATGTAACCATACTACACGTCGTGTAACAAATCTTACATGGCTTGATCCAGTTGCCTTCTGTGACATGGACTGCTTTCCTTAGGGTTCGTCCCCATGGTCTTTCTCCTGAAGGTTCCAGGTATCATTTCCTATATACAGAAGTATGATCCCTTCAGCAGGACTTCTTAAATAGAGTTGTTGGAATCCCCTCTATGAGACATAGAGCCGGATCCTCTATTAATTCCTGGAACCCTAGGAAGAGTTATTGGTATCGACGTGACAAACATTACACGGGCGCGGATCGTCTGCTTAGCGGATTAGCTCAGATTGAGTTTTTTGAATCACCCCCTGACTTGGTTGTGATCCTCATCTGAGCATCATGTTCTCAATGTACTTGTGGAGTGTGTTCTCCTGGAACTAGTACTTTATATATATATATATATCTCTCTTCAGACCTAGGAATGTGTTCTCCCAGTTGCATGCTTAGTGGAATCTTCGAGCTGGATCCTAGTGGTGGTTTCGCAATGATCGTTGTGTATGAGTATATCTGGAAATTCATGTTATATGTTCCGTAAAAATAAACTATATAGAGATAACTGTACCTTTATTTTGTGGTATTTTCCTTGTTGTTTTTCTTTAGTGGTTTATGGGTGTCATACTGGGTATTGTTATACTCACCCCTGCACGGGCTTTGCCCGCATGTGTCGTCTCATGTGAAGACGAGTGAGCTTTTGACCGGATTCTAGGCGGACCCGGACCGGATGGTGCTTAGGGAGATCAGATAGGCTGAGGTGTGTTCCTATGACTATGGATTACAGTCCTGGTACCATTCATTACAGGTTGGACTTTGTTGCGGACTCTGTTTTGGTGGGCTTGTACTTTTGGCCCAGGGTTTTACTTTCTCGTACATTACTATCCCGTCATACTCTATTGGTTGGGTTTTAGTGTATGGATGCATCTTTTCCTTTTAATAGTTTTTAGTTTTCAGCTTTGTGGGATTGTAGATGTGTGTGCGTGTGTATAGGATTATAGGAAATGCCTCCCATGTTAGTAGCATGCCTGCTCGGTGCTGGTAACCAGCCCCTGGTCTATTGGAGGCGGTTTTGGGGAGTTGCTAATCGGGCCCCACTGGGATGGTTCGTGACATAATTATAAATGATGTTCAGGTTTGGCATAAGATTGATGGGGTTCTATCTCACGATGCATCCATGAAGGGAGAGCATCCTTCTTTACCACCACCCCATCCCCTGATTATAGGATTTCCTCCCCTTCAAGATCCTCTAACATTGGGTCTATATCCCCATGGGATGTCTCCAATCCTTCTAGGGCTTATGCCATTATAACCTCTTTATCGAGTTCTAGGGACCTGGTGTCTCCTATAAATATCATCATCATGTTCTTTGTGTTATGTTGCGTGTAGGTAACTATATTAATTATATTTTATAACTAATACAGATAATTAATCAATTATTTTATGATTTTTTTAATTTGGTATATCCACCCATTTGGCGCTGCGAACTTCTCTCATACCTAAAATGGCATGTTATGGAAGAACCAAACATGCTAGCCACACCAAAAAAAACATTCTACGGTCAAGGAGCATCCGACATGAAAATTTCATTACTTACATGAAAAGATTCATTTCTACAAGAAAAGTAATTCTAAAACAAAGGATATTAGTACATCCAAGAAGTCCCCTATGTCCGAAATCTTATCTAAGGCCAATTCACACAAAAATGGAGTGTTGTGAACAAAAAATAAGCAACCTTGAAAATTATTAAGTTACACACCATAGGGGACATCATGGCGAATGTGTTGTGTAACTAACACTAGTAGGAAAGGACTGAGAGACATGAAACTATATTCCACAACCAAGAAGATACACGCTAAATGAACATGATTTGGACTATAAATAGTAGCTTCAACTAACCCTGGGAATGATCTATGAAAGGTGAAGCAATGATCCCATGAACACAACCCGCTATCTTCCATGAAACAGCACAACAACAGAGTTCATGGACCCTCAAATTTAAAGCACCTAGAAAACACAACTTATGTTGTTAGAAACATGACTTGGTTTGTGGTGGAGTGATTCTCAAACAACTACAACGAATTTTGGTTGTGTTTTTTTAAAGATAAGATTTTTTATGAAACCCTAATATGCACAAAACACTCAATATTTCATGAAACTATGCCTCTTGAATTTATAAGAAATTGTAATTCTAGACAACCTTCTAATTCAAATATTGTGTGAAACACAACAAATTTTGTGTATAATATATTATTGGTCCTTTACCCAGCATTCACTATGCATGTAGTGCATCCATTACGCTATATGTCACTCCTAATCATAGGTACCACAATTCCCTTATCTTTTATGAACATGGACCATAATGTTGGGATTCTAAATGTCCAATCCACTATGTTTGTTCTAACACCACATCATTCCTAGGGTAATGTGAGTAGTGGTCATGTAATTCCAATAGGTGGGGACTTGAATGGAAACTATTCACCCGCCTTTCGTGGAGTTCTTTATGTCGAACTCTTCTCTCACCTTGACATATTCCCCCTTGAAGAGTGACCCAAAAATTGTCCGAACTGAATGATGTAAAATTTCATAGCTCGATATCCTAGTTATATGATGTTAAACATTACAAAAATGATTGAGATTTAAAAAATAAGATTGCATAGATCTAGGTCCTAGTCTCATAATGTTAAACTGCACTGAAATGTCCTAGAAACCTGACATAAAATTTCCAAACTCCCAAACATAGTCATACGATGTTAATGTATATGAAAAAAAATTCTCAAAATATAATGTAAAACTATAGCTTTACCATTTGTGATGAACATAGGATTCCCCATGTATGACTCACACTGGATGACCCCACATCTCATACCCTATATTATCAACATAGGATTCCCCATGTATGACTCACTTGGAATGACCACACATATTCTACCCATATGTTATAAAATAAGATTCACCTTGTATGAATCACATGGGATGACCCCACACCTCTTACCCTATGAATTATGAACATTATTCCCATGTAAGATCATCATGGGAAACCACCATCTCCACTTTCATGGGGTGATCCTCCCCTATAGGGGATCTCTCATGAATAATCCCCACATAATTCCCTAAACAGTGATATTATATCAATAATAATATCCCACTCGTAAGCATCACATCATCCCTCATCAACCCACCTTTCATGAGATAGGTGTTCTAACCACATAATGTTTAACAACTTGGATCATTCTTGTCACAAGACCTTAAACTACAACATTGTGCTACATGGGTTTTGATACATGCCTTATAAATATATTTCGTATAATTCATCCTTATGGTTCTATTTCAACATACATCAAATCGTGGTGTGAAATCTCCCCTCCTAGGAAAACACCCCATGGATCCTCCTCAATAGGGAAATTTTATCCATTATCCTATGTGTGACATCTTCTCTCCTGGGGAAACACATAATAATATCATCCATATTAATAGTAAATTCTGATCCATCTTTGTGAGAATATAAAATTATAGTACACACTCCTTTATGTAAGTGTGACATATTCTCCCCAAGAGACACAGATAATCACCCGATCTAACTCAATATGATGTTCTGATCCATGTCTATGAGATATTAAACTAATGATACATACCCCTTCAACTAAGACTGAAATAATCCCTCATAGTGGCACACTTAATCAACCAATTTGTCTCACTACTAGAAAAGAAGGTTATTCCAATGGTTTTAAACCATTGGTATAGTCTGGAAAACCGTTGGTATAGCCTATACCAATGGTTTTCCAAACCGTTGGTTAGTAAGCCGTGAGGAAAGCCTTATACCAACAGTTTGATCAAAACCGTTGGTATATTATTCTATTAAATTTCTCCCAATGTATACTAATGGTTTATAGCCGTTGGTAATGCATTTGAGAATTGTTATACCATGGTTGAAAACCGTTGGTAATGTGATTTTCCAGACACATATACCAACGGTTTAGAACCGTTGGTATTGTGTTTTTCCAGAATTCCAGAAAACATATACCAATGGTTATAAACCATTGGTACATGTGTTTTTATAGAATTCCAGAACACCTATACCAACGGTTCTAAACCGTTGGTATAGTGTTTCCCCAGAATTCCAGCACACTTATACCAACGGTTTAGAACCGTTGGTATTGAGTTTTTCCAGAACTGTTGCACAACAGCCCCCTCCAGTAGCCCCTCCACTATACACCTACACATGCATAAAAAATATCACAAAACCCACATACAAACATAAAACAGTATAAAAACACCTAAATTAGCACACAACAAACACATAAAACCATCAAATTCTTCCAACCATGTCATGTACTACAATTTCCTATTTCAATCATCATATGTCAACAATCATATGATAGTAATTAACCTCACCGCTGCACAACCCCCAAACCAGCATAGCCTCCCTACCTCCCCATCAATTTCTAATAGGAAGAATAGTATGAGAAATACCTATTAGAGATGAATAAGAGTTTGAAATTGGCTCATATCCCATTTTTTTCTGATCCTAGATTTGGGTAAATAATGATTTGTGATGAATTTTGCATTGAACATGTATTGTTCATAATATATGGTGAAAAAGTATTTTCATAGGAGTCTCTTCACATATGACCCCAGGAGTGGAACTACCCAACTCATGAAAAAGAGTTTTCAACTATCACTGATGAGTGTAAATTTCAGTTGTATTCACTTAAAATGATGTCCTTTTCCAACAAAAGTGATACTTTGAGTAGTGCCGTCCACACCGCGCCTCAAATTTAGGATAGGTTGACTCGTACACGTCACATATGACCCATGGGTCGTTTTCCTAAAGTTTTAACAGAATCCGAATGCATTTGGTCGGTTTTCCATATGCGGGTTGTTGTTTTCACTTAAAATCATGTCCATTTCAAATAAAAGTGAGACACTTCGAGTGGTACTAGACACACCGTGCCTTATATTGAGGATAGGTTGACTCGTACATGTCACAAATGAACCATGGATACTTTTCCTAAAGTATAAATAGAATCCAAATGCGTTTGGTCCATTTTCCGTATGTTAGTTGTTGTTTTTACTTAAACTGTTGTCCATTTCAAAGAAAAGTGACACACTTTGAGTGGGGATGGCCACACCGTGCCTCGGATTGAGTCGGGGTTGACTCTTATATGTCACAAATGATCCATGGATCGTTTTCCTAAATTATCAACACAATCCAAATGTGTTTGGTCTTTTTTCCGTATGTCATTTATTTTACTTAAAAGCGCATCCATTTTATACAAAAGAAAGACACTTTGAGAAGTTTCGTCCACACTGCGCTTCGTATTGAGGCAGGGATGACTCTTACACGTCACATATGACACATAGATCATTTTCCTAAAGTATCAACTGAATCCGAATGCGTTTGGTCTGTTTTCCGAATGCCGGTTGTGGTTTTCACTTAAAATCATGTCCATTTCAAATAAAAGTGAGACACTTCGAGTGGTACCGGCCACACCGTGCCTCAGATTGAGGCGGGGTTGACTCTTACATGTCACAAATGACCCATGGATACTTTTCCTAAAGTATAAAGAGAATATGAATGCGTTTGGTCTGTTTTCTGTATGTCAGTTTTTGTTTTAACTTAAACTGTTGTCCATTTCAAAGAAAAGTGAGACACTTTGAGCAGTTCCATCCACACCGCGCCTCAGATTTAGGAGGGGTTGACTCGTACACGTCAAAAATGACCAATGGATCATTCTCCTAAAGTATCAACACAATACAAATGTGTTTGTTCTATTTTCCGTATGTCTTTTATTTTACAAAAAAGCGCATCCATTTTAAACAAAAGAATGACACTTTGAGATGTTCCGTCCACATCGCGCCTCAGATTGAGGTGGGGTTGACTCATACATGTCGCATATGACCCATGAATCGTTTTCATAAAGTTTCAACAGAATTTGAATGTGTTTGGTCAGTTTTCTATATGTCGGTAGTTGTTTTCACTTAAAATCCTATCCATTTCAAAAAAAAAGTGAGATAGTTTGAGTGGTTCCGGCCACACCGTGCCTCAAATTGAGGCGGGGTTGACTCGTACACGTCATAAATGACCCATGGATACTTTTCGAAAAGTATTAATAGAATCCGAATGCGTTTGGCCCATTTTCCCTATGTCAGTTGTTGTTTTGACTTAAACTGTTGTCCATTTCAATGAAATGTGAGACAGTTTGAGTGGGGTCGGCCACACCGTGCCTCAGATTACAGCGGGGTTGACTCTTACACATCAAAAATGACCCATGGATCGTTTTCCAAAAGTATCAATACAATCTGAATACATTTGGTCAGTTTCCAGTATGTCGTTTATTTTAGTTAAAAGCGCATCCAGTTTAAACAAAAGAAAGACACTTCGAGCGGTAACGGCCAGACCGGCCCTCGGATTAAGGCGGGGTGGACTCGTACATGTCACAAATGACCCATGAAAACTTTTCCTAAAGTATCAACAAAATCTGAATGTGATTGGTCGGTTTTCCGTATGTCTTTTGTTGTTTTCACTTAAAATCGTGTCCATTTCAAATAAAAGTGAGACAGTTTGAGTGGTACCGGACACACCATGCTTCAGGTTGAGGAAAGGTTGACTCGTACACATCCCAAATGACCCATGAATATTTGTCCTAATGTATCAACAGAATCCGAATCTGTTTGTTGTTTTCCGTATGTCAGTTGTTGTTTTGACTTAAAACGTTGTCCATTTCAAAGAAAAGTGAGACACTTTGAGTGGTGCCGGCCACACCGCGCCTCAGATTAAGTCAAGGTTGACTCGTACATGTCACAAATGACCCATGGATCATTTTCCTAATGTATCAACACAATCCAAATGCATTTGGTTGGTTTTCCATATGTCGTTAATTTTACTTAAAAGCGCATCCATTTTTTTTAAAAAAAGAAAGACACTTTGAGGGGTTCCGTCCACACCATGCCTCGTATTGAGGCAGGGTTGACTCTTAGACATCACATATGACCCATGTATCATTTTCCTAAAGTCTCAACAGAATCCGAATGCATTTGGTTGGTTTTTCGTATGCCGGTTGTTGTTTTCACTTAAAATCCTGTCCATTTCAAATAAATGTGAGACACTTTGAGTGGTACTGGCCACACCATTACATAGATTGAGGCGGGGTTGACTCTTACATGTCACAAATCACCCATGGAAACTTTTCCTAATGTATCAACATAATCTGAATGTGTTTGGTCTGTTTTTAGTATGTCAGTTGTTGTTTTGACTTAAACTGTTGTCCATTTCAATGAAAAGTGAGACACTTTGAGTGATGTCGGCCACACCGCGCCTCGGATTGAGGCATAGTTGACTCATACACGTCACAAATGACCCATGGATTGTTTTACTAAAGTATCAACACAATCCAAATCCGTTTGTCCGGTTTTCCGTATGTTGTTTATTTTACTTAAAAGCGCATCCAGTTTAAACAAAATAAAGACACTTTGAGAACCAAATGCATCCGCAATGAAGACACCCTCCCTAAAGGTATGTTTGAAGAGGAAATCATGAATGATCAATGTTATGCACCTTATAACAATATTACTTTACAACCAAGGAGAATTTTTTATAATGTGTTTAAAACTCTCAAGTTAGCCCAAATGAGATTCCACATCAGCAATAACCATTTTGTGCTAACTTCATATCATAAATCCTAGTAGAAGAGACCTGCACTTTTCTTTAAGAAAATACCCATCAAAAAAGACACATTGATCTTCATAATAACCAAACTATTGATTTCCTTGAATAAGTTTCCACCACGCATCTGCACAGCTAACCAATAGTAGAAAGCATAAATTATATTGGAACAAGATTGTAAAATTTATTCTCAACAAATTGAAATAGTAATTCTGAAGTAACATACATTTAAAATACTAAAAAGAAACAAAATAAATGAAACATGCAACACCTCCCCCTCCCACCTCAGAACCCCCCCTGCACAGCCCCTTCCCCCCGCAGCCCATCCCCTGCCCTTCTCCTCCCCTCCCCCCTGCCCAACCTTTCCCCCCAGCAGCCCCCTCCCTCCTGCCATCACCCAGCCCCTCCCCTCCCCTCCCCTCCCCTTCCCTACACTCCCCTCCAACCTGCCCAGCCCCAGCCCCTCCCCTCCCCTCCCCCCTCCCCTTCCCCCTCCTGCCCACCCTTTTCATCCAAGAGCCCCCTCCCCTCCCCTCCCCCCTCCCCTTCCCTTCCCTCCCCTCCCCTCCCATCCCCTCCCCCTTTGCCCACCCTTTTCCTCAAGCATACCCCTTCCCCACCCCTCCCCCTGCCCACCCTTTTCCACCAGCAGCCCCCTCCCCCCTGCCCAACCATTCCCCCCAGCAGCCCCCTCCCTCCTGCCATCACCCAGCCCCGCCCCTCCCCTCCCCCTGCCCATCCTTTTCCTCCAGCAGCCCCCTGCTCTTCCCCCTCCTACCCACCCTTTTCACCTAGCAGCTCCTCCTCCCCTCCCCTCCCCTCCCCTTCCCTCCCCTCCCCTCCCCCCTCCCCTTATGCCCACCCTTTTCCTCCAGCATCCCCTTCCCCTCCCCTCCTGCCCACACTTTTCACCCAGAAGCCCCCTCTCCTCCCCCCTACCCAACCTCTTCCCCCATAAGATCCACCATTACTACAAAAAAAATAATCCCCTAAAAAGAATGGAAATTCAAAAACAGAACGAATCACTTCAAAAGCACATTTATTTTCATGTGATTATTCCACACATGTTACAATCAGGCATAAAACAATCAGCCATAAATGACATAAAATGCAGTTCTATGGGAAAGTGACATAAACATGAAATACATGGCTAACTAAGAAAGATAAGTAATACAAAATAGAGAAATGGGTATCACAGTACCAAGGAATACTAAAGGTCTAGGTAGTAGACTAATCATACTATATGAATCATGTGAGAAAAAGAGATATGATAACAACATCACTATGAAGCAGAGGAAATCCCCAGAGTGGAAAACCAGGTTCAAAAATATAGAGTTATACAGAATTCAAAAATGTAATGGATCAATCTGCCCCTGATCACCATCACCATCACCAATTTCATCATCGGTCTCATCCTCGTCGCCATCTCTAGCCTCGTCATCGTCCTCGTCATCGTCCCCATGCTAATCATCGGCCCCCTCCTCATCCTCAGCCCCATCATCGCCCTTGGACCCATCCTCTCCCTCGGCCCCATCCTCGCCCTCATCCTCATCCTCATCCTCTCCCTCGTCCTCTTCAGCATCCTCGTCATCACCTGTAACGACATCATCTTGACCGCCACTAGAGCTCCCACTTCGTGCATTTCATAATGCACCCATCGATGACATAAATGTCTGACAAGCCACGCTAGCCTCTGGTGGAAGTGATGATGATAAATCATTCATCAGTTTTATAAATTCTTTGTTCTTCATTTGAACTTGTACTTCCAACTCGGTGACCCTTTTATCAGACTGTCTTGTATGATCCATGACCTGTTCCAACTCGGTGGTACTAGAATGGGTTCCATCTGTACCATGTGACGATTATTATCTGTCATCTTTTTCCATCACCTCTCTTCAATGGGTGTCATTTCCTGCAATGAAAACAAATATGGAAGGAATTAGAAACAGATAACTAATGTGTAACCCAAAAAAATATATTGAAAAACCATTCTGATAAAAAACATAGTAAAAGAACATTTATGGTGGTTTGAAGGTAAGTACCATGATACACACTATGATTGATGTAGGTGAAACATGTAGATGAGAAAATGGCTGTATGATTCTATATATTTCCCACCACAAATTCGGGTTCACAATCAACTCTGACAATTGAGCTATTGGCGTCATCACAAGTAATAAATGGATTGCTTCCAACTGCAGTAGGGATAGTGTCAACTTCATCATCGCCATCATCAAAAACATGTCTGGGATTTTCTTCAATAATTACACTGAATTTTGGATGACGATGATCTTTGACATAAAAAACATGTATCACCATTGATGCAAATACATATGGTTCATTGGTGGAAAGAGTGTGAGTCATGTCAATACCTCGAAATCTACAATCGTCAATAAACGTGCCTTTCCTCGTCATTGAATCAAACCATTGAAATTTCATCATTGTGACTCGACCATGCGAGTAATAATCCAAAATTATTATTTTCTCCATGACTCCGTAATAAGAAACATTTTCAGAATGAGGTCTAGTATCCGATGAACTGGCATAACAGTCTGTTGTGGCAGTTATCATAACACCATTATGATGTGTTCTCATGTTTCTTCCTCATTCAGTGATAATTAATTTGTATCCATTGATCACAAGTGATTTACAAGCATGAACCATGGTATTAGGACCAAAAGACAAATCTATTATTTCCTCAGAAATAGAGTCTGTAGGAAAACTCGATACCTAAAATATAAACAAATAGTAAAGTTAATTAAATATTATTTTTATTTAGTTATTACTGAAATATTTTTACCTTCAATTTCAACCAAGCAGAAAACCCTTTGCTATGAAAAGTCTCTTTCCTTCTCATTGATAAAGAATGATGCTTTCTGTATATCAATTCTTTATGTTCCCTGTAGATAAAAATAATAATAGTTTAACAAATATTTAAAATTACAAGAGATATGATAAGAGATACATGTACAATTTAATTACTTGATATACTCATCGAACAAATCACAATTGAACAACGCTGTGCGATGTTCCATCTCTCGCTCTTCAAGGCATAATTTCGTCAATGTATATGATCCCAAAATTCATCTTGTCTGAGAAAGTGATGGAAAACTGGGTTCAATTTCCCCATATTGTTCTTCTTTATTCCTCATTGGTCTTTTTATTCTCATAGTAAGATCAGAAAAATACACTGCGCAGAAATCCATAAATTCTTGATCCAAGTAATCATTCACAATAGAACCTTCAGGACAATTCCTATTCCGAACATATGATTTCAATGTGCACATGTTTCTTTCAGTTGGATACATCCAACAGAAAGCGATGGGTCCTCCAAGAAGTATTTCGGTCAGAAGATGGACAGTCAGATGCAACATGCATGTAAAAAATGATGGAGGGAATATTCTCTATAGATCACACAAATTTAATGGTGTCTCTGCCAACAGTTATTTCAAGAAGGATTTGGACAACCTCTTATCACAATGATCTCAAAAAAAATATCACAACCGAATAACTGAGGCTCTAACATTATTGGCCAAGAGATGACGGATTTCTATTGGAATCAACTCATGCAAAAGGAAATGATAATAAAGAGTCTTCAAATATTTCAGCTTCAACTCTTTTCTGTTGAACAGTTTTGATATATTGCGTGAATAGCCATCAGGAACTTTAATAGTCTCTAGAACTTCCAGAAATTGATTTTTTTTTGCAGGTGTCATCACATAAGAAGAACATGGAACTTTCCATTTATTTTCACTGATACAGACATGATGCAATTCCGGTATGATCCCCCAATCTACCAAGTCACGCCGAGATTGTAAATAATCTTTTTTCTTCCCCTTGACATTTAGAAGAATCGAAAGTAACATTTCACATATATTCTTTTCAATGTAAATTACGTCTAAGTAATGATGTAACAAGTTGGTTGACCAATAAGACAACTCAACGAATATACTCTTCTTCTTCCAATTGTAACAGGTATCATTGGAAACATTTTTCATCTTTCTAGATTTTATTACACCCTTCCCAAATGAATAACTGAAATCTTTCAATTCATTAAGCACATCCATTACAGACATACGCTGAGGTGGATCGTCATTCTCCATGGTATTGTCAAATCTTCGACGATTGTTTCTATATGGATTGTTCATTGGAAAGAATCGTTGATGTCCCATAAAACTAAAACTACGATGATATTTCTATCTTCTCGATTGAGTATTCTTCATACAAATAGGACATGACGATTTTCCTTTTGGGATCTATCCAGACATCATTGCATAAGCAGGAAAATCATTGATCATCCACATAAGCACAACATGCATCTGAAATATGTCTTTCGAACATGCATCGTATGTGGGCACACCCACATCCCAAAGAAGTTTCAACTCATTTATTAAAGGTTTCATGTATACATCTATATCATTTCTAGGATCAGAAGGTCCAGATATCAGTATACTCAAGAGAGTGTAAGGCTTTTTTATACACAACCATGAGGGAAGGTTATAAATGTGTATGAAAACCGGCCATGTGTTTTGCGAAGTAAGAATCTACCCAAATGGATTAAAACCGTCACATGAAAGACCCAATCTCACATTATGCATGTCAGATGCAAATTCAGGATATCAAGCATCAGATCTCTTCCATGAAAATCCATCTGCAGGGTGAACCAAGTCTTCATTATTCTTTTTTCTCTCGGTGTCATGACATCGCATTTTTACGGATATTTCATCAGACATGAAAAGGTTCTGTAATCTGGGGATTAATGGAAAGTGCCAAATTACTTTTTGCGTCACACGAGATGGTGTTCCATAATCTTTTGGCCTCCATTGGGAGGTTCCACATTTGATACAATCATTTCTTTCAGCAGTTTACTCCCAAAATAAGCTGCAATCATTCGGGAAAGCATGAATTTTTTTGAGAATCTAAGTTCATCAACTAACTTCCAAGCCATATAGTGGTTTGAGGAAATATCTGCATCATCTGGAAGTAAGTCCTTAAAGAAGGTAAGAATGTAATCAATTGCAGTATTTGAAATCCCAAAAATAGTTTTCCCATGAAGCAATCGGATTAAAAATTCCAACTTTTTCAATTTACCACATTGCCGATATACTGGAGTCATTATAGCATCATTCAATTTTTTCACCCTATCAACATCGTCATTTTCATTGGATGCATCATGTGTGCTTGTATCGAAATCCTGTTGGCTAGACATCCTTTCTTTCTCATGATGCCGAATAAATGGAAACTGATCATATATCAAACCCTCCAATTTAGTCTTATCATTTGGATCATCAACATTTTGAGATTCCATTTTCTCTCCATTATGATGCCACACATAATAGTTTGTTTGGAAACCATATTTGGTTATATGATAGTTGACTTATTCATGACTCAACCAAGGTCTTCCAACACAATTAAAACATGGGAAATGTATGGGACCACTATCTGAAGCCTTTTCAAATGAAAAATCTATAAATCTGTTCAATTTTTTTTGAAAATCGGTTGAAATCCGATCATTTTCATACATCCAACTTCTGTCCATTCTGTAAAATAATTGCAATAAGTCATTTCAAAGAAATTAAATAATATTGAAGTTTAATCAAAAAAAATATTTAGGTAAATGACAATTTTTTACTTTATATAAAAGCATAACAAACACATTACTCTAAATGAGAATCATATTAAGAAATACAACAAAATACAGTGTATATAAGAAAATTAGATACAGAATTTCTAATGCCTATTTTCAAGAATTTTCTAGTAAGATTTTGGAAGTGGATCAAGGAATACATAAACCTAAAGAATATTGTTGGGAGTAAATGAGTTTTATACTTTAACTTTTTCAGGGGGATCTGGATGAGGAGTAGGATGAGGATGAGGGGAGTGGTGGTACTGTCCAAGGGGGGTGCGGGGTGTCCAGGGGGGGTGCGGGGTGTCTAGGGGGGTGGTGGGGCCGTCTGGGTGGTCGGAGGTGTCCATGGGTGGGGGCTGTCTAGGGGGGTCGGGGTGTCCAGGTGGGTGGGCTGTCCGTGGGGGTGGTCAGGCTGTCCAAGGGGGTAGGGGGAGTCCAGGGGGTGGGCGGGCTGTCCAAGGAGGTGAGTTGGGTGTCCAGGGGGTGGGTGGGGCTGTCCGGGGGGGGGGGGGGGGTATGGGGTGTCCAGGGGGTGGGAGGGCTACCCATGGGGGTGGCGGGGCCGTTTAGGGGGTCTGGGGGGTCGAGTGGTTGGGCAGGCTGTCTAGGGGGTGGGTGGGCAGTCCACGTGGGGTGGTCGGGCCATCCACGGGGGTGGCAGGGCTGTCCAGTGGGGTCGGGGTGTCAAGGGGGTGGGGGGGGGGATTTCCAAGGGGTGGGGGCATTCAGGGGTGGGGGTGTCCGGGGGGTGGTGGGCGGGTATCCAGGGGTGGTGTGGGGGGGCTGCCGACAAGGGTGGGGGGCTGTCCATGGGGGTACCGGCTGTCGAAGGGAAATTGTCAAACCTTTAATAGATGAGTCCTTTTGAAATAGCATAGATTCTTTTACTGTCATGTCAGCATTAAACAAACATAATTTCCTACTACCATATAACACTATCATAAATCTAGATAAATCAGGGAATTCAATCCAAATTATTGAATTCTTTTTAATTTTTTTATGTATCTTGATATTAAAACATTATACTTAATTTATAGTAATGAAATTCCTCAGATGTATTATTACCTATGGGTATATCACACACTCAAATCCATAGAATATTTTTGGGGATCAATGACAACCTATAAATAGGTTTTATCATCATCATTGTTTGAATGAATATGATTCCTAACTGATATCATCACGAGCTATAATAAAACTTTTTAACCATATTCTATTGATTCTTTTGGTAATGATCTCTCAAATGAAAGGATTCACTATAAAAAATTCTATGGAACATTCCATATATTATAAGTGACTTGTTCTTAATTTACTAGGGAGGATAACTCATCCCAAGGCGCACACTCAACCCACTGTTAAAGATGAGTTGCAGATGTATCCAAAAAATACATTTACCAGGCACCAAAATGAATATAGAGGATAATTAAACAACTTGAAATTATGTTAATATAGATTTACACTAGATGTATGTGTGATGATCTCTCTAGTCACAGTCACAAACTTCATTGGAAATAGTAATATTATCTAAAAAATAAATTAATTATTGGTGTTAAATGACATGGTCCTTTTGTAATGTAATCCCCCATATACCAGAAAAACTATGTATTATCCATACATTTCGGCCGTTATAAATAATAAATAAACCATGAATGTCATTTTACATCTCACATATAAAAACATTCTACCAATCAAATATAATTCATTTCAATTGTCTAACAACATGATAGGTTCTACATGAACAAATGTGTTCTAGATCTATATTTCACTATCATAGTTTCACACCAATTAGTACATTCTATTGGATCATCATCCCTATGAAGCCATGTATATAATATCCCATATAAGTAATATTCTCTAGAGTTTGATTAACTCTTATGACTATTAATCTAGCTAATTAATTATTGATTCATCGATCAGTGATTAATAATAAGGTTCATGTAACCTTCTATTTTTTCAACCATTCCATGGAATGTATAACTCACAAAATCAATGAATTCTCTAAATCTATAACCCTTATGTAGTTTCAATTTATAAAATGTGGACCCATAAATCATTAGTGTCATTTTAGAAAAAAATAACTCCCACATGGTATGAATGGTATCATAATAACATCTATATGTTGAAAATATTCATATAGATTTAGAAATAATTTTATGTTATTAGGTTGATAAATCTACCTATAGAAGAATTTAATCATACCTTAAATGAACGTCAAAACAATGAACGCCACGATATGGTTCTATTTAATACATTACCCAAACTCAACATTTACTTATACACAAATCAATGAAATTTGTTAAAAACATCAATTTCCAAATATTAGTCATTGATTCACTATCAAATATTTTGAATCTTAACTTTTTTGAAACTCCCTAAAATAGGAAAAAATGTCTTGATCTTTCGAGATATTGAAATAAATGTGGAAATCGGAGGAAGAGAGCTTGTATTTGGGAAGAGGATTAAATAATCTAAACTGGATGATGGAGTTGCAGTCGATCAGATGAAAGAAATCGGGTTAGGGTTCACTGGGCGCCGCGGCTTCTGCAAATTGGGGAATGCTGTTTCGTGCGGTGGGCCTCTGGAATTGGATGTATTTGAGGAGAACATTCCCAACGGTTTGTAAAAACTGTTAGGAAACATGAATTTTCCCAACGGTTTGTAAAAATTGTTGGGAAAAGATAAAAAACCATAGGCTTTCCCAATGGTTTGAAGAAACCGTTGGGAAAGCCTTCACAAAACCATTGTTTACCAATGGTTTGTTAAAACTGTTGGTAAAAAACACTTATACCAACAGTTCTGGAGATCCGTTGGTATATTAGTGTTAGGAAAAACCTACTTTCTAGAAGTGTCTCAATATGATGATTTGATACATCTCTTCAAGAAGTTAAATATGTGGGACACACCCCATCACCAATGTGTGACATCTTGAATCTTTGTTATACAGTTAACCACCCGATTCATATCAATATGAATTTTTTATCCATATTCAAATGACGTTATACCTATGAAATACCACATTGGTCATTTTAGTAACACATTACCTCCTATGGAAATATTTAACTACTTGATCCATCTCAATAGGATGTTCATATATTTCTATATGAGACATTAAACTAGTGGGACACACCCATCCACCCATGCGTGACATATTCTCTCTTAAGGACACACATAATCACTCGATCCATCTCAATAGGATGTTATGATCCATCTATAATATATGTTAACCTATTGGGCACACCCTTTCACCTAAGTGTAACATCTTCCTGCATACAGACACACTTAACCACCCAATATGTCTAAATAGGTCATTTTGATCCAACTCCATGAGATGTAAATCTTTAGAGACACACCCTTTCACCTAAGTGTGACACCTTCCCTCCCAAGGACACACTAAACCATCGATCTATCTCAACATGAATTTTTAATATTCCCATACAAGATATTAAACCTATTACCATCATATCCTTATAATACATTAACTATGTGAATATCCTATCCCTATAAGATGTTAGAACTAATCCCATCCACTCCCTTTTAGATGTTAATGATGTTCCCATCATTTCCCTATAAGAGGATAAAACTTTTTCCATACTGTCCTCGTAATATATTAAACCTATGCCCATATTATCCCCATAAGATATTAAAACCATGCCCATTATATCCCTACAAAAATTTGAACCTATGATCATCATGTCCCCACAAGAATTTAACCCTATGGACATCTCAAGAAGGCATTAAACTCACAACCAAATCCATAATATGTTCCCCATGAAATAAAAATGGGATTAATTTGTTGAAAATCAGTATAGGACATAAACCCCTGGAATCATGTACCTTTTGATTGGCACATGATTCCTTAGGTTCTGCACCTAATATACCTTAAATGAGATTCCCTACAAGATAGAAAGAATTTACACGTGCCAAATATACCTAATACCCTTACATTCCTAGATGTTCCCAACC
Organism: Viscum album; assembly: GCA_963277665.1. Lineage (NCBI taxonomy): Eukaryota > Viridiplantae > Streptophyta > Magnoliopsida > Santalales > Viscaceae > Viscum > Viscum album. The sequence continues at coordinate 1,805,536,786 of OY728146.1, forward strand.
TTATTACACTCCTGATTGATGGTTTCTAACCTTGTCTTGATATAACCAGTGTAATTAATTGGGATCCAGATTGAGATGGAATTAAAAATGAGTTTCATGAGCCTGAATTAGTCTATTATGGAGACTCAAACTACATGATGAGTTCCAAGGAGGAATCCATGGAAGGAGGAACATACATCTACTCATCCAATTTAGATCAATCATCAAACATCACTGATGATAGTGATGGAAGCAACCCACCATTAGAAAGTAATATTGTTTGGAAACACAACATCAATCATGATGCACTATCACCCTGATGAAAGCATAAAAAATAGAAATGATGAACCATATGTAAAGATCTTTTCCTAAACTATGTGTAATATTAGAATTTGTAGAATTGATAGATTTTCATATCACCAAATCATTCTATTCGACACTAGATCCTGATAGAAAAGTAGAGGACTCATCCTGAAAGACACCTTTAAATTGAGGTAGTTAATATTGGTTATCATGGATCTATGACATCATCATGATGGATCCTTTTTCACTTCACAGGATTGGATGATGTTGGGACATTAGGCACTACTTTTCCCTATACCTATAATGATAGTAGAATCCACATTACTTACAGAACTCATGTTATAGGAATCAAGCAGCATGATGCCTATAGGCACCGAGGAAGGAGAAAGGTTGTTGTGGTAATCCCACAAAACTACTCCTCTTCCATGAAAACAACCTCTCCATTGGATGTTGGGTTCCCACACTCCATCTCGCACTCTGAGATCATCTAGCAAAGTGTGATCAACTAACTCTTGCTCTAGTACCAGTAGGAATTGGTCATTCCCACCATGGATATGGTCTGATATGAATTAGAGGCACTAGGGCATTATTGACACCACTATCCCTCTGGGACATGATAGGGACCCCCCTCCTCATTTTGATAATGACTAGATTTGGAAGCCTCTTCCAAGAGTGCTCTAATGAATTGATATCCTACACTAAAAAGGTAGTGGGTGTTTGAGTCTTTCCTAAAATGAATAACTATTGGGAGATGCATATGATGGTTCCCACTAGGGATTGTTAATTCCAGCACCGACCAGTCTCCAAGGTCGAAGAGCAAGTGGCCTCCACCCTACTCCACTGACTCTATTCTAGAGATCTAGATGCTAAAATTTTGGGCATGACTAAGACACCACATAAAAAGGGTACTCTTCTATAAATATTATAACTCCTACCACCACCATTGTATCCTTATTATTCCCTATAATTTGATGACTAAGATCTCTATTTGTCCAATTGGGATCGAGACCCCAGTCACCTCATATGAAAGATTGTTTGACTTTGTCAATCTTCGATACCACTAATAGCCATTACGATCAATCCCATGATGTGGAAACATACTGTGGATGACCTCTATGCCCCATTAGAAACTATATAGGAGGAACTCCCCACTTTTTTACCAAACGACATGATGATATTACCCATGTTATGACCACTCATCTCAAAGGAACTATTCATGCTTCTACCAACCCAAGAAGAGGACCTCCGAGATCTACCATCTTCTGACACAAAGGTCCTCCCTATGATCCCACTTATCAAAGAATAGGTCTTCCCCACTATATCACCATCTAGTATGTATTCCATCCCTATGATACGGCCATCGGTCAACATGGAGGTCATCCCCATGTCATTACCAATCAAAGCGGAGGTCCTCCCCACTTCGACACCAATAAGAATCGAGGTCCTCTCCGTGAAGAATACATACTATAAAATGAAGAAAAGTACTAAGGAAGGAATGTGAATTTTAGACAACTAGTTTTTCCTTGTAGGACATTGCAATACATCTATATATATTTCCAGACCAAGGCCCTGAGATGACATGATATTATGGGGCCCAATGTCATGAGAATTAATTTTATAAAAATATAAAATCTATTTTATATTTTATGAACATAATATCATAAAGTAAATTGGATAACTCTTAAACAGAATATCAGATTATAAATATGATACCATGATTATGTTTGGAACATGATGATTACCTTATACTTGACCTAAGATAAGTCTGCACGGGGTGTTCGGACGTCTTGCACATTGGTGGTATGTTCATTTGGTTAATTAATTAAATTTACTTATTAATTTAACCTAACTAAAATATCTATAAATTCTCTAATATATAGAATCCTCTAGGTTTACCCACATAAACCATGGGACGATTCAAGAGCTTCTCTTTCCTCTTTCCTATGATTGATTATATCAGATGGTAAAACATATCTAGATCAAAGAATATGAATGAATAGAAAATAAAAATACATCATTAAATAATTTAAGAGTGTGTTACTCAATTAATAAGGATCCAATATATATTTAGGAAGAATAAAACTATGGATTATTCCCTTTTGGATTAAATAGATTGATCAGATAAATCCCCTCCTTTTATTTTCACTAATTGTGGAATTTTCATTCTATTGTGTACTAGTTTAAATAAAATTTATTTAGATTTATAACCCTAGATATCTACTTTTTGATATTTGGATTTTAAATCTTGTAAACTATTGATAAAAATGTGTTTTGTTACTTTCCCATCTCATTTTATTTTCATTAAACACTTGTTAGACCCCACGGTCCCGGTTTTACTTAGCTGGGTGGTACCAAACCTGGTGAGACTACCATAATTAGGAAAGATTCTCATGTGAGGGATAAATTGGAAAAAAAGTTTTTTTTATAGATATTATATTGGATATTGGTGATTATTTTGGCAATAATAAACCATACATTTGACAAAGGAAGGATCAGAGGCGTGGATGATGTGTGAGGAACCTCTGAAGGCCAATGAAAACCGATTTTCGGCCACTAGATGGCCAAAAAAGAAGAATAAATATTACATGATATATTTTTAGATTATGTGGATATGAGATCTATGTCATAATGGAAATATTTACATTTTTAATATGGGATCCAAATTTCTAGAAATTCCCAACTACATGTCGTGTAGTTCTAGTAACACAAAATGTGTCGGGCCCTGGATGTGGTGGCTAGGGTTTCAAAAATTTATATATATCCCAAAATATGTGGGACCACGAAATTACATGTGATATAATGCTATAATAATATTAATGTACTTAGGGATCACATAGGTATGGGCATGTCTACGCACAATACATACCAAAGTACACAAACACAAGATGGATACATGAACAAGGTATGGATACATGAACATGAACAAACACATGGGGGTACCACAAGTGGAATGGGAACACCATGAAAATAATGTACACGCTATATATCCCTACTTGGTTGGAATTTTGTACAACTATAGGGACATATCCATGTTATTTAGTGGGACCGCACACCATGTGGGTACCCTCGCAAGCTTTTTACCCCATGGTTACTTTTTAGAAAACATAAAACACTCATATCTTCTTCATTTTGACATTGATTTAGGACCATGAGTATCCTATTCTGAGTGTTTTTCACATATAATGTGATGATTACCATTTTTTTGGCTTGTTTGATAATATATGAGATGTTATGGGCATAATTCTTGTTTTGGAGACACTAGAAAATTATAGTGATCACACATGATCACCAGAAGCATTCCATGTTGAATCCTCTTGTTGGGCTTGGTATGTATCCTCGATGACTAGAGTGGAACCCTCCATTTGGGTGGGGCATGGTCCTTTATAGGTCGCTAGAGTGGAACACTATAGCTAGTTTGGGTATGGTTCTTCGACTATTAGAGAATAACACTTCAGTTGGACATGGTATGGGTCCACTATTTACTTCTAGAGTGGAACCCTCCACCATTGATGGGCATGGTCCCTCTAAAATTTGTGTATAACCCTCTCGTTGTGTTAGGAATTGGTTTTCAATTGACTATTAGAGTAGAACCATCCTATTGGAATCTTTTGTGGGTCCTCTATCTATCCATATAGTGGAACCGTCATATTATACTATGGAATGGGTCCTTTACCTAGAGCTTGTGGCCCTTAGATTGTGTGGGACAATGATGAGGAGTGACGTGAATCAAATGGTTTCTACTAGGAAGACACATCAAATACATGGATCAATATTTTTGGAGTTATAGAACTGTTGTAGAATCTTTTCCTAGGCTGAGCTATGAGGTGGAGGTCCCATTTGTCTCTTGTTTGTGATTATTTTTCTGAGCACACACACACACACACACACATATATATATATATTTATTTATTTTGTTACTCTCTTTACATGGGTTGTGAAGAATCGTGGGGTATTCTGCATTCTTTCCATTTTTAGCTTCGCATGGTTGGATGACGTTACGCTCATGATATTAGTGTAAAAGACTCGATGTGTAGTTTATCTAGATACCGTGTTGATTGCATTGTTCTTGCATGAGGTTACTCTTTATCTTTCATTGGGTTGAGATACATTCTGTTTTCTATCTACAATATTTAATTTCCTATTGAGTCTCTTACATCTCCCCCTTTCAGATTTCAAGGTGTCTTACTAGGTTTGTATACACACACACCCCTTCATTGCCTTTTATGGTACATGTCATGTATTATAGAGACGAAAACAATTTCCTTAGTGACTTCAAATGAGCTTAGGGATACTGGGTGTAGTGGACCCCATACGGTGGTCATAGTTTATACTCCAAGAGTAGGACCCTCTTAGAATATATATTTATAGTTTTCATCTTGTTGGGACACATTTTTGGTTGGTCATTTATTTTTTCCCTTAACTTTTCAGTTTGCATTGGGTTTTTCATTCTAGGTTTACATTCTAGTTGTTGAATATTTGTATTATTATTCCTATGTACTTATTCATTGATATGGTCGGGTGTGTGCAGACATGTACATTATAAAAAGTTCTCCCATTTCATATTTTCCTTTCGGTGCCTGATGCATCTCCTAGGATATGAAGGTGGTCTTGGGGTAGTTGTGACTTGAACCCTAGTTAGGTTCAGTTTGTGAAATATTGGTATTAGATTAGTTCATTCCTTGGGAGGTTGTTTGGATTTTTCCCATTACGAGGATTTTTTTGGGATTAGTACAAAAATTTCAAAATGTCTCAAGGGAAAATCTTAGGTTAGGGAATCTAATGATGGTATGAGTGGCTGACATATTTATTCTCCAAGACATTGACCACCTTCATATCGACTAATTATATTTATTCATTGGATTTTGGGATCAATGGTATATACATCATATTGGAATGAATATTTTACTATTATACTTGATTTAGATCCACATTGTTGTCATACACACACACACACACACACACACACACACATATATATATATATATACTCATCTAATCAAGTTAAATATTTATAAAATTATTGGATTCCTCTGATGAAAACCATCCAGGATACGAGTTATGGATCCCAACGATGATCGGATGAGTGACAGGGCCTCACGTCAAGGCCTACCCTATGAGACTCATACTCTAGGTGGTAATGTAGAATCCCTAACAACTATTAGGAAGTAGATTATACCATCCATGAAGGTTATGGATTCATGGAGGGTTATTACACTCTGTGGGTTAAAAAGAAAGAGGCTACTAAGGTTCCAAGGCAATCCAGATCCACAGGTAGCAGAGGCTTGGTTAGTGTTATTGGTCCTTATATTTTGGCTTCTTTGAACTCTAAATGATCAGGTGGTTTCAATAGAATCTATCATTTTACATGGAGAATATGGGAACTGGTTAATTGTTGTTACCTATATAAATGATGATTCGACACTTATGTGGCCCAACTTCTACTATTTATTCCACGAGGAGGACTACTCCTGTTGTTTGTGTGCAGATCGAATTTAAGAGATTATATAGATTCATTTGGGAGAATGAAAGTGTTTGAGTATTCAATGAGGGTTAAACCCCATTCTTAGTATCTTATGACATTATTTGGGATACATACTTTCGAGTAAGAAAGATTTAGGAGATAGTTTTCATATAGATCAATGAAAATGTGGTTCCCGTGTGCATTCCCACCTATGCTGATGTGTTGGAGTGGGAACTAGTGATATATATCATTCTACCAATGGGGCACTAGATAGTTGTAATTGGCAGTTGACATCAGTGAGCTATGTTTTTGCTAGCTGTTAGAAGGTTCTAGTCGGAAGGATCTCAGCACTGGAGATCCTATTTGGATTAGACTCAAAGGTGTGGTCATGTAGAATATGGGTAATTTAGGTCACTAGTGAAATACTAGATAGGGGATGTTCTTTTCTTATTATGGGGAGGTCTCATAGTGCGCAACATCCCAACCATACATGATGATGAGCACATGATGATAGGTGAAAGACAACCAAGAAAAAGATAGTTTCAAGATCAGGGACATCCTAGGAGAGGTAAGAGAGGCCCCTAGGAGGTAGAGATATATGATAAAGAGGAGGAGGAGATACGGGTAGTGGAAAATGTCATGAGATTCTTACACAGCCACCACTAGGTGGCCCACATCACACTTAGGTAATTTTCATTTAGGGTATCATACAACTACAGGATTTGGAGGCTTATGACCCCACAAAACACGAGATGATCAGTGGTATAATAAGTGTGTTTTCAAATATTTCTTCCACATTACATGACACAAGTTACAATCCTTAATTCATCTCTATACTCTTGTTTCATGAGCTGGAGCTCCTAGTTGAGATGCTAGCTGAGCTGCTTCATCATGATGTTCCTTCATGGAATACTTCTTCTCTAAATATTATCTACCAACAGTGCGAGTTATCGCTTTGAGGAGAGAGGCTCGCATGTGACCTTTTCATCATAAAAATGGAACCGTGGGATGTCATCTTAGTTATGGATTGGTTTTACAAGGTCTGATCACAGATTGACTATCACCATACAAGAGTCAGATTCCTTCGCACTGATGGTACAAGATTAAAATTTACGGGAAAGAGATATATCGTGGCAGGATGAGTAGGTTCTATGAGTAGAAGGATGCAGCCCCTCACCAATCAGTTGGCTAGTAAACCCCTTAGTGAAGAAGGCTAATCAGGAAACTATATTCCTTTAGTTGTGGAGGATTATGTATAACTCTTCTCTAGGACATTCTGGGACTAGCTTCAAGGTAGGATATGGTTTTTTCATTGAATTGAATCCCTTGACTACTTTGACACATTATATGGAATATCGAAAGGACCCAAACAATTTTTGGGATTTGACATTGTAGTTTGAGGATATTCAAGGGAAGGGTTACATCATGCCCAATGTGTCCCCTTGGAATCTCTAGTGGTGTTCTTGAAAAATATTTAATGGGAGTCTTCACTCTTTCTCGGATTATCATTTCATGATCTAGGGCACACTAAAGAATAAAGTGCCCATTTCCAAGAATTTATGACCTATTTACCCATATTCAATGTGAAAGAAGGTTCATGAAGATCAATCTCCAATATGGCTACCATCGGTTGAGGTTATAGAGGCTATTATTCCAATGATATAATTATGATGTCTCTATAAGATCAATGAGTTACTAGTGATTCTAATTGTGTAAATAATTACCCCTCTAGGATCAGTTCATTGATGAAATAGTTCTATTAGTCATACATAGACTAGTTTTTGGTCACATTCATCAAAAAAAATACTCATATTATCTTCCTCAAAGAAGGATCATAGATAGAACTTGATGATGGTTATAAATTTTCATCGAGATAACCATTTTTATGGAAAAATATACATGTTCCAGTTCTGGATTCTTGATGTTAACTTTATGGGGAATTTCATTTCTAAATTTCATTTATATATAGACCTATTGATGATAGATGAAGTGATTTCCTAAGATCCACCCTAGAGAATGTTAGAGGCGTGAACTGTTATTTTCATAGAGGGGAATTACATGAGGTTTTAGATATAATTATCAAAGATATCATCCCCTTTTCCATCAATGACATGGAACGAGAATCTATTTACCCAGAATGAGAATTTCCCACAGGCCTTCGAGGTTTTGTGGCCAAGGCTGATGATTGATCCTGTGTTGATATTACTGTAGGAGGGCATGAAGTTTGTATTATATTGGGATTATTTGAGAGATTGGATCAATTTTGTGCTGATGTCGGGGATAACAGTTATCAAACACGAGTTGAGGCTGTTGAGGCCCCATGAGTAGAATTATGAAATTCATGACCTAGAGATAAAAGTAGTTTTATTTTCCATGAGGATATAGATGAACTACCTTCAAGGGGAGAAATTTGGGGATTACATAGACCATCTGAATTTTAGGTACGTATTCACCTAGAGAGACATGAACCTGAGAAAGAGGCACTGAATGGAGTTTCTTACACGATATGGCATTGTGATATTTTATACGCCTAGAAAGTGTAACAATATAACAAATTACCTTAATAAGAAGTTATAGGATCTCTTGGTGAAGGTGGATATAGAGATGTTGGATTACATATGGCTATCCTTGGTGAGAAAATAGGGTACATCATTTCCTTATTCGATGGTATTGGCACTGCTTATAAACTCTATTTGAGATTCCTGGCTGGGATACATTGACTGTGAGGTCAGACATGACTTGATATCCATAGTGGAATAACATGACATATGTTTTAAAGGATGGAATCATATATATTTTTTTAAGGATGGATAGTGGTTCTGATCATGATGCGGGAGGGGGTGAGGTGAGAGTTACACACATCCCATTAGGATGTACATCATGGTGTTGAGAAGATATATAGATACCTTTAATGATGATTTTGGTTGTCTAGAATGGGATAGACTGTTTCCTTGTTCATCTCTCGATGCCTCATCTATCACGAGGTGATGGATGAGCACCAGGTTCCGATAGTTTTTTTTTGCATCCCCATTAGAGACAAGAGTGGAAGTTGGATAGAATATCCATGTAATTTGTGTCAAGGCATCCAAAGGAAGAGAAGGTTAATGATTCTATATGGGTGATAGTTGATCGACTCACAAATACATCACATTTCCTTGCTATATGAGTGATTATTTTGGTGTATTGTGTGGGGTAGTTTAACGAATGGGATATTATTCACCCCATGGGGTTACCTTGACAATTTTCATTGATCACAACACATGGTTTAATTCATGGTTTTGGAGAGGCCTACATAGGGAATTCAAGGCATAGATATGGATGTGTATTGGATTTCACCCCCAAATGGATGGGCAGACAGAGCACACTATTTAGGTGTTGGAGGATATGCTGAGGGATTTTATACTAGACATTGGTTGTAACTAGAAGGATCAATTTCTCTTTTAGAGTTTTCATAAAACAACAACTACCTAAATAAAATCAGCATTGAACCTTTTGAATCCCAATATGGGAGACCCTACGGATCCCCCTTGTGCTGGATAGAGATTGGGAGAGATGTATATTATAGCTCCATAGTTAGTACATGTGGTGATGAAGAAGGTTCATTTTATCTATGAGTCGATGTGGATGTCCCATAGAAGGCATAAATATTATGAAGATCACCAGTGTAGGCCCTTGGAGTTTGACTAGGGAGACCTTGTTTTCATGAGGGTCTCCCCACGATGAATATTCATAAGGTTCATCTGGGGACGAAATCTATCCCAGAGGTTCATTAGGATATTCAAGATCATATTGAGGGTTTGAAAGGTTGTGTAGACCCTCACCCCTATCCCCAAAGCTAGAGAGGGGGCATGAAATATTCCATGTGTTATAGTTAATGAGTTACATTCATGACCCTATCCACATTATCAACTAGAGAGAGTTATAAATTGAGGATGGATCCACCTTTGTGGGGAATATAGTGTAAATCAAGTATCATCAGGAGATAACATTGAGTGGATTGACCATTCAATTTGGTTTGTGTGTTGTGGGATAATGGGAAAGTGAAAGAGAGCTCCTGAGCATAGTAGATCCCAGTGAGGGATTAATATACAGAGTTTTTTACTTATTTTTCCTTTTTAGGGGAGAAAATATTGATGTAGGGAATTATGTGGAGACTAAATTTTTCCCTTGTTTTACATTTAAGTATCTATATATATATATCCAGAGTCGTGTGCTAAGATGGCATTGATTTTGAATCTTTGTGATCCCAAAATAAATTTTATAAAAAAAAATAAATATATTTGATAAAGGAAAAGAATATATTCTTAAAAGAAAAAGGATAACTCTTAAATCGAATCTTGGATTATAAATATGAGACCACAACTGAGTCTGATATGTAATTTTTACCCTATACACGAACTAATATAAGTCGAATCACTGTGTCCGGACATCTCGCCCATTAGAGGTACGTTTAGATGGTTAATTGATAAAAATAATTAAATTAATTAATTATTTTTACATAAAAAATATCTATAAATAATAAACTATGGATAATATTATAGAGTTAGAAACATAAACCTTGTGAGGATTCTAGAGCATCTCCTTCATCACTACATTGGTAAATCATATCAGACGACAATGAATCTCTTGATTATAGTATATCACCGAACACCTAATGCAACGAATTTCTTAAATCAATAGAAATATCATTCATTAATGAAGAAGGATACAATTTTCAAATAGGACTTTTCAAAATGTGTAAAATGACCTTTTTTATTAAATAGATTGAACAGATCAATCCACACCAATGATCTGTGCTAATTGTGGCCTTTTCATGCACCCATGTACCTGTTTAATTGATTATTATTTGGTTATCTTACCAAAGATAACCACGTACATTATTGTCTTCCAAAACTTCATATAATTTATTGATAAATTCTTTTGTTCTTTTTTCCCTCAATCGCATTTCATTCATTACTATTTGGAAAATGGTGTCCTGGTTCGACATTTTCTGGGTGGTACTAAACCCTATCAGACCCCCTAAATCATGATGAATCTACAAGTGAAGGATAGATCAAAATAGCACAGGTTTTTAAAAATAGATTACATAATGTAGGAATTTTTTTTAATATGAGATCAAACCAACCATATCAGAAGGACCAAAGGCATGTAGGATGTGTGAAAAAGCTTTGAAGACCAATGAAAATCAATTTCAAGCCACTAGATGGTTGAAAGAAATCATTAAATGATCCTCTGATTTTTTACCATGTGGAAGAATGATATATGACAGAATCATTTGATTAAGAATGTGCATAGAGGATCTGGATTTCTAGGAAAATTCTAACTACACATCGTGTAGTTCAAAGAGCACATAAAATGTCAGGACCTAGATGTGGAATCTTGGGTTTCAAAGATTTACATATATCACATGCAATGTGGGACCCCTCAATCCATATTATCTTTTTCTGGAAGACTCATCATGTCCTCTAAGAGTACATGGGATTGGAAAAATCCATTCATTCCATGTTCAAAAGTACACTAATTTGGGATGGATACACGACCATGAGATGGATACATGGACACAACCATGAAAATGGGGGTGGGACACTATGTCACATGGGTACATCATATATACTACCTGCACACAATTTATCGCTATATGGATGTTGAGACATGTACCACTAAGGAAACAGGCAGGTCATAGAGCAGGATCACACACCATGTAGGTCCCCTCACCCACAGTGTACCAGATGGTTCTATTTTAGGAAACATCAATCTATTATATTTACATCAATTGGACATATATTTTGGCACATGAGTAGCCTATATTGACTAGTTTTCGACATATAATGTGATGTTTCCCTCACATGTGTATTGTGGGATATGATGTAAGATGTTCTAGGAATGTTTCTTGTTTAGGCGATGCCTGATGACGAATGTGATTGCAAATGATTACTAGAGGCATTCTGAGTGGAACCCTCCTGTTGGGATGGGTATGGATCCTCGATGACTACAGTGGGACCATACTGCTAGGAATGTAATGGTCTTCTATAGTCTCTTCTAATGGAACCCTATAGATGGTATGGGCATGGATCCTCTACTATTATAGTGTAACCCTCATGTTGAACGAGGTATGGGTCCTCTATCGACATCTAGAGTTGAACCCCCTAGTTGGGATGAGTGTGAGTCCTCTATAATCATTATGGAACCCTATTAATGGGTAAGTCATGGCTCCTTTATAGATGATTAGAGTGGAAACATCACATTGAAATAGGGACTGGATCCTCTATATATCCACAAAGTGGAACCATCCCTTGTACCAGTTCATGGGTCCTATACCTAGAGAATGTGGACCCTTGATTTTTTGACATAGTGGTGAGGAATGACTTGACTCAAATTTTTTTTGTTGGGAAGACATGTGAAAATATGAGAATCATTGTCGGACTTCTGGAATTGTTGGAGACTAATTTTCTAGGGTGAGAAGCAAGATAGATATCATTTTTTTCTCTTTTGGGCTTCTTTTTATGGGAATACATATATAAATATACATCATTGAAATGGCTCGGACCTCTCCTTTATATTACTTTGTGAAAATCCTATGTTTTATTGTTCTAAGGAGTCTCAGTGGATCATTACAGGAGTTTTCAAAAAATCTAGTTTTCTATAGGTTGGTCAGGGCATCAGTACGTTGGGTGTTAGTAGGTTGGTTTCCATGAGTCAGGTATCAGTTGGTTGGGCATTGATAATTTGGCATCATTGGGTTAACCATTGGTTGGTTGGGGTTTTGTTAGGTCAGGGTTTTGGTAGGTGGGGGCATCGGTAGGTCGGTGCCTCGTTAAGTTGGGGCATCTGTAGGTCGGGGCATCGGTAGGTCGGGAACTATAGGTTGGTGTCTGTGAGTCAGGTGTTGGTAGGTTACGTCGGTGGATCAATGTTAGTTTCTCAGTGTCAGTGGCTCGGTGTCGGTAGCTCATGTTGGTGGGTTGTTTAGGTGAATCATTGTTGTTGAGTCACATCGGTGACTCACCCATCAGTGAGTAATTTCCAAAATTTCATAGTTTTCATGTTTATCGTTGTTTTCCATTAAATGAATTACCTATCATGTTCGACCATTTCTAAATCTGTTTCCACCGTCTCCAAGGAGAGTAATTTTATCTTTAATATCCTAACTCCACCTAGAAATTGAAATGGCCAACCCCCGTGGTCAAACCATGATCAAAATTTTAAGTACTTTGAAACAATCTCCCTTCTATTGATATAGGATCTATCTTTTATTTTCCAAGATCTTCACTTCCCCATGTGTTTTTGTTTTCTCTTGGGGATCCAAGATCATTTATTCCACATAGGAGCATTGATTCTATTCTGTTGATGTCGGCGAAGTTTTCTTTTTGAGTATTTACTATTACCTGTGTGACCCCCGGTTTTGGCGCTTGGAGGAGTTTCTAATAATCTATTGTTCTATGTGGGGATTTACATCATCTATATTTATCTATGTATCATGAGGGGTGGGTAACGTAATGTTTCCATATGTTTAAGGTTGAATCCCAGCATTACAAAAATATTATAACCATTTATAAAGATGATTAGACTAGTTACGATAATAGGTTTTCCTAGCTTAGTAATAAATGTGAGGTAGGTAAAATTATGATGAAGTGTTATTTTGTTTAACTGTTATCCATGAACCATCTTGTGAGTTGTGTTGGTTTTATCCATATGAAAATCATCACCATGGGTGGTCTCTTCTTGGGTCCCTGAATGTCTTGTGGGTTACTACTGTAAAATTTGGAAATACGGTAAATCACGTATACCCAGTTATATAATTGGATTCCCCAATACTGAACATGTTATATGACTACCCTTGAATAATTAAGGTGGAATTGAAGAACAAGGGTGGCTAAATCTGAATACAAAGGTGTGGATGTGTAATGTGTCTGGTTCTGTTTGAACCTATGTTTAAGTTTGTTGTGTATTATTGTGGCTGGGAGTGAGGTGGTGTGTATGGGTTCGTATGTGCATTGTAATGGAATATAAGGTTGATAAATTGGTTGATTGCGGAAAGGAAGAACTATTTATGTAGTGGGACTGCATCTAGGATGTGGTTCGGCAGTGGGGTTGTAGTTTTGGTTTGAGCTATGTTTATGTCAATGGGTGTGGTGTTATTATGCTTTAAGGATTTTTATTGTAGTGAAATGTACCTAAATATCGATGCTATTATTTTATTACTTCACTGGGCATGCATTATTTTGTGAATGTATCCTGGTGAGGGAGGAGAGGCTAGTATTCCTTGATAGGTGTTGTTGGTTTCTACTGTTTTCTCATAGAAGATTTAGTATGATCTTTCCACTTGTGCATGAGAGACTTTGGTTTTCCAACTATGTATACTTGTTTTATCACAATACATATATATAACTATTTTCAGGTTTCCAAGGGGACTACAAGGACTATGTGGGGAAGTAATAGCTAAGATGATTGGGATAGTTTATGTGTTGCTACTTAGCATTTCTCTTTTATTTACTTTAATGAGTCTTTTTTATCCGTTTTTCTTTTATATATGCATGTGTGATGTCTTGGATTTATATTTAACATATAGTTCTTGGATTTTTTGGGATTTACCATCTTATCTCTAGATATTAGTTCTATAAAAAGTGAAATTCCTTCCATTTTGTGAGATTTTGTTCCCTAGGTGATAGTATCCACCCTAGGGCCTACTGGAGGTGGGACTCGAGGACTGTTATCTCCCTTTCTTCATTTCCAGCCTAGGCGGGGAATCCATGGAGGTAGGGGGTCATGAAAATTTGTGTTCCTACCTTTATATTTGGTTACACTCTTTCCTTGGGTTATGAAGATGTTTGGGCTATTCCATGTGATTTCCTTATTTATCTGCTCTTGGTTTGATGAGGTTACTCACTTGATGTGGGTGGTTAAAACTCGATGTGGAGTTCATCTACAAACCGCGTTGAGTCCCTTATGCATGGATGAGGTTACTATTTTTCATTATTTGGGACGAAATGATTTCCCTTTTCTATATACATTCTTTCCATACCTATTATGTCCCTTTCTGCTTCCAATTTTAGCTTTTGGGGCATCTTACTAGTTATGTATATACTCACCCCTACATGGGATTTTCCTGCACATGGTGGGACTTTTGAAGACAACTGGCATGTAGGCTGTGACTTCAAGGGATCCTAGGAATACTAGTTTATGTGAACTACGTATGGCAGTTATATTTTACATATTAGGATTTGGGATATCTCATAATTTTACTTTCCAATTTTTTTTAGGCTGGGACACAGTTTTAGTTGGGTGTGCATTTTTCTCCCTTAATTTTCATTTTTAACTATCATACTCTTATACACCCAAGTGTTTTTTCATGCATGTTTGACTTCATATCTATTTCATATTTTTATTATAATTCCCCAACACTACTATATTTAGATGGTTTGGTATGTTTATACAGATTCATTAGGTAGAGCCCACCCATTTAGGATATGCCTTTCAGCACTTGTCGCCACCTCTGGCCTATATAAGTAGGTATGGGGTAGTTTCAGATCGAGAATTGATTAGGGTTCGAACAGAATAAGAATACTTTCTGAAGAATGAATAATCCTAAAAAGCATCAACTCATCATTGAAATCTCATATTATAAAGTGATGGAAGAAAAAACATTGGAATTTTCACCCTATTATGCATAGTATGGGGAAAAACATAAAAATTGATATTCGTTATCTGGGAATCCAACGGTCCATAGGAGCCCCATATTTCTCCATATATACCTATAGGTGGATGATGTTTTAGCTAGATATGAGGGGCTCACAGTTTGACCATCCCTATCGTTTCCAATTTCCCTCCTCTCTTTCTCTACATAAGAATTTGAAGAGATCTTATTGAATATGGATTCACCCTTAGACGTTGGAATGATCTTTACTAATCCAGAAATGGATGCTTCCATCCCCTCAAATGAGTTAGGGTGAACAAAAAATCCTATAGGTATGTGATGATGATTTCTGAACAATAGTTAAGATACATTCAGGTATGAAGTAGATGTTCGACTCACTTAGTGACTCCTCTCTCAGAAAACTAGTATAATTGGTCTATGTCATTTCCACCACCAATATCTTTCTCATTACCAATTTGGGATTGGGCCGACCAAGTACAAGACCCTTCCACTGACCAAGGGGGCCTTTGAAATACTTTGGATGACGAAAAAACTATCTGTGATGTTCTAGCCTCTTGAAACACCAAAATTTGAAATCCTATAACCCCGTGCATAGGATTAGGTAGTGTGTTTCCACCAAGTCATCTTGGTGACATATTACTAGCACTAGGACAGATAGTTAACCTGCCTAAGGGGGTTGAAAGACCTCAATACCATGAAAAAGAAGTTCAAGAGGGTCGAGATCATGAAGCCTCTAGTGGTTCATCACCCCTCCTCAAATAGTTACTGTCAAAACCTTCAACAGACTTGCATAAAGACAAACACTGTGCTCTACTGATTTATCGAGGATGTCTTTCAACACATACAGATCAAAGGATGGGGATAATAAGTTTCTTTCTTTTTCAGCTCTATATTATGGATGTCCAGACTCTCCATTGATGATGAAAGGACCCTTACATATACTATTATGGAAAAAATGGTAATCCCCAAACATACATTTGATTAGAGGGACTGAGCTGATATAGGGGATGAAAGGGAAGATCTGCCTCAATCGGTGATGCAGCACTAGGAATACCCATCGGAAGGTTTCCTCACTCATCTGTAGAGCTAGTAGATCTGATACAGAAGTGACTCTAATGAGTCATTTTTACATAACCATCACTAGGGAAAAAGGGAATGGGACATTTTGAGACATCCAAATCATTCAATGTTTTACCAAAAGTAGAAACTAAACCTATGGTAGATTCCTTACATTGATATCTTGTGGAGTGAAAATGATTGACCACCATCCTCAATGTTGAGAGGTTACTGAATTAAAAAAAATATCTATAAGAGCTCCCATATTTCCTATGTAACAACCTAATGTTTTATCAATGGAAATTTTCTTCTTATAATTATGTCATAAAATAACATAAAATTGAAAAACAATGAACTACAACGTATTATGTCACCATTAAACATTATTTTGACACTTCTGTGTTTTGAGTTTTAGAAATCAGATATACACGGTTACATTGAGAGTGATTTTTTGGGTCTGATGGAACCAATGTAATTTTTGGTGAATAGTAACATACCATTATGAATAGTAACCTACCATTATGAATAGTAATATTACCCTCATGAATACTAAATCATCTATATTAATAGTAAATTTATCCATGATAGTAAAAATAAAATTAAGGCATCTTATATGTGATAATATTACCATAGTAAAATTATTGGATTTTTAGTAAGTTTGAAAAAAATAATTCAAATTAATAAATTAATTTAAACAAAAATGTATTTTTCTAAAATTTCTTCATAAATTATCAATTTTATTTCTTCTAGTTTTAAGATAAATTTGTAAGACCTTATGTAATTTTTAAAAGCATTATAAAATGAGTAATAGTTTTAAAATTTCTATTTTTGAAGTAAATTATGATTTTAATTAAAAATTACATTAATCTTATTTATAAAATAATCTGTAAAAAATGGTTTTATTTTTTGGATTCTACACGTCTGTAAATGGTTAGGGTGAATTTATGGGATTTTTCAAAAGTATTTGAATTTTTATGAATAGTGAAATACAGTAGTTTACCAGATATATATACATTAAAAGCTAAATGGACTATTCATTGAATCATAGATGATGTACTCATCATTTGTTCAAATTCACATGCAATTATTACTATTTTTGGTCATGGAATCATCACTATTTATCATCTTTAATGAAATTAATAATCCACAGATATAATTATTATGAAAACCCTCCTCTCCTCTACAATAAATAGCACCCCTCCTTACAACATATCTTCACTCCTATAAATCCTTTAGTCCTACTTAAATTCTGACCAAATATCTCCCCAAGCTCCACCCTATGTCCAACAACCTTTGGTATCCTCAAAATACCAAATCCTCTCCCATTAAGAGGCTCTCAAGGATGATTAAATCAAGAGGTAAATTCCAATTTTCAATTCTTATACATTCTTTTCATATTCTTTTGTTTTCTTTTATATCATTATCTCTCCTCATCCAAATGTTATGAAATCTATAGTACCATACATGTACTATAATATTTTTATGATAATTGAATATGTTATTATCATCTCTTTTTTACACATCTTTTATACTAGTAATATAGACACCATCCAAGATGTGTTAATTTACCACATTCAAGGATGATGGGTTTTCAATTTATTTTCCCAACATCAATTATGGTCATGAAACCATTTTTGTTATGGTTCAACCATATTATTATTTAAAATATCCTATGTAAGGTTCTATTATAAATTTTTACACAAGATATTATATTATAATGAAAAATGAGTTCGTAGTGATAAAAAACCGCAAATAAACCCAAAAGGATATCACAAAAGTTTTATATAATGATTAAACACCACTCAAAGTAACCAAATTAAATTTTAAATAATGTAACCTTATATATGATCAATAATAATATATAAATCCAATTCTGGACAACCATATTCATTTTACATGATTATCCAGTCATGTATATAAGTAAACAGAACATGAAACAGATAGACCCGAACAAAGAAATTGAACCTCATAACCAGTCAAAAAGGTTATAAGTGAACTTAAAAATATTATACTAAATAAATTACATGTAAAATAGGTTTTAAATATATTTATTAATGAACCTATTTTTATTATTCATTTCATTAATACCAAGTGGATAACACCATCAAACTTAAGGTAAGGGATCCTATCTATTTCACTTTTATTCAAGAATGTCCTCTATGTTATGACCTTCTATGTGTAATACCTAATGATGGGGAAATATTTAACACCCCATAATACTTAAATTATGATTTAAAAGTGATGAGAACCCCCCTCTATCTCTTGTTAATCCCTCTTATGTATACATGATACCATGTAGATATTTCATGAGGGATTCTACCCAAACCTCCAATATTTCTTCAGGTTATTCCTACTATATATTTTTACACAAATGAATTACTATATTCTATTTGTTTACATATTGTAATCTATATTTATATGTGAAAAATTATGAGTCAAGACCCATTATCCATTATCTTTTGGGTATATACATGTTTTTATAGGTTTCCCTCCTCTATACTTCCTGATAAGAAAACCTGTTTTGAGGTAACTTCATGAATTCTTACATGATTTAAAGTGCAATATATCTTCTGTTATAAGAAACCATTGTCTTTATAAAATAATTATTTATTAGTATGAAAAAAAAATTGGTTCACTTCAGGTATTATATAATGTATTGTTCCCTTTTCAATTTTAATGGCTCTATAGTATTTTTCATAAAACCGCACAAAAATTTTTTAATGCTAAAATTTCTTAAATACTATTATCACATGTTTTCACATATAGTTGAAATAGATTAACATGATACATGGATATTTTACATTATTAATTTCCATGAATATATTAGTTCCTTTATTTAATGGAAAATTTTATTATATGCCAATTTATTATGCTTTGTGACATGATTATGGTACACAATTCATTCTGTGGGTGACCCTTATGTTTATATATGTTTTATTTTGTATTATTTTTTATGTGGAAAGAATATTCATGAAAATTTAAGATGGATGTTCATAGATATCGCTCATATTAATTGGGTAAAGTTGAGTCTCATGATATGTTATGTGTGACGGTCTTGGCAGTTAGCCTTGGCTTGTGATACCATGTGTGACAGTATTGGTGGTTAGCCTTGGCTTGTGATACCATGTGAAACGATCTTGGAAGTTATCCTTGAATCATGATAATGGAATTTTTTATGTTTCTTCCCCATTAATATGTCTCCATGATCATATGATTCCATGTTTATATGTTATGATTACATGTGTTACATTCCTTTTTTTATCATCATGTCAGCCCTTCTATCCCATGTGCTAATGCTTTGTTCTTATGGTTATTCCCTTACTGGGATATTTAGATCATCCATTTGATCAGGTGTTCCACAGGGTACCCTATGTAGATGTTTGAGCACAATGGATTTTAGAAACTCAATTTTAGGATTAAATAAAAAAATGTTTTAATTACTTACATGTTTTCAGTATTATGTACCTAGTATTCCAAGACACTAGACATTACTAACCATGGATTATAATCAGATATATAATTATGCCTAAAATTATGTAATTATATGTGTAAAAGGATACAGTCACTATAGTTGGTATCAAAGGACAATCTACTTATTTTTGGAAATTTTGAATAGAGGAATTCAGTAAGAGCCTTAACAAAAAAGACAATGTATAAGAAAACAGCCCTATATTTTGGTAAGTATTGCGTAAGTGGTTTATCATGAAAATAAATCTCTTTCAGGATATAAATAGGTAGATTCATATCTGTAAAAAAAAGTATGTAGGGGTAAAACCCAAAAACACCACTTTGAGCTAGACTCGAACGTGAACTGGTGGACGACAAAGGACCTTGCTGTACTCTTGATTTGAGACTCCTGGGGGACATGCATTGGTAATTTCATGAGCATAGAACAAATCAATATCGAGGTAATAAAAAAAGAGATAATAAATATATATTCTATGAAATAGAATAAGAATAACATAGATATAAACATAAGGAATCACAATTTAGGATATAATTATCTACAATTTTATCCTTTTATGTTCAAATTTTCCTTTTTTATGCTCAATAACTGAGTATTAAAGCCCTCTAATTGTATGTTATTTTTCTATGTTAATGATGAAAAATATAAGAACACATTCCAACAATCAATGTTATATGGAATGGGAATATTTCCTTAATGATGTGCCTAATATGATGGGAATTGTTTCTCAAAACATTATGATAGTACTTTCTTAGATAGCTCAGGTTATGAATAATAACATGAAACATGTGGAACACCCACCTCCTCCGTGGAAGGATAATGTTTCCGTTGAATCTTTCATACATAAAAGTCATCACATATTTAGTGTATATTGTGATACCCTCCTCATCGATCCATGTATTGACTCCATCAAAAATATATTCATTGTCCTCTAGTTCTCAGAAGAAGAGAAAGTCGTACTGGTTGACTATCGTTTTGATGGAGAAGCTGATCAGTGGTGGAAACTGATCGAGAATATGAATCACTAGGAAAAAATTGATTCCGTGGACTGGGAAGAATAGAAGATAATGTTTATAAATATATATTTTCCCTAAACCCTCCATCTCAAAATGGATAGAGAGTTCCTCAAACTCATTAAAAAGGAATATGAGTCAATCGGGGCGTATGAAGAAAACATTATAAGGCTTGAAAGGTACAGCTCTGGGTTTTTCCTGAAAATCGAAAAAAATGTGGATCTCATATTTAGCTGACTAAAGATGTGTCTACGAAAAGCATAGGATGTTTGAAACTTTTACAACAATGAGGAGATTTTCAATCGTGGCCTTATAGAAGAAATGGAGATCAGAGACTCTTAGTGGTATCGTGGGCCCAACAACAAAAACAGAAAAATGGAATCTAATGTAGAATGTTCCACAAACAAATTCTATGATGGATGGAAGCTCAATCATTCCATGTGTAAAACATTGGGGAAGAATTATCATAGGAACAATCTAAAGGGGACCAGTAATTACTTAAAAAGTGGGAAACATGGACATTTGGATATAAATTGCCAAAGAGATATGAAAAATCCCGCTAATGTGGTAAAAGAATGGAATGTTCAGATAAATTATCAACTAGTGGTATGGTGTTACAACTATAAGGAATATGGGAATGATGTTAATAATTTCCCTAATCCGAGGTTTGTTAGAGGCAATCAAAAATAACCTCCATGAAAATAAGGATTGGCTTATGCTATCACAACTTTTGAGGTTGATCCAGACAATGATGTGGTGATAGGTATAGTAGTTATTCATTAAATAATAGTTAATGTACTATTTTATTTTGGTTATAAAAATTATTTAATATCTTAATTTTTTATTAGAACTGTTAAAATTACACCTCAAAATTTGGAGGATAAGTTATCTGTGAGAACAATGAATGGATAAATTGTTGCTTCCATTGTTTATAACTCCTCCCTAGTTAATGGTTGTGGACTGAGCCTCCTATAAAATCTTGTCATATTTCATTTAGTGGAGTTCGATGTAATCTTTTTCATGGATCTACTATCTTTATAAAAATACTACAACAAATTTTGGGAAAGGTAGACCACTCTTCACATCATGAATAATTCACCAATTCTATACAATTGTAAGCAAGAAGATAAATCTCTTTTAAAATCATTTTCTCATGTTTGGATATTAGTTACTTATGTGAAAGCATTTCTCACTCAAATGATGGAGACAAAGAAGTGAATCATGCTCAAAGACATGCCCACCAAGAGGGATTACACTGATGCATTCCCTAAAGAGTTTCCTGGACATCATCCTAATTGAGAGGTTGAGTTCTCAATTGAACTTATTCCAAGATCTCTGAAAATATAAAAGACACCTTAAATAATGGTCGTCGTAGAACTAGATGAGAAATTGAGGAAATTAAATGAGAATATGGATAAGGGTTTTATATGCTTTAGTGCATCACCATGCGGTGATCCATTCCGCTTAATCATGATGATGTATGGATAAATGTGCCTCTTAATTAATTATAATGAGCTTAATAAAATCATAATAAAGAAAATTTATCCACTACCTTGGATAAATGACTTGTTTGATCAACTTTGTGGGGCAAGATTTTTCTCTAAGGTGGACCTTTGGTTGGGATTTCACCAATTAAATGTGAGGAAGGTAGCTATTCCCAAGACTACCTTTCGAACAAGGTGTAGAAACTCTAAGTTCATAGTGATTCCCATCAAAATAGAAAATTCTTGAGAAATTTTCCTTAATTTTTTTAATAGAGTCTATGGAAATTACCTCCACAAATCTGTGGTAGTCTTTATCGATGATATTCTGATATACTCCAGGATAAAGGAGGAACATGAGGACAATTCGAATATTGTGTTAAAGACTTTGTGAAGGAAGAATATATATGAAAAGTATAGTAAATTGGAGTTCTAGATATAGGAAGTATTATTGTTGGGGAATTTTATAACCAGAAAAGGGATATACATGGACCCTTACATGAAAACGGAAATTGAATATTGGCCCAGTACAACATCTAGAATGAATATCCATAGATTTATGGGTCTAGTTAGGTATTATCGATGCTTTTTGATGAACTTATCTTGATTTGAAATTCCAATGACCATGATGACATAGAAGGGAGTGAAGTTTTTCTGGACTCAAGAATGTGAAGACTACTTTAAGGAGATAAAAAAGAGGCTAATCATTGCACCCGAACTCATACTCCAAAAAGGTGGATAACTCTTTATGGTGTATAGTGAAGATTCAAATAAGGTTTTAGGCTATGTTCATATAAAAATGATAATGTGGTAGCCTATTCCTTAAGGAAGGTGAAAATCCATGACAAAAACTATCCTATGCAAGATCTGGATTTGGCGACTGTGATATTTGTATTAAAAATATGATAGTATTATCTTGATGGGAAAAGTGTGAGATATATACTAATAAAAAGAGTCTAAAATATATATTCACACAAAAAGTTATTAATATGCACCAGTGAAGAAGGATATATCTCATCAAGGATTATGAATGCTCAACCCACTACCATCTCGGTAAGGCAAACATGGTGCTAGATTCTCTAAGTATAAAGTATAATGCATATTTATTAATGATGAGAATTGAAAAGGGACTAATATTCATTGATTTTTAGAGTATGGACATGGGAATAATTATGGGAGTTACATCATAAAACCTATCTCAAATTATAGATCAACCATCCCTCATGGATAAAATAATGTATAGTCAAAGAAAATATGTGGAAGTTGAGAAAAGGGTGGAATACATTAGAAATGGGAAATCCTCTGAGTTCATGATTGATGAGGAAGGAGTAGTAATATTTGGGTCATGATTATGTGTACTATCAGATCCAGAGATAAAGAAAGAGTTTTGAATGTGGTACACAGCTCAATCTTCTTTATTCCGTAGGGAGCACAACGATTTCTCAAGATCTATGATAGAACATTTGGCGGGACAATATGAAGAAGGATATTTCTGAATATAAATCAAATATCCTGGTTGGTCAACAAGTGAATGTTGAAAGATAGATGTCTAAGGGGATGATGTGACCACTACCCATAGAAACATGGAAGTGGGAGAACAACACCATGTTTTTTTTCACTGGACTTCCATGGAATTCTAGAGAAAACAATGCTCTATGGGTCATTGTGGACCATCATAAAAATAAAAATCACTTAATAAAAATAATGTAGGACTTATCATTGTACCAAATTTCACAGATATATATCAAAGAAGTCGTAACGCTGCATGGAGTACCATTGCCTATTGTATTCTATTGAGATATGAGATTCACCCCAAAGATCTGGAAGAGTCTCTAATGTGACCTAAGCACTAAACTGAACTTTATTATGGCCTATAATCCTCCAAATGATGTCTAATTTTAGTGGACAATTCAGAAATTTGATGATATGTCAAGATCTTGTTCTATGTAATTCCAAGGAGGAGGGGAATAACATCTTCCACAAGTTGAATTAACCCACAACTATAGTTTACACTCGAGCATCCAAATAAAACCATACACATACATTTATGGGAGAAGGTGAAGAACACCCACATGTTGGGACGATTTTGGTGATCATAAGCTACTAGGACCAGAAATGGAAAAGAAATGGCAGAGAAGGTGAAAACCATTTGGCATCATGTTAAGGCATCCCAAAGTTGACAAAAGAGTGATGTAGACAATTGTCGAGGAGATCTTGAGCTCAAAGTTAGAGACATTGTATTTATACATATATGTACATGGAATAATTTCATGAGGTTTGGGAAGAAGTGAAAGACAAGTCCTAGGTACATTGGCCCCTTTTATATTTTTGATCGTATTGGGGTTGTAGCCTATCGACTGACACATCAACCTACCACGTAAAAATACACTATTTCTTCTATGTATCCCTCATAAAAAAGTACACACTAAACCCTTCACATGTACTATCTTTAGAGGTGGTACAGTTATAGAATGATCTTTTTTACAAGGAGTAGACAGTGAAGATCTTGGATTGTAGAGATAATGTTCTACATAACAAGACTACTCACCAGGTCAATGTAATGTGGCATATCCATAAGTACGAAGAGGTAGTATGGGAACTAGAGGAGGCAATAAAAGAAAAGTTCCCACACCTACTTATGTCTTAGAATGTAAAAAAGAAATTTTGAGGGTGAAATTTCATAAGGGGGAATAATGTAACAACCCAATGTTTTATCAATGGAATTTTTCTTCTTATAATTATGTCATATAATCAGATGAATTTTTTATATAATGAACTACAAAGTAATATGTGACCATTAAACATAATTATGACACTTTTATGTTTTGATTTCCCAAAATATGACCTATATGGTAGCATTCAGGGTGATTTTTGGAGTTTGATGGAACAATCATAATTGTTGGTTAATAGTAAAATACCATTATGAAAAATAATATGACCCCCATGAATATTAAATCATCCAAAATAATTGTAACCTCATCCATTAATGTGTAAATAAAAATTAGGCATCATATAAGTGATAACATGACCATAGTAAAAGTATTTTTATTTTTGTAAGACATAATTAATAAATTTCAATTTATTAATTAATATAAAAGAAAATTTGTTTTCCTATAAGTTTTTCAGTAAAAACAATTATGTATTTTGATTTTAAGATAATTTTATAAGACCTTATGTTGTTTTTGAAATCATTACAAAATTAGTCATAATTTTAAAATTTGTATTTTTGAAGTAAATTATGATTTAAAAAAAATTAAATTAATCATATTTAGAAAATTATTTTTTAAAAATGTATTTAATTTTTGGATTCTACATGTCAAAAAATGGTTAGGGATAATTTTTGGGATTCTTCTAAAATACTTGAGTTTATATGAATTGTTAAATACAGTAATTTACCATATATATACATTATAAGCTAAATGGGATATTACTAGCATCATGGATAATGTAATAAATGCTATTTAGAATTCACATGAACTTATTGCTACTTTTCCATGGAATCATCTATGTTCCTGGTCTCGAGGGAAATTAATAATCAAAGGAATTAAATATTATGAAAACCCTCATCTCCTCCACTATAAATACCACCCCTCCTTACCATTTCTCCTCACCCCTATCAAGCCTTTTTACATGCCGAAATTCGACCCAAATACCTCCCCAAGTTCCTCCCCCATGTCCAACAGCCTTTTTTCTCCTAAAAGACCAAATCTTATCCCCTTAAAAGGCTCTCAAGTATGATTAAATCTATAGGTAATTATTCTTTTTCAATTCTTTTACTTTCTTTTCAAGTTCTTTTTTTTCTTTTCTATCCTTACCTCTCATCATCAAAATTTTATGTAAAATATAGTAACTTAAATATACTGTAATGTTTTTATAAAAATGTAATAATTTATTATCATATCTCCTTTACTATTTTTTATACTAGTAGTAATGACACCATCTGAGATGAGTTAATTTACCAAATTCAAGCACAATGGTTTTCAAATTATTTTACCATCTTCAATTATGATCATGAAAAAATTGTATATCTTCGAACCAGGTTATTATGTAATATATCATATTTAAGGTTCTAAAATCTTTTTGTACACATAATATTAAATTATAATTCAAAATGAGTTTTTAGTGATAAAAAACAGCCAGTAAAACCAAATGGTTTTCACTAAAATTTTATAGAATAATTCAACATCACAACATGTAACCAAATTAAATTTAAAACCATTTAACCATATAAATTTTCAATAGTAAAATAAAACTCCAATTCTGGACAACCATCCTCATTTCTCATGATTATCTGTTAATGTATATTAGTAAATTGAACATGAAACAAACGGACCCGAACAACAAAATTGAACCTAAAAACCAATCAAAAAGGTAATGAGAGAAGAAAAAAAGGTTACACTAAATAAATTACATGTAAAATACATTATTTAATCTTTATTTAATGAACCTAATCTTGTTATTCAGTTTATTAATATCAGGTGGAGAACACCATCAGACTTAAGGTAAAGGATCCTCTCTATTTCACTTTTATTCAAGAACATCCTCTATGTTGTTCCATTTTATGTATATTACCTAATGAAGGGGTATTATTTAAAACATTCCATATAAATCCCTCATGATTTACATGTAATTATAAAACCCATTTCACTCTCAGTAATCCCTTTTATATACACCTGATACGATGCCGATATTCAGAAATGGATTCTACCCGAACTTCCAATATTCCTTCGAGTTATTATTACGCTCCATTTTTACCCATATGAAATCATATATTTGAATTATTTTAATCTTATAATTTCTTTTTAAATGTTAAAAATCATATATATCTATCCATTAATCCATTATTTTTTAGGGATATAAAAGTTTTTAAGTGATTCCCTCCTCAATACTCTCGATAAGCAAATCTATTTTGAGAGAACTATCCAAATTATTTCCCAATTTCAAGTGAATTCAATATTAAATTTTAAGCCAAAATTGTTTTTATAAAATAATTAATTTTATTATTAAAACGTCCTTGATTTAATTGTTGTTTTATATAAAGTATTTTCAACTTTTCAATTTTAAATTCTCGACAGTATTTTCCTTAAAACCGTAAAAAAATATTTTAATGATAAAATTTCTTAAATACTCCTCTTACATGTTGTAACATATACATGGAATAACATAGCCTGATACATGCCTATTATTTCTTTATGAATGCCCATGAATATTTTAGTTCCTTTCATTCATTGATATTTTTCAGATATTCCCATTAATTATGCTTTGTGACATGATTATGGTATCCAATTCTTCACATGGGAAACCCTTATGTTTATATATGATTGATTATGTATGATTCATTATGTGGAAAACATATTCATGAAAAGTTAATATGGATGTTCCTAGATATCACTCCAATGCATTTGGTAATGTTGATTCTCAAGAGACATTATGTGAGATGATCATGGTGGTTAACCTTGGCTTGTACAACCTTGTGCGATGGTCTTGGCTGTTAGCCTTGACTTGTGTTACCATGTGAAATGGTCTTGGAGGTTAGCCTTGATTCATGATAAAATTGTTTTTTATGTTTCGTACACATTAATCTGACTCTATGTTTATATTATTCCATGCATATATGTTATCATTCCTTATGTTACATGACTTTTTATGTGATCATTTCATGCCTTCTATCCCATGTGCTAATGGTTTGTTCTTATGGTTATTCCATTACTTATCTATTTATCTCATTCATTTATTCATGTATTCTCTAGGGTAACCTATGTAGATGCTTGAGAACAATAAAATTTAGGAACCCAATTTTTATATTAAATAAAGAAATGTATTGTTTAGTTCCATGTTTTAGTTTTATGTAACTAGTCTTGCAAAGACACTAGTTTTTATGATCCTTGTCTTATACACTTATGTATAATTATGATTAAAATTATGTCATGATATGTGTAAAAGGCTGGGGTCCCTATATCCTACAATAGTGATGCCAATCCTTATAGGGAAAATTATATAGTATAAACATGGAGGCCCCACTCAATTGGTTAGGGAATAAGCTGGGGGATATAGAAAATGACCAATTTATGTGTCGTTGACCCTGCTCGACTAGAAAAATTATCTACCGTCAGATCAATTCCATGTTTATCACCATGATCTAGAACTTGAAAACTCATTGGGGGGGGGGGGGGTATAGGACCTCACTAAGATGACTTTGTAGACTCTCTGACTACTCCCCTCAAAGCACTAGAAACATGACAGCTGGAAATACTTCTTGACAAAAAACCATACCTGATATGGACAAAAAATATATGAGAAAACACATAGTTTTAAAATATCATATTCTCCCTATTCATTGGTATGGGTGACCCACTAGACATCTTTTACCACATTAATTCATAGTGTGTCCCGTTGATGGTAACCATGTAACAATAGAAGGCTTCGAAGCTCTAATGCTTTGTTTAGACATTGGATAGACTTACATTCATCAGGTACAACCAACTACCCATAAGGCCCATTTCTAGTTGGGAGGATATTTGATGATATTTAATCTACTAGTTAATCTTCACAATGTGCTAGATAATTATCTTTGACATCTTCAATTGAAAACAGTGTCCTGGTGATCATGTCACAGACTTTGTCACTTGGTGGAAAAGCCTCAGGTATTCAGTTGACATGAAATTGTTTGGGGGAATAGATACTTGAGATATGTTTTTGTAATGTTAAGAGTGATTTGGTATCAACCCTCATGACCTATAACTAATTAGGTGGATTTTGGGAGTTCTATGAAATTTCTCATTGTCTAGGTGAATCCTTATAGTAGACTAGACAACATTCATTCATGTTACCTCTTCCAGCTCCCATGAGAAGACCTTAAAAAATAGAGACTGTGGTCGTTATAAATGAAGAGGTTCCCAGACAAGTGAACATACTATTATCAATTCTAGAAGATCCTCACTAATCACAACTAAACCAAATCAATGTCTCACTGAGTAGAAAAATGTCATTCACCACTTTGCTAAGTGGAACTAGATATATGAGAAAATGTTGTTCCAAACCCCCATCAAATCCATTATCTGAATGTTCCATTATATAAAATATGAAACCATACCTATTCCCTTATGGATTTAAATGTCCCTAGATATTTCATATATGATTTGGAGAAAGGAATTCTAAAATTTCTAGAGTGAAAGAGGGATACGAAATCTGGACTCACATGCCACCTTGATTAATTCATATACCACAAGATATTCAGAAGGAACATTATTGAATGATTTATGATTAAATATTGGATCTAGGACCAAGTGGATAATTTCTCTTTCATGTAGGATATATTCCGATATAAGTGAATCATGTCTCCACTGACCCCTGACTTTGGTTGTGAAATATTTGGTGATTGTAATTAGTCATATAGCTATAGGATGAAGAATTGTGATATTGGGTTGGATTGAAATGTGGTTTCTCATGGTCATGGTATCATCCAATACCATTTGAGAAATTCTAAACCACTTATGGTTTATATGACCCCTTCAACTACTACCTACACATCCAAGTTGCAGCCCAGAATGTATTCGATGAATAGACATCATTGATGAAATGGAAATAAAATCCCGCAATATTTGAAAGCCTATCTTGTACTCTTGGTTACTTAATTCCCCATGAGTTAGAAGATGTACCCAGTATCTATCCATCCCTATATTATTCAACATATGATGAGGAGAAATACACATCGATGAGTGCTTTCTAGCTGGTGACAGATTTATGGTACTCGATAGTGAGTATTTCCATGAAAAACACCTAGGTACCTCTTGAAAAAATCATTAAAGGATAGGGAATAGTAAATTTATGTCATCAAAATTCTCAGGATAATGCCTTTAACTATGATATTCAGCATACTAATACCAGGAATCATTTTTTTCATAGAGCTCAATAGGAATTGTCCTCCAAATTCCCTTTTTAATGTACACATCTGTACCCAAAAGTGTTAGTTGACCATGCAACTCAATCAAAACCACACCATGATCAGTCACATTTATTCAAACCCAGACCTCATCTGACAAATTGCCAACCAATAGTTTCACAGAACAATCTATACAGTATGCATCAAAATGAAGCATGTTCTAGTCAAAACCTAATGGTTCATACAGATGTTCTTCTAGCGACATACATTTCACCTCTTTCCAAATATATATCCTCTATGTGCATAATAATTACCATGTCATGGATATACGATCTGTTGAAGCACCACCCCAATAAACCCATGAATATTTCAATCGAGAAGACTCTTCTCTAGTCAAAATAAATGTATAAAGACCTTGAAAAAGATTTAAAAATACACCACTAGATAGAATCTAATGTAGCTACTATTGAGGCCTACTATGTAGAGATTGCTATGATAGAATAGTGTTTGGAAATCATCTCATGTTCTTGTGAAGTATAGGAAATCAATATGTAGGGTCACATATTAATTTTATCCATCTAAATACATTTCAATGGTACGGAAATCTGCTGGTCCACAATGAATAATATTTCTATGATCAACCTCATCCCATCCCGAACACTCCTCAAGATGGTGATAATGGAAGACAATCAAAATACCTCATACCTTGCGATTTAGGTTTATGATATGAGTGATATCAAACCTCATGGAAGGGTTTGGATGAAGACACAATATTGTGGCTTGATACAAATCCCCAAATTCATTGTAGTATTATAGGATATTTCTTATAATATGTAGTTGTGTAGGCACTAACATCATTTTCATTCAGGAGTCCCCTTTTCATATCATCAGTGAATCATGTACCCCCTCAATGGTCAAGTAGTGGTGCTCCAGGGTGATGTAACCCCATTGAATATTATAGATCACTTTATATGAACACTGATTATTATAATAGGGATGGAACAAAGGTTTGGTCTAATGGGGTTGAGCACATCAATGTACCTAATGATTGTGATTTCCACTACATTCAATCCATGGGAAGAATTGTATGATATATTCACTCTACAAATTAATAAATTAAAGGATATGCCACCAGAACTTAGAGTTTTTTTCTACTAAAAATGATTTTTGTATCATTAAAAATATTGATCAACCACAAAATACTTTATACACATACAGTGGATAGACCCTGCTAATACTAGAAACCCATACTCTTTAAAGGTATTGATATTTTCTCCCTATTTCTAAAAATTCATAGAATCCCCCATGTTTTTCATAGTATGATTAGATTGATAGAGAGTGAATCATCTCTACAACATTGAAATCAAGAATGGACCTCATGGCCGAAGCGCAGACATAATTGGATCAACAAATTCTATCACTGTAGTAACATCAGAGTAGGAACCCCTCATTGAGGATTACATGAACGCCAATATAATCATTAGTGCTTCCCTTGTATCAACTGGCATGAAAGAATACCACCTCCCACCAATTATCCTGTGTTAATTAATATGGAGATGTTGTAAGACACTCCTCTTGAATTTAAAGAGGATGTATCCACCACTATCAATATGTTAACTCAGGTGGACCTTGATGCTATTGAATATCTAATGTCAATGCTAACTACTACAGCCATGCCTCCAATGGAGAAACCATAGTACATGGCCTTCCTGAAACTACACAGTGACGTCTTTTCCTGGAGCTATGATGAGATGCTAGAACTATATCTTTAGGTCACAATGCACCATATTGGCCATACAATGAGTCATAATAGGTTCAAGAAGGCACTAAAAAATATTCACCCTCCCATAGTGTTTTGTTGAAGGTCAAAGTTGATAATATTATCAATGCAAAATGCATGGGGGAAGTTCTATACCCCATTTGGGTAGCCAAAATATTCCTTATTAGGATGTAGGATGGGAAAATCAGAGTCAATATCAACATTTTGGACCTCAAAATCCATTTTTAGAGGGATTATTTTCCACTTAATGTGAAATAATAGTTTGTTGATTCTATTGTAGGGTTCCAGAAACTCCCCTTCATGGATGGATACTCCACATATAATAAGATTTAGATGGCCCCAATGATGAAGGGTCCACTACCGTTAAAGCATCTTAAGGGACCATATTACATTAGGTGATTCCTCTCATCTGGAAGAATGTAAGAGAAACATAATATCAATCCATGAAAAATATATTAAGGGAAATTATTGGTTTATTGATGGAATTCTATATAAATAACTTGTTGGTCAAATATCACCAGCCTTAGGACCATCTAATGGACCTTGATAAAGTGTCCACCTTCCTCCAATCATTGAACTTCAAGATAAACCCCATTAAGTGTTCATTTTGGGTTACATCTAGAAAGAATTTCTACCTTTTTATAAGGTACATAGGCATTGATATTAACAAGAATAAGAACAAGGACAACATCCATATGCCTACCATGATCAACCTATGAGAGTTATAATGACTCTATGGAAACATAGCATATATACTCTAATTTTTCAAAAACATGGATTGAATGTGTAACCTATTATAAAAGGCTCAGGATGAAAGAAAACATTTACCAGTTGGAGGAGGAGTTCCATACCATGATCGAGGACATCAATTAGAATCTTCTAAAACCACCTGTTCTGATGCCACACATCTTAGGAAAGCAATTTATCCTATATGTGATATCCCTAGAATAGTCCCTCAACACACTTCTATCCAAGAAAATTAAAAAGGGTAGATAGAATAGTTTATAATATCTAAGTCTCATGATCCTCCACATAGAGATTAGATACTCCCCTATCGAAAAGAGATGCCTCACAATATATTTTTTACTACTAAAGATGTTGCATTACCAAAAGAATTATGAGATAAATCTGGTTTCCTGAGTGGACCCATTTAAGTATATCATGAATCACTCCATTCCAACGAGATAATTGGAATGATGGATAGTGATCCTTCAGCAGTTCAACATCATGTGTATCTTTCAGAAGGACTTCTAAGGCAAGGAATTGGTTGATATTTTTGCTACACATCTATCCCTTGAAGAAATGTCCCTGTATTTTTATTTTCAATATGATCTAATACTCTATGGGAATTTGGATATACTTTGTTGGTCGATTCATTTTGATGGTGCCTCCTAGAAGCCGAATGGTAGAAGGCTCAACAACCCCATTATTAACACGGTAGGCTTGGGTATCATCTTCATCACCAAAAATAAGATTGTCCTTCCATAACCATTCATATTGATATAAGGATGTACCAATAGAGAGGATGAGTATTAGGACCTTATCGAAGGACTCAATCATTCCCTCAAGATTTATGTAACTAGTTTACAAATAAATGGATAATCTGAGTTAGTTATCAAATAGATTATTGGTGACTACATCATTAGAAAGAAAGTGCGACTACCCAAGCTAGAATGTACCCACTAGCTAACGACCTAGTTCATATAACAAATAAAGGTAACTCAAGTTAACTTATCACAAAATGGTCAGTAAGACACCTTGGAATGTATAGTCACATCCCATGTAGTTCATGGACATGATGACCTGATCAGTCTTGTAGCGCACTGAAGGGTCATCGCCCCCACCACCTCAGATGAAAACAACAAATAGACAAACAAGATGGATTCCAGTACTTCCCTACTAATAACCCTAGGTCTACCACATATGCAGAGATGCCTGATTGGACCACTAACTTTTTTATTGAGTATCATTATTATGGAATTCCCCCATCAGACTAATATGAGTGGGAGAAAGTCCACAAGGGCGTAGTATAGTTTACCCTTTGAGTGGTCCTAACCACAAGAAAACTCTATACTGGTGTTGGTTTGATGATATGCTCTTCCATTTTATCCAATGGGGTGAGATACCACTTGTGATTTAAGATGTCCATGATGGGTTCTATGATGCGCATCATGTAATATCAAAGCTTTCCCATTCGATTCAACAATAGGGATATTTCTATCCCACCATGGATCAAAAATTTATAATGTTTTCATAGAGTTCTTATTAATTTCAGATCCATGCTATCTTTGTATATTAACCTTAATATCTATTCCGCACTACCAAATACAATTTTTCTTTTTCACTATGGGAACCCAATTTTGTAGGCTCATACTTGGTAGTGAAATTTCTCAAGTGTAGATTCATTATGACTACAATAATATTTTTCTCTAACTGTGAAAAAGTTATTACCCTCATGGAAGTAAAATCCCAATCTATAATCATGTTCATGAAGTACGATATCATATATAGGTTTAGAGAACCTCATGATATTATAATAAAAAATGACATTAACTTCCAAGCTACCGAGTTGAATAAATATCAAACCAAGTACAACATATGGTATATCCATACTTTTCGCTACCATTAACAGGAAATGGGTATATTTTTTCATTCAAAAGACCCTATATGTAATTTTACACAAGATAGATTTCCATAATAAATGTATTTGGACTCAAAATATCCCCAACTCCATTTGGTCAATTGAATGAAAACATGGAATTCCATGTTGGATACCCCATATTCATTTATATATGATATGAAAGATTTTCCACCTATCTTTGTTCTGTTTTCATCATTAGGAATAACTTTCTTTGACCAGAAGACACCTAAAAGAATGGATGAAGGAAATCTAATGAAGATGGAATCCCTCAAAGAAAATAATATCCAAGATTTTCAAACAATATAGAGGAACCAAAATATGGTAGCGAGATTATTCAGCAATAAGGTTCACCTTCTCTCCTTCATCCAGGGTGAAATGATATTGGCTATCAGAACGCTAATGACACCACGACGAATGCACCATAGTTGGAACACATTTGGGAAAGGCCATACATCATCCACAAGTACTATTCCAATAAATAATACTATTTTATTATCACAGATGAAGTGAATATCAAACCTCCCACCAATGACATGTTTCTTAAGTAGTTCTACAAATGAAGAGCATTATGGTCGAGGAATTATAACCTTAAATTATTTTCAATCGTTCTGAGCTTTATGAACATAAAATAATAGAACCCCTATGGTCTAGGTAGTAAAAACATAAACTATTTGAAATTGTTCAATGAATTATGACCTGAAACTATTTTTTTAACATATATTCTGTTTTTTATTACATTAATCTATTGATCCTGATGTTCTTAGTGCATGATTTTAAATTAAAATTTTACCCTATATAAAATAGGGATTCCCCATATGTTATGTATTATATGATCTAAAAAACCTTCCCAATATAAAACCAAAGAACCTCATAAAGTCAGTATTATATGGTTAGAAAACTTACCCCATTTGAAATCAGGATTCCTCCTATGAAATGAGAAATCCAAAACCAGAATACTCATCACATGATGCTAAAATATGGCCTTAACTCATGTGATGAATATAGGATTCCATCACCATAGTATATTTACAACACATTTGTTGTTGGTATCCTATATCACCATATTCTACAATTATGTGTTCCTTGATTCCCATTCACATGAGAAGCATTGAGAATACTAGACCACTTATTTTTGGGCTATGTGGAAAATTTATCAACACTTCAGACCCTTGGAACACCTTACAGTCTTTTAATTATAACCTTAAACTACATGAAATTTATCTAAAGGTGTGAATGTGGTACATGAGGCACCTTGTATCCTTTCAAATCTACTTTTACCACTTCCATTCAACACAAATTCCATTGAGAAAAACATCTTCCTTTTTCAATAATCACAACATTAAAATGATTTTCACCTTAACCCCTTTCCATGAATTACAACCACAAACTATATTACATTTATTGTGACTTATTTGTATGGGATGTTCTCTAATATACCATACTTTCATGTCAATTTATACCTCTTTCATGCCAAATTAATTACCTCAAATCAAACACTTCCCTAGTACAAGAATCATGGCATAAAAGTTTTTCCCATCGTCTAGGACATACGTCCTTAAATTGCATGTAACTTTCTTCAGGATCTATTCTTATAGTGTAGGGCCTCATTAGCTCCTTTCACATTGATTTTTTACTCTTTTCTCCTAAAAAACATCCTCAAAACTCCATCACCTAATGTCCATGAATTATGACAATGATCTATTTTCAATCGGTTTAAGTTATATGACTATAAACTAGGATCCATTTTCAAGGAAATATGAACCAAAACTTTATTAACTTACTCGTGATTCACATGGTTTGATTCATCCATGGTGTTTTAAAAAAACTATGCCTCCACCTATTCCCAGATCTATATATGTCTTTATT
This sequence comes from Viscum album, assembly GCA_963277665.1. Taxonomy (NCBI): domain Eukaryota; kingdom Viridiplantae; phylum Streptophyta; class Magnoliopsida; order Santalales; family Viscaceae; genus Viscum; species Viscum album. Next base: position 1,805,573,369 of record OY728146.1, read on the forward strand.
TCTATATTCACGAGATGTGTAGTGAATCAAATACCTTCCCTCTCTTGGACTAGAATTATATTTAGTGCATGATCATCCATTTCCTGAGGTGTTATCACACGAAAATCCCCCCCCCCCCCCCGAGCCTCATGTTTTGGTATAGTCCCCATTAATTTTATTTGACCCATTAATGTGTTGAGATTCAATAATAACCCAACATGTGTATGAATGTAACATGAATCTCAATGCATAATCACATCCAATATACTCATAACATGATGTAAAAATGTGGACTCACCTGTAAAATACCATGATTCGAATTAATTCAAAATGTCAAAGCCAATAGAAAACTACTATTCACCATATAAAAAATATGGGATTGACAAACCCCATATTTCTCATCAAAATACATTAATAAATAGCCTTACCCCATATTAAAGTAAGATGAATCATGTCATAATATGATATTAATCAATGCCCTCACTTTTGAGGACAAACCCCTATTGTTGTTGGCCTCTTACTGTACCATGTTATAGAATTATGTGGGCCTTGATTCAAATCATCATGGAATACATAGTGACACCTGAATATATCATATTTGGTCCATCCCCTTTTTCGACATATCTCAGGGTCTATATCAAATGAGGGTATGGTATGTTGAGTTTTATTTTTGAAGGATTCCTTTGGACCTCATTTCACATCAAGTTTTCCATCTTTCATTCCGTACAAACCTCCTATGGATATTTTTTCCCATTAGATCCAAGATATATGAACATAAACTAGAATATACCACTATAATCTTAGTTTTATGACCCTAAATTACTAGAAATCATATTCCATGTTGTATGAATTTAAACTAAAAATTCTATTTCCCTCGGCACACGAAATTAAAACTTGACTGTTTCGACAAGTATGGGATGTCCAAAAACATTACACCATATGAAACCTTGTTTCCTTATAATGTCTATTGAGTTGGTATCCCTCTTAGAAAGGTTGTCACTCCACCATCATTAGTCTCATACCATTCCCTTTCCAATAACTAAGTGTGGATTGATTCTCATTCTCAATGGATATATAGTGAAACCTAGATATTTCATCATGGCCCCAACCCTACTATCGACTCAACTCTAGGTCTTTTCAATCTGGCCTATGATTGACTCTCACCTACCCACATAGTCATCCAGTTCATTTGATTGTGTGACATGATAACTCACAGAGAACCAAATTTTCACTCAAGAACACTCCCCAAATCCACTTATACGCTTCACACATTCATTGATTCAAATAATAATCATCCTCTCATTCGGAACAATCTCCCTAGAGCAATGGACTCACACCATACATGATCACCTACTATCCTGGTATCATTATTCAATGGATATTCAATGAAAAATAGAGTATTCCATGTTCTGAACTTGGTCAATGGTAAATCCTGCATTTTTCCACACATATTTATCTAACGCAGTTATAGATCATGTGTTTAAAAAAATTGTCAATATTTTTTCACCATTATTTGATTAATCTACTTTCACTATCAAGATATTGAAAATCACAATCTCCCTTAAGGGGGTTTACAATCACTTAGAGCCCTTGTTATTTATATGCCTTCAAGAAACCTAAAGTCCATACTGATCCTTGATTCTCAGATTGAGAATTGTTCATGGGAACATTTAAGTTGGGAAGACATTCTCGACAAGGATGGATGAGACACATGACTACCCCATGGTCCGAAATTTAAAAATATAAAATAGGAGCCTAAGTCCAAGAATCATGTCTCTATACATTCTGCTCATTATCCTAGGAATGTGTTTTGTGGTGTTTCACCTACTTATCCCTCAACTCAGCTCAGGGTGTTCACTCTAATGCACTACACATTTATTTTTGAGACGCACAAGAATACGGTCTAGTCTCTACAAACATAATAAAATAGTCATAGACCACGCATCATGATGTTAATCAATTTGAATGTTTTTATAGGGATATTTTGTGCATCATTTGGTGCCCCTTAGTCCCCTTATTTCATGTCAAGTTGATTTTTCAATGCCATGCACAATTCATTGTGACATAAAGACCTATGTTCCAAACATTATAACTTTAATCTATTTACTATGGTATAAAATCTATGACCTTAAACAAATATCATATTCCCCAGCATCATGAACCTAAAATATTTATAGCCTTCCCATTTTGTTTCACATGTCATAGACACTCCCTTGGACCATCATTCACATCTGGTTACTATTCATTCATGTTTTTCCCAACACTTTAGGATGCATGTTGGATCAATATCTATGAAATTAAACTAAGAGTTCAAGTATAAGTGTCATGACTGTAAACAATGTGTATTCCCACTTTGGAATATGTTGTGTGGTAGAGGGTTCCATTGGCCCTCCTTTCACATTATATTGTTACTCCACCACACTACACAAGTCCTTTTGGGACACTCATCCCATGTTCCAAACTCCATGACCATAAAATAGGAGGCAATTGTCCGAACTCCATAACCATGAAAATGAAGTCCATGTTTCAAAATCCTAATATTAAATCATGTTCATATCTTCTCACGAACATTTTTGTGTGATGTCAGGCCTCTTTGGACATCAATTTAAGTTTGGAATCCCCTCCATCATCCTACAGATATCCTTTTGGGATGATCACCTATTGGTCAATGTTCTATAACCTTAATACTAAGAGTCATGCTCCAAGGATCACAACCAAAAAAATAAGTGAAACATTTAACTAGGATATTAATTCTTTTCAACCTCTTAGGCCCCTCCATTGGTGTCAGGATACCTCTTCCTTTATTCAACATGTATCCATTTTGAGACATACAACCCATTGGTCAAAGAATCATGACCATAAAAAGTCTACAAGTCACCTCAGATTTCTTTTCTTGATGAAGGGACTTCTTGGATCCCCTTTTACTTATAGCCCCATAGAGAGTACCCCGGCTATGCTACCCTCCTATTCATTTTTTCACTTAGGTTTGGTGGATACCATTCATGTCAGTTCACAGATCCCTATCACATGAAGATAAACAGTTTGATCAGTCATCCTCATTGTATGATGTTAAACTTCATGTCCAAATTCATGGTCACATGATTTTAAAAAATATAAAACAACATCCTCATCGTATGACATTAAACTGAATTTATTTCATTCCAATTTCATGATGTAAAACTATAGGGCATCTTAGGGACATGATTGAGAAGCCCTTATATTGGGTGATAGTAACCTACTACATCATTCATGTTATTCTTTCATCGCATGGAATCTGATATAGTTCTCCCATTAGAAGATAATTTTGACAATTTTTTAGACCGATACACATACACAATATTCTTAATGTCTTGTTGGAATAATTACAAGATGGTCTAAATCTATTCAAACATTACATCACTTCATCTCCACACATTACATGTACCTTTATTTAAATCCTCATTATCCTCCATATTTGAATGTGTCTCCCATGATATAATGATCTCGTGATACACGAGATCATCTACCATAATGGGTACACAACTTAAAATAATTTGTATTACATTTTGAGATAGGAATCATGTTTCTTACATGATTGACTGTGATGTCATGAAACATCAATTTATTATGATTTTAAGATTGATTTATAGTCTAAGGAAGACCCCAGGTCATCTCTTAAAGAGCATTTATAGGTTTTGAGTATGTATTTTTCATGATAATTACTAAAAGAGTGGGGAGGGTTTGAAAACATATTTATGTAAATTACTTAATTAAAGAGTTTAAAAGTAGATAAATAATGGTGGTTTATTAATAATTATGATAGAATAATATAATTTCAAGTTCACTACACATCTTGGAAAGTTCATTGTTCTGTAAATTTAACATGGTTTGGATTAATTCTTTGAGTGAAGGTTGTCAAAATCTTGACTCCCCTCTTGCCTCTTCAAATGATGCTTAATGAACAACCCCTTGGAACAACAATCGTGTTGCCAAGATTTGGTTATCAAACATAGAATAATAGGTCTACTAAGGAATACTTAAATTTTATGTATGTGTGAGATAAATAGGATTATTGTGTTTTCCAATCAGAACAATACAAGATTCACACTTGAAATATCAACCCAATCGGTGTTGAAATAAAAATCGTTCCACTAAAATAAATCAAATGTAATGTAATCAGGGGGAAGAATTTCAAGAACAAAAATAAGTGAAATATTTAACACAAAAACTATACAAAACCAGTAGAAGAACATGTTCTAGAACTCCCTCCCAGATTTTTTTAGCTCCCTCGAAATGATCATCCACTGTTTATCTCACCATCGAGAGGAGGAGAAGACTCCGGTGGAACTCCATCTTCATCCCTATTTCCACTATGAGAAAAGGGGACTAAAAAACTATTTGGATGATTAGAGGACTTATTTGGGTCTCCAAAATACCAGATATTTTTCTCCTGGCCGAAATTACAAATGGGGAGCCCAAGGGGCCATTTTATAGGAAAATGGGAAGGTAGTTTTGAGCACAGAGATTTCATAAAACCGATTGTGACATGCATTTCGACCTCTAGACACCCTTATATAGATTTAAATAAAATAAAAAAGTTTTATACCTACCTCCTGGATGTCTCCACCAAAATGTTTCCACAATTCGGACACCTATACACGAGATATGGACAGATCACAATGCATCACTTTTGACATCGTGCAGATGCGGTGTCATTGACATATAAGGTTGGTTGGGAAAAAAGATGGCTGAATGGGTCTTGAGTTTATTCATATGAAATGTAGCCCAACGAATTTTTGACCAGCCCTCAAAAATTAATCCCATTTTGATGGAAGGTTCAGGAATAGTGCACGGATGTGTCCACTGGTGTGCATGGATCTTGCGCAGTTTGGCCCATTTTTCTTGGTCATCATCATGAGCACTTCAAAGCACATTATCTTGCAATGGAATCATCAAAACAAGTAACATTTCCCTTTTTAATAGTGTTAAAAACAAAATAAATGATTCAAACATGGAATGAAACTTCTCATTATTTTTATAATTTTCAATATAACACAAGTTTAGCACATTGGTGTAAAGGTGAAAATTACACAGGGAATCGTGGTATGTTCACACCCCCACACCTAAACATTTTCACTCCTAGGAGAAGTCAAATATCCAAATAAAATAATAAATATATATATATTCCCAAGATTAGGAAGATTTAAAATTTTAGCAAATTTTAATTCATTAAAGTAATGTGATCAATGCACAAACCACACCAAGGAGATTTTCTAGTGAAAATGGTTAAAGATGCCTCAAAAATCATATCACAGTGAAATTAAAAGAGATTCATGATACCAACATGATAATGAAATTCAAAATTAAACCATTCCACTAACTCTTCATGTGTGGGTGAAAACCATTCAATTCTATTCTTTCCACTTGTTATCCAACAAATATAGGTTATTTTAAAATTATTCAGTTTTAAATGATATTTTTTTCAACGAATTTTTCCTAAATCCTTTGTAATAATATTTCAAGACCCACTGACTTAAGCATTTACAGATGTCAAACCGTAATCTCCCGACCTAGATATCCTCATATGTTTCACATTTCATCACTCCACTCATTTTTTTGTTATTATCATTTTTTATAAGTTTTATTTTGAACAAATCTCTCACTCATCTCTCAATCCTTGTTCGATCTCCTCATGAAACTAATTGAATAGTAATAACAAGATCAAAGGTTGAGGATGAGTGGTTTTTGACCTGGCCAATACACAACCCAATAAATTTTTTTGATGGCGCACAATAGTTAGACATTAGGTACACACAAATAGGTCAGTCTGGTATAGTAATAAAATATATCGAATAAAGAACGAATGTATAGAAATATCATTTAAAGATAAACAATATTAACCTAACATATATTTTCCTTATATTATGTAAGAAATTTTCACACTATGGTTTGGTACAAAAATGTGTGGAGATATTAGTGACACTATTTTTTCCAAAAACTACTTAGACAAGGGGCATCAATAATCTCAATATTTTAATAGTTATACAACCATTTATATACTTGACGTAAAACCAATTCACTAAAAATAACTCATTGATGTTAAATTCATACAAATATTATTTTTATCCATTCTTTATGGTATGTTTAATTCTCCCCCCCCCGTATTATCACCAAATGATGGACCATTGAAATTTTAGTTTGGTGAAAAAAATGAAAATACCATAAAGATGGAAAAAAAGATAAGAAAGAAGAAACACAATAGAAATCCTAATAAACTCAACAAGAAGGTGAAATGTTATAATATAATAAAAAAGGAATAAAAAAGAAAGAAAAAACAATGAAAACTCTTACCTAACCCAAGGAATTGATTAAGATTTTATGATTTATTTATAGTATAGGGGAGACCCTAGTTCGTCTCTTGATGAGTGTTGATAGGTTTTGAGTATGTATTTTTAACAATAATTACTAAAACGGGAGGGAGGTTTTGAAAACAAGTTTAAGTAAATTAATTAAGTAAGGAGTTAAATAGTTGGTATATAAAGGGGGTGTATTAATTATTATGAGCGAAGAAGATCATTTCATGTTCAATAAACATCTTTTATAGTTCATTGTTATAAAAATTTAACATGGGTTTGTTTAATTCTTTGGTTAAAGGTTGTCAACATCTTGACTCCCCTTTTGCCTCTTCAAATGATTCTTTAAGAACCACCCCTTGGAAGAAAAATCATGTTGCCAAGATTTGGTTATAAAAAATAGAATAAGTGGTCTAAAAAATCATACTTAAATCTTACATATGTGTGAGATAAATAGGATTATTTTTTTGTCCAATCAGAACAACCAAAGATCCCCACTCGAAATCTCAACCCAATCGATGTTGAAAAAAAAGTGTTCCACATAATTATATCAAATGAACTGTAATATGGGGAAACATGTTAAGAAAAAAATTAATTTAAATATTAAACACACAAATTATAAAAAACTAGTTGAAGAACATGTTTGGGAACTCCCTCCCATGTTTGTTTAGCTCCCTCGAAATGACTGTCCACCGTTTAGCTCACCATCGAGAGCAGGGGAAGGCTTGGGTGAAACTCCCTCTTCATCCATGGTTCCCCTATGAGGATAGGGGGCTGAAAAATCCGTGTATTATGAAAGGAAATATTTGGGTCTCAAAAATACCAGAGCTTTACCTCCTAGCCGAAATTAGAAATGGGAATCCCAAGCTGCCATTTTAATGGAAAATGGGAAGGTGGTTTTGAGCACACAAATTTATTAATACCACTTATCACATGATTTTACACATCCATACATCCTTATAACTATTTGGAGAAAATAAAAAAGTTTTATACCCACCTCGTTTCGGTCTCCAACGAATGGTTGGTACAATTTGGACACCTAGATCCCGAGATATGGACAGATCACGGCACACCACTTTTGACATCGTGCAGATGCAGTGTGCTATACAGTCAGGTCAGTTGGGCAAATAGATGGACGAATGAGTCTTCCTTTTCTTCATAGGAAATGTATCCCAATATATTTTGGACTTGTCCACAAAAATTATTCCCATTTTTATGCATGGTTCAGGAGCAGTGCACGGATGAGTCCACTGGTATGCGTGGATCCTTCGCGATTTGACCCATTTTTCTTGGACATCATCATGGGCCCTCCAACTCACCTCCTATTGCAATGGAATAATAAAAAAAATAAATATTGTCCTTTTTATGAGTGATAAAAACAAAATAAATGGTTCAAACATGGAATGAAACTTGTCATTATTTTTATAATTTTCAATATAAAACAAGTCCAGCATAGTTGTGTAAAGGGGAAAATTACACAGTGAATCGTGGTATGATCACACCCCCACACCTAAACATTTTCACTCTAGGTAAAATTCGCATATCCAAATAAAATGATGCATATATATATTCCCAACATCATGAAGATTTAACATTAGAAAAAATTTAAATTCATTAAAGTAATGTGATCAATTCACAAAACATGCCAATGAGTTTTTCCTAGTAAAAATGGGAAAAGATGTCTTATAAATCATATCACAATGAAATTCAAAGAGATTCAATATACCAACATGATCAAGGAATTAAAAATTCAACCATTACACTAACTCTACATGTGTGTGTGTGAAAACCATTCCATGTTATTATATCCACTATCAATCTAAAAAATATAGGTTATTTTAACATTATTCAGTTTTATATGATTCTTCACCGAACTTGTCATGCATCTTTTGCAATAATATTTCAAGACCCACTCACTTAAGCATTCCTAGATGTGAAACCATAAGCACCAAACCTAGATATCCCCATATGCTGCACATTTCATCACTCACCCTCATTGTTTTGGTTATTATTATTTTTCTAGAAGTTTTATTTGGAAAAAATCCCATATGCATCTCTCTATCCTTGTTTGATCTCCCCATGACACTAATTGAAATAGTTATAACAAGATCAAATGTTGAGGAGGAGTGTTTATTGACCTGCCTAAGACCCTACCAAATCTTTTTTTTGAGGGCTTACAATAGTCGGACATTAGGTGGACCCGAATAGGTCAATCTGGTATAGTAATGATACAGATCAGATAAGGAACAAACATATTGTAGTATCATTTAAAGATGAAAAATAATAAACTAACATATATTTACCTTATATTAAGTAAAAAATATTCACACTTTAAGGTTTGGTGCAAAAATGTGTGGAGATATTAGTTATCTTGTTTTCCAGAAAAATACACACACAGGGGGTATCAATCATCTCAATTATTTCATAGTGATAAATCTATTTATATCATTGAGAGAATACCAATTCACTAAAAATCACTCCCTAATGTTAAATTCATACTGAAATTATTCTTCACCTTCGTTATAGTATTTTTCCCTTCCCCCCTTTATGGACACTGAATCATAGATATTTGAAATTTTTGATAGGGAAAAATTAAAATATCATTAAGAAGTTGAAAAAGAGAAGAATGAAACATAAAAAAACAATGAAAATTCCCAACTAAGCTAGGAATGTACCCCCCCCCCCCCCACACACCTTGAATGTGAAGTGTCCTCACTGTAATAATTTAGAATGTGAGAAGGGATGATAAAACATAGTGTGTTTCACTGGTATGTTGCTTCTTGAACATGAAATTCCTCCATATGGAACTCTGGAAGGGCTTCATGAAAGTGCTTCAGCCGCTGCCCATTGACAGTGAATTTTTTCTTTGTTTCTTCATTTTGAACCTAAACAAAACCAAATGGAGATACATTAATAACAGTGTATGGGTCGAACTAGTGGGAATGAAACTTACCTGAAATCAACGTATGACTTTAATTATAAAATAGGACCTTCTTCCCAATGTGAAACTGACGATGAAGGATGAGACGGTCATGGGAAGACTTGGTATGCTCCTTATAAATCCCGGAGTTCTCGTATGCATATTTTCTTATTTCTTCTAACTCCTAAATATGAAACTCTTTTTGAGCACCAGCACTAGAATGATTATAATTGCATTGTTTTGTGGCCCAGTAGGCCCAATGCTCAATCTCAACAGGGAGGTGACAACTCTTTCCAAACACAAGACGATAGGGTGACATTCCAATGGGAGTTTTGAATGCGGTACAGTTGGCCCATAATGATTCATCAAGTCGAATACGCCAATCATTTCTATTGGGTTGAACCGTTTTATCAAGAATCTGCTTCACCTCTCCATTTGACACCTCATCTTGACCATTGGTATGTGGGTGATATGTAGTTTACACTCTATGAATGTCCCCATACTGACGCAAATGTGATTGCATTGTTCAGTTTTAGAAATGAGAACCCTGGTCACTAATGAAGAACCCAGGTAATCCAAACCTACAAAAGATCCGAGTTCTCAAAAATTACACATATTTTTTGGAATCATCTGTCCTTGTGGCTTGGGCCTCTACCTATTTTGACACATAGTTGACTTCTAGAAGAATGTAAACATTTCCAAAGGAATTGGGAAAGGGACCCATAAATCCAATCATCCAAACATAAAAAATGTCATGAAAGAGAAATAGTTGTTGGGGAATTTCATTTCTTTTCGATACATTCCACATTCTTTAACAACAAGAAAATGATTTGAAAAAATCATCGAAACCCCAATAAAGAGTTGGCCAAAAGTGTCCATAATAAAGGACCTTGAAATAGTCAAATTGGGACTAAAGTGGCCCCCACAAGCAAGTGTGTGACAGAATTTAAAGACATACTGAAACTTGAAATTGGGAACACAACGCCTAAGGAATTGATCAATACATGTACGCTAGAGGTAGGGGTCATCCCAAATGTTCCAATGAGACTCATGTTTTAGACGACTGGCTTGCTTTTTGTTGAATTAAGTAGGAATAAAAGATGCTACTAAATAATTTACAATTTCAGCATACCAAGTAATAACATCACGTACTCAGTACAATTACTCACATAGAAACATATCATTTATATGAATACATAGGGATGAGTCAATGTACGAGTATGGGGGAATCCTACTGATATGATCAACCACCACATTCTTTTCTCCTTTTTTATCTATAATTTCTAGATTAATTTCTTGATGGAGGAGCATCCATCGAATGAGGTGTGGTTTGGCTTATAGTTTCTTAAAGATATACCATAGGGCTGCATGGTTTGAGAACACAATGAATTTGGACCCCAAAAAGTAGGACCTCAATTTTTACATGGAAAATACAATGGCAAGGAATTATTTTTCAGTTGTGGTGTTGGTTTCTTGGGCAGGGTCCAAAGTACGTGAGGAATAGGCAATGGCATGTGAAGCACGATCAACCCTTTGTGACAAGACTTCCCCAAATGCATAGTTAGAGGCATCACAAATGAGCTCAAATGGTAAATCCCACAGAGGTGGTTGGATCAGCAGGGGTGACATGAGACGCCATTTAAACTTATTAAAATATTCCTCACATTCTTTATCAAAAACAAATTCATTTTCTTTTTGGAGTAATCTGGAGAGGGGGAGTGAAATTTTAATAAAGTCACTAATTAAATGACAGTAACATTCGGCATGACCTAGGAGAGACCGCACATCCAGTCCATTTTATGAGAATGGTAGAGAAGAAATAAAATACACTTTTGATTTATCATCTTGGAAGCCATCCCCAGAAATGACATGTCCCAAAACTATACCTTTTCCCACTATGAAATGGCATTTCTCATAATTTAATATGAGATTTTTTCAATACAATGACGTAGGAACAAAGCATGACTATTCAAACATTCATCAAAAGAATACCCATAATCAGTGAAATAATCCATGAATACTTCCATGAAATTCTCCAGGTAATTCGAAAAATACTAATCATGCAACATTGGAAAGTTCCTGGAGCATTGCACAGACCAAATGGCATCCTTCTATAGGAAAATGTTCAAAAGAGGTCAAGTGAAGGATGTTTTTTCTAGATCCATGGGGGAAATATGGATATAAAAGTATCCAGAATACCCATCATGGAAGCAGTAGTGGGACTTTCCCTCTATCCTCTCTAGCATTTTCTCATTGAATGGAAGAGGGAAATTGTCCTTCGTAGTCTGTTGGTTAAGTTAGAAATAGTCTATATAGACACACCAACTATTCTGCACACGTGTTGGAACCAATTAATTTTTTTTTCATTTCTGATTACTATAAGGTCGGTATTTTTTGGAACTACTTGAACAGGACTGACCCATTGGCCGGAAGAGACGGGGTATATGATTCCAGCTGCCAATAATTTTTTTACCTCATTTTTCACAACTTCTAGGAGGTTTGGGTTCAGTCGATGTTTTGGCTGCCTCACTGTTTTAGCGTTATCATTTAATAAAATATGATGTGTAAAAATTGATGGGATAATACCAGGAATGTCAGCAAGTGTCCATCCCAATGTTTGTTTGTACTCCCTCAATAGTTCAATCAGTCGCAATTCATGCTCAGGAGGGAGTGAACTAGCAATAAAGATGGGAAACTTGTTTCCATTCTCATGATATGAATATTTTAAATCATCAAGTAGTTGTTTCACTTCCAATTAAAATGTATTTTGGATTTATGGTAGTGTGTGTGAAAGTGAGAGGTCTCTGATCTCATCTAAATTCTCATTGGTGTCATCCTCAGATGAGGAATGAGTTTTTACAAGCTTTACAGTATCATCGATGGTCATTGGATACTCAATGATCACGAAATTATCAATTAATAAACTTGCATGTCACTTTTCTAGACCACAACAACAATAAATGGATGATTAATTACCCAAAATTTCAACCAATGAAGAAAACATAGAAAGGGGATCGGGGGAAATAAAAGTTATTTTTTTAGGGGAAGGGAGTACATCAATTTAATTAATAGAGATAGAGGATTGTTCTTCTAAGGGATGATTCATGGAATTAAGGATGTTGAAATGGACTATGTCACCACAAAATTCTGTAGATAATGTACCATTATAGGAATTAATTATCACTTTGGAGGTTTTCAAGAAAGGTCTCTCCAATATAATTGGGGCATGTCCATTCATTCTATCATCTTCCATTTCAAGCACATAAAAATCTTCCAGAAAAATTGAAATTTTCCCCCTCACAAGAACATCGTCTAACACACATGAAAGGTGTGTGGTACTATAGTTGGCTAGTTGAACAAAAATTCCAGTGGGATTCAGTTCCCTAACCTACAATGTAGAGTAAATAGAGTGAGGCATCACATTTATTGAAGCACCTAAATCAATCATAGAATTAGAAAAAGAATGCTCCCCTATGGTGCATAGAATTTAGAATGTTCCAGGATCATTGCACTTAGTTGGAAGTGATAGCTCTATCAATGTTGACACATTCATCCCCAAGCTCACTTTTTCATCCCCTCGAAGTTGGCTTCGATGTGTACACTTATCCTTTAGAAACTTGGCATAATGTGGAATTTTCATCACAACATCAATGAATGGGATGTTATCCTTCAATTTCTTGAAAATATCCAATATTTCATTATCAAGTTCAGTATCCTTTTGTTTTAATTGTTGGGTGGCCCTATAAGGAAATGTAAGAGGAAGGGTTGGGCTAGGTGACTCATCAATGTATATACTCTTTCCTTTGGACGTTCTTCTCTCCGGAAAAGGTTCTTCAACATTTGGGACATTTTTAATGGATGGGATGGAGGTTTCCTCAGTAGGGAATAACTCTAATTGAGGATTCATTTTAGTTTCTAGTTGTTTTCCACTCCAAAGGGTGATATAAATAACATATTCTTTATCTCTAAGTATAACTACAGGATGAGAGGGAAGTTCACCTGACCCGTGACATTGAATTTCACCCACTGTGTTAGCTAGTTGGCCTAATTGGGTTTTGAGGTCTTGTGTAGCTGCCGGAGTGGTATTTTGGAATTGAATATTGATTGAATCCATTTGTTTCATTATATATTATAGGATAAGCTCCGGTTTTGTAGGGGTTTGTTGGAAAGGCCTTTGGGGTGGTTAAGGATTTCTAGGTGCTGCACTACTACAAATACCCATTTTATCAGTGCTAAAAATGGCATTTAACAGTGCTAGAAAAGCGCTGTTAAAGCCGGCGTAGATAGGGGTCCCCTTTATCAGTGCTCCAAAATGCACCGATAAAGACCCCTTTTATCAACGCTAAAACAAAGTGCTGATAAAAGGTTCTTTTATCAGTGCTTTATTTGTAGCGCTGATAAAAGTTGAAAAAATTAATTTTTTTTAAAAAAATCCTTTTAATCTCGAGGGGGGGGGGATTTTTACAGCACTTGAACCCCCCCCTTATCAGCGCCTTCCCAAACCTCAAGCACCCCCATGCACCCCCCTTCACCCTTTATCAGCGCTAGCTCCCATATTCCCCCATGCGCGCGCGCCTCGGCCGCCACTAGGTTTTGAACTCGAGACCCCCCCCCCTATGCGCCTAAGCCCTTACCCCTCCTCTATTTTGATTTCTTTTCTATTTCATGATATCTATATATATATATATATATTTATATTTATTATTATTGTAATATATATTTATATTAACATATATAGAGTTATATTAATATATATATAGTTATATTGATATATATATTTATAGTGATATTAATATATATATTTATAGTTATATAAATATATACATGTAGTTATATTAATATATATATATTTAGATTAATATATAGGTATATAAATATTTATATATTTTTATTTTAAATAAAATGGATATGAGTTATTATTTACATAAAGCTAATGCATTTTTTATGTAAATATATTTTATTATTTATATTTATAATTAAATGTTTATGTGTGAATATATAATAAATATGTATATATTGTAATATATTTTATTATAAATAGCAGTGCATTATATAAAATGATAAAATTTCAAAGAAATAATATTAATATTAATGTAATAACTGGGAATAAATTCAATCCCCACCAAAAAAGGCAATAATACCCCCTTAAACGAGGCTGAAAATCCACAAAAATGTTAAAAAATCAGGGTATCCTGACTAAAAACTATTTTTTGTAGGCCTTTAGGGCCCTTTTTGGACTGGAAAAAACCTTGAACAGGTACCCCCAGTCATAGGGGTGTAGATCTCGTTTCAGGATTTGATTTGATATATGGAAGAGCTCAAAGAGACACCTGGATCAAAAGTTATGGCTGTTTGAAGTTCGAGTTGCGTTTTCATCATATTTTGGATATTTTTTTAATTTTTTTTTCATTTTTTATCCTTTTTATTGTTATTAAATAACAATTACTCCACAATAATTAGAAAATTATTAATAAAAAATATTTTTCTACTTTTTTATAAGCCATTTTCACTAAATATTTTATATATTAAGTGTAACTATATATTTATACTTATCCAAAATATATTAAAAATTATATTTAAAAAATATATATTTTATTTTTATCAATATAACTATATCTATATATTTAAATAAATATATATAATTTCTGATGATTTTTTTTGGATGTAAACCATTTATCAGCGATTTTAAAAAAAGCGCTCATAAAGACCCCCTTTATCAGCACTACTAAAAAAGTCACTGATAATGGGTGGTGCTGGCCTTGCCTCATTTTGTGGAAGTGCTGGTGGTGGATGACTACTCTGCCCCTATTGGTTTCATTGATGGCGAGGTTTGTTTGAATTCCCCCCTTGCCGATAGTCTTGGTTCTCCCTCCACCCCGGGTTGGATGGATAATAAGGTTCTTGCCTAAAGGGTTGGTTATAGGGGTAGCCTGGAAATATTGCCTCACTACTCTTGAATGTATTAATCAATTGAGGACATTAGTCAGAGCAGTGGGTGTTAGAATAACATATACCACAATGGATTGGAGGAGGATATTGGGGTTTCCCTTGTGAAAGGGAACGTTGTTGAAGAAGGTTATGTACCTCTTCACACTTTGTGTCCACATTTTTCTTGAATTCAGTACTTTTCACCTCATGGACACCTCGAATCTTTACATTGGACCTTGAACCAAATTTTTGTGTGTTTTGTGTCATGTTCTCAATCAGGGTTCTTGTAGCAATTGGGGTCTTATCAACTAGCATACCACCTACAACAACATTGATCAAATTTCGATCAATAGGGAATAATCCTTCATAAAAACATTGAATTAAATGATAATCACTTATTTGGTGTTATGGGAAACTTGAACATAACCTTTTTAAGTGTTTACAATATTCTTATAATGTTTCCTCTTCAGATTGTCTTATCCAACAAATTTCTTTCCTTATTGTTGTTGTTCGAGAGGCTGGGAAATATTATTCATGAAAACGACATTTCATGTTTTCCCAACCTATTATTAGGGAATTAAAATAATATAACCAATATTTTGTTGTGTCTTATAATGAAAAATGGTATTCACTTAACATTACATACCCTTGATCCACATTTTCTAGTTTTAATTTTGATCACACGGTGTGAAATTCCTTTAAATACTTGTGTGGATCCACTCCAGGAAGACCATGGAATCATGGAAATAGATGAATTAAACAATATTTTTGTTCAAAATTGGGTTCCTCTCTTTGTAATTGAATATAGGTTGGTTGGATATCAATATCAGGCGAGGTTAGTTCATTTAGTTTTTGATTGTTTTCATCCACATTATTCATGATAATTTCAGTTTTAATGTGGGTTTCCAAATAAAAAGATGAAGGATCGATATGATTGTTGATGTTTTGTGTGTCCTCCTTTAAAGGATCCTCTTGTGTATCTCGGGGTCGCTGATGTACGATCCTCTCCTGTTCAGGTTCGAAATGTTGTATGTATCCTAGAGTAGAACGTGTCATACACGTGAACATACACAAGAAATAAAATATAACACAAAATGAAATGTAAATGTAGAAGATAAAACGAACAATCATTCACAATATGTACAAAGAAAATTATCAAAAACACACAGTAAAACCAAAGCGCTCCCAGGAAATGACTCCAAAATTTGACTACGATGTCATGCCACATCAAATTGATTGTGACATTCAGATTGATTTATAGTCTATGTAAGACCCTAGGTCATCTCTCGAGGACTGTTTATGGGTTTTGAGTATGTATTTTTAATAAGAATTACTAAAAGAGGGGGGAGTTTTTCAAAATAGATTTAAGTAAATTACATAATTAAAGATTGAAATATTGATAAATAAAGGTCGTGTATTAATAATTATGAGAGAATAATATTATTTCAAGTTCACTACACATCTTGGAGAGTTCATTGTAATGAAAATTTAACACGGTTTTGTTTAATTCTATGGTTGATGGTTGTCAGGATATTGATTCCCCACTTGCCTCTTCAAATAATGGTTAAAGTACCACCCCTTGGCCCAAAAATCATGTTACCAAAATATGGTTATAAAACATAGAATAATATGTCTACCAAAGCATACTTAAATCATATGATTGTGTGAGATAAATAGGATTATAGTGTATTCCAATCGGAACAACCCAATATTCCCACTTGAAATCTCAACCCAATCGGTGTTGATATAAAAAGAGATCCACTTAATTATATCAAATGAAACGTAGTCAAGGGGAATCATGTCAAGAAACAAAATAAGTGAAATATTTAACACACAAATAATACAAAACCAGTACAAGAACATGTGCTGGAACTCCCTCCCATGTTTGTGTATCTCCCTCGAAATGATTGTCCACCGTTTAGCTCACCATCAAGAGGATGAGGAGACTCAGGTAGAACTCCCTCTTCATCCTTGATTCCCCTATGAGGATATGGGACTCCAGAACTCCTTGGATAATGAGAGGAATTATTTGGGTCTCCAAAATACTATAGATTTTCCTTATGGACAAACTTACAAATGGGGAGCCCAAGGTGCCATTTTATAGGAAAATGGGAAGGGGGTTTTGAGCACACCGATTTCATAAAACCACTTGTCCCATGATTTTAGACCTCCAGACAACCTTATATAGATTTGGAGAAAATGAAAAATTTGTATCCCCACCTCTTTGATATCTCCATAAAAATTTTGGCACAATTTGGACACCTATAGCCTGGGCTACATACAGAACACATCACACAACTTTTGACTTCGTGCATATGTGGTGTGCTAGAAAAATCAGGTCAGTTGGGCATCCAGATAGCCGAATGTGTCTTGGGTGTCTTCATATGAAATGTAGAAAAATGAATTTTGGACCATACAAAAAATGGTAAGACCATTTGTATCACTGTTCAGAAGTAGTGTGTGGATGAATCCACTACTGTGCATTGATCTTGTTAAGTTTTTCCCATTTTTCTTAGACATCATCATGGGCCCTCAAAATCACATCATCCTTCAATGGTATCATAAAAAAAAGTATCATTTCCCTTTTTAATTGTGATAAAAACAAAATAAATGAATAAAAAATTGAATGAAACTTGTCATTATTTTTATAATTTTAAATATAAAACAAGTATAGCACAATGGTGTAAAGGTGAAAATTACACAATGAATCGTGGTATGATCAATGGTTAGTAGTCGATCCTCATCTGACTTCTCCATACCCAATAAAATTATAATGGATGATTTGTTTCTAACATGGTTAATATTTATAATTCATCATTGTGCCACATCATTGTTTTCTAGATATTTGGTGTAATGATTCATGCTCTCTATTTCCCTTTTTGGTAGAATTCAACACCATTTTCATCACCACATTACTACACTATCACACATTGAAAAAGAGAATCAGTTGTTCAAAGATCTACATTCTCTATCTATATCTCTTCTCATCCTGAAATATTTTGGTGGTAAGCCAAAAAAATCATACACTGAGTGTTTGATCATTGTCTTCTACTCTTGTATGAACGAACAATCACATGGCCTTTCCTTGTTTCCCTCACAGAGAATGACTTACATGAGATTAGGGAATGGTCGCTGGTTTTTTCATAACTATGATTATAATGAGATTTAAAAGGGGATAAAATAAATACATCCATACATTCAAAATAGTTTAAAACAAATAAACATTCTTAGTTTAAAAGGTTCTTCCACACATTGGACGCTCTTTTATTTCCAAACAAAAATAGCCCTACAGCTCCACCCCGATGATCGTGCACTATAGTCCATCATACCCATGACATGTGGCCTCTAGGGCCTAATATATCCTCATGAGAACTAATTAATCCTCCTACTCAGTCACACGGTGATGTTCATAATACCTAATCCAAAAATGGTTGGACTCGTCCTGGTAATCTGTTATCTAAAAAACCACCTCCTTCAATTGATCCTATACCACTTCTTGATAAGCATTCAACTAGAAGATGACCTTTTAATATTAATTAAGGAAGGTTTTAACTCATTAAATTTAACTTATATATGTTGAATTAATTTATAGGACCCTTGGATCTTTCTAGTGACATCATATTTCTACCTATTCCAAAAAATATTTAAATTCTAGATCTATACACACACCCACTTGGTAATGTTTTCACAAACCGACACATTGAGAGCACGAGCATGCACCCCTCTGGTGATGAGGTTATACAAACAGTAGTGTAGGGATCCCATTTGGCTAACTAGGTATGGTTTTAGAGTCTGAGTGATGATCTAACACATTCTCCTCTATGTTGTGGACCGGATAATGTGGTTTTATTCAGCAATGTCGGACATGGATTCTCCTAACTCATTAAGTGGTGTAGGATCATATTATATAATGGATGTAGGAAAAAACGTGGAATGTTATTTTTCTAGCATCCTTATTTTTAGTTTTAGATATATTTTAAGAGGTCCATCATATTTATTCAACCTTAATTGGAATCACCTCTTCCTCTAGCGTTGATCCCTTCCCTCTAGTGGAATCACCTACGTCTACAAGAAGATTCACTCTTGGGACCAAGGAATGTTCAGATTGTTCAATCACCTCCCCAATATTAGAAACAATTGTCATGGACGGATCACATGATCCATTGGATATAGACACCTACTAGGCACACACCCTCTCGATCAATTATTGAAATATGTTTATATTAGTTAGTATTAACAATGATACCTAGTTGGGTAAACTGAGATCAGTTAAGGCAGGACAACATTTATAGGTCAAGAATTTGAGAAAGAATTGGTCCCCAAGTGTTGATGTGGAGTTGTACCACAAGAGATCCATTAACGTTGGTTTCCACCTCAATACTAGAAACAGACCCCCCCCTGTACTCATTGAGCAAGAACTGAATGGAAATGAATAAACTTGTTGATTTGTTGAACTCAATAGATCTGTGAGTGTTTGAAAAGGGATAGGTGGATTAAGATTAATCCTTACCTTGAAGAATAGAGATCTTGATAATGATCCATCCTATTTTATCAGTTTCACATATAACAGAGGATTCTATCGGGATGTTAGGGAGTTGTACCCTATAGATTATGGGGTATGACAGGGGTTCAGAGGACGCCCCTTTGTCTTCCTCGATGCTCCATCCACTTTTGGAATATCCTAACATAGTTTTTGGAGATGCTCTCTAGCACCCGTTGTAGCACTTGAGGGGTCCTTTTCCATTGTTATATTTCATCAATAGAATAAAAAACCAAGTTAGGACCTTTGAAAATAATAAGGTAAGGATTGGAAGAGAAAAGTAATGTTTGTAAGCATACACATAGAAGCTTGACCATGTCAAAATATTCTATATGATAAATTTTACCACTACCCTTAGGAATCATATACTCAATGGAAAACTTCTAAGATTCACCTTCACTGGGGATTTGTGTGTATTGACCACTTGATTCATACTCAATTTATTATTCATTAAATGGTGTCTCCTCACGGTCAGGGTCAACACATAACATCACTAACACTAGTCTGGGGGGTGGGGAGAACAGGTGTCCCACACTGACTGAAAAATACATCCATGGATTCCATGTATTCAAAAACACTTTGTAAGTTAACCTTGGTATTGATCTTGGAATGCCCCACCTCCGGTACCTCAATCCCCCCAGAGATCAACATCTTCCAGAATTGATCCACCATCAAGTTCATCTTAAACATCCCCCTGAACACTCAAATCATAGGGAAAAAAATCAACAGATGGATTTAAGATACAATGGAAAGTTCTTTCTAGAATCCCCCATGGATTTACATGTTATAATTTTTTAGACCCCTTATTTCATCCGTGAACACTTCTTAGGGATGGAACTCCCTTATAGGAGGTTGGAGGTGCGACAATTCCTTGTGTCATCCCCACTACCACTTAATCTGGAGCCTTCATTAACACTCGGTTATCCCTTAAAAGAGTATATCACCTACAAAATTATTGCTCTAGAACCTCGATCAACAGTGTTATGAAACATATGTGTTGGTGCAGAATCAAAACATGATATGCCACTACCTAGTTTTCAGTATATGTCTAGGAGTAGATGGCGTTCACATTGGTCAAAAGAAATATATTGGCCTCTCTCATTCCCACGCCCATGACTGCCCACCACAAATGAAGGACACATGGATGTGGATCCGCAAAAAACACCATGTAGTATATCTTCATTAGCTTTTGGACACATCTATTTTACTGTGTAAATTGAGATGATGTATATGGATCACAATAAGTGGTGTCATATTTTATAGACACCTGAACTCTTCCCCAGAAGGTTTGTAGGTATTCAATTCTCTGAATTATCCCTTCCATGTTGTCAACAATTTCACTAACTACTGTTGAGAATATGTGCATGTTTATGTTTGTTGTTTTTTATGCTAACTCTGATATCGAACTATATTATAACTAGTGATCGAACAACAACATTACAGAGAAGATAGGGTGGAAGACCAAAATTCATGGGGGAAATTGAATTTGAAAATTCATAGATGGAAATGTTCACTGAAATACATTCGAGAAGAACTTCATTGGGCCACATGTCCTCCTGGTAATTCTACCCACCCACATTCCTAAACTAGTTTTATAGTTGAGCCAGGACTGGAGCCCCCAGATTCACCCGGTTACTGGCCGCTATGACTACCACCATCACAAGGGTCCCTAGGCACAAGCCCTTTTCTGTGTATCTCACTGGAAGCAGCCATCCACTGAGGATGGTGGCCATGAATTAGGTGAATCATATTAATGGATTATATCTCTCCAACATGCCATTATCCCATTTCTAATATAAACCCTCCCCCAAGAATAACCAGAATGATCCCATCCTTATTCGTTGTGACACTATCCAATATTTCTTTGGCCACCCCATCAGTTTCATGAAATGGAACTACTTTATTAACATACCCAATCAATTCATGAACTCTATTTCCTTGTGGAATAGGTGAGTATGATCCATCACTATTTTTAATGAGTCCAAATAAATATAAAATTGTAGAGGTGTCGACTACCTATGACCCAAAATGTTTGGAACTTGTGGAAACTCATTATATTGTGTCTAATTTAATGGGATTCCACAAATGATGTAAAAATACCATAGGTTGATTCCCACCTCCCCACAATGAAGGTGGAATGTATTGGTATCCAGAGAAAAATGACTAAGGAACTCTAGAAATATTTCATGTTGATGGTGAATATGAAATTGAGATGTCCAAACTGCCTCATACAATCTAATATGGCCTAGCTCAACCCACTACTCCAAACAAGTGAGTCCAAACCAGCACATCCATTCCAAATAATAAGTGAAGTTTCCTATGGCCCATATATTAATGTCTTTGTACCATCAATTACTGTTGTTCTAGGAACCACTCTTAAATAAATTGTCACGAGTTTCGGGAACTCTTCAGACTATAGATTCTCCCCAATAACAATCAAACTCTTCCCAATCATTGTGTAGATGAAATTGTACTGATTCTCCCAATAATGGTAACCATTAATAGTGATGGCTAAAGGTGATATCTCATCATGGATACTAATCCAAAAGAATCTTGTTCTGAATTTGATGCCTCAGATGGCCACATCATCCATCAGTTCAAATTTATACAGTAGAAGGGAGTTTCTCATCAAGTAATTTTAAAGTCTTCCTTCAAAATTCACTAGAGATATTGGTTATTAGAAAATTTTTTGTTGAATCCAATAATCTTTTGGTTTCCCTCCATCTATGAATGATGGGATGTCGTAGAATCATCGATCTCAAATTGATTTGGTTGGTTGTACATTAAGAGGGAATATGTGTTTTTTAAGGAAGATGAGTGAATGCATGGGATCTAGGAAAGCTAAGTTCACATTGTAGTGAATCTTTGGAAGAGGTCACGAAGAAGATCATCATGGACATAGAAGTAGTTTCCCAAAAGGTGAAGTTACATGAATTTTAAGGTTGAGGTTCAGGAATGGTTTTGTTATTCACATGAGAGAAGAGTGTCACCCGAGGAAGTTTGAGTATAATTCAAGAGTTTTCCTACCCAATTTATATGGTCTTCCAACCTTCATTCCCACTACACACAGTGTTGATTAATGAAAATATATGAGTGTTGTGTGACCAAATGGAAATGTGCCACTCTCTTCAGTATTTCCCTCAGAACTGAACCTTCTGGTCCCTTATCATTACTGATTCCATAGGGGGAGCTTTTTTTCATCCAAAAACAATTATTCAACACAAAATAGTTTTTTTGGATGAACCAAACACATGAACAATCTTGAAGGAACATTCTTAAGATGAGTAACATCTTTCATGAAAAATTCAGTGGTTCCAAAAAATTTGAATTTCTATGTGAAAATGGCCTGAGAACAAAAGAATAAAAGGATTTACAAAGAAGTCCCTAAGACCAAACTTACACCCAAGGACAATTCCAACAATAATAGAGTGTTTTGCACCAATTAAATAATATTTATGTGCAAATGTGGAAAAAATAGTCCAGTTTTGCGCCAAAGGTGACGTTAAGATGAAGGTGTTGTGTGGACAAGCCCAGCGATAAAGTACTAAGATAAATGAAACCCTATTTTTCACCCAATAATTTTTTAACGAACAACTAAAGATTTTTGATAAAAATAGAATCTATCGTAGTCATAGGGTGGTTATCAGGAATATAATGAAATGATCACATTCGTGAAAACCTCTATCTTCCACGATAGTGCACAATAGTCAATATGATGAACCCTCAATGGTAAATCCATTTCACTACAGACCTCCTGTTTTCCTAATTATGAATTAAATTATGGTGGTTTGATCCTCATGAAACTAATATTATGTCTTCCTAGGTCCATGAAAAGGGATGATTCCATTACACAACAATGTTATACGTGAAACACTAAATCTTATGTGCAACTATGCATCTTGAATCCATAAGTTTCCCTTGTTCTAGAGAACCCATTTCTCACAAAACATGCATAAAACACAATAATGTTTCACATAATAACATCTTGGTCTACTAAAAAGTTTTTATTTTTCCAATTGTTCGTCCATTACACTACATATTTATCCGAAGAATAAGTACCCTAATTCCCTGTGTTCATAAGAATAGGGACCCTAATGTTGAGCCTCCTAATGGTCACTCCTCCACGGCAGTTCCAACACCATTTCCTAGCCAAAGGAGAATGTCTGGTGGTAACGTAATCCCTAGAGGTGGTATGTTTGAGGGAAACTACACAACTATTATGTTTTAAGGTCTTTCTTCCATAACATCATCTCTCCTTAACATGAACCCCTTGGGGGTAACAACAAAAAATGTATGAGTTTCATGAGGTAAAATCTCAAGGATTGATATCCTAGTTATACAATATTAATCGAGATGAAATTGTCTATATTTCATGATGTAAAACTACAAGGCTCCACATACTAGTAGTACGACATTAAACTACATGAAATTTTTTGAGCTATAAGACTTAAAACTGCCTAGCTCGACATCGTAGTCCTATGAGGTCAAACCACATGACAACATCCTCAGCATATGATATAAAACTATAGCTTTACCACATTTTGTGAATATTGAATTACCCATGTATCAATCATAGGGTATGACCCAATATCTTTGACCCTATATGATAAATACAAGATTCCCTATGAATAACTCTCATGTGATGACCCAAAATCTCCTACCCTATGTGATAAACATAAGATCCCCCATGTATGAATCACATGGGATGACCCACACCTCTTACCCTATGAAATAATCATAGGATTCCTAATGTATGATCATACATGTATACTACCTTCTCCCCCCTCAATGAGCTGATCATCCTCTAAAGGTAATCTCACATTCATAATCCCCACATCATTCCTAAGGTGTGATCTTAAATTGATGGGAATATCCCATGAATAGGCCCTATATAATCCATTTCTGACACTCCTTCCACCACACAAGAATCCTTACACCACACAAGCATTAGGGAGTTATTGAACCTGTGGGACACACCTCTTTACCCAAGTGTGACATCCTCCCTCAGATAGACACACTTAATCACCCAATTCGTCTCAGTAAGTCCATCTCGATGAGATGTTAAACCTCTCAGATAGACATATTAAACTAATTGGAAAATCTTCCCTCCAAGAGACACACTTAACCACTAGATCCAAATTATTAGGACATTCTGACCTATCTCTATGAGATTTTAAACCAACAAGACACATTGTTCACCCATGTGTGGAATCTTCCCTCTAAAAGACACACTAAATTACCTGTTCCTTTTAAATATGACATTTTTATCTATATTTGTAGTATGTTAATCCAGCAAGACACACCCCTTCACGCATGTGTGACATCTTCCATACTAGTGACACACTGCGTCACTTGATTATTGTTAATATGATGTTATTATCCACATCCCTGAGATCTTAAACCTATAGGACAGACCATTTCACCTAACATTGACACCTCCCCTCCTAGTGAAGAACATAATGACTCGCTCAGTCTCAAAAATAATTTAAGATACATCTATGAGTGATTTTAAATCTATGAGATAAACCCATTAATATTGTGGGACATAATACCTTATAAATACACACTTATCCATCGATTTATCTTAGTATAATGTTTTGATCTGTCCTCATAAGACAATAAACATGCCCTCATCATGTCCTCACATGATCTTAAACATACAATCATCATATCACCACAAGATGTTAACCCCACACCAATACTTTCCCCACAAGATTATAATCCTACACCCATTATGTCCCCATAAGATGTTAAACCAACACCAACTATATCCCCAAAAGATGCTAAAACTTTTACAATGCTTTCCTAACTAGAACTTAAACCCTTGACCATCCTGTACAAACATGTTGTTAACCATATTTCCTTCATCAAAAGATCTTAAAATCATGTCCTAATCCATAATACCTAACCAAGAAATAACAAAGGGATTACACCCATGGTGTCAACAACCTTATAATTGACATGGTATTTCATAGTTTCCATGCTTAAGACTCCTCACATAAGATTCCCTTCATGAGAAGAATAATTTAGAGGTTACCAATATACCCAATTTCCAAACATACCTAGATGTGACCAACATGTCTAGTATTATTAACTATGTTTTCTTCTCTTTTGAGACAAAATAATCATAATTAACCAATGTACATATTGAGATGAAACCAGGAATGTGTTCTATGAACACAACATAATCTATGTTTTAGACCCAGA
This sequence comes from Viscum album, assembly GCA_963277665.1. Classification (NCBI taxonomy): domain Eukaryota; kingdom Viridiplantae; phylum Streptophyta; class Magnoliopsida; order Santalales; family Viscaceae; genus Viscum; species Viscum album. Next base: position 1,805,599,275 of record OY728146.1, read on the forward strand.
CTAGGCGATGAGATCCAAGGTGGAATCCATGGAAAGAGGAACTAAAATCCCATCTCCCAATTTTTATCATTGAGTAACAGTTATTTATGAATGTGATGAAATCTACCCACCTTTGGAAAGACGGAATGTAGGGAAACACTAAATTTATCCCGACTAGTTGGTTCCTTGAAAAAGCATCTGAAAAAAACCCTTAAGATTTTTTTTCTTCCCATCTATCCTAACACACATGACATATCTAATATGGAATCTAGACAGATATTAATACTTAATTAAAAATATTCATATCTTTACTAGTTTATTGTGTCTCTCTAAATGTGACATGAATATTTTTCGACCATCTATAAATAGCAGTCATTGAATTTTTTTTCAATAAATATGTAAATAACATGAAACATTTAAATTATTTTTTATTCTCCTATAAGAGTTATCCATAGATAAAAACATTCAAGGACCCATGAAAAATATTTCTCCCATGTTTTAGTTGATAATGGGAAGTTCGTTCATCATAAATTTGAAAATATTTTTCCCCCTTACAGGATATATAGAAGAATTATCATAAGTTGGAGAGTCAATTATAGTGATCATAATAATTTCAGGTAGGTGAAATTTTAAATTTTATTATAATAATTTATTCTTGTACCTTTCTCTAAAAAAAGTCTCAAATCATCAATAAATGGCGATAAGAAAATATAAATGTTATATCGAGGTTGTTTTGGTATAGAAATCATTAAACTCGAAATTATATATTTACACTTTAATGAAAATTCCTGAGATAAGTTTTAAATTACTAACATCATAGTATATGAACTATGACTGATACTAGGGAGTTAATATGGGCTCATTCATTCTGTGAATAGTCCAATTATGATATATATATATTTAATTTTTATTGTAGGAATCTATTGATTAATTTTCTCCCACTATAGACAATTAGTTGTATGATATAATTTCCCATCAGTTATCCACTTTTATACATTCGACGTTAACCTTTTTCCCCCTATTTTAATAATGAAATAAATTTTCCAAATGAGGAATTATTGGAAGATACCAAATTTACTTGGAAAGAGTCTTTATAACTGTTAGATCATCAAATGATTTTTCTTTTAACTTGTACATTGATGTCCCATATTTAATACACTTTAATAAGCCTTTATATTCTTTTTTTATACCAAATAATCACTCATTAATGAATTTATCTTCATCTACCCCTATCCTATCGGGTATAATATTTTTTTCACATTATAATTTGAATCTAGAATATTTTTTCATTATGAAATATGTCTTCTAACATATATAATAACACTATAAAACTCTATTCACTCCATCTATATTCCCTTGAAGTTATTCAATCAAAACATTAATTATTAAATTATAAATTTCATAAAAACTGGATAAAATGGTGTCTCAACATCACTATATATGCGCACAATTATCCATTCTCTTCCCAATTGTGTTTACATAAATATTATGAATCATTGCATAAATTTGATTAGACTTACCATCTTGAAAATAATAATCATCCATAGATATTGAATTTTTCAAAATTTCAAAATGACAAATCTATGATATATACCATGGATTAAAAAAATAAAAAATTCAATGGCCTTTGTTGGACTAGTTATCACCTTTTTCATATTTCAGAATTTCATGAATTGATAAAAAACATATCATTATTTGGGAAATTTTGTTTATAAAATTCAAAAAAAAATCTCAAAACATTCCTCATAACCATCAAATTTTATTTGTACAATAATCCATAATCAAGTGATTATTATCTATAAAAATATCAATAATCAAAAATTAAAAATTTTATTTTGAAATTGATTTCTCAATTTAAATTTTTAAACAAGGATAAAATGAAACATATATTTCAAAAATAAGAGAAATATAAACTATTTCATAAACAAAAGGATCACATGGAACACACTTAATTATCAATCTTTATAAAAAAAATAAAAAATTATTGGTATTGAAACATTAATTTTGATTTAAAATGGTTTACCCCAAACGAAAAACATAATTATTCCATATTTTTATTATGTTTTTTTAATAAATATATATTTATTAATTTCAAATTAAAGGAAAAAATTGAATTATATAAAGAAAAAAATATTATAATGTGAAAAAAAATTAGATTACAAATCACAATAATGATTATTAATATATTCCTACACTTATAACAAAACAGAAATGCAAGGGTGACTACAAACCAAACTCATTAGGGTCAACAAAAATAAATTCCATTAAAACAAATTATATTCCAATCTAATAATTGTATTTTTAAATTATTAAAATAATTTAATTATTAAAAAATGTGTCATATTATATAAAAATAAAATATTTAAAGTGATTCAATTTATAAATATATTATTATTCATGTTATTTTTAATAGACACAAATAATATATGAAAATCAATACCATGTTCATCTAGAGGTAAGGCCTTTTTAGTCTAAGGTGGTTTAATATCTAATGTACTAAAATAAAATTATCTCCCTTTTATCAATATAATTAGGAAATATATGTTTCATTAGTGAGATGAATAATTTGATGTTAAAATGTTTGTTTGATAACAATATAATCAAGAAATAAGAATGGTCATATAAATATTTATTATCAATACACCATATTAAAAATATATAGTCCACTATACATTGAAAATACTCATATGAAATATTGGTAAAACCATAACATATACATCTATTAATTAGTAAATTATTAATATTCATAACAATAATTTGTAAAATAATCATTTAGTCGAAGTCTAATATCATAACATGCATTCATATATTTAAAAATAACTCAGATGCATATGTAATTGGAATAAAAAATGAAAATCAAAATATTACAAAAAGAATAAGAGTTATATCTCAACAAAGTTAACTTTAATAGCCAAAAAATATGCATAAAAACATAAATTATATGCATGAAAAATATGAACCATAAATACAAACAAACAAAAAGAGATATTACCGAGAAGTGAAAAAAGTATATGATGATGAATGAGAAGGAATGAAAAATGATAATAGATTGATGATGTTGACATAGATGTTAGGTGAAAACATGAGCGTTTGTTTTTCATAATAGAATGAGTGACAATATTGAGACCTAGAGTTATGAAGAAGAAACTGATGGTTTTATGAAGTTTAAATGAATGAGAAACACATAATATGATTGTTTTCTTACAAATTTGTTGTAGTTTAAAAAAATATAAGTTGGTTTTTATAATGTTTATTTTTTTAACTAGTGTAAAAAATATATTGTTCACATTATTTTATAATAAACAATGTGAAAGTGAAAAAAATTATTTTTATGTCTATTTTGTTGGAATTGATATAGCAGGATATTAAGGTGTTGGTAAAAGTGTCCTGGTAAGTGATTATTATATCTTGAAGATTAGGTATCCTATAATGATGATGTTTTGAGGTCCTAGTTAATTGTAATAGATATTTGTAAAATGTGTTTGCCTGAAAATGTTATTTGGGGCTCAATGGGGGTGTTATAGGTTATAGAATAGGTCAGGGAATGAGTCTCATGGGTTGGACCAACCTCATGGTTCTATTATTTAGTTAGACTATTTTTCAGGTGATTCTTGTATGATCCTTTTATTATATAAGATATTTTTCAAATCAATATTCATAAGTAATGGAATTTGGAATAATTATTCATAAGTATTAGGATTCTGAAAACACTGTATGTACTTAAGGGTTTCTAGAATCATTATTCATAATTGTGGTTTTTTAGAATCCCTATTCATATATAATGTCTTGATGAAACACTACTCTTATATAAGGGTTCATGGGGTTTTACATATTTTGGCTATGATGGAAACTATTTTTTAAATCTTCCAAAATATTAAATAATTTTTTGTAAAAATTAATTTAACGGAAATTAGGTCACCCTATAAAATGTAAAACTCCAAATTCATTTAGGAGTGGTTATCATTCCTCTATTCTTCTTTGAGTGATATGTATGTTACTTCTTATCAAAATCTCATGCTTTCTAGAGTAAAGTGGAGATAATAGTAAGGCTAATTATCTTCGTGGGTTTGTTTTCCAGTTTTCTTGATTATTCATGTCCCTCACTAAAAACAATAATTTCAAGGTTTTTATTATATTTGACAAAATATTTTCATTAAAGATTATGTATAAATATATTTCTAATGAATAACATCGCAGTAACTCTAGGAAATCAGTTCTTTATTTAGTAAAAAATTATACATGCTTTATATGGATTATGGTGAATGAAAATGATTTTGGAAACTGGGTGGGACATTAATGACAAACATCCTTACAGGTCATCGATTCCAAAGATAGTATTTTTTATTTCATTTCGAAAGGGGTTTATTTTGAGAAACATGAAACAAAATTGAATTTTGTGTGTTTATATTCAATGAAAATGAGTTTCTTAATTGTGTCTATTGATTGGGAGGGGGTCCTTTATATTCTATTAGGAATCATTGTAGGTTTGCAGTAATCAATCTACTAAAAGTAGCTACATTAGGTCATTCACAACATGAAACCATAGTCCACATTTTGAATTTGTCAAGTAGAGGGGTTGTTCCACAATCTCAAAGAGGGTTTAATACATCAAACCTTAATTACATTTTGGACTAGATTTGGGGACCTTTTTAAAAATTGAAACGAGCTTTCTAATTTTGAAAAATTAGGTTTAATATTATTGAACATGAGAGCATATGGGAGGTTAAACACTCTCCACCCCCTCTTTGGTTACCCATAATCTAGCACTTTTAGGATCATGTCATCACATTTTTTTAGTGTAATATCTCGCATTTATTTCACATTGTTATTCTCCCTTAATCTTCTTTAATTTTGGTTTGGTTGGTAGGGTATCTAGAATATTTATTTCACTAGATCTTAGTTAAATAATCACTCTTTATGGAGAATCAATATGAGGTATATAGATGACATTGTAGAAGGTCATATTTAGGACATCATTCAGTGTTTTACTTGAGGTATGTGGTTTTTGGTAATTATTTACATATATAAGAGACTACTGGGGAAATTTTCCATCAATTCATGCATTAATTTTGGATCATTTTTTGGAAATAGGTTATTGTGTGAATAAAGAGTGGAATGAACTCAATTTCACATTGTTTTAGAAATATGATGACATAGAGTGAGATTTTCAGTGTTATTCCTATAATCCCCTACTTCAATTCACTCTAAACCATAACCAGATCACGTTACAAAATGACCTCAGGTGTTCCTCCCTATATGATATATGTTTCCGACATGTAGTTTGGGTCTAAGATGTGAAATTGGTGAGACAATTCTTTCATATTAGAGTATAACTAAAAATTTAAATAAACCAAAATATAATATCCAATACGAAATATCAGACCAGATATATAGAATAAATATAAACCCAAAATAAACAATTGATGATGTGATACAAACAAATATATTAACTAATCGCCCACTAGGAAAATCATATATATACTAGGTGAAAGACAAGAAATAAAATAAATTAAGGATATAATTAATTATTGAGGCCCACCTCATCCATATAGTAACTACACCAAATCCATAATATGTAATGGTATAGTCTCGAGCCTCTTCCCAACCAAATACTACTTACAATGATGAGTTTCTGAAGAACATAAATTCTATGTCTACTTGAGCAGGGTGTGAGTATATATTTTAGTAGTGAACCACCAACATGATCATTTACATACCCAGAAAATGATTTGATATTTTCTTGTAATATTTTCAACTAAAGTAATAAAATAAACTATGAAACTATGATTATATAAAACCATTGTTTATCTGAGGGTTATATCATGACACCTAGGATAAAATATACCTTCTGGAACTAGTAAATAATGTCTATGCACACATTATGAAATAATGAAAACCAAATACCATATGATACCAAAATACATTGTTTCCCCAAATAAAAAATTCCTCATGAATTTTGGGATAATCACCATGAAATTCGAAATGGTATCCTCTAAGATCTAAATCTATGGCATTCCAACCTCATAAGAGTATATAAACACACACACACACACACACACAAAGAGAGATGGAGACCCAATATGGGTCATCATATATCCAAGGACAATGCCCACGAAACCGCACACCAAACAATACATATAATGTGAACCCCAATGTACTATTAAAAATCCTTGTAAATAGTCTAAGAAATCCCCCAACTATATAAGAATATATATACATAACACACACCCCATATTTGAGGAACTAGTCAAAGGAACCTTGTATCATAGATAAATAATAATGGGTACACAAAATCAATAGAACTATGTATATAGTTCTCCAACCATATATAAATAATGGAAAGACTAGATCTATGGAAATACATCCATGTTTCCCAAAATATATATAAATAATCACACAGTCTATTGATACCATGTTGTACTTTTTTGTAAGTGCTTCAGTATGTCAGGTGATGAAACTTGGATAATTATTATGTAATCATCAAATGACATTGGATTTCATACTTGATAAATTTTCTATATATATATTGTGATAATTTTTGGATTGATCGTATGTTAAAAGATATGTTTCAATAAAGAACAATCATTGTATAGAACTATGTTTGGAGAAGAATCAGGAATGAAAAAAGGACATGTAAAATGTAGTTTTATTTAAATTAAAGAATATGTGAGGTAGGATTAAAATTTAATTATTTAAATATAGGTTTTAGTATTTTTATCATGATTATTTATTCATAAATGGTTCAACCACATAGGTCATAAAGGCCAGCTCATCAACCTTATATGTGGGTGATAACATAACTATAAGGGAGATCCAACCCAATTATCCCACATGTCAGTAGTGGTGAGAGTCCATATAGCAAGTGAACATGTGAAGGCTAATGTTTGATATCCATTATGGAAATTTTTAATGCAGACAGTAGTGTTCCCAAGAAGGTTACAATCCCCCAAGAAGAGAGGTATAATACTGTGCAATGAGTGTGTGAGTGTTTCTGGTGTCAAACCCCGCAATCCGCTTAAGTGGCTACTGAAATGGGATTATAAATTAATATTTCCGTCATATAAATAATTATCAATGTGTAATGTATGACATTTTATATAGCTTCCCATAATTAAATGATATGGGAATAATAAATCCATCCAATCCTATGTACAAGAGACAAATAATCAACAAAAGGAATCATCTTCTTCCTACAGTCTTATCGAGAGATACAATTTGTTAGAGTTTTTCTTGCCAAGGCTACCGTCATTTTTTTGATCTCATTATTATTGTATGATCAATATCTTGACAATAATAAGAATAATTTTCCTTCATTAAATCTTATTATTTTATATATGCGGTTAATTGGGAAAACACGAGCTACTTATGAATGTAAAATGATGTTGTAGGAGGCTTATAATTCATTTTTAATGCATGGATAAAATGGGGATGTGATTATTATTATATTCATGTGAGATTACCAAAACGAGTAGATGTGAACCTTGGAAGATATGAAAACAATATTTATGGTGTCATAGAATAAAGAAACCCTTGTTCATGGAAATATTTTTAAATCTAGGTTCGTCAAGGATTTTAATATTTGTATTGACAATGAATAAAAATAGGGCTTCTATTTTGGTGAAGAGTAGAATATAGGTGGTGATAATGGTATATAGATAATATGATTCTAAGTTGAGAGTGGTTTTTACCATTCACCAATTTGAGATATCTCATGAAATAGAGAATCTTCACCCTCTTCCACTATGCTAAGGGTAAAGGGTACGACAAAGATTCTACTTGCATGAGGAAGTGGAAAAACATTTTTGGAATTCCCCTTTTTCCAAGAATACGCATAGTGCTATAGGAATAACTAGTTTTTTGAGGCCATTTCAGATTATTTGATACCCTTACACAACATATTCCTAGTTGAAATGATGTCCTTGATTTACTACACATCTCTTAGGGTTTGTATAAATAGAAACACAAGATATAGTGCATTATGATTTCATGATGAATATAATGATCGATGTGTACTATTTTTCATGAAGAAGTTTTAGTAAGATTGTGTGTCCATATACCAGTTGCACACAAATAGAAGTGAATGGTAATAGATAACATATTTCATTCATGTTTAATGAATGGATGAATAATAAATTACATTCATTATATACTTACACCCATTTAAGTTTATTTATCAAATAATTTTTGAGGGGAGAATACATCACATGCATGTGATCATAAAAAACATTCACAATAGTTGAGATACCTAAAATAGACTGTAAACAAATACATAAAATAATAATACAAATTAATTAATTTTCTAGGGTTACAAATTTCATTAATTATTCATTTCATGAATGAAGTTAATATAATATAATCTGAATTATATATCAAGAATAAGATAGTTTGATATCTGGAATGATTATTTTGAAATGAAATATTGAAAAAATTGGATTCAATAATTGTTCACATTTAGTCAGGCTAAAAATTCAATCAGAAGTAATGATTTCCCATGAATTTTTTTCACCGAGGAAACTAATCAGACAAAAGTGATCAAAATAATTGAACAATATTGACAGAACTATGCAATGGCCATTAAATATACTTGAATAGTACACAAGTAAGATCCTATATTATAGTGAAGTAATATCAAAATATCATCCCACTGTGGGTCAAAGATGATAAAGGTTAAGAAGTATGTTATTTGGAGATTAATGTAGTGAATAATTCCTCCTTTTAGTTTTTGGAGCTGGGGATGTCTCTCAGTTGTTGTTGGGAGCGGGATAACTATATTAGTTTGAGTTGGGAGTATGAGAAGTATTTTAGTTGGAACTAGAATTAGGTGAGTCTTCCAGTTAGTGTTGTATGTTTTTTAATAACTTGTTTGATAGTAATGAATATATAGGGGAATAACTAGATAAAACAAGGAATGCGGTTTATTATAAAATATATAGATTCTACATGTTTCTCTCTTGAAAATTATTAATAATAATGAAGTGATACTGAGAGTAAAATTGAGTACATCTAGAAACATAAAACTTTTTATAAGTAGATGTTTAATGAAAACAAATTCTTAAATGGAATGCACTGATTCCCCCCTCCCCTCCCACTAGTAAATATGTCAGGGGGCACTACAAGTGTTTTATGAGAAAAGGCTCCCTCTAAAGATCCATGAAGTATTCTAATAGATGTGGAATCCTAAATCTATCAATGGAGAATTTTTTACAACTTTTTATGTGAATAATTGCCACAATTATATGAAATGATTATACCATATCACCTATTACTCATCCTAAAAGTGATAGATATTTCATTAATGTTTTTTTCCACAAAATTTTGATGAATCTTCCATGACATGAACTAATAAGAAAAATATGGAGTTATATAGGAAGGATAAAAATTCTATCTTGATGGATCTATCATAGATGGTCTACATAACTTTCAGGGGTCTCCAGACCACTAATGTGATATTGGATAAATTGAGAAGCCGTTACGAATGAAAATTTCAATGTCAAGGAATCAAAACTACATATTTGGATAAATTATTATGAGGAAATACAAATGAATAATGTAGAAAATATTGATGATCACATAAATAGGGTGAATGATATAGTGAGTTTAATTTGAGCATTGGCTGAGAATATGGATGACTCTATCATTTTCAAATGAAAAACGGAATATTTCCTATCTGTTGGAATCAATGATCTAGGCCTTGTATGAATGATATGATTTGTTTCTTGATGATCTATACAATATTCTTATAGATTATGAGATGATGAAAAATCAATCTTTCAGGAATAATGAAACAAATTGAGAAAGATTTTAATTCAATTAGTAGGGGAAAAGTCATAGATAGAGCAACAAAGTAATATAAGGATTTAGATTGTGGGGAGTATGATTATGACTTCAATTAGATTGTTACTCTTATATAAAAAGTATTCAATTTTATAATGTGTAAGGGAAATTGTATGAAACCAAAAATATTAATTTACTATGGTAAATATATTAATTTATTTTCAAAATTATTCAAATAATATGGTTGAATAATAAGGGTTGAAATTTGAATCACATAGTGAGAGAAATCATGAACCCAAATGGGATTATAAGAAGAAGAAATTATATAATATCATAAAGGGAATTATTATGAAAAAGTGAAATAAATATTTACCATCATGTTGTTATATAGATAATGAAGTTATTAAATTTTATCATATAATGTAAAGAAATATTTCATCAAATATTGGTAATGATAATGAAGAAATAAAAGAATATTATTGGAAGATAAAATTAAATATTGAATTTTTCATGAGATAGATTTAATAGAATAAGAAATAAATGTATAATCTTGGGAATTAAAATATGAATTTGGCTATGGTGAAGGTATAGTTATGTAAAACGAAAGCTATATGTATTGATGAGATTCATAAATACAAGCTTATAAAAGTTTAACCAAAAATGATTTCCATAGATCATAGAAATGAACTAGTTTAAAATAAAGAAGGGACAATTGAGACATAATCCATATGTTTCTCATTAAAACATGAGTTAATAAGGCTATCTTAGACATCACCAAGTATTCATAGATAATTGTATAATCCTCTCTAACCAAAGAGTTGAAAATATCATGTGAAAAGGGTAATTATGCACTTAATAAATTTCATAATAGACATATCTTATTTAGTAGTGATAATGTGTAAACAAATGAGGATATATAGGCCAAGGATATTGAAAGGTAATCATATTTAACAAGTTATGGGTTGAATATACCATGGAGTCCATTCCCCCATAAGTAAATTGAATCTTGGATTGAAATAGGAAAACAATAATAGAAATATAGATTGATTTGGAACCAATATGAGATAAAAAGGTTTCATGGTGTTTACTGGTAGTATGGAAATTATTGAAATAAAGACTATTATTGTCGTTTTTAAAAGTTATTACATAAAACATGGCAGGAGAAAATGATGAGTTCTAATGATAATCTAAGGAGAAAATCATATACAATACAATATTTGAATAGATCTAAAAATCAACTATTAATATAAAAAATATATATTCTTGAAAAATATTGTTGGATATGTAGTTTATATGGTCAAAAGGATAAGGGATGAATGAAGAATTTGTTAAAAGATGTTCCCCATTCTATGAAAAGGACGTGGATTTAAATGAAAACTAGTATAAATTCATGTGATGATTTTGAGAATATTGATAATTTTAGGAAATAGTTAATAATTTTTTTATCGAAACCAATTGAAATCCAAGAAACAATTGGGTGATGATGAAAAAATAATAATTTTAATGGATATACATTTACCTCATAAAATCAGTTTAAATTATATGAGATGATATCTATAATTAGAAACATTAAGATCTTGAAATTTGAGGTGAGGAAAAATATTTCATACATATAAATAGTTCAAGGGATTAAAGTAGATAATAACTACGTTAAGAATCAAAAAGAAAATAAGTGTCTAATGAAATATTACAATGAATATTTTGGTAGAAAATAATGTCCCAAATTAAGAGTAATCTCTCAGTAAGAATGTGATTTTGGGGAAACTAAGAGGGCCCTCCATATTTCCTATAATTTTATATGTTTTGAACTAACATATAGAGAATTTTATGTAAAATTATTAGGCTTTCACTGATCGAATACATGAAAAGATTTTTCTTTATCGAGTCTAATGACTTCGATGAAAACAAAGATAAGAATTCAACCCTTAATGGGGATTAACGTTTATATGAATCTATTGTTACACTAAATTTCAAGGAATATGGAAATTCTAGACAAAATTTAAATATGATGGTTGAGATATCCAAATCAAACATTCATCCATCATAATTAATTATATTCATTATATAAATTAAGGGAGTGTTCTTATTAGATGATACGATGAGACAATGAAGGGTATATTATTTTAGTACATGATCTTTCTGGTGAGTTTCTTAATGTGAGTTCATGATCATTTATTTATTTTTTTACAAATTTTAATTTTTGATATAATAAATTCTAGGCATGATTTCACATGCATGGTACTTTATCAATGGTATATAAAACCATGGTTGATTCACTCTTATATTTTATTTCATGTTTTCCCATGTAGATTTATAATTGACTAAAAATTTCTTCATTTAAAGAAAAACGTGTGATCTCATACCTATCCTGAAAGTATCAAAAATTAATCATAAAAGGAAGGAGAACATATTTTTGGAAAATTGGCATGATGAGAATACCCCCACTTATCCTATGTATTTTATTATGAATAAGTTTTAGAAAAACAATATGCACCATATATTAGCATTTATATGAGGGGATATTGAAAAGAAATTTGTGGATTATTGATTCCAAGTCACATTATTTTATATGAGTCAATATGTGATGTGATGATGGTTGGAGAATTTTTATGGATTCATAAAATTACATTATATTCTAGGATTGAATAATTCTCTTTATAAATTTTTATTTTCATTACACCGAACTTATGTTCAAATACATTTTTTAATAATGATAAGGCATTTTTTACAACAATGATTGGTGAAAAAGAAGAATTTAAATAAGGAAATGTGAAATTTATTTATATTTTAGACAAATAAATTTCTAGGTATACTTGTAAATCTATTATGTACTTATAATTATATATATTTTTATGGTGGTACTCTATAAAAAAATTGATACACCACACATGCTATAAAGGACATCTTGTCAACCTCATATATGGGAGATACCTCAATGAAGACGGATATCTAGTTCGAGTATCCCCCATGGTGATAGGGGTGAAAATACATTTAGAGATGACATACAAGTAGATACATGGGTTAGAACATTTATAGCAAAGGTGGATGTTCATAGGGGAATGCACAATGATTTTTCATGCAAGCATGTGGGGTTGTACAACAATCTGTGACGAGTGTGTGAGTGTCATGGGTGCCTAAATTTGTTGATGCCAAGAGTGGTCAGTGACATAAGATTCTTTATTAATCACTCCTTAGGGGAATGAAAAATGAATGTGGGAGGTGGTATTTTCTACACTATTTCTCCATCATTAAAAGATAAAACATAACACAACCATCTAATCCAATGTACTATATCCATTCAATCACTATATAATGTATTCTTCTTCCACCAAACTCATTGAGAGATACATTTTATTAGTGTTCTACATTTCAAGGATTTCATGATCAGGATGAGCATGAAATTATTGCACCATCAATATCATGAGAAAAATAAAATGAGCCTGATGTAGTAAATCATCATATTTCATGCATGAGGTTATGAAAAGAATCATTATCTATTTACAAATGATAAAATTTGTTGTTAGAGACCAAAAATGCATCCTAAATGAGTGGATAAAAAAATGTGGTAATTATTGTATGAATCAGTTATTTTCATCCAAAAGAATGTTGATACTTATGTAGGTGAGAACATGATTTTTAAAATCATAAAATAAGGAAACCCACATTCGTAGAAATATTTTAAATTCTAGAATAATTAGAAATTTTAATATCATCATTGAAAAAAAGAAGACTTTTATGTCGGTGAAAAGTATGAGAGAGAAGGTGGTTGAGGTCTATAAATACTAATATTCTTTTCGAATAATTGTTTTTTCACTCTCAATTTAGAGAGATCTTTTTAAAAAGATACTCTCCACTCTCTTCCACTATAAAAAGGGAACACAGTACCTCGAATATTCTTCGTGCATGAGAAAGAGGAGAAAAATCAAGGGAATTTGAATTTTCAAATAAAACTCAACGTGATTCACGAAGAACTAGTTCTTTGAATCCATTTAGGATTGAGTGATACCCTTGAAAATAATATTCATAGTTTTCATGTGATCTCTAATTTAACTTTTACCTCTTATAGTGTACATGGGGAGGAATAAATGATAATGTGCATTATACTTGAACAAAAAATATGAGGATCATTGTGTACTAATTTTCAAAAATTAATTTTAAGAATATAGTGTGTGTATACACATTATTTATGTGAAGGGGAGTTAAAAATAAATTGAGAAGATAATTCATGTATGATATCATTTATATGTGAAGATAGATGTACTTGTTTGATATACTTACACCCATTCGGGTTTATGTAAGGTATGTGATTTTTTTAATGAATGTGACACATGAAAGTGATCCTCAAACATATGTACAAAAAATTAGAAACACGAAACATATATAATGATATAAAATATAATAAAAAAACAAATAAATGATTTTTCTTGGGTTTCATATGTCGGGCTACATGTATTGCATTCACAATGTCCATATAATCTAATAATATTAAAAATTAAATAAGAAAATTGTTTAATATCGTGAAAGAACATTCTTACATAAAATCTTTAATAACTTGTGTGAACCACATAGAAACATTTATTTATGGAGTGAATTCAATAAGAAGAAATAATTTCTTGATCATTTTTCGTATCAAGGAAACAAATCATACATAGGTGACTTGAACAATTGATAAGGATCAAACAACCTAAGCAGTGGATGTTGAATTTACACAAAGAGTCTATGAGAAATTATGATCCTTAAATATCAGGGAGGAAGATAAAATTATCATACTATAGTGGATTAAAGATTACTATGGTTAAAAAGTCTTTTAGTCAAAGATGAAGGTAGTGAAGAAGTATTACTTATGGTGTTTGGAGTAGATGAAGTCCCCAAGTTTTTGAGAGGAGTAGGTTAGGTGTCTTGGTTGGATATAGAAGGAGAATAAGTATTTTAGATGGATATTAAAGGAGTATAATATATTGGTTGGTATCAAATGTCAATGTAATTGTAAGAACTGAGATATTCTTTTCAGGTATGGATATTTTTTTCTAGTTTTTTTAGAAAAGAGAAAGAAAAGAGTATTTTATATGTATATGTTGTGTACTTAAGAGTACATGTTGTGTACCTAGCTTACCTTATACATCCATATTTCGACAATGAATGGCCAAGTACATGGATGTGTGGTGACCTATTAGACCCACTTAAGTCAGGGGAAGGTTGAGGCTACCACACGACATGTAGTGTTAAGGAACATTCCATACACATTTCTTTTTGTTTGATATATCAGAGTGGGTCCGCGTCTCATATATGAAAATACCATCTTTTGGATAAGGTTTGTATAAGAGCATGACAGAGTGACCGAAGAACTATGAGCCCCAATTCTTCATCTGAACTCTGATCAAGACACCATTGGGTGTGTTGGAATCCCACCAGTGAGTTCTCAACCCGTCCATATCCTTTCTTCTTGATTCATCCCCTCTTTTGAGTTATTCATGTTTCGGTGTTTTTCATGTTTTGGTAGATCTATGCTGATCTAGGACAATTCAAGGGCTGATGTTGATGTATAGAAATTGTACAACATAGAGGTAGGTGATTTGACCCATTCATTGTTTGTATTTGTATTATGTAAGATAAAAGTTACACAACCCAACGTTTTGGGTGTTTATTGATTTGGAATATAACCATGTTATTACCTTTTATGGTTTGATTGATTTTTAATGGGTTGTTACTTATTCATAAGGTTAGATACCTTGACTATGGGACACTGCATGGGCGTGTTTCCCCTTGATTGATTGTTTATTTTCGTTTAGTCCAGGTTTCCTATGAGACATACCTTGAATCCATGCATTGTTTGATTATGATGGAGTTTGGTTGATTAAACAAAATGCCTGTTATATGCTTTTTGAATGTTTATCTAGGTAATATATTTATATTACATGAGTTCCTTTGATATAAAATGTGCACTATCTTTCTAGTGGACCGTGAGAGCCTTGTACCAGGATGAATGAGCGGGCTTCCAGATTACATATACATATTTTGTTTTTCCAATAGACCACGAGATCCTTGGAATCAGAAGGCTGAGGGGACTTCATGATTATTTACATGGGACTGTGAGATCCTTGCTGTAGGACTTTGACTAAAGGGGTTATACCATGAAAGCTTTCCCAGAGGGTCATTATTTAATGAATTGATGTTATGTTGGACCAAAATGGGATAGACCATGAGAGCTTTCCCAATGGGTCATTATTTAATGAATTGATTCTATGTTAGTCAAAAATAGATAAGATCATGAGAGATTTAGTTGAGGGTTGTTATTAATTGAATCTATGATATGTAGGAAAAAGAGGTTATATTTTGATAGCTTTCATAAAGGGTTATTTGTGAATAACTGAATGATTGTGATTTGTCCTACAAGACACATTACAAGCTTGGATTTAGTCTTACTTGATTGTTTATATGGTCTAGAGAGACACCTATTTTGTTAAATATACATGGGATACAGAGAATATGCTAGATATTGAGGTTACATGATTCAATGGATGAACAATAAATGTTAAATGTATGTAACTGAAAACTGTAGGATTGTTTACATTTGAGTACTTATGAGTTTATATATTTATTCATTAATATTTCCTGATATATATATTCACTGATATTTAGGCATAGATCATTTGGTGATTTCCTTTTATGATTCATCTCACACCATTTTGAGGTCATGCTTATGGACCCAAACAAATTATATGATTGTACGTATATATAAGGTAAAGCACCCCACTTCATTAGGTACATGATTATTGTTGAAGCAGGATAGCATGAGACCAAGTTGAGGATTTTGATACTACAAGAGTTTTATGGTTATTTTTTATTGGATTGTATTTTTTGTCTAGCATGTGACGTGTTTCAAATGTTTCCCTAGACACATATTTCTTGCATCATATATATAAATTGTGGCTTCTACTGTAT
This sequence comes from Viscum album, assembly GCA_963277665.1. Classification (NCBI taxonomy): domain Eukaryota; kingdom Viridiplantae; phylum Streptophyta; class Magnoliopsida; order Santalales; family Viscaceae; genus Viscum; species Viscum album. The sequence continues at coordinate 1,805,615,970 of OY728146.1, forward strand.
TTACATTTAGTCATCCATTGTTTATTTCTGTTAGATGGTACTACTGCTTTCGCAAATGTTTACTATTTGTCCTCCACTATGTATACCATGTAAATGAGGGTATAGTTTCCCCATTTTTACATATTTTCCCTCACTACTAGTTGATAGCCTCTGGTGCTTGGGGAAATGTGTTTCAGGTTCTGTGACCAACCGGGTTCAGGGCACCTTTGAATGGTACTCGAATCTAGAACATTATGAAGTGGTATCAGAGTTGTTTTTCCTAATTATCCTTACTATTTGGAGCCAATAGACTGGGATAGTAAGGAATAGGTAGTTGGTAATAAATTTTTCTCAAGATTAACTATCCTATGTATAGGGGAAATCCATGTTACCATGAATATTGCAATTTTTCAGGTTTTTCTATTGTTAGAGTTGATTTGATTTCACAGATGGGTGATACACATGTTTTGATCTATTAGTATTAATAACAATGTGTTTATTTTTTGTTCTAACCTGATTAGATGAGGTTATTACAACTCATGAATCACATATGCACTTTCTATAGATCACATGTTATGCTTCATCATCATGCCATATAGGGTGCATTTCTGATTGTGTGATGTTGTAATAGATGTTTTGCTAAATATGCATGATGTTGTGGTAGATGTCCTCATATAATAACATATATTTTGATATATATTGGTATATGTAATGATTTATTTGGATGGACGCCAGGATTTGGTCCCTAAGGTGTTATAGGCCCTCTTGGATCTGAATTTTGTGGATAAAATATGAAATTTAAATGAATTCTGTTATGATATGCTATGAATAAGGATTACAAACTTTGATTTATAGGGAGTATGGTCTCTCATGGATCAGAATGTATAATTCCTTGCAAAAAATTATGATTTTTGGGTTTCGAAGAATTTTCAATGTCTTACAGTCCAGAAAACCCAGATAGAACGACGTGTGATGTTTTGAACACACGCTATGGATTCTTATTTTATGAAATAAATGACTTTTCCTATGTACATGCTATGTACTATATGTACACACCGTGTAGTTGTTGATTGTGTGACTGACTGTGTGATTAGAGATATAGGGTTGGTAAAATCCTGGTAGAACATACTGTGTAATGGGAGTACACATCGGGATGTTATCGATTGTGTAACTGGCCATGTGACTAATGAAACAGGTGGAAGGAACAGTTTTTGTACATGTTGTTTCCAGATAGTGCAGGTTTTGTAGTGTTACACCATTAGAAATCGTGTAGTTCTTTCTATGTAAAAGTATAAGGAAAATAGGGAATATTCAAGCATTTGTCATGTCTCAAGAGGAAGAAGCTGTGTGTATGGGTGTTACATGACCTGGATGGAAGAGGTACATGCCCATGTTAAGGCTTAAGGGAACAAGATGTGTAGTGGTTTTACATGGCTTGTAACCCTCTTTTGAAAAACATGAATTATCACATTCACCTTTTCTGTTACTTCACTTATGGATTTTTTTTTGTTACTCTTATACTGAGATGTGTGCTTGATCTTACAAAGTCATGCTACCAAGACATACTATTCTTGTATGTCATGTACAATGCGATGATCAGACAATAGAAATGGTAGGTCTACCAGTAGATCCTCCTGTCATGCCCGTCTTGGAACCAGATGTTATACTAGACATAGGTCCGGATGCATAGTTCCATGAAGTATTTATGAGGATGATGAAGACCTTTCAAGAAGCACCACATCCTTCCTCGACTATGGAAGAGTTGACATGAGTGTTCTAAAACTTCCTCCCACTTTTCAAGGGATGGAGTACTATATGGTGAAATGTCATGGTTGGAGTCCATGATTTCTATCATTGTGAAATTGGATACACCTCCTAAGAGGAGGGTGAAGATCACGACTTACATGCAATATAATTCCACTAAGAGATGGTGGGATGTTGTTTCACAGGTGGGGTGACATAGGGATATGACATCGGAAGAGTTTCAGAGGACCTTATATAATTACTTCAACTCATAGATGTTTATGGCCAGCCGAGCATGAGAGTTCATGCATTTGGAGTAGCATGCTCATTCAGTTATTGGTTAGTCTTCTTACTTTACAATGCTTTAGGGATTTACACCTGTTCTAGGGGGTGATAAGTTATCACTAGCTAGGCGATTTGAGGATGGTCTCAGGTATGATATCCAATCACAGGTGAATGTTTTAAGGTTGACTTCAGTTACTACTATAGTAAACTAAGCATTGATTACCAATAATAATTAGAGGGAGTTTGGTGCTAAGATCCATCATGGTTCAGTATTTAGGGTTGGTACTCCATTGACAGATTACAGGAAGTGCCACTGGGAGACTTTGTGTGGTCATTATAGTATAAGGGATATATGTTCCGGTAGCTAGGTGAGGTTCTACCCGTGTGGGAAGAGTGGGAATAAGAGGCCGCAATTCTCAGGAGACCCAGTTGAGTGCCGATCTTGTGGCAAGATAGGTAATCTACATTGTTTTTTGCAGGATGTTCTCTCCAACATCTAGTGAGAGGGGATAAGTTATGGCTCCACATATATAATCATGGACACCGGATTTTCATCAGTTAGGGACTGTGAGTTCATCAGGACATTTATCCCGATGAGGTGGTCATGTTCGTGGTAGCCAGACGACTGGGTTTTAGTGACAGTTGAGTGGATCAGCTCAGGGTAGCCAGGCAGGGTCGCAGGGCCATGGTATAGTACATACTTTTGAGATGTAACAGAACCAAAAGGAGTAGGATCCCAGACCCTTTACATTTAGAGGTACGATTATAGTTTCCTCATTCGTAGATTCTATACTTTTAGATATTGGGGTTTCCCATAGTTTTATATTTGTTGCATTTGTGGAGAGCCTTCGAAATTCTATCATTACTTATGATGATTTTATGATGCTAGAAACTTTGTTGGGGATTATGATGGGTAGTGTATGGAAGATCAAGGATTTCCCTCTTGAGGTTAGTGGGTGTCACTTCTTATGGGACCACTATGTCTTTGAGATGATAGGCTTCGATGTAATTATCATAATGGATGGTTTGGTCTCATTTTAGGTCTTTATTGACTACTATAACTATAGGGTGAGTTTTTCATCACCAAAGGTAGAATCTTTTCTACACAATGGAAAATGGTATGTCTATGAAAACAGAGCAGGACCCAATCATCATGTGTTGGTAGAAGTCACAACCCAAATTACTAGTTTATATCTCGATAACCCGGGGTTTCACAGATGAAATTTCCTCTACTGGTGGATCCTTTTAGGGAGGTATTTCCAGTTGATTTTTAGGTTTCCCACTAGAGAGAGAGGTAGTTTCCTCTGTTGAGCTTGTGCCACGAGTGGAACTGATGTTCATTACTCTTTATAGGATGGATACACTATAATTACAAGCACTCAATAAGTAGCTAAAGGAGTTGTAGGAAAAGTGTTTCATCCAACTGATTACTTCTCCATGGGGTTCACCTGTACTCTTTGTGAGGAAGGCATATGGTACCATCAGACATTGTGTGGATTATCGGATGCTGAACCAGTTGAAAGTCTTGAACGGATATCCCTTATCAAGGATGAATGATCTCTTTGATCATCTTCGAGGATCCTGACTATTCATGAAGATTTAATTGAGACCCATTTTTTGTCAGTTTCACGTTAGACCATCAGATATAACTCTTAAAGCCTTTTAGAGTAGGTATAGTTTAATCATGAATTTGGTTATTCCACTCAATCTCACGAACACACTGACAGATTTCATGGTACTAATAAACTGAGTGTTCCATCCATTATTGGATTATTTTAGGTTAGTATTCATCAATGATATTATGGTATACTCCCACACTTGAAACGACTATGCCACCTATCTTGAGATCACTTGGAGTATACTGAGAGAGAATCATTTATATTCTAAGCTCACAAAATTCTAGTTTTTGATGGATCAGGTTCACATATTTTGCCATGTCATCTTAGAGAGAGGAGTATCAATAGACCTAGAGATGTTGACAGTGGTAGTTTCCTTGGAGAAGGTGATTAATGTATTTGAAAAACAATGTTTTCTAGGGATGTCTAGTTACTACAAACACATTATTTCAGACACTTCACACTCAGTAGTTCCCCTGAAGAGCCTGACTAAGATGGGTGAGAAATACTTGTGGATAGATTCTTGTGATTTAACATTTTAGGAGATGAAAGGGATATTGACTTCTTCACCTTTCCTACTTTTTCTATATTCCGGAAATAGTTACACCATTTTCTGTGACACATTACGTATTGGGTATGGATCCATTCTTAAATGGGGGAAGGATTCATTGCGTATGGGTCTCAATAGTTGAGGCCATATGAGATGAATTACCCGATGCATGACCTCGAGTTAGCTATAGTTGTGTATTCATTTAACTCTTGGAGATATTTTCTTTTGGGATAGAATTTTCCGATATACATAGGACCAAAAAAACTCGATTATATATTTACATAACATGATCAAAATTTGATACATTGAATGTAGTTTTAGTACCTTTAGTATTTTGACTATGATCTTGCCTACCCGCCAAGGAATGGAATTGCAGTGGCTTATTCATTGAGAATGAGGACTTAGATACATGTGGTTTCGGAGGCCAGCAGTGAGTCGAAGCATATGGATCTATTATATGAGATGCATTTGTAGGTTAATTATTGATAGAGGAATATTTTTCTTTCTTCTATAGTTGTAACCTCGATTCTACTAGATCGAGTGTGAATGAGGAAGCTATCAGATTCTGAATGCCTAGTCCTATAGGAGAGTGTGTCTGGAAACGACCCTACTTTTGGGTGGACCATAAGAGAGGATGAGGTTTTTTCTTTTTCATGGGTGTGGATAGGTATCATAAGACATACATGAATCTTTTATTTTATTATTTCATGACTTAGTATGGGTGTATCATCTTGGTTTCACCATGATGTATAGAGATTTTCATTTTCAGTATTGGTGGCCAGATATGAAGTGGGATGTAGCTGGTTTTTTTATGAGATGTTCCATCTGTTAGCAGGTGAAGGTGGAGCATCAGTGATAGGAAGGTCTTTTACATTGGTTACCAATCACTGAATGGAACTATAATGATGTCGTGATGGATTTTGTGACAATATTATCAAGGTATCATTGAGGGAATGATGCAGTTTTGGTTGTTATTGATAGGATCAAGAATGTAGCACCTTTCCTGGTGACTAATGAAACCTTCTTTGTTGATGAGCATGGAAGGTTACACATCCGAGAGATAGTATGTTGGCATGGGGTTACACACTCTATCATTTCATACATGGACGCCTGGTTTACTTATTGTGTCTGGTTGGGACTACATAGGGCTTTTGGTACACAAGTACATCTGAGTATAGCTTACCATCCCTTGATAGATGGATAGTCCGAAAAAATGATTTAGGATATGGAGTATATTCTTTGAGAATGCCTCCTCGATTTGAGGGGCTCTTGGGAGATACACATAATCATAGGGGATTTTTTCCTTCAATAATAGTTTTCATGATAAGATTCAGATGTCATGTTATGTGGCTTTGTACATTAGGCCTTGCTGATCACCTCTATGTTGGCTAGAGGCAGGAGAGGCAGCTATGATAGAACATCATCTTGTCCAAGAGACCACTGAGTAGGTGGGTTTGATTCATAAGAGGATGGGTACTATACAATTTTCCCCTAAATCTTCTGTTGATAAATGGAGATGACCTATGGAGTATGAGGCCAGAGATCTGGTTTTCTAGTGTGTCGCATCGAGGTGAGGACACAAAATGTTTAGAAGATAAGAGAAGCTTTCACCAAGATATGTCAGGACATTTGAAGGTTTTAATAGACTCAGGAATGTTTCCAATCATTTTCAGTTACATCATAGGACTTAGGAAATGCAGGATGTCATTCATGTTTCTCAGCAACGTCGTTACTTTTCAGACCCATATCATGTTTTTCCACCCGAGGAGGTTGTGTTGGATGTGGATGAATCCTTCAAGGAGCACCCTATTTGGAATGTGGATCATAGAACAGAGGATCTATATGGACGCTCTATTCCACTCGTACGAGTTATATAATAGCACGGGCGAGTTCAAGACAAGACTTGTCAGATGGGGCTGATGTGCGATCATTGTGGCAAGAGTTGTTCACAGAAACTTCTTCACCACCAATGGAAGGGAAATTCAGGGATGAATTTAATTAAGGGGATGTTCATAAGAACCTAAATATTAATTCTAGGTATGGATCTTGTTTTCAGATAGTTTTGATGAAAAAATTAAGAAAAAAATATTTTCTAAGCATACAAAGTGTACTTTTGAGTACACACCATGTACATATCTTACAACATATAACCACATTTTCACCATGTAATAGTCGAGTACATGGCCGTGTGGTGACCTGGAAGACACCCTTATATCGGGTGTAGGTTGAGTCTACTTCACGACATGTAGTGTTAATGAGCACACCATGTAATTTTATTTTTATTTGATATATCATAGAGTGGTCATGTCTCATATCCAGAAATACCTTCTTCTGGTTGTGGTTCATATAGGAAGTTGAAAAAGAGACCAACAAACCCAGAGCCCCCGATTCTCTATCAGAACTCTGATTGAGACATTGTCAAGTGTGTTGGAATCCCACCAGTGAGTTCTCAATCCATCTAGAGCAATTATTCTTGATTCATCCTCTCTTGTGAGTTATTTCAAGGTTGGGTGTTTTCCCCCTTTTTATAGATCTATGACAATCTAGGTCAATTTAATGGGAGACATTAAATTATATTCATCGTACGACAACAAGTTAGGTGTTTTGTGTCTTTTGATGTTTGTATTTGAATTATATAGGCTAAAAGTTCCATAATTCCATGTTTTGGGTATTTCTTGATTTGGAATTTAACTATGTAGTTACCAACTATTGGTGGATTGATTTATAAAGGTTTTTTACTTACGCATATGTTTAGATACCTTGTCTAAGGGACACCCCACGGGTGAATTTCACCTTGATTTATTGTTTATGGTTGTTTGTTCCAGGGTTCTTATGATTCATACCTTGTTTCCATGGATTGTTTGATTAGAATGCGGTTTTATTGATTATATGAAATGCATGTGATATTCATTTTGAATGTATATCCTTGTAATAGTTTCAAATTACATGATTTGATTTGATATGATATGTACACTATCTTTCTAATGGACCATGAGATCCTAGGACAAGGAATACTGGGGGGGATTCTATATTACTTATACATATTATGTATCTCAGATGGACTATGAGAGCCTTGGACTAGAAAGGCATAGGTGACATCCAGATTAATTACATAGGATCATGAGAGCCTTGGTGTAGAACTTTGAGAAAAGGTGTTAGACTGTGAGAGCTTTCCCAGAGTGACTTTATTTAATTAATTGATGATATATTGGACTAAAAGGGGTTACACCATGGGAGATTTCCCAAAGGGTTGTTATTAATTGTATTGATGCTATGTGGGACCCGGGGGGTTAGACCATGAGCTCTTCCCAAAATATTCATTTGTGAATAGTTGAATGATTGTGAAGAATCTTCCAAGAAAAAGAACACGCTTGGATTTAGTCTTACTTGATTGTTTATATGGTTTTCTAAGACAGGTATTTTGTTAGCAATATGGGGGATACATAACATAGGCTAGATCCCAGGGTTACATGATGCAATGGATGAATAATAAATTTTAAATGAATGCAATTAAAAACTATAGGATTGTTTTTTGAGTAATTTATAGTTTATTTCTTAAGTATTTCATATTACCTAATATATATTCACTGATAGTTAGGCATAGATCTTTCGGTGGTTTTTTACTGGGATTCATCTCACACCTTGTTTGGCTCATGATTTTAGACCAAATCAAATTATATGATTGTAGGTATAAATAAGGTAAAGAACCCTTCTTCATCAGGTACTTGATTACTGTTGGAGTTGGAGAGCATGGGACTAATCTAAGGCATGTGATGATGCTAATGTTTTCATGTTCTTTTTTATTGGATTGTATTTTATTTCTTGCGTATAACCTATTTTGGTTATTTTCCACGGCACATATTTCATGAATCATATCTATAAATTTTGGCTTATGTTGAATTTACTTTTAGTGTTCCTCTATTTACTCTTGTTATATAATATAACTACTTCTGTTTTTGTTTACTATTTGTTCTACAATGTGTATACCCATCCAATGAGGGTATAGTTTTGTCATTATAATAGCATGGCCCTCATTGCAAGTCAACAGCCTCTGGAATTTGGGGAAACGCGCTTGAGTTTATGTGACCAACTGGGTTCAAGGCACATTTGGGTGGAACTCAGATCCGAGATGTTATAGTAATAACATATTTGATAGTGTAGAATCTATAACCAAGAGGAATAATCAGTTTCCTCAAAGAGTAGGCTCTATATCAAACCTTGTAAATCATGTGTTATTCTCTATCAAATGTTATAACTACACATGATGTGAGATTTAGAGATAATATTTAGTGGTTCAATAACCATATCAATTTTAAGAGGTTAATTTTGAATGGAAAGTCATTCATATAATAATGCCATTATTTCACCCCGGCCCTGTCCAAGGTCAATCTAGCATGTGGATTCTGACATTCAACATTCTTCACTAATTAAAAGATCAACATTTAAGTCATGTGTTGGATGTCAATATATTTTGGATGAATCCTCAGAAATTCAATCATTCACTAACCCACATTTCTCCTCATGGTAAATACCACCACTTGAGGGTAATACATCCCTTATTCACAATCCAAATCAAACTATATGATATGGCCTCCCAAGTCTCAACTTGTCTTGTACATGGTCTAAGTTGAACCCAAGATTGGCCATAACTAGTATATCAATAATCCCAACCATAGAATCTGATCAACATTCTATTTGCTAACTTAATAAATGCTATTCTCATCTACATTTATGATGTTATGGAATCTCACAGTTCTATAAGGCCATCTGAAATTGATTATCATATTTCACACTCATCCCTAGTAAAGGGTTATACATGAACATATAAAATATTCCCTGTTCATGTAATCATTTATTTATCACCTCTCAAGGGGTTCATCTACCATAGGGAACATGATTAAAACTATATTCCTTTACATGGTTAGAAATAATGTCTAGTCTGTGCTCGACATCCCATCAGGGTCCCTATCACATAAATCATCACATTCTTAGAGATTTATTTGTTAATTTAATACTATTTTTTTTAAAAAATTTATTAAAAAATACTTTAATAAAAGAAGATCAATTTTCAATACAGGAATAACACATATCACATTTCATATTAAATTCCTAAATAAAACATCACAAACCATAAATAAATGAATTGGGACCACAAAACCCAATTCAATGACTTTTCTCATTATATAATTTCATAGAAAATAATAAACTGGCCTTCTTTGTGTCAATATCATCTCAATTAGTGATCATCCAACCAACCTTGGACCAAAAGACAATGGTTCTCAAGAACCATGCACAACCACAAGTTGAAGGTCTGAAAAACATCTCTAACATCATTCTATAAAAAATAAATCTTGAAATATGATGAAAAAAATATGTAAAAAGAATAAAATAGGTTCTCATCTCAATAAAAATGACATGATAAGTCTTGAAATCATCCTAACGGGACACCCTCAATCCATGTTGAGAAAAATCCTAATTGTTCTCAAATACCATCCCCATGTTTTTGTAAAATAGTTATCAAATACCTAACCTAATTTGAAGGGATACCGGTGGATAATTAATGTAATTGTGAATATATAATGAAAATACAATCTTACATAGATGTCATAATGAAATATCCCTTAGAATCACAATATATATAGAAGAAACATTGGAGGAAAAGAAGGGTGAGGATTAGGATAAATATATATCCTTATCTCCCTCTGACTCATAAATCCTATGGGGGAATGATAGAATGAAGACCTAAATGCACTCAACAAAAAACATTACCAGGGTGCACTTTAAATCCACCCTGACTTGGAAGTTTGGTATGTTATTTCCTTACCAACTGATGATATAATATGTAGCTGCTAGATGGTTTGTGGTAGTTTTAGCTAATTTTAATCCCTATCCTCTACTCTAATTCTCTCCTCAGCTTATAGGACCACTTTAGAGCCACATTACAAGTCCAAAAATATCTTCTAAATATGTTATTTTATTAATTGAATTTTTAATTTGAATTCAAAATATGACCCCACAACAGGTAATGATCAAAATTACATTTGATATTTTCATACCTATATAGGAATAGGGTATTGCAATATCAACACAATAATACTTATATTCCTAGAGAAGACTCAACAAACCACTCAACCATCAATACTGACTTACACCACTCATGAATTAATGATCAAATCATCACATCCTACTCCGACGTGGTGAACGGAATTCCATAGCACTATTTCAAACATAAGGCATCCAATTATCCATAACATGAGACACAACTTAATGAATCACCAAAATACCAGGAAAACTTTACCTATAATTAATATATCCTAAGGCACCATGATCCTGTAATCACCCAAATAGTTTCCAAGATCATGGTCTCTCTACTATCAACCTCTTTTCAAAAGAGAATATTTTGGTTCATGTTTCTCTATACAATCAAAATCACGTCTTATGATGAATTTTTGTGGTCTACTAAACCATTCGATCTAGATACCAACTTACCACACCTAGAAACACATAAAAATCCCATCAAAATCGAGTAGTATTCCAAATATAAATTCCCAACAGAAATGGATGAACATCCATAATCCAAGTATGAATTCCAAATACCATAGATTTTTCTTCAAAATCCCCCATTTAATTCCAAAAATATAACCATCATACCCTATTTGAATCACCTGATGTTTTTTCTACCACAAAACAACTAATTCTCTCAGGAAAACACCATCGGGTGCTCCTTTGGCTTTCCATTCCCGAAAACAGAGATATTCATGGACTGAAGTGATATCAATTCACCCATTCCGGATGTTATAACTATATATGGCATCTCATGGTTGTCCTAACACAATCAGTAATGTTTAAACCATACATATAATGATTTTTTATGTTTGAATTCTATGATAATAAATTCCGACATCATGAATTTTTGTGAGCACTGAGTCAAATCACCAATGTAAATTTCTTCTAGATAACTTCATATATATTTTCTGATCCCAACACTGATTTTAAAGAAATTTCCATCATAACCTCATAGTTCAAATTTGAGATTAATTGAGGAATCCATATGATATAAGATCCATTATCTCACTGTCATCCTAATGTGTTATCAACCATCATCTCTCCCCCCTATATGAGAGTATTTATCATTTATCTAGCATAAAAAATATTGATCTTCATAGACCATACTCTATTGTTCAATACACATAGTGAATATAAACGGACGTTATGATAAACTCTAGCATCAAATGATTAAATAAGTATTACATGTTTCTGGATCATAAGAACTTCATAATCAAAATCTCTCCAATTATTATTCATAATAAGGGCCACATCCATAAATGGTTAATGATTAACTCCCCACCAATACACTAATCTAATAATACCTCATGAAAATTACCATAACATGTTAAAAATGCACATGTTTCATTATTACGGATCCTTACCAATCAGAGTTTCACCAACCATTAAATATGAAACACCTCTTGTTACCCTCACTACAATAATTCACATTGGGAACTATATTTCATAAAATATAATATTGTAATATTTAAAAGTTGAGTTCCTTGGAAACTACATTAGAATAACCATTAGTTATCTTCTACAAAATCAAGAATCTTATTTATTTCATTACTATCACATAGACAACCATAAATCTGAGTGACATTTCAAAAATATCTAATGTATAACCATGCTCTCATCGCTCTCCCAATGAAAATATAAAATACATAAGGATATGTATTCTACTCATCCAACCCACTATTCCCAGTTCGATACCAAAATCACCTGCACTTAAAGTGATTTCCATCAAAAAAATTATTGGAATTAAATTCCTATATGATATAATTGGTTGTACCATACATGAACCAAATCCCTAACTTGAATCACATACTATTTCATAATACTATTGGGGAACTCACATTCCTGGGATAACCCCTCTCTTAGGTTATCATTTCATATCACATCTCAATAATAGAATGGAGAATGTACCTTTTACCAATTATAATTCTTGAATCAACCATATCCTGAGCCCATATTAAGGCACTAACCCCTCTTGGCTAACCCATAGGCTACATCAACCGTATTACATACCCAGTTGGATGAAGGTTTCTATTATTATCTCAAATTTTACACAAAAAGTCACAACTATACTTCCCAATATAGTACATAGTGTTTCATAAATGTGTTAGGAAACACATGAAAAGACATGAAACTACTCATGATGTTAATTCTCACAAGAAATCCAAATATGGGACCGTTCCTTGATAAACATGATCCCATCTAGGTACAATTTATATATAACAATATCAACCAACGATGATTATCATAAAAAATCCATAGATATTGGGATTAGTTAAATAAGGTTCCACTATAATCTATATCAAAACAACGACCACTACACATCCATTTCACTAATGATCTATGTAATCAATATTTTGGAATATCCCCCTATTGTATCCACATGAACGGTCGTTAGAAGTAAATATATCATTTTCTATCATCAGTAAAATCAACACACTAAATGAAACATATTTCATGTGAATCTTTTGTTACAAGAATGATCTATGAAGACAACTCTTTCCACTACTATCCAAGAGTCAAATTCCATAATAAATCATAATCCTTAAAATCCAAGTGTTTGACAAAAGTTGAAATTATAAAACCATAATATAAAATACTAGTAAAAATAATCCCAATCCAGTAATAATTTATACTTCTTACATGGAAAGGTATTTGCAATGCACCAATTCAATATTCATAACAATCCATGAAAAAACCCTATATATCATGTCTACGAATACCCTAAATAAAAATAATAGAAAAGAAATGCTCTAACACCACCCGGTAATTTTCTTATCCCTATTCAGTATGAATAGTTTTCAGATCCGGTCACTAAATAATATCTCGTGATCCTTCCCAGGTGCTAGAAATTGAAGACTATCTACGATGGTCTAATATTTCACAGTGAGGACAACATAACCATGTAATAGAGTATCAATACCAATGTAAATAAACCAAATATCCTCCAAAATAATAAACATTATAATGTTTATGAAGAATAAGTAAATATAAAACTTAAAATATAAATGGATGCAGTCATACATTAAAATAGATCAACTGGTCAACCTCTAGGATGATAATATATATCAATAGGATAAGAGAATGACAAAAATATATTAATGATATAGTACATACCTAAGACATTACATATACATATCATGACTCCATATTGTCCTTATAGCTATAAAATCTAATCTTGTACCTCTATCAATCACGACCGTATGAATAGTAAAGAGTTTTTTAGGATTCTAAGTGTCAGGTTCACTCAATTAAGGTTTGAGTACAAAAATCTGTATGGATCCACCAATATAGTCCCATTTATATGCTAAAAATGATGTGACATGTTCATATGATATTCATAGATGAATAAATAAAATAATCCATATAATAATAGATATAGATAACCACTATCGATCCTTGGGTAATAAAGTGACACCATGGATCATATATTTTTAGATTTCTATAAGCATGTTGTATGCCCATGCCAATATAAATTTCACATGACTATCTGGATTAATCCAATGAATGTTTACAGATTTTCTTACGAGCTCCAAATCCATAGAATCCATAACCACATATTTTTATATATATAGACACAACCACACTCACAGATATGTATATATATATTTATATATAATTGGGGAGATAATAAAGGACCTGAAATCTCCATCAACATAGTCTAAGGAATCCCCCAACCATTTTTTAAAATATATATGCATAGATCAGTGGATTTAGCATACAGAATCCCATAATCAAATATATATATAATAAGGGTCACACTCGATCCATGGAAATATATTCATAGCCCAAAAATGATATTTAAAAAATGGTAAAATAGATCTATTGAAATACATATTTGGTCCCCTGGATAGTTATAAATAAACCCACACTCAACCAATTTCATTAATATGGAGTAAAATATTTAACACCTGTATCATATTTTATAATATGAATGAAGTATCATATGAAAATAAATTAATACCTAACCAATAGTTTCCTTGGTCCAACACCCACACTTCAATGTATTATGTCCCTTGATCAAAATCCAACTCAATCTGACTTCTCTAGTTTCCCAAGCATCACTCAGCCTAGTAATTGGTTATATGGTTACACTAAGGCTGGTCATAACATGTCTTTCTACAATCCCATCTTATTGATGATTCTATGGATTCCTATCCAGATCCACTATGATAATTCAACCATGCTCTTCTAATCTATTCTTAAGGCTCTATGTAATTTCACAACCATATAATACTAATTATGGGAGATTATCCCAATTCACACTCATCACTACTCAAGTAATCGATAGGAACCTATTAGATCAACTATGTTCATGTAATCATTTATTTAGAACCAATCATGTGTTTAACATGACATATAATTTTTGATTTTAATTATATTCCCAACAACATGTGATTAGGATGTCTAGTCATTGATCAAGGGACCCTCGAGGACCCTATCATCTTACTAATAAAATTCATATAGAATTCATTTTTAATTTAATTTAATTCATTTAAAATATATTAATGTAGTTGATTTAAATAAATACGGTCAATTTCAATCATGGTATGACCATATATCACATATAAAATTTAATTCTCAAATAAAAATTCATAAACCATTGTGAAATGTATAGTGACAACAACCCTCAATAAAATTTCATTCCCTGTTATATCATAGTATGAGATTTTATGATTCCACCTCTAATGAAATGGACATCCTCCAATCACCCAAGGCCTGGAAGAAATTGGTTTGTTGGATGAATAACCAACCATCCACATAACCTTATTAAAACACCCACAACATAATTTTGGGAATAATATAATCACAATAATTGTAATATATAGATACACAGAATGTGTCAGGTCATCATCTCAATCAAAATGACAATTAGTGACTTGAAATCATCCTCCTGAGACACTCTCTATCCAAGAAAAGGCAAATAAACATCATTCTTAGAATATTTTTCCATGCTTTGGTTATTTTTAATACAATCCTTACCAAAATTTTAAGGGAAACCAACATCCATTGGAATTAATATAAAATGAATGAAAGAAGTGGTCGTAACTTCAAATCACTAAAAATGACTTTCAAAATCATCCATGGTCTAGGGGAAAAAGGATTAAGGGGATTGGAAGAATATTTCTAAATGCATCTTCACATGTCACCCTTAACTCCTAAATCTTGTGTGTGGGGGATTGACATCAAAAAGATCAAAATTCCCTTGTTAAAAAAAACATCAGCATGATCCACCGGATATTTGGGGATACCAGATAGCCTGTTGGTCTATTTCCTAGACCAAAAGTGAGCTGACTGTGGTTTACCAAATGGTTAATGGTTGATGAAATTTCATGGCAACCTCAACCTCTACTCTGACTGTATCTTGATCTCTTGATATCTCTTCCCAATATCATTTAATTTCCAAAACTACATCATTGATATATTCAAATGTTTATAATTTACTACTAATGTTTAATTCAAAACTTTACCCACCAATAAGAAAAATATAAAAAATTCTTTTTAAATTCACAAATTTGTATGTACATATGGCACCATTTGATATATCCCCACCTTGATTCACTCTAAATAGTAACTATATTTGTTCTCCACATTCCCTAAAACATGTTTCCCCATACACTAGTGTCTTATAACTAGATATGTGGGGGTCTATGACGTGAGTGTGGGGAGATTGTCCCCTCATATTAGAGGAGTAATAATAATGGAAATAAATAACATCATATAAAAAAGTGAAAGATAGTTATATTATTATGAATAAAATAATATAAACCTTTAATAATATGTTTATGAATTCATATAGATAAATATATCAATTGGTTTCCCATGGGTTTGACATATATATATAATATAAAATAATGGAATAATGCACATGGAGGATCAACAAAATATCTGATCCTCGCCTTATTAAACTCATGAATCCATTCAATAAATCTAGTGAAATGATCTAATATAGGAAATCTACCCAACTGGATCCTATGAACCATGATGTGTTGTCTGAGTACCCTTGTTTCATGGTTTTCTGAGTGGGGTGCGGGTACATAACTCATTAGGGAACCGCCGAGGTGTCCTCATAAATAACATGTAAATGTTGGTATATGTGAATGTGTTATTTTCAATAAAATAACTAAAATTAACTATTGATGTATAAATATAAATAACCCCCATCGATTATTGGGTTTTAACATGACACAGATGATCAAACATACCTTCTTTGTCCAATGTAAGATGTCTCCTACCCTGTAGCATGACCATACCTACCCAATATCATGAAGGATTAAAATTCATGACATCCCCAAAAAAGAAATTCCACCTGACTCTTGCGATAAAAACCATGGATTCCCAACCACTATCTTTCACGCTATAAATCCATGATATCCCTAACCTCATATGACTATATATATATGGTGATTGAAAACTGATTATAATAGTTCTAGGGGCATAGTCTAAGACATCCTCCATTACATAATATATATAATTGGAACACCTTATGGATATTATAGAAAAAAGGAAATTTTTGAAGGAATCCCCAACCATTTTGAATATATATAGAAACAATGAACATTAAAATATAAAGAGGTAGTCCAAGGAATCCCACAACTATATAAATATATTAATGAGACATGAAATATATTTAACTATATCCATGAATCCAAAAAAACTAAAAAAATTGTCACACTAGATCCAAGGAAATATTTCCATGGTCACCCCAAAAAAATTAATAAACACAAATTCATACATTTTTATTAATTTGGACTTCAACCTTTTAATTATGTAACAGATATCCAAATATGTTTGAAGAATTCATGAATAATAAAATAATCAGTAAACTACATATTTCCTTGGGAAAACACCCACTACATAGGGGTAATACATCCCTCAGTCATAATCTAACTCAACCTAGCTACTTTGGCCTCCCAAGTCTCTCCTGATCTGGTACTTGGGTTAGTGGTCATACCATGGTCCACCATGACATGTTTTTAAAAAACCTAACCTAGGAAAGATTTCATGAATTCTGATCTAAGTCTAATATTTTCACTCTATCCATCCTCATCACATATATCCTAAAGGATTTATGTAATCTAAAAATCCAATAAGGAAACTGAGGATAATTATTCCAATTCACACTAATCCTTACTCAAGGGATCTATAAGGATGTCTCATGTACACTGTGTTTATATAAAAATTTGTTTAGAACCTATAATTGTGTCTAGATAAAACTTTTTAAGTGATTAAAATTATATTTTCACCCATAGATGGCCAGGATGTGTAATCAGTGATCAAGGGACCATCAAGGCCCTTGACAGTTATTGATAACATTTTTAGATATTTCATTTCTAATTTAACAAAATTAATTTAATGGTTAATTAAATAGTTCATTTATTTTTTAAATGTCAATCTCCACATTGATAATACCACATAACAAATTTGATATTATATGATTATATAATACTTCATAAACTATAGGTTAATTCATATGACCACCTACCTCAATATAGATCCATTACCCTTTATATCAAAACCCTAAAACCCACTACCTGAGCACGTTTGAGAATCTATTAGCTCAATCGGCCATCATCCAACCACTTAGGTCCCATAAAAATCTATTTTTTTAATTATAGATGATGTGAAGACAATATTTTTGGTCCCGATCTCTATTAAAATTAAATATAATGTCCTGAAATAAACCTCTTAGGACACCTTCTAGAAATGATGACAAAAATTCCATTCATTCATTGATTTTTTCAATAATGATTAAAAAAAATCATCATCAATTCCCCAAAAAATTATAATGGAAACAAGATGATAATGAATCGAAGGAAGAGATGATGATGAAATGGTTATTATACCACGAAATTACCATGAAAACATCATTATAACCATCCTATATCAAGAGGAAAAAATAGAGGAATGAGAGGGGGATGAGAACTCTAGATGGATCTCCTCACATCATAATTTCTTCCTAAATCTTTAGGGGGCATGACAAAAAATTTTGGTAACACCCTTGATAAAAAATCTAAATAGGATCCATCGATTGATCAATTTTACTAGGCATCTTATTGGGTTGCTTCCCATCCCACCAAAGAGTTATTGGTGGGCCACCAGTTGGTCGGGGGATTCCACAATATCCTAGATACTCATATCACAACTCTGAAACTCTACCAAGATCCTAGGACCCCTTTTTAGTCTCATTCCATGTCCAAAACTATCTCCATGAGATGTATAAATTCCTTTAATATTATTCCAATGATTAATTAGAAATCTAAACCAAATTTAGTCAAATGTTCCAAATTTCCTATAGAATTTTCACACCCGTATAAACATGAGGTATTATAATGCTTATTTAATTTAAATTTTAATGAAATTATAAATTTATATAAATTTATGTAAAAACACATTATAACTTTTTATAATTAAATATTTGATACAGTGGCATGAGATAGGTACACAAGAGTTGAGGAAATTATAGTGTGAGTCTAGGTAGTGATTCCATGGCTATAAATTTAAGGGATTTGTTTCAGTAGATGTAGGAGACCTTCGGTTTATTTACCTCTCATGTATTTTTGGTGATTTTATGATCATGGGAATCAATTATAGATATGAATACATTATTCTTAATTTTTTTTGAGTTTCCATAATCTTAATACAGTCTTACATTAGCCTAATAGTGAACATAGATTGTATAACATCTTAAATAGTTCGATGGTGGAACCCTAATTGAATGAGTTATGGTGGTCATATTTACGTATTTTCTTCATGAAGGGGATTTTATTTAAAAGGGGAAATGGTTCATTTTTAATTCAATATTTTAAAATAGATTATTTTCATTTACAATGTGTGTTTTAATGGAAAAATGTAATGGTTTAAGAAATAGGGGTTTAACTAGAATTTTAAAATATACATGGGGTTTTATAGTGTGTTTTTTAGGATTTTTAACAAGTTCTTTTATTTTATAAATTTTCAATATGTAACAATGAAATGGTTTGAAATTGTGTGTGACTTTTCATTTAATGGATTGATAGTTTACCTTGACATGATTTTATTTAGAGCTGTTAACCCCATTTGGGTGATTCCTCATATTCAAAATCATGTGGTGTTTCTGGATGGTGTTTACATGGTGTTCAATTTTCTAAATGATAATTTGTGTTGTGAATGTATCCCTTTGAAAATGTTTTATTCATAATGATTAGTGTTGAGTGGTTATTCCTAAGAGAATTTTACTTTTGTTTTCAGTGTTACAGTTGATCCAAATGTACGTGACATGTCCCTTGGAGATTATAAGTAGGGTTTTTTTTATATTTGAGACATGACACTATGTTTCCAGGTACTAGTTAATTAGTGATGTGTTAGTGTGTTGTATTAGGAGTTTTAGGACCCTCATGGATAAAAAATTATGTTATAGTATATAGACATGAACTGGGAAAGAATCCTTAGGCTGGAACATTCCTTGGGTGAGATGGGTGATTGTGATTTTAGACATTTCCATTTGTAGGCCTTGGAAGAGACAATGGTCCTTTCTGGGTGTGCTGAAACTTGAGTTGAGGAATAAAAATAATAGGGATGGGTTCATATGTGATATGAGACATTCTACCATGCATTAGTAGGTGTGGTGTAATGAACCGATCCAAAGTGGATTGATTCTTAACTACCCCAAGATCACATCCATAGGCAAGGGGCTGGAGACACAGCCAAAAAGGCATGACTATAATTGGAGGCCTTTTCCTAATGTACCTCTATGCACACACCCAACCATCTATTTGAATAAGTGTAGAGGAGTAATAGAAAAACATGAAATTGATATAGAATAACCATGCCTATAAAACTGCTATGGTGTACATTTTTATGACAGAAAATATGGAATGTAAAAAAGGGAAAAAAATGGAAGCCCAAATAGAAAGATGTGCCAATCTGAAAAAACTAGAAAATTAAATTATATAAAAGATCAACTCCATATCTCCAAGCCTCAAAAACTACACATATTTTGACTCCCCAGGGTATCCATATACCCCTCTATAAACATCTTCAACATAACCATCATTTGGTTAAGACACAACACATTTGGGAAAATACCCAAAAGGGGTGAGTATATAC
This sequence comes from Viscum album, assembly GCA_963277665.1. Classification (NCBI taxonomy): domain Eukaryota; kingdom Viridiplantae; phylum Streptophyta; class Magnoliopsida; order Santalales; family Viscaceae; genus Viscum; species Viscum album. Next base: position 1,805,636,295 of record OY728146.1, read on the forward strand.
ATACCCAATAAGATTCTCCAAAAGATGAAGGGATAACATTAGGAGACACAACATGAATATACAGCTCAACCCACAGTAATAGTGAAACACAAATAAATAAATAGAGATATATGACAATAATAATAAACCCAGAGGAGTGAGAAATATGATCTCTATATCCCAAACCATCGTAGGAGAAAATTGTACCATTAATTCCAAGGTTACATCAATAATTCCCAGTATCTCACACATCTATTTGAAATGTGTCCATGTTAATACAATACTCTCCACTAGGCCTCACAACCAAGGGGTCCTAATATCTAGGTGGAGGACCAATGACCTGGTACAATAGGGGGGTTCCAATTTTTAGATAGATAGAAGACCCATTCCTAGTGACTCTAGGAGGGTTCTACTCTATTGATAGATAAAGGACCCATGTCCTATGATGATAGGATGGTTCCACTTGGTAGGTATAAGATCCATTCCTTAACTCCGTATGAGGGGTCCACTCTAATTGTAAATGACACATGCATTGAATTTTTAGGGGTTTCTACTATAATGGAAGATGAACCATCCCCAAACTCCATATAAGGGTTCCACTCTAATAGTAGAGGACCAATTACATAACTTCCTAAGAGGGTTCCACTCTAATGGTAGATGAATCATGCCTCGACTCTATAGGAAGATTCCAGTATAATGGTAGGGGTATAATTACATAATTCGGAAGGAGGGTTCTAGTGAGATGGTAGATGAAAAATTACCTAAATAAGAAGGACGGTTCCAGTATAATGGAAGTTAGAGGACTCATACCATATCCCGACAATAGGTTTCTACTCAATGGATAGATAGATGGAGTGCCCAAGACATCATTCTATAAGAGGGTTCAATGCTGACGATCATGTCTGATAACTATCCTTATTAAGTTCCTATTAAATAAGAATCACAGTCGGGAAATCTTGCACAATATCTCAAAATATACAATAAATTACACCATCATGTTCTACACCAAGAAATACATATGATATGCTACTCATTAAAAATATCACAGTCCAAAAAATGGAGATATGAGAGGTAGAGGTTTCCTAAAAATAAGGGAACATGAAGTGTATGGGTACCTATAATACATGTTATATCACATTGATTCTTTTACATGTCCCTACTATTACATAGATCACTACCCATGTATCCCTACATGGTGTGTAAAGGGACTACATGGCATGCCTCAGCTACCCGATATCTGGTCTATTCTCAAGGCCATGCCCATAGACCATGGATTTGTTCGTGTACACCAGCCTTGTAATATGGCCATGCCTGTGTCCATGTACACATAGAGTACATGTTGTGATTCTAGTATTCGGTCACATTGTGTGTAGGGGTCCCACACTGCGTGTGATATTTAACACTCTATAAAACCCTAGCTCCTTGAATTCCTGAAGAACATTCTATGTGTTATTCAGCACTACAGAACATGTAGTCATGATTTCAGATAATCATATTTGATCTAACAATTACTCAAAATATACCTCCATCACATTTAATATTAGTTTATACTTATAAAAAATTAATGGTGGATGGATCCATTCATCGTTTCAGACATCAGTTATCCAGAAATTAGATTTTCATCAGTCCTTTCAAGAGCAATATGTACGTTGAATTCTTCTTGGGTTGCATCCAACTAATCATTATATCCCAAATACATGAAGAAATCTTCCGTGACCCACAACTCATCCCAATATATCCTTTAATCACCGATATTTTCATCATAGCAAAATCTTCCTTGAATTGGGGGTCTGATCAATCATGTAACTACTAAGAAATGTGAAACTATGGCCCCATAAGCCAACAGGGAATAACATAAAAATTAGTTGGTAGAAAAGAAAAATAAAAATATTGAAAAAATCATAATAAGAGAATTTTTGGATAAAGTGCTAGAATACGGATATTCAAGGTGAGAAATCATGTCACAACAAGGATTAATTTAACACTCAATTGAAATCCCATACACATGAACATGAAAAATATCAATTTATTGCAGATCAAAGAGAATGAATGAGATAATTCTAAAACATTAATCATAATGGGGAATAATCCAAATGATATGAGGCATACATTAGTTTAGATCAATATTTGGAAATGCAAAAAAATGCACAGTAAAGGAGGATGATTTTTTTTTCATTCTCTCCACCTCAATTTGCTTTGATCTTGAGGATCATCGTCATTTGAAATAAATCCTCTAATGAAGAATGTGTAATTTTCCTATCATAGATCTCTGTGCTATGTTTCAATCCCTATAAATTTTATATAATAGATTATTTTTTGATGGAGATGGGTTAAATGAAATAGTTAAAGACATTTAATTAAATCACTTAACGCACCCATCAAATGTTGCCTTATCAAAACATCCCACGCCGACCATCTTGTGCTATCATTTTAGGTGAGACTCATGTTCTAGTTTCAACTATGGTCTCACATTTGAAATTAGAGACTTCATTTAAGTGTTATCGTATAATTTTTTAAATGTGTTTTCACATAATATAAAATATATAAAATATAGTTATTTAATTTATTATGGGAAGAACGAGACTCTGAATTCTGTGTCGTCTATGTGCCTGGCTTTAGAAATTTTCTTACTTATATTTAATTGTCTTAAAAGGAAAAAATAATGTCTATATATTATTAACTCTTTCAATATTTTCATACTAAAAAAGTAAAACAATGAATAAAGGGCAGGACATTAAGCCAGAATCTTGGTCTCTCTCTACAAGGAGTTCTCTTGTATTCTCTAATGATGCCACCACACATGAACCATGGGTATGATCTATCTATGAAGGATCATCTCCTATCTATCCTCAATAACCATTGTGTGCTCCACATAAGTGGGACCATCCTCTATTTCCAACATTCCCCAGTCAATAAAATTCAAGGGATCATTCATGTATCTCTTCAGCAGTAGAAGATGGAAGATTTTGTGGACCTAATCTAGCTATGTTGGTCAGGGGAGGTGGTAGGAAACCTCACGAACCCTATGAAATATATCAAATTGGCTATTAAACCTTGGGGGATAGCTTACATCCCCATATAAAACTCTTCAATCTTTTTTATTAAGAAAATATTAGGAAATAAAGGTGTCCGTGCTCAAATTCCAAGGGCCAACAACATAAATTTGAATAATATTTATGACTTCTATGAGCTGTCCTCATCTTCTTGGGAATCACCTAGACCTTCTCCATCATCACCTGCACTATTTCTAACCAAACAAGATATGCCTCACTAATCTCACACCATCATAAGGGTGGCCTACAGGGTCTCTTATACTATTCCATGATAGGTTCCATGATAATAGTAGAGGAGTAGCTATTATTATACACATCCTCTAAAAATGGAATGTGATCCTCCCAGCTTCATCTGAAGTCTAACAATCAATCCCACAACATACCCTCCAAAACATGGATAATGTGCTTGGTATTTCAATATATTTGGGGTTTAAACTTTATATTCATCCTCATATAGGACCTGAATTCCCCCTTCATGACAGTCAAAAAATCGTGACATAAACCACACATCATGGATGAAGAAAATAGTTGAGTGAACCCCATGAAGGGGAAAAATATCCGATATGTACAACTACCCAAACCTCTCAACTAAAGTCTTCTGCTAGACATAAAGGAAATGAACTATCTTCGTAAATTGGTAAAATATCACCCAGATGGCTTCTTGTCATCTCAATGTCAATGGATTCCCTATCATGATGTCCAAGGATATTCCTTACCATTTCTACTTTGGGATCTCAAGAGGTTGTAACAAACCTATTAAATCCTGGTGCTCAACCTTCACCAGTTAATAGGTTAGAAATCAATAGATGAACTTAGTAACATTCTATCTCATTCCATCACAATGAAAACTATTGTTGATGGTCTCTATACATATTACTCACACTGAGATGTACAAACAATGGAGGTTCTTGAATCTCTATCATCAACTCATCTCACATTGTAACGGAGACCAATCTCCATCCCTGAAAAATTATGACATGGTTCCCTCCATCAAAAAATCGATATAGTCAATTTTTTGAAGATATAAGGTCATGTAAAACCAAAATTTAATTATCTCCCAACTTGGACTCTCTAAAAATCTTGAGAATCATAGGAGTCAACTCCATCGATGAAAGAAAATTTTCACCCTCTTTATTTACTAGGTTCAACTTCATGGAAGCTAACTACTTTGAAACCTCCTACACCATGTGATCCTGAGGCATGATACTAATGTAATATGCCACCAAATTTCCATTTACAAGAATATAGGCTATCTCAAAGTCATAGTCCAACATGAAATCCGACCCACACCTCTGTCTTGGGTTTAGGTCCTTATATGTGAAATCATACCTTAAACTATGATGGTCTGAGTAAACAGCAAAGTTCAATCCCAAAATCTATGAAATCCGACTAAGGTAATCATCCACCACATTTCCATTTCCAATAATATAGGCTATGTTGACGTCATAGTCCGATATGAACTCCAACTCACACCACTATATTGGGATCAGGTCATTATATGTGAAGACATACCAAAACTCTTATGGTCTGACCAAACAAAAAAGTTCTCTCCCAAATGATATAGCCTCCACATCCTCAAAGGGAAACCGTACACTAACAAATAATAGTTATAATTGTGTAGTTATATTCAAGGGGTATCAATTTACTTGACTGATATGTGATTATCTTCAACTTATCCATCAATAATTCATCAATACCAACTCTAAAGGAATCCCAAAACACTACATTGTAACGAACAGAACATTTATGAATAAATGTCCATTTCATTTGATGTTATAAAATGTCTTATGGATAATTTAAAAAAATAAAATCCATTTTTTTATTATATCCAATTGGTTTTAAATGAATGTAAAGTATCGTTACCATTTTCAATACAGCCATTGAACAGTTATCACATGACTAGTATAAATATAGGGTTTGAACAAATCATTTTGACATTGAAAAAGGGTGTTATATCCTCCACCAATAGGATCATTCCACACAAAGTCCATTTATCATATCTTCCAATGGAGACCTCATTTATGGGATTTACCCTAGACAAATCCCAATATGATATCCAACAACTTAATAATTAAAGAAACTGATTACAAGAGAAGTTTAATCTCATCGAGATCAAAACCTGATCCAAGTTCACTGAATGGCCCCATGAAAGCCCCAACCCCCATCACAGACCTCACTCATAAGGATCATGCGAGTGTAATATAGGGATATGTATCAAGATCCTAGCAATATGATTATGTACAATATTTTTTAATAGAATAATGAATATATATTATACCTATTATTGTTACTTTGAAAATGATTTTTAATGAATAAATAATATTTTTTTAATCATATAATTCAATTAAAAAATATATTTTGATGAAATAATGTATTATTTTTAATAAATTATATTTTAATAAGAAATTAATAGTAAATTACAGTTTTAAAAAAACAATTTATCATATAATTTTTGTGAAGTCAATTGTAAATTTTTAGGGTTCAATACTATCTTTGTTAAAAACACATAATTTTCAATAAATGTCAGTTTTCATTTTAAAAGGGAAAATAAAAATATTTATAAATTTTTTTAGATAAAATGAATATTTTTTTGAAGCAGTATTTCGAGTTTATCTAATAGTGAATTTTTCAAAATTATATGAGATTGTCAATTTTTTGGTTAAAAATTAAAAACAGTGTAAATATATGATGTGTTTTTTGATATATTAATGGACCAAGAATGATATAATAAATACTATAAAAGGTTTCATCATCAAAATATTTGTTCTCTATTTAAAATAATGTGTTTTTATGTTTATTAGATTAAATTTTTAATTCCAATATGAATCATAAAGGACAAATAATATATTTTATGATTTTAAATTCATTTCATTAAGAGTGTGACTCACCTCCACATAACCAAGGGAAATATTATAATAATACTGACCTTTGAACTTATTAAATAAATTAAAAAAATCCCCTTTCGACGAAACTGTGGGAGAAATCCATGGGATGGTTAGTGGTTCTTAATATCTCATTATGTAGTGTCAAACTGAAAATAATAAAGAAACCCCCCTATTTCCCTATATAAACCTGCCCAAGCACCCATTCCTCTTTACTAAAACTCTTTGAATAACTACCACACTCGTTCCTCTACTCCCCAGACTTATTCCAAGGTTCCAAAAATCATTAAAGAATCCCCTACCAAGCCTTTGGAGTCACACACTCAAGTAAGGGTTCTTTCCTTCCTCATCTTTACCCATGTTTCTTTATCTTGTTATTCCCTTTTATTTTCAATTACTAATGATGGGGTATGTTTTACAACACCCCTTATACATTAAATTTGATTTATAAATGATGATATATTCCTTTCACTTTTATTAATACCCTTATGATCTTTTAAGTATACCCGTTACTATGCCAGAATTCTGTAAGAGATCTTCCACCCGTATCTTTTATCAAGAACCCGTTTTATGTTATGTATTTAAAGTAAACATTTCCTATGTAGGTATATGTTATTAAATACCCCTCACACTTTACATTTGGTTTAGAAATTATGGGATACCTCTTTTTGTCTCATTAACCCATTTTAAAAATTTATAAATGACCTCGTTTTGATGTCAAAATTGCACCATGATTTGCCATGCCAAAATCATTGGGTAGTGAATACCATACCAATTTCTCTATAAAAGTTATTCAACATTATGAACATATAGTTACTTATTGTGGATATGTATTTATTTATTCCTCATTTCCTCAATATTGTAATAAATTATGATGATTAATGAATCCATTTTGTATGATCTATGTGGCACACATAAGCATGAAAATGAAATGATTATGAAAGTTGTTCCCTGATAGAGCTCTAACACATTGGGTAATGTTAAGTGTTGGGATACATCATTTTAAATGGTCTTTTACTCATACTAATCGATGTTAAATGAGATTTGAATCATGATACTCTATTTTCAATGGGCCTTAATTAATGCTAATTTCATGTTGTATGTTGTTGTCACATTTCCATGTTATGGTTATCAAGATATATCATTCCTTTATATTCTTTTTCCTTTTATTATCCATTGATATTCTTATTGTCTAACATGATTTTTCTTCCCCATATTATGCCTTATTTATTCCCTTACTAGGATTTATAGCTCACCCATTTCTTATGTATGTCTTCAGGCTATCCCATGTTGAGTCATGTATGAAAAACATTTTAGCCATGTAAAATAATTATTAAATAAATATTTTTATTTTCATGTTATATGTTGTTATGTTTTGTACCTAATTCCCCATTATGTATTAAAAATTTTAATATTATAATCCCTAATTTTTCTTTTATCCTAGAAAATGGATTGAAATAAGAGGAATTGTGCAATCAGGCGATGTAATGGGTAATGTTTGGATTTCATTAGTGATATGCTCATCCTAATGGGAGCGGGAATCAAAAAATGTGTCTCTATACATTCTCAGTTAAATCACATTCTAAATAGAAACATGGACCCAAAAGAGATCCCAATCCCCCCCTAGATAATGAAACCCACAATCGAGAGAATCTTGTTACAAAGATCTCATACATTCAATGGATCATTTTATCCCTTAATCGTGGAGAAATGGATCAAATCCACTAAAATGATATTATCCATTTTTCAATGTCCTGAACAAGAGAAGGTTCTTATAACTATTTATTTTATGGGGGGTGAAGCTGACCAGTGGTTTACATTGATCCGGAATATGAGGAATTTGGAAGAGATTGATGTAATGGAGGAGAAGGAATTCTAGAAAATGATTTTTGATAAATATTTTCCCTTCACCCTCCTTAAAATAAAATGTGATTTCCTTGATATCAATCAATAGAATGACAAATATGTTGGGTTTTGTGAGGAAAATATAACAAGGCATTCTAAATACACCTTTAGTACTGTCGTTACCCTTGAATTAAAGTTTTACCACTTATTTGTTAGGTTAAAGCCCAACCGATGAGAAGCCCTAGAGATCCGTGATGTTGATTGGTATGAAGAAATTTTTTGATGTGCCCTCAATTTCAAGACAGAGAAATTCAATTTCCAAAATTTATCTATTGTACAAACCATTTAATTTTTAGTCATTTTTATTCAATAGGCATAGGGTGCATGTTGTGAGGTTTGTTGCAGGTCCCGAGTATTAGATAATTTTTATTATTGTTTTATGGGTTTTGTAAAAATTAATAGATCATTCCATGGTGAAATGTTTCAGGGTAAAAATAATAAAAATGATTAAAAGGAATAAAAAATTTAAGGAATTGGATGAAAAGAAAAATAAAGAAAAATAAATAAGTAATAAAATATAATGTGGTTAGGGGAAAAGTGAAAATAATTAAAATGGGGTTAGCTCAATATCATTATTTTTATATATTTCTTTTATATTTCCTTTTTATTTTATTTTTTATTCTTTTTTTAAATTTCGTTATAAATTCTTACCTCCCTTATTGCTTTTATTTTTTTCTTTTATTCTCCTCCTTTATTCTCTCCCTCTCATCAAGTGCATCACGCCCATCCTAGCCAGGTGGTGTGCTTACAACTTCAGATGCCCTCTTCCCCACCATTTCTCCTTTGTTGTTTCATCACCTAAAATTTAGTTAATATCTTAGTATGCATTATCATCTGAATCAATAAGGAAAGTGTTTCATCCAATATTTGTTACAGAATTTGTTGCGTAAGGTTTTTACCCAAATTGGGTTTTTTCATAAATCCTAATATTTATTCTATTTTTGGTAAAATAAAATGTTTTGGTGAGATGTGGGATATACTAAGACTAAGAGGTAGAGAATATATGATAATTCCCATAATTTTGTTACTTCGTTGAATTCACATCGTTTTTCCACTAGTCGGTGACTACCATCAAATCCCAAATAATGCATATTAATTTAATTAAACTATTTATCCATGATACTTGTGATCTTTTATTAATTTAAAACCCATCATAGGTTGTTTAAATTCCATTTAACTCCACATTGGGTGTAAATAAATAATTATCCTACTTTACCTTTGGCCTCACATCTATAAATAATCATTATGTGTGCATGTGTGATAATTTTATTTATGTTTTAAGTTGAATAAATTATTTACGATGAATCATAAACCATTAATTTGGGTTTTTAATTATTTTTTTCTAATTACTTATTAGTTATATGTATTATCTTTCCTTTCTTTTATTAAATGTCATTTCATCTACATAAACATATAAATTCACTATGTTGTTTAACATTGAGTTATGACTTTGAAATTAAATTTTTAATTAAGTGTCTTCAATAGTGAATGATTTCTATGTGATATTTATGGATCTATTGTTATTTTAAATGAAATCAGGCTATTGAGAGAACATTGGTCTCATATTTAGAACCTGTAATCAGACTCTCCACGCATGATAGGTTACAAAATGACGGGCTAAAATATCCATGTTTTAGGCTCCCTAAGAAATGGATTACCCATGATTTTTACAATACTATTGTGTGATACTAGTTCCCTAAGGGTAAGGCGAGGATGGACCCATTTTAAAGATGGATACACTAAGCCTCATGTCATACTAAGTTGGTTATCTGTGATTATTAGTACATACTTATGGTTACCATACCACGAGTGATACTTGGACTCCAGAAAGGATTTCATCAGATGGGATCATGGCAATGGAAATAATTAAATGGATCCACCATAATGATATGTTAGGGGGGACTCAGTATCCAACTCTAAAAATTAAAATATTAATATAGATTCTTGGGATGACTTATTTACAGTACATTGAATTTACTTATTCTTTGTGATAGCTCCCTTATGCCTTAGTGTTCTTAGTTTTGACATAGGAATTAGACTCCAAGCCAAAGAACTGGTGTGGGGTATGCTATTTTGGGTGTGAATTGTTAATTGGGCCTTTTATACACATTATTACTTAGACATGTTTTTCATTTAGACTCTCAGTACTGGATAAATGAAGTGGAATGGGACCAGTGTCCACTTTTGAACCACGAGAAAGTTATAATTATTTTTATTTTTTAAATTTTATTCATTTTTATATACATTGGAATAGGTCTATATGTTTACAAAATGAAATGGAAAGGTATAATGACAATGTGTTTTGGATTATAGAGATTATGAATCATACCTGGATTGAACACTGTTTGGCTCCTGATTAGATTTTTTGTTTTCAGTTATGGATATAGTTTATCATGTCACTTCTGATATTTGATTGCTTTTCTATATTGGATGAAGCTTTTCGTGCAGAGGACTAAGCCTTTCTCGAGTAGTTGTGTGAACATTTTTGTTATTTTGGAGACTTGTTAAGTGTTCTATCTATTCTTGTACCCCATAACATTAAACATTTATATATTTAATTTAGGCATCATAAATTGAAATCATCATGGAATCTATTATTAATATTCATGTTCTGTAGTTATTATTTTTGGTGTGTGTCATTTTTAGGTTTATGTTAGTATTTAATAATCATGTACGCTTCTGCAACTTGTTCTTATGTTTTTTACTACTATGTAATACCTTATCTTATAAGGTAACAGTATCCCAAAATAATCACCCAAATCCCTTGCTATAGTTGAAAGCCTCTGGAATTTGGGGAGATGAGCTTGCGGTCTTACAACCCACCGTATCGGGGCCCGGTTTAGTGGAACTTATTAGGGATGATACAAAGTGGTATCAGATGGATTTTTTCCATTTGAATTACAGTTTGAGTTAGACAGGATAATATGAAATAAAAATTTTTAATGTACCCTATGTCTGGACGTAGTTAAACCATGTACAGAGGAAACCAAATTTTCTTAGGTTTGGGATTTAAGTTATTGATTTTAGAATTTACTTTTGATACAAATTCACAGTTTGGTGACACATTTATTTGATGTAGTTATAGGTATTTGTATAATTGAAATGATGATTTTTACTATTTGATCCCATTTACATGAGGGAAATAAATTTACATGCATCATATTAGGCACTAGAGGGATTAAAATGACATGCATATTCCCAAGTCAAATACACTTTCAGCATGTATATTCTTGTTTTCATGGGAGTTCTGTTGTGTTTAGTTGTGATATATTACAGTACATGCTTTCTATAAATAAAAATTTTATAATATTTTTTAATATGAAATGAACATCTTAAGGGGAAATTTTCAACCTTGAATGGAATTTACTTGGGAGGTCTTGTACATTCCCTTTTCTTACAACTCCCTTACATCATTTCATCACCATCCATGAAATCATTTCTAAGTTGCGTGTTTGGAAATTGTAGAGAAATGCTGCCAAGAAGGCTTCATGTCATATACTAGGAGAGGAATGATGAGAACACTATGAATATTTTTGGTCTAAAACCACATGTAGTGCTTCCTATAGTTCCACCTATGGCACGTCGTCTTGATCCTCTAATGGGCGTTGAATCCCAATTTAGGGATAGTCACCTTAGATTTAAGAAGTTCGTTTAGAGTATTCCTAGGCCTGGCTCGACTATTGAAAAGCTTAAACAGTAAATTCTATAGAATTATCTTCCCACATTATCATGGTATGGTAGTATCAATCTTGTAGAGTCACTGATAGAAGCTACGGAATACATATATAACCATGTTGAGATATTTCTAGAGCTAAGGGTAAAATTGTTATCTAATTACTTCGTGACTCCACCAAGAATTGGTGGAATGTCATTTCTCAGGTAGAGAAACCCTAAGACAAGGTTTGGGTAGACATAAAAAAGGATTTATATGGTCAATTCATCCAAAATACTCTAAAATAATGTCATTTAAGGGAGTTTCTACTTCTTTATAAAATATCTATGATAGTGTTAGATTAATCTAATTATTTAACAGAGATCTGGAATTTTTCTACATCTCTGACTAGTGACACATAGAAAACTACAAGGAACGTTGGGGAAGGACATGAATATGCTATCCTCTCATTGTTGATAATATTTTGTTTGATTATGGTTACATATATCATGAATTAGGTCTTAATTATAGATAGAAATCTCAAATAAGTTGATCATGAATGCTAGTGCAGTCCACTTCTCAGGTAGGGTAATGGTTATTCATGCAATAAGAAGATCTGTTTCAAGAGTGAATATGGGGGAAATTATAGATAAATTACATGTACTGAGTTCACTATCATATTTCATCTGTGCAGAATGGTCAGCCATAACAAACCTCAGTGCATGAGGAACCGAATGGAGTGCTGATCTTGTGAAAAGATTGGTCTCCTCCAGAATTTTTTCGTACTTTTCCTTTAATGTATAGTGGTAGTGATATCATGATAGTGTCTCTATCAGGTATGAGATATATGTCTCCACATCATGAACGAATTTCATTTTCCACTATCCAATCAGGCCGAGCCAGTGGATGTTGTGGCAGAGGCAGTTATGTTCCAAAATATCCATGTCATCAGAGTAGAATTTATCAAGATAATAAGGCAGTATATCAAGGCTGAGGTCTAGGATATATGTATGGAATGCATATAGTGATATTATAGTAGATTAAAAGTTCCCTTACAGTTAGAGGAACTATCCTTGTAGCCTCTACCATACTTTAAAACCTTTTTGATACTAGTGGTTCACACTATTTTACATCTCCTGCAACTGTTGAGAGTTTGGGTCATTATAAAAATTACTTCAGGGGATTAATGTATCTCGATACTCCCTTGGGGTTAGAACAGAGGGAAAGTTCCAGTGAAAGGAGTGACCCTAGAGATAAGCAGGTACCATTTCTTCTGGAATTTCTTCATCCTTAAGATGACCAGTATTGAGTTCATTCTGAATATGGGATAGCTCATTCATCATCATGAACAAGTGGATTGCTATCGATGTCGAGTATCCTTTACAAAAATCTTGGTAAGAACGTATACACATAAAGTATAATGGTATATCTTGGCATATTGAGTAGGAATCAAGAATTTAGGGATGGGAAATGTTACAACTCATCTTGCAAGTCTCTTTATGGGCGATGTGGCAATACAGTCAGTGGAGTTCCCTCCTATTGTATATCATTTCAGGGACTTATTCCCTAATGATTTCCTTATCTTACCTCCTATAATGGATGTTGAATTCAATATTGAGCTAGTTATATATGTATAACAGGTGTCCATTCCTTCCTATACGATGGAAACAACAGTTCTATTAGAACTCAACAAGTATCTTGAAGATCTCAAGGCTAAGGGTTTTATTGGACCAATCACATCATTGTGGGGTTCACCATTCCTTTTTTACAAATAGTCATATGGTACACTCATATTGTGCATGGATTACAGTTGAATCAACCAAATCATGGTAAATAATAGATATTTGTCACCTCATATAGACAACATCTTTGACTAGCAATGATGAACAACTATTTTCTGTAATATTTACCTGAGGTCAGTCTATCAGCAGGTGCATGTGGGACCATCTGAAATATCTCTCACATCTTTCTGGAGTAGGTAAAACTTTTACGAGTATCTTGTTATGTTGTTTATCCTCAAAAAAACATGGTAAGTCTTCATAGATTCGATGAATCGAGTTTTCAACCGACACCATGATTCATTTGTGGTAGTCTCAATAGATGAAATATTTGTTTATTTTATCTCTAGAAATGACCATAAAACCCATCTTGAGATTGTTTGGACTACACTGAGATAGAAATAGCATTATGTGAATCTCTAAAAATGACACTTTTGGATCAATAAGTTTAACCTCTTTGGTCACATCATATCTGAGGTAGGTGTATCTGTTGACCCAAAAATGATGACTAAAGTAGTTTAGTGGGTTGATCCCAGGAATGTATTGATATATGAAGATTCTTAGGTTTTTTGGCTATTACATCCCATTCATCCATGATTTCTCCCTTGTAGTAGCTCCCTTTATGGCCTTGACTAATTTGGGTGTGTAGCTTGTCTTGTCACAGGTTTGTGAAAAATGATTTCAATGGTTAAAGGGAAGACTCACGTCATCTCTGGTCTAGATTCTTCCTAAGATATGTAGATATTATACTATTTATTATGATGATTAAATAGTTTTAATGGGTTATGTTATGATTTAGGGTGATCAAGTGATAGCTTATGAATTCTGCCAGCTATGGCCTTAGGAGTGGAATTATCTTACGCATGACCTCAAATTAGTAGTTGTTGTTCATGCTCAGTGCTGTTGGAGACACTACTTGTTGGGTGAGAGGTTCATTATTTATACTAATTATAAAAGCTTGAAATATATCTCCCATCAGATAGAAATCAAATTGAGGTCTCACAGGTGGGTCGAATATATGTATTCATTACATTGATCTTTCTTATATCCCTAGTAATGTTAATGTCATGGATGATGTTTGAGCTGAAAACATAGAAACAATCAATCCAAGTAGAAAGTAGTGAGTGGAAGATGATGGATTTGTTTTCTGAGATTCATCTGGAGGTTCACAAGTAGCATGGATAACCAGTTGTAGTACCTCTTGCAGTGACATCCTCTCATCTAGGATGAGTCTTCATGAGATACTTATCTGATCCAGAGGGGCTTGTTTTGAGGGAGAGCATCATCGGATAGAACCCACCTCCTGAATGGGTTATTGATGGTAGTGAAACTCTTTTATACCATGGTTGCGTATGTGTGCCTTTTGATATTTGAGAAGAAATTATGAGGGAATATCATCCATATATTAGGGTAGTTCAACCTGGAGATTCCAATATGTATAGAGATATGCATCATCTATACTGGTGGTCAGGTATGAAGAAGAAAATAGAGGGATACATTACCGGGTGCTCCATCTGTCAACATGTGAAGGCGGAGCACTAAAGACCTACTAGACTTCTACAGCCTCTATCCATTCACGATTTTAAACATAATGGAATCACCATGATTTTTTTACAGGCATTCCATGATCTCCTTAAGGCAGGGATACAGTATGGGTGATCATTAATTGGTTGACCTAGTTCGCGCACTTCATTCCAATCTAGGATGCCATCTCTATTGATGAGTTAGGGAGACAATATTTTCAAGAGATAGTTTGACATAACGGGGTTCCCAATTCTATTTTGTCAGAATGATATTCCCATTACACATCACAATTCTAGAAAGGGGTGTAGAAGTCACTGTGTCCAAAGGTGCTTCCATGTACATCATATCACCCCTAGACTGATGGGTATTCAGAGCGGACTATACGGGTGATTGAGGATATGTTGTAAGCACGTATCCTTGATTTTGGAGGTTCTTGGGAGAATCATATTCCTCAAGTTTATTTTTACGCTTATAAAAACATTCATGGAATAATTCATACGACTCCATATTACTCCCCTTATGGTAGATCATACCATTCATATTTATTCTGGCTCGAAGTAGGAGAGGAACCTATTCTGGGTCCTCACCTCATTTAGGAGACTTATATGCATGTACACACAATATATAATTATATTTATATATCTTAGTCTAAAAAAAGTCTTATAGCAATAGTCGTCATAATCCCCTAAAGTTTGAGGTGGTAAATCGGGTCTTTTTGTGTGTTTCACCGAGGTTTGGGTCAAAAATGAATCCGGAGACATGGGGATTTATCATGGATATATGTTGGGTCATTTGATATAGTGGAAACATTTGGGCCGGTAGCCTATCTATTTTTCTTACCTCTATGGTACCGCACCATGCATGATGTTTTCCTTGTATCTCAACACTGAAAGTATCACACAGACTCGTCTCATTTGTTTAATCATGACGACATCAAACTTGAGGTGGTTGTATCCTTCGAGTAGTGTCGGATTCTTATCATTGATCATAGAACAAATGTTATATGTGGTAGGTTAGTTCCTATAGTCTAGGTGCTATGGAAGCATTGACGTGTTCTCGATGAGGCATGGGAGTGGGAGACTGATGTATGTGTGTAATGACTAGAAATTTTCCTAGATGACATTCCACTACCCTCAGAAGGTAAACTTGAGGATGATTGGTCTTAAGGGGCGGGGGTTGTAATATCCCAAATTTAAACAAGGTATAAAACATTTAATTTTATTTCCTTTTTCCGTATAGAGGCCCAGCACAGAGGTTATGTGGTCTATTATGGGTCCGGATCAGTAGATAATTTTTTATATGGTTTCCTGGGATTTTTTCAAAATAATACATCGCACCCTAGTGAAATGTTTCCGGATGAAAATAATAAAAAGTATTAACATAATTAAATATATATTTAATGGTATTATATAAAATGAAAAGTAATAAAAATAATAAAATAATAAAATAAAAAGGTGTTAGTTGAAAATTAAATGTAAATAAAATGGACATAACAAATTCTTTTTATTTATTTCATTCCTCTTTCGCTATTATTTTTTATTATTTCTATTTCTTTTTTATTTTTTAAATTTTCCTTTTTTACACCCTTATTTATTTTATCTATTTCTTTTTGTAAACCCCACTATTCTCTCCCACTCTTTTTGTGTGTCACACACTCCCTTGGATAGGTGATGCGCACCCCCTTCCTCCTCTACAGTAGCTCGCTGCACCTCCTTTTTTCCTCAATTTTCATCATTTTCTAAATCACAATGAGGATCTCACAAAGGATTATCATACACACCATGAATCATTAAGTTTCATCCAATCTCCATTATGCAATCCTCCATCGAATGTTTTTACTCAAAATTGGTGTTTTTCTTATATCCTCTAATTTCATCCAATTTAGTTCAAATCAAAGTTTGTAATGGTACATGGGATATACAACGACTATAGGGTATGGAATATATGATCTTACATATTGATTCATTACTTCATTCAATTTTCACTATTGTACCGCTCTTTAGTGCCTACCGACTAATCTCAAATAATGTGTATTAATATAATTAATATATTCAGCCTCAATATTCAGGACCTTTGATTAATGATAACCCCTTCCTTGTTGGTTTCTATGTTGTTGGAAACTCCTTTGGGTGTTCTAACATTATTTTCATATTTTACCTTTGGCCTCAAGTTATTAATTTACCTATATTTGTGCATCTGTGACAATTTGGTTGAAGTTTTAATTCAATAATTTTTTTTCGATGAATCATAAACCATGAAATTGATTTTCCATCAAATTTTTTCTACCTAAATAATTATTAATTATAAGTCTCATTTTTCTTTTCTTTTATTAAATGTCTTTTCCACTGCTTACATTGATAAATTCCGTATTTTGTTTAACTTGTGTTATGACATTGGAATTAAATGTTTAAGTCAATGGATGAATGCATGAATGATTGATATACGATATATATATATATATATGTCTTTATTGTTTTGTTAAATAAAATTGAGGTAGTAAGAGAAGGTGGTCCCATTTTAAGATACTAAAAGTTGTATCTCTGTGCACAATAGTATATAACACAATACACTGGGAAAGATATGTTTTAGGGTCTTTAAGAAAGTGATTCCCTGATATTTTTACAATAATGTTGAGTGATATCAGTTTGCTAAGGATAAAATGATGATGGACCCATTGGAAAGATGTATAAGACAATCCTCAGGTGATACTCGGTCTCTTATGTGTGTTAATTGGAAAAACATCATGGTAACCATACCACACTATAACATGGAATACAGAAAGTATTACATTGGCTGGGTTGATGGGATTGGATATAATTGAATGGATGTATCATAGTGATACATCAGGGATGTGCTAAGACTCCACCTCTAAAATTGGAAACTTTAGACTGAATGCCTGAGATGCCTTATTGATACTACTTATAATTTTCTTATGCTTTGTGATACCTCCCTTCCACTTTTAGTGTTCCTAGTTCTGACACATGAATTAGATCCCAAACCAAAGCACAAGATTGGGGTTATGCTCTTTTGGGTCTGTAATTTTATTTGGGCCTTTTATACATATTCTGCCTTATATAGGTTTTTCTTTCATACTGTTAGCACAGGACAAAGATATTGGAATTGGACTACTGTCCACTTGTGAACTAGGTCCATGTTATAATTATTTTTATTATTTAATTTTCTTAAATTTTCATATACATTGGAAGACTTATATTTTTCTAGATTACAGAATGAAATGGTCTAGACACCATGGGTTCTAGCCTACTAAGATTATATATCACACCTTTTTCAGGTGCCATTTGGTACCCGATTATACTTTATGTTCAAATGTACGGATACATGGAAGAATTTCACATACAATGTTTGATTTCTTTTTTATCTTGGATGGAGCCTTGTGGGGAGAGTACCAAGCCTTTCTCGAGATGTTGTGTGGAATTTTTGGTTTTCTTGGAGTCTTTCTAACCAAACATGCTTTGATTTTACCCCATACCTACATAGTTTTATTTATTTACATTTAGCATCATACATTGACATCAACATTTTATCTGTTATGACTATTCAACTACTATAGTTATTATTTATTTTTTAGGGTCATTTATCTTCTTATGCTGTTATTTACTTTTCCTCTATGCTTATGATACTTGTTCATTTATTATTTACTAATTTTTAATACCGTATCTTATAAGGAAATAGTCTCTCCTTATACTCACACAAGGCCCCCACTTCTAGTCAGCATCTTATTTCATTTTGGGATATGTGATTGATATCTTGTTGCCCACTATATTGACGCCCAATTTAGTGGCACTTGGGGACAGATGCTACAAGAAAATTGAATATCAAAGATATCATGGGGACATTAATTGAAAATTGGAGATTAAATCTAGAGGTCAAATAGAGAGTCTAATGGTTCACTAAAATTTCAATATCCCACTTTACAAAGTTGTGAGAAAAACCATACTGGAAATTTTCTAAAGTTAACATGGAAATACTTTAGGTGTGGGAAGTATGGGAACCTTAGATAGAATTGATGACATGAGAGACCCACCATTTTTATGGAGGAATAGAACACTCTATTCAACACCCATCATATTGTTCTTTGATATACCTTCATAGAATCAAGGAAATTTGGGAATCAGTGCACTAAGCCCAGGATTTTCTGAGGCAAACAACAACCTGCTAGGTAGAAAGTGTGCTATTTTCCCATAAATATAGCTCAATTGAGTCCCTATAATGAAGTGGTGAAAAGTCACTACTTAATGATTCATGAATAGTGAATATACATTATAATTCTTGTTCTAATAATTCTTTTATATCAATAATGTTTACTAGATCTATTCGAAAACTACCAAAACTCATGATAGAATAGATATCGGTAAAAATGAATAATGGGTAAATTTTTCCTTCTTATGTATATAAAATATCCCATATCATAATTTTGGGATTAAACTTCTCGTAGAAATATGTCATAATTTCCATGGTGGAATTTTATGCAATTATGGGAATTGACTGGATTTACCTTTATAGAGCCACATAAATTTCCATGAGAGGGAAATTACTCTCTATATAAAGAATCAAACCATAATTCTATTAAACTAATAGGGGGAGGAGGAATCATTTTCAGTACCATCATCTCAAGAATGGATATTTTTTCTCTATGAGAAAACATATTTAGTCCAAATGATTATTTCTAAGAAATAAACTATCCCAGAATACTTTCTTATTATGATGAAATATACTGATTTGTTTCCCAAGGAATTTCACAGTCTTCCTCCAAGTAATGATGTTGATTTTTCAATCGACCTTATACCTAGGGTGTTGAAAATATCCAAGTCACTGTATAAAATTTATTTCGTGCAACTTGAGTCACCAAAGAAAAATCTACATGAGAATATGGATAGACGGTTCGTACGCCCAAGTGCTTCACCATGGGGTGCACCAGTCCTCTTCATCAAGAATAAGGATGGTTCAATGTGCCATTGCATTGATTATTGAGAGCTCAATAAAATCATGATAAAGAACAAGTACCCTTTTCAATTGATTGATGACTATTGTGACCGGCTATGTGGAAAAAAATACTTATCCAAGGTAGATCTATGGTCAACATATTACCAAGTAATGGGGAAGAAGTAGGATATCCCAAAAACTATTTTTTTCATAAAATATACGGGAACTATGAGTTCATAGTGATTCCATTCAGACTCACTAATACATTGGAAATATTCATATAATTTATGAATAGTGTCTTTAGATATTATATCAACAAATTTTTGGTAGTCTTTATAGAGGATAATTTAATATACTTCAAAACCATGGACTATGATGAGGAGTATCTAAAAAGTGTTCTTAAGACCCGGTGAAAGGATAATCATTATAAAAAGTACAAAAATTATTGATTTATGGTTAAAAGAAGTATTATTACTGGGAATTATCATCACAAGAAATTGGATATATGTTAATAGTGCAAGGAAAAAATAAATTGAGGTAATGTTGAGGCTATAATCATTGATAGATATTCATTACATCCTTAGGTTAGAACGAGATTATCTCCAATTTGAGATAATTTTTTAAGATTGTCAAAACCACTTACTAAGATAACATGGAATGGAATCAATTTTTCATGGATTTATTAAGTGAAAAAATATTCATGGAGTTGAAAATGTGTCTTATCACTACCTTTGTAATCACACTACCCACAATTGGGGAATTTTTTTTATTTTTAGCAGTGTATCAGAGAAGGGATGGGGAGTGTATTGTTGGAAAATGACAATGTCAAATCCTATGCCTCCCAAAAGTTGAAAATTCTTGAAAAAAACTATCCAATGCATGATATGGGTTTGAAAGGTATGATATTTTTATTGAAAATATTGTGGCATTATCTTTGTATGGAAATGTGTGAGGTATATACTAATCAAAAGAGCCGTAAATATATATTCACAGATAAATAGCTTAATATGCAAATGTGAAGATGGATAGAGCACATAATTTATTATAACTACCCTATCTAATTCCATAATGGTAAAACGAACAAGATGGATGATGATATAGGTTGAAAGGACCCATTAATTCTTCCATTAATGAGAATTTAGAAGGATGGAATCAACTTAGACATGAAAAGACATACATGTGAATCATAAAAAAGGAACATCATCAATCCATTCACAAAATATTGCTCAAAAATATCATGTAGAAAGGTTAAAGGACGATCAAAATTTTAATGTGGGAATTTAGAAGAAAGTGGAAACTCTAAGAAAAGGGAAATCAATAAGGATTAATTTTAATGAAGAATGAATTTTGAGATTTGATTCGAGACTATGTGATCTATCAAATCCTGATTTAAAGAAATAAATTTTACATGATGCACATATTTCAGATTTTTTTCATTCACCTTGAAACCCAAATATATATCGATATATATGATATAAATATTAGTGGGATAACATGAAGGAGATCATATAATATAGATCAAAGTGTCTGGTAGGTTAGTATGTTATGGATGAAGGGCAGAAGTCTATGGGGATGATGAAACCATTACCCAAAACAACATAGAAATGGGAAAATATCATCACAAGAATTTTTCACTAGACTTCTGAAGATATTCAACGAAAATAATTCTATCTCAGGTTTTTAGGATCATCTTACAATGACTACACACTTCATTTTGATTAAAGAGGATTTCTCACTAGATCAACTAGCATGGATATACATATGAGAAGTGGTAATTCAATAGGGAGTACCACTATCAATTGTGTTTAATTAAGATCCAAGACTCACCTCTATATTTTCGAAAAGTATCCAACATGCTCCAAACACTAAGATGAACATCAGTATGGATTATCACTCTAAAAAAGAAGGGAAATAAGAGTGTTCTATCTAAGCACATTTGAATATTTTGAGAGATTTCTCAATGGACTAAAAAGGTGGAAGGGACCAACATCTTCCTTTGGTGGAGTTCTCTTATAAAAATATTTTCCACTCGAGCATCAAAATGGCCCCCTATGAAGCCCTCTATGGGAAGAGGTGGAGAACACCAACATGTTGGGATGAAGTTGGGGATCAAAATCTTCTAGGTTCGGAACTGGATGAACAAGTTGCGGAGAAGGTTAAGAACATCCAAAATCACATAAAATCTACTCATAGTTGAAAAAATAGATAAGCTTACAATTGTTGATGAGATTTATAATTTGAGGTTGGAGACATGCTATTTCTCCACATGTCTCAATAAAATAGAGTGGTGAAATTTTGGAAAAAGGGAATGCTTAGTCCAAGTAACATCAAAGCTTTGGAGATCCCTGACCACATCGTAGTAGTGGCCTATCGACTAACACTCCCACCGAACCTATCTCATTTCATGATGTATTCCATATATCACCCTTAATAAAATATCTACCAGACCCAGACCATATACCCAATACAAATGTTTTACCATTGGGGAATGACCATTCCTATTAAGAGATGCTCGTGAAGATCATATATCATAGAGAAAAAGTTATAAGAAATAAGGTAATGCCCATCATCAAGGGGTTATGGAGAAACAACAGGTTTGAAGAAGCAACGTGGGAACCAGAGAAAGTGATGAAGCAGAGTTACCACCATCTATTTTAGTGCAGCAAATAGATATTTCTAGGGTGAAATTTCATAAGGGGAAGGATGTAATGACCTCAGCATTTATTAATAAAATTTCTTATCTTGTGATTTAATATAATGACTTATTGATATTGAAAATACATGCACTCCTATTGTTGTATTATGTCCAATTGGAATTAAATTACCCTTAAGTATCACTGCCTTTTTTATACAGTCTTTGAGTAATAATCATATGATATTTCTAAATATAGGCCTTTAACAAATAAGTTTGACATAGACATAGTGATGACCTCAACTAGTAGAATCATTACCAATGAATCCCATTTATTAGAGATTACAATGGAGATATCATTACTAGGATTTTCCCTAAACCAATCCCAAGACATGATCTGAAAAATTAAGCAAGATCGAAACTGATTACGAGACAAGTTCAAGCTCATCGAGATCACATCCCAAAACATGTTCTACAAATGGCCTCATGAAAGCCAAACCATTACGAACCATACTCTAAGTAAATATGCTATTGTAATAAATGTATATGTTTCAAGACCATAGCAACAATATTAATTGTAATATTTATTTATAGAATAATGAATATTTTTTCATCTGATTATTACTATATTGTAAATGTTTTTAATGAAAAAATAGTATTTTTTATTAATATTCATATTTAATTACGAAGACTATTTTGATGAATTAATGGATTTATGAACAAAATGATATTTTAATAAAAATTTATTACTTATTTATTCTTTTTTCAATATAGTTGATCAAATATGTTTTACAAAGTCAAATGTAATTGTATTAGGGTTCAAAAACTAATATTGAAAAAAAAACTATCATTTTCAATAAATATCAATTTTTATTTTAAATTTTGAAAGTTAAATTATTGAGGAAACAATTAGAAATAAATGATTATTATTTTTGGAATCATGACGTAAAAATTATCCAATAGTGAAATTTTCATAATTTTCTAAGACAATAGATTTTTTTTGTAAAAATTCAATACATTTACAAATATACTGTGTGTTTTATGACATTACAATGACCCAATAAAGATGTAATAAATACTATAAAATAAATCTTGGAAAAATTAAATTTCTTAACTTAAAAATTTAGTGGTTTTATGTTTATTATATTTATTTTATAAGTCCATTAGGAATCTTACAAGAAATATAAATTATTTTATGATTTAAAATTCATTTATTTAAGATTTAATTCACCTTCACATAATCAAGGGAAATATTTTAATAATCTAGAACCTTTGCCTTATATAATAATGTAAAACAATTTTATTTGGATGAAACCATGGAAAAAACTATGGTATGGTTTTTGGATTTGAATATTTTATTATTTTGTGTTCAAAACCAAAATAACAAAGACATCCCCCTCTTTCAATATATAAAGCCACCCAAGCTGTAACACCCTAATCTTTTTAATTAAATATTTTTTTGAGTAATATTTATTTTTTAATACATTTCATTGCATGAAATTGTGAGTTTAAAATATCCAAGATATTCCGTTTTTATATAATTATCGTTGTACCCTAGCCCTAAGGTTAGCAAAAATAATTATAACTATCTTATGAAAATGCATTGTGAATTCATTAGCAATCAGTAATCTATGAAAAATATAAATCAATAATAAATTATTATTTTTGAGCAAATAAATTTTGGCAATGAAATTAATTAGATATATATGTGTTATATACTTAATAAAATATTTTTGAAATTGATCTAATGGATATTTTAGTCACATGGTATGAATAAAACCATATTTGATGTATACAATCCTATTTTTTATAATGTTTAATTTTACACCATTGAATGGAGAACCCATTATAAATTAATATTTCAAAATACTAATAATTTTTATATGACAACATAACCATGTTATTTTGAATTAGGATATATAAATTTACATTGGATGAATTGGTGATATTTTTCTGAAAACGTTCATGTTTTTATTAATTGAAAAAATATGATAAATTTTAATTGAAAACAAATTTTTTCATTGAAATAATTTATATGGTTAAATTAAAATATTTAACGGGTTTAAAGTATAAAAATTATATATTTTAACCACTTAATATAACTTAGGTCATTGTAATGAATTTTACATTAAATACAGATGTAAAAATATTTCAATATTTTGCAATATTTTAACTTTAAAAATATGTTTTCTTATTTCAACAATGGGATTAATTTTTTATTAATTACTAAATATTCACTAAATTGTATTTTGAATAAAATATTTCATATTTTTAATCCATAGGTCCAGAATATTTAAATCGATTTATTTTATTTTTTGGCAATACGAATAGTAAATTTGGTAAATTTAATTAACATAGTAAAAGGGTAAATTTAATAATTAAGGGTTAAACATAATATTATTAAATTTCATTAAAACTAGTCTTAATATAATTGGACGATTATAAATTTTCCAAAAACATACTTGGGTCGAATTTTTATCTATTGGGACCCACTATGATAAGATTAGGACATTTGATTAATTTTATTTAATGGAAACTAAAATATGTCTCACTCAAACTTTAATAATTAAATTACTTATAATATAAGGTTTTAGAGAAGATAAATTATATTATAAATACTAATTTGAAATATAAAATATTTTCCTTTGTAATGGTTATTTATTTTTAATTTTTAGGATATAAATAATTACCTGAAAGACATATACATGGATGATAAAAAAATTAATTAATTAATGAAAAATAAATAAAACAATCTTTATTAAAATATTAATAACCATATAAAGGCCCAAGAAATTTACAAAACCATGTTGTTCTGGTAAATATCGACCATAATCATTCAAGGGTCAACTTACTGTCCCTTTGGAGGCTTATAGAAATGATTATGACACCTATATTATTTTATTTTAATTGAAGAAATTTTTTTCACATTCATGTTTTAAATGTTTATAACATTTTTAAGGATCGGGTTTTCAGAAGATAGATTTGACTAGAAGTATTCTTCATAAATATGATCGGTTTATATTCGTAATATTATTTTATTTGTGAATTTTATTCAACAAATAATTATATTATATAATTACACAAAATTGAGGTAGTAATTATTTTATTAATTAATAGATCAAATAAATCTTATTAAAAATATTTTAATAAATATAATATGGAATAATTATTATTTATAATGGCTTTTCCACATTACATTGACCCCTTAGGTGTATAATTATATATTATTATTGAGGATCATTTCTTATTTTTATATTTTAAAAATTCCATGAAATAAATTGTGTCAAAATTGACACTTGACATTTTGTCAAAATAGGGATATCTTAAATCATTTAAAAAGAAGAAATCATTTTTAAAAATATATAATAATTATTATATCGTCTAAAATTTTAAAATTTGTTCATTTATAGTGTATTCTACTTCAAAAAAGTACATATTTCACCGTTTGAATATTGAATTATTTATTACACTCGTTAAAAATTAAATAGAATAACTAAGGGTTAATTAAAATGATACTGCTTTAATTGACATAAAACCTTGTCTAAAATTTATCTATTGATGATATTAAAACCTAATATTATATCATCTTATAAATTTTTAGGTTTTATAGGATTATTTTTGGGGTTTTATTTTTTAATAAATTATTAATTTATAGGTTTCCAAAAGTGACCCTCACGTCAATTATGAAATGGAACTCCCTCCCTCAACTCTTCACATAATTTTGGGACTTCATACTCGACCATACCCTTAGAATATCCCTTATATATTTTCATATAATCATTATAGAGGTCCATGTCCTCTTACAAGACCAAATCTAGTGCTCTAAGTGGATATTTAGAGGATGCACATCGAAGAAGAGGTAATATCATTTACTGATTATTTAAAACATTGTTCTTCTTCATCCTCCCAATGTGTTATTTAAATGTAAATTAATAAGTCCAGTAGAATATATATATAGAGAGGTTATTTTTATTATAAAACAACCATATTTCACCTTCTACCCATCTAATTAAAAATATAACCACCACGCGTGCATACGTACGACTTACTGTCTCCACACCATAGTATAATCCATGTTTCACCACCAACTTACTTGGATGGGTATAATGATGAAATTAGTCAATATATATTATTAATATAAGTTTTTATTGATTCTAGGATACTATACACCATCCACTTTAATACCAGTAAGCATTTATGGAAACGATATTGTCGATCATGCGTACGTACAACTTACCATCTCCACGACATGTTGTGTGTCATTATACATAATATTTACTAGAGAATGATTATATAAATTAAATGAACGAATAAATATGATATCTATTATACTAATAACATGATTTAAATGATATAACTATAACTTTAAAATAGGAAAAAGACTTATTCGACAAATCATGCATAAAAACATAAAGCAGTTAATACCTGAATAACGAGTAACAATGAAATGGTACTAACAAACAGATAAAACTATGATCATAAATGTTATAATAAATTTTTTTATAATTATGGAATAAATTTGTTACTTTATTTAAATCATTATACAGAAGTTTTGGATACATACAAAGAATATTAGAACTAAGGTAACAGATAACTTTGCAAACCTTGTTTTTATCTGAGATTGTTTATTCGTAAGTATTTACTGAGGGAATATTTATCATCCCCATCCATGTTTCCTAAATTTTTATTTCAAAATATTCTTTATATCTTTATATAATTTTAACCATTTGTGAATTTTTACTAAATAGTATGAATCAATTCTTTTTTCATTTTCGGTACATGGTTTATTTTCACTTTTTTGAAAAAATTACAAGAAGAATGTTTTGTTATCTTGTATGACATGAACAGATTTTTAGAATTTCATAATTTTTTATTTACTTGAAGAATCCCAAAAAAGATTACAATATTATTTTCACATAAAATTATTTCTTCTAAAACTGAATTTCATTTTGAGTAATGAAACTGTTTTTGAATAAGAAATGATCTTTTCCTCACGAATTATTTTCTAGTGTTTTCTCAAAATTATTTTCCATCTAAGATGAAACTATTAAAATAGGGTTATATTTTTGAACATTATATTACTATGATTTTATTTTGTATTATTTAGGACATCCATTTGTTTTTTATCAATTGTGATGGAAGAATGTTTAAGAAACCCCTTTTATTTCATAGGTTATTATATGATGACTGATTTATTTTTTGTGGCACATTTAAGAATGATTTCACAATGAGATGTGTGAAACTTATATATACCTCCAATATATTGGGTAAGGATTTATTTCTCATGAGATATTAATGAATAGAATAGAAAGTAAATCTGGTTCAGGAATACAGGGCTGGAAGGAGGTGTGAACTCGGTTATGTAATGGACTTTGTCTGCTATAATGGTCCCGACAACGAGCCTTGAATAATATGAAATGATTTTATATGCTTATGTGTGTATTCCATGAAACTTTATCTCTTATGTTATGACTATTGGGATTATATTTAACTTTTAGGATTTATTCCATGACATGATATTATGATATTTTATATGAAGGATATTATTTTCAAATGTTATGTTCTTATGATAATGAAAATATTTATATTTCCCTTATTTACCCTTACTGTGGATTTGATCTCACCCTTTAATATGTTTCTTTTCTATAGGTCATGACGAAGTGTATTAATTATGATATTTCAAAACAATTTCTATTTTTGATGAAATAATTAAGAGATAATGTGAGTGGTTTATGAAGCAGTTGTTTTTGTTTCCATGTTTCTGAAGACACAAAACCTATACCATATTGTCTTGGTTTTTTTAATGTTAAGTAATATATATTTGTCAATTTTGATGTAATATCTATATGTAAGGTATGAGATGTTATAGTTTGTATCAGAGAAAAGTAAAAGTAATATGTTTGAAACAAGGATGAGATATTCTTACTAAGATCTCTAAGTATATGTCTATGTATAGGTTACAATCCTATCCTAGTGTTTTAGTGATGTTCATGAGTTACCTAGGATAATACCTAGAGTTTCATAAATTGAAATTTTTTTCTTGAATTATGTGGTTTTCCCATTATTATTTGTGTTTCTCGCACTATGATTCTTGGTTTTAGTCAATGGATGGACCCTAAAGGAACCACATTAGTGTTGATTGTGACAAGAAATACAATGATTATCTGCAAGAGAAACCAAATGTTATGGGAGTTGGAATGAAAAATTTTGTTGACATGCTCACACAACTTTCTCAATCTATGAATCAGGCTAGACATCCAAACATAAAAATAAGGGAGAAAAAATCTATATAAAACTTCATGAGGGGGCATATTCCATCATTCAACGGTTCATCTGATTCACTAGTGGCTAAACAATGGACCAGTTCCACTGAAAAGATATTTTTAGTTCAATAATTTTCTGAACATAAAAAATTCATACTAGTAGTATATCGTTTGGAAGGTGAAGATGATGAATGGTGGAATAGTATCAATAATTTGAGCCAAAGAGATAAAATTGTCTCCATGCAATGAGACGAGGTCAAGATCATATTTTTCAATAAGTAATTTCCTCATATTCTTCTATGAAATATGGATAAGGCGTTCCTTGAACTTAAGAAAATGGATGATGAATCTGTTGGTACCTATTAGTCAAATCTTTCAAGGCTTTTGAGGTACGCTTCTAGAATTAATATCAAATTTGAGAGTAAAATTGATCGATTCTTTAGTGGATTAAAACCATATGTGTGAAGGGAATTATACATAGGGGACTCCAATAGATATGATGAAGTTATTCTATGTTCTCTAAATGTTTATATGAAGATTGGAGTAACCCATCAGTAATATGTGTTTGATTTGAAGAGAAAAATGGAATTAAAAGGAAAATATAAAGACCTTATAGAAAAGAAGATGAGGTTTCTCGTATGATCAAAGTGTTGAAAGAAACATGGATGGAATTGTCTTAAAGAGATGGGTAAATTTTTTATGTGTGGAAAAGAATTTCATTTGGCCGTTGAATACCGATGTTATGGGAATAATATGTCTAATGATGCGAACAAATAAAAGGATACACAAAATTAACCACCTACACTTCAATGTTACAAGTTAAAGGAAATGTGGAATTATTACAATCAATTCCCTAATCCAAGGGTTATTTATGATGACTGACATCAATAAACTCGTAAAGAAAAAGGAAAAGGAATGTGACATGCAATAATTATCAGATACGTAGAGTACAATAATGAAGTTGTTAAATGTACACATACCATCCACTCTAAAGTAGAAAATGTTTTATTCGATTATGGATCCACCCAATCATTTATTTTTGAATATTTTTCTAATTTTATCTCTGTATTACATCAAAAAATTTATTTTGAGTTAGCTGTGACAACTTTTTATGGCACAATGGTCGTATCAAAATTTTATAATTATTCTCCTATTGATGTTTGTGGGAAATTTCTTCCTACAAATCTTGTGATCCATCCTATAGTGGATGTTTATGTGATTCTTGGAATGTATTGGTTTTATATATAGGGATTGATATCAATTATAAAGGAATGGAATTCACATTTCATATTCTGGATCAATCAATGAACATCTATCGATGCAAGGATGAAAATAACCTTCTAGTAGAAATTTCATCCATATTATGGGTCTTGATTCCTATAAATGAAGGTTATTTATATAAAATGGTTGGGGAGAAACACATGATTAATAATACACCCATTGTATAAGGGTTTGATGATGTCATTCTAGAGAAATATCTTGGTCTTCCAGCAAACCGTGATGTTGTGTTTTCAATAGAACTCATATTAGGTACTATGCCCATTTCAAAGACAACTTATAGAATGGACCCAATTGAGTTGAATTAATTGAAGATGAAACTCCAGGAGAATATTGATAATGGTTTTATACACCATAGAGCATCATGATTGGGTGAACATCTTCTGTTTGTTAAGAATAAATATTGATCATTGAGACCTGAAATTGATTATCGAGAACATAACAAATCACTATCTAGAATTAATATCCTCTTCCCCACACTGATGACTTATTTGACCAACTATGAAGAGAACAATACATTTCCAAGATTGATCTTAATTCATGATATGATCAATTAAGGGTCAAAAATTAGGATATACCAAATATGACATTTTTTACAGGGTTTGGGCACTATGAATTTATAATGATGCCTTTTGGTCTTAATAATCCCCCACTATATTCATGGATCTAATGAATAGAGTTTTTAGAGATAATATTTATTATTTTTTGTTAGTCTTTATAGATGATATTCTTATCTATTTAGGGAGCAAGGAAGAACAAGAAGATCACTTTTGAATTATACTCAAGAACCAGATAAATATGAAGCTTTTTGAAAAAATTACCAAGTGTGAGTTTTGGCTTTAAGGAGTTTCATTTTTGGGTAAAATAATCTAAAGAGAGGGGATATTTTTGGATCTCGAAAAAACACAGGTTATTGAAAGATGTTCGAGACCAACAATGGTAACTAAGATGTCAAGATTTATTATATTGGATGGATGTTATCAATGTGTTGTGAATAATGTTTCGCTATTATCTAATCCACAAACCGTGTTGACTTGGAAAGGAGTAAAGTTTGTTTGGATAGAGGAATGTGAAGAAAATTTCAAAGAGATAAAGAGAAGGTTAGCCAGTGTACCTAGGCTCACAATGCCTTGTAGTGGAGAAAGGTTTGTTTTCTACAGTGATTCATCCAAGGAGGGGTTGAGATGTGTTCTCAAGAAAAATGATATGGTGTTAGATTATGACTCATGACAGTTGAAAATTAATGGTAAAAATTACCATACTCATGGTTTGGATTTATATTTGTTAATATTTTCATAAATTAAATGTAGGAATTATTGTTATAGAAGAAGGTGTGATATTTATAATGATCATAAAATATTTAAGTATATTTTCGTACAAAAGGAGATAAATATGCTCTAAATAAGATTACTGGAGTTGATTAAAGATTACGACAGCTCAATACATTACCACCTAGGGAAAGTGAACAAGGTCCTAGATGCTTTGAGTCAAAAGGACCCTGCTAGCTTTTTCATGATGAGGATCATGAAAGATATAATATTTGTGGATTTGCAAATGATGGATCTAGAAATTTTAATGGAAGGCATAAAATCATATTATTGCCAAATGAATGTTCAACCATCTAAACAAATGAAGATTAAGGAGGCATAGAAGTAAGATTTAGTGTTACAAAAGAAGGTGAGAAATGTTCCACAAGGCTATATTGCT
The DNA here is from genome assembly GCA_963277665.1 of Viscum album. Classification (NCBI taxonomy): domain Eukaryota; kingdom Viridiplantae; phylum Streptophyta; class Magnoliopsida; order Santalales; family Viscaceae; genus Viscum; species Viscum album. The sequence continues at coordinate 1,805,667,892 of OY728146.1, forward strand.
ATATAGGTTATATTTAATCGCATTAAGAAGTCATCACACTTAATTTCTCTTAGATAGGTTTTCTCTCCTGATCAGATTGCTAGGATATATGTAAAGGAAGTTGTAATATTGCATGGTGTACCACTTTCCATTATATCTGATATGGATATAAGGTTTACCTCGGAGTACGGGTGATGTCATCAACATGATCTTTATAGAGTGATAGGTTTAAAAACTTCTTATCATCCTCATATGGACGATTAGTCTGAGAGGAAAATTTAATCTCTAGAATACATGTTGAGAGTTTTCTCTTTGGATTTAAACGATGGTTTGGATCAACACCTACCTTTGGTGTATTTTTCTTATAACAACAAATTTCACTCCAGTATTTAGATGGTTTCTTATGAAGCCCTCTATGGAAATAAGTGAAGAACTCCTACTTTTTGGCATGAAGTGGGGGATAGAAATTTATTAGGACCTGATCTTGTTGATGAAATGAATGAAAAGGTCAGATCTATTCAAAAAAACATAAGAGAAGCACAGAGTAAAAAAAATGATATGTTAGAAACCAAGGAAAATACCTAGAGTATGAAGTGGGTAATAATGTGATTCTATAAATATCTCCCTATAAGAGAGTAATGAGATTTGTAATGAAGGGAAAGTTTAGGCCTCAGTAAATCGGTTTGTTTGAAATTATAGATTGTGTTGGAAAGGTAGATTATTGATTGGTGCTTCCACAGAGTCTCTCTCAAGTTCATAATGTGTTCCATGTATCTCTATTGAGAAAGTACACACCTAATCCTTCACATGTACTATGATTCAAAGTCGTACCACTGTAGTAAGATCTTTCATAACAAGAACAACTGATAGATATTATTGATCGTATCAAAAAGTTCCTATGAAACAATACAACTCCTTGGTCAATGTTTTATAGAGTAACCAAAAAATAGAATAAGTTACATGGGATATTTTGGATATGATGAGTGAGTGGTATCCTTATCCTTTTTTCCAGGTTACAAATTAGGAGGGTGAAATTCAGTTTAAGGGGGGTAGAATGTAAAACCCGGATGTTTTTATCAAATATTTTCTTTAAATAATTTTTATTATTTAGTAGATTTATTTGCACGCAATCATGAGTTTAAAAAAACTGTGAGACTCCCTTACTATAAAATTAATGTTATAGAGTAGTTTTTTGGTTAGTGGGAATAATTATAACTAACTTATGAAAAAACATTATAATTTCATTGGCTGTCAATTATTTATGAAAAATATCAATTAATTAGATATTTTTATTTTTTTGTTAATTAATTTTGGTAATGAAATTATTGAGATATATATGTGTGTTATATGCTTAATAAAAATATTTTTGATATTTTTCTAATGGATATTTTAGTCACAAGGTATGAATAAAACCCAATTTGATGTATGCAAACATATTTTTTAAACAAGTTTAATTTTAATCCATTGAATGGAGATCCCCTTTTAAATTAATATTTAGACACATTGAAAATTTTTATATGAAAAAATAAACATGTTATTTTGAATCAGGATATAAAAATTTTACTTTGGATGAATTTTGGATAATTTTATGATAACTTTTTGGTTTTGATGAATAGTAAATATATGCTATATTAACAACAAAAATAAATTTTTCATTGAAATAATTTAAATGGAAAAATTATATTATTGAATGGATTAAAAGTATAAATATAATATATTGTTAACATTTAATATAATTGAGGTCATTGGAATTAATTTTACATTAAATTTCGATGTAAAAACATTTCGATCTTTTAGAGTATTTTATCATTTAAAACATGTTTTCTCAATTCAACAATGAGATTTATATTAAATCAATTTCAGCACCATATGTATATTGAATTTTATAAAATGGATTCCAGATTTTGAATTAGTTGGTGAAAATTATGTAAATAGTTTTATTTTATTGGGTAGTATCAATAGTAACTTCGGTAAATTTTATTAACACAGTAAAAGTGTAAATCAGTTGATAAAGGGTCGGAATAATATTATAAAATTACCATAACTCTTGTCTTAAAATAACTAGATGATTAGAATTTGTCCTAAAATATTCTTGGGCATAAATTGTATCCATTGAAACCCACATGGATAAGACTTGGACATTTAATTTATTTTATTTATTGAAAACTGAAATATGTCTCACTCAACCTTTAATAATTAAAATTTTTTAATATAAGGTTGTAAAGAAGATAAATTTGATTATAAATAGTCATTTTAAAGATAATTTTTTTTTATTTATCATGATAATTTATTTTTAATTTTTATAAAATATATAATTACCTTAAAGACATATGCTTGGATGATAAAAAATTCAATTAATTGATGAGAAATCTATAAAACAATTTTTATTAAAATATTAATAACCATCAAAAGACCCAAAAACTTGAAAAAATCTTATTGTATTATTATATCTCAACAATAATAATCCATTTTTCGACTTATTGACAATTTGGAGGTTTATAAGAAATATTATGACACTTATATTGTATTATTTAAAGTGACGATAAATTTTTCACACTCATGTTTTAGAAGTGTATATGTTTTTTAATGTTTGGGTTTTCAGAAGATAAATTCGACTAAAATAATTCTTATGAAATATAATGGATTTATATTTATCATATTATTGTTTTTTAATTAGTATTCAACATATAATTATATTACATAATTACACATAATTGATGTAGTAATTATTTTTTAATAATGATATATAATAAATGTTATTAAAAATATTTTAAGAAATATAATTTTGGATAATTATTAAGTCAAATGATTTTTATAGATTACCTTTACCCCTTAGGGAAGTAATAATTATTTATTGAGGTTCACTTCTTATTTTTATACTTTAAAAACTCCATGAAATTAATAGAGACAAAATTGACACTATTGATATTTTGTCAAAAAAAGTTTCTCTTAAATTATTTAAAAATAATAATTCATTTTAAAAAATATAAAATAATTATTGTATGGTATAATATTTTATAATTTATTCATTTATGGTCTAATTAAATTCGAATAAGTAAATATTTCATCATTTTAATTTTGAAGTATTTGTTAACCTAGTTAAAAATTTAATAGAATAACCAAGTATAAATTAAAATGATAATTCATGAATTGACGTACAAAATTGTGTAAAATTTATTTTTTTAAGAGATTACACCCCTATATTATCACATATTCAAAATTTGGACATTTTGGTGGTTTTTATGAAGGGTTTTATTTTATTATAAATTAATTGTTTTTGATGTTTACAAAGGTTCCCCTCACATCAATTATAAAAGGTCACTTCCTCCCTAAACACTTCACATCATTTTTATCCTTGAAAATTGACCTTACCCTGAAAAGTTCCCTTGTCAACATACCTAGAAACATTCTAGAGGCCTTTGTGTTTTTCAATGTCCAAGTATAGTGCACTAAAATGAGATTTAGAGGAGGCACATCGAAAAAGAGGAAATATCATTTACCGATTCTTTAAAACTTATTTCTTCCTATTCAACAACATGATTTGTTTCACTATAGATTATTAACTATAGAATCAGTTATATTCTGATAGGTTATTATGATTATTAAACAACCATATTCTATCTTCTACCGATTCTATGAATAATGAAATCACCATGCGTGTATATGTATGACTTACCGTCTCTACGCCATGGTGCAATTCGGTTATCACCACCGCCTTACATGGACGAGTATAATGATGTAATTAGTAAATATATATATGATTAATATAAAATTATAATTATTATGACATACTATACATGATCCAATTCAATACAAGTGATTTTTTTTTGGAAATATATCATCGCTTTTTTGTACGTACGGCTTACCGTCTCCCCTTTGCGATGTGATTTTTTCAACATAATCCTCATTAAAGAATGATTATATAAATTAATTGAATGAATAAATATGATATATATTATACTAGTACAAGGTTGAAAATGATATAACTATAATCTTAAAATAGGAATAAGAAATTATCCAACAAAACATGCATAAAAACGTAAAGTAGTTAATACCCGAATAACAAGTAACAATGAAATGTTACCATAATAAAAATGTAAATATAATCTTAAATGTTATCATGAAAATGTTTATTATACTATAATAAATCGGTAACATTATTTAAATCATTATACAGGATGTTCAAATATAGATGAAGTATATCATACGTAAGGTAAGGGATAACTTTGCAAATATCAGTTTTATCCAAGATTGTCTATTCGTATGTATTTCCTAGGGTATATTTATTGTAACACCCCAAAAATACATGGTACTATGCTCTTTAAATAATATAGTTGCGTATGTTGTACGAAACATTGAGTTTTAACACATACCATAACTAATGAAACTAGCCTTTATGAATATTAATTACCACTTTTTAAAATTTTATACAATTTATCTTTCAAAATGGACTTCATTTTTGGATTCGGAATATCCAAATTATCATAGAGTGAAATATTGGTATATTTATGATAACTTTCATATTTTTATGAATAGTGAAAATTACTAGATTTTAATTAAACACAACTTTTTTAATCGAAAAAATTAATAATGATAAATTAGGAATTTGAGTGGTTTCAAATTTTATTTAGAATATATTTTTACCATTTAATACAATTTTGGTCATTGGACAAAATTTCACATTTAAACTGGATATTAACAAGTGTCAATCTTTTGATAGTTATTATTTCTTAAAAACACGCTTTTTTGTTTTGACAATGGGAAATAATTTTAAATTAATTACTTCCACTTTTGTGTTTTGAATTTAGAAAAATGGATTCCATATTTATAATCAGGAGGTCCAAATTGTGTAAATAGGTAACTTTTATTTTTAGACTTTTTGAATAATTATTTCGGTAAATATTATATTTATCATGGTTAAATGGTAAATCCCGTAAATAAGGGTAAAAAATAATATTATAATAATAATAAATTACCCTAAAACAAGTCCTAACCCTATTTTCTGATACATGTACATCCATGGACATCTTTGGGTCCATTTAGGGACCCCATGGATCCACTTGTAAGTGATAATGACACTTTATATTAATTTAGTTAAAGTAAATACAAAAATGACTTAAGCATATATCTTTTAGAATTTTTTTTAAATAGGTTTATATATTTTATATATTTGACTATAAATATTAATTATAAATATATATCGATTTCATACATAACGGTGTTTTGTTTATAATTTTTATACATTGAATAAGTAAATTTATTTATGACACAATAATGAAAAAAATCAAATAAATAGTATTATAAATGATAAAATAAATATAATTTTAATGTTTTGATACCATACACGAATTATATTGGTTAATATAACATTTTATTATTTCTTAAATGAATTTGGTTCTAATTAATAATGTTTTTATGGCTTTAACAAAAATCAATTATTAAATATTGTAAAAATTCACATAAATGAGTTTTTAAAACAAATATTATATTATTAATTGATATTCTATTACTAAAAATCCAAAGTTCTACCAAAGTACTTATATAATGATAGGTATATTATTAATGGACCTCTTGGTTGTAGATTGGAAGTTTATAGTATGTTTAGTGACTACATAATATAAAAATACAAAGAGACATGGTAAATGTAAAACTAATTAACTAAGAGTTAAAACTAAAAGATAAGGTTTAAAATGTGACCCAAACCTATCTAAAACCTACTGGTTGAGTGGTTTTCGACCGATCCCTAACTTATCCTATAAATAATGTACTTTTTATCCATTAGAAACCGAATATTAATTTATTATAAAATATTATTTATAGATTTTCTTATGGTGCCCCTCACCCCTCTTATAAAAGGGCACATCCCTTTCCCTCTAATTCATAGCTTAAATCCTTTTGGCTCAGCCAAAACCTGATCAAATATTCTCTTAACTTTTCTAAATTCAACATATAGGCCTTATTTTGATTAGAAATCCATCCTAAGGAGCCCTTTTGGTCAAATCAAAAGGAAGAACCCGAAGAAGAGGTAAGGTTTTCACAACACTCTTTCAAGTTCCTTTCTTCTTCAACTTCTTCTTTATTTGTTATTTACATTATAACATAATAACTCTAGTATAATATATATACTGTGATTTTATTATAAATATGGTACAACCATTTTCGGTATTCCATTCATCCTTTGAATGACAAGTCACCATACGTGCGTACGTAAGGCTTACCGTCTCTACATCGTGGTGTAATTGTTATTCAAAGCATTATTATTTTTATGGGTATGATAATGATGTGTAATTGATGTAAATAATAAATATAACATGAAAATGATTCTTTATATATGATATTCCATCCAATTATATATTATTTTAATATCAAAATAATGATATTGTCCCTCGTGCGTACGTACAGACTACCGTCTCCATGAACGCGATGAGATTCATTCCCCATCATATCCATACAAGTCTAATTCTCATTTGATGATTAAAAATAATTTTTAAGGAATTGATATCATTCGGGATATTAATAAGATACAACCTATCCAGAACAAACACAACTTCTGTAACCAAACATAAAAAATAAAATGAGTAAGTTAACACCCAAAACGACGATAATACTAAGATATTATTAACAAAGCTATGTTAAAAGATCATATATGTTATCATATTAATGTATATGATTCTTTTATAATTTAATAACAATTATTTCACAATTATACAAGAGTTTAACATACCCTCAACCAAGTAAAATTAAAAGGTAAGGGTTTATTTCACAATCACTTCATTATCCGATGTTGTTTATATGTAATTATCTACTGGGACCTCTTTATCATCCATATCCATGTTTCTTAAAAATGTATTTCAAAACATTCATAATATTTTATATACTATGGGTTAAATTCATTTATACCCTTTTTTAATCTTTATAAGATGTTTATAAATGAATCCATTCTTCGTTTTCCAATCTAGGCCCTTTTTAACCTTTTTTGACAAAATTAAGGTAAGAATGTCTTTTTTAACTTATACGGCGTGTGCCGCTATTTTCCACCATTATTAAATTGTCGAAGTTTCCCTTACAAGATTATAAGAATATTTTCAATGTAATTGTTTTCTTTTATAATTATTTTACTTTTAAATGATTTCAAATAGAATGATATATTTCTCTAAAAAGGGTTTTGATTTCATCTATGTTAACACCCTTTGATAGATTTTAAGTTTATTTGAAGTTGATTTATTATGATACAAAAAATCAATATTGAATTGAAGGCTTTGTGATATGTTTGACTGTGATTGTGATATTTTTATAACATTCATGGTTTATGGTTAATGTATTGACATTTAGTATGCTAGTTTTAATACGAATGTTTATGATATGTTTAAACCTTTTCATATGAGGAATGTATTGGACTTAGTAAGTGACGGGTGGAGATCGTTATACCTCCTCGATGCGTCGGTAGGTCTCATGAGAAAACTAGAAGTGTAATTGGTCGAGGCCCTTTCCCAATTGGATTTATGGTTTTGGCCGAGGCCTTAACCATTTTTAGATGTCTTGGCCGAGGCCTTGACAAAATGTTTCAGAATGTCTGGCATTATACATCCCCTCATTCTGGAAATAATATTGATTTTTCATGTGGACATTCGACTAGTATATTGATGGCTCATATTATTTCCATAAATGTATTCATGTTTATTATTGGTAAAGACATGTTGATTCAATTATTTACCATGATTAATATTTATGTCATTTTCCACTGTATTACTTATCCATACTGGGCATTTGAGCTCAACCCTATATATGTTTTATTTTTCCCAAGATGTGAAAAATTATTTTATGAATGACCTGTAGGGATAGTATAAGGGGATATGAGCGTGGAGACAATATGTTGTTGTAGTTTTCACTTTATGATGTAATTTAAACTATATGAATGTATCTAGTGATTCCAAGGCTACTAAAGTAATCTTTCTTCCAAGATTTGATCTTTTATGATCATGACAATATTATGTAATAATGCACCGACTTTGGGTAATTGGGGTCGGGGCGTTACAGTTGGTATCAGAGGAAGATTAGTACAACGTTGGAAACTAGATTTAGATAAACTATGATTAGAGAACATATCCCTAATATAGGCTTTGAGGATTAGTATAGAAGAACTTGCTAGAATATTGGTATTGTAGAGATTTTGTGAGCTTTCTGAGCAATACATCCTTGTATGGATATGAGAAGGTAGAGACGACTCTGGCAAAGATGTACCAAAGGTTAAAACCTAGAAACTCCGATTTGAGCTAGACTCGAATGAGAACTGGTGCGCGACAACGGGCCTTGCTGCACTCTTGGTTACGACACTATCAAGGGATATGCTTAGGATAATTCTCATTTTCGTAAAAAAACATTATGAATGGTTTATGAGTATATAATTCCTCAAAGAAAACATTTTTATGATTATGGATTATATCCATAAATTGTTCAATTCATGTTAAGTGTTTTACAAGTTTGGATTTATGTATTTCGATTCCTAAACTAATCTAGTGTATTCCATTGTTTAGAAAAGGAGCCTAGTGGATGAAATGTAAACTGTATCAATGCATGCACTCCATGTAGGGATTTCACTCCTGCTCAAGAAAATTATAGTGGAGATGGTGATGCAACTGGTATTGATCAGCTAATCACCATACTAGGACAACTCACTCATGTTATGAATAATAACCTTACCCGTATGGAGCACCCCCATCCACAACATGGAGGATCAATGCGAGATCGCTTCATGAGGAAACAACCACCAACGTTCAATGGGAGTAAAAATCCCTTAGTAGCTGAGCAATGGATAAATTCCTTAGAGAAAATGGAACACCCCAATATTTTATGAAAAATATTCTTTTAATTTCATTTATGTCTTTCATTGTACGCTACACAAATTTTATCTTGTACTATACAGAACACCGTATTCTCTTATACTATACGCAACATTATTCTTGGCTCGTGTTACACACAATTTCAAGTTCGTTTTGGAGAAATTATTTTAAGCAAAATTAAGTATAGATTTTGAATAATGTATAAATTAAATAATATTTTATTATGTTATACGCAACACCAAAGGGAGCTTGCACTACACACATCCCTGACTTGGATTTCATTACACGCAATCACGACCTTCTTCAATAGCGTGTGTAGTACGCAATACCGGGTTTCACTAAACAATGATATATTGTTATAATTTTATGATCTAGATGTTGTGAATAGTATTAACTGAATTTTATATTTTATAACATTAATATTCATATTAAACATTTTCTAAATCATGGTATTTCAACAAAATAAATTTTTCGCGTAAAATAAGTATTTTTTTAAAAAATTCATTTTTGCCACCTTTTGATGGCGCACCCACATTAAATCTAGTTTTTGACATGTTTATAAGTTAAATTTTGCAAAATAAAATTATTTTTTGGAATCAAGATATAAAAATTTACTTTGGATAAATTTTTCATATTATTCTGATAACTTTCATATTTTAATGAATAGTAAAAACACGCTATATTTTAAATGAAAACAAATTTTCTAATCAGAATAATTTATATGGTTAAATTATAATATTGAAGGGTTTAAAAGTATAATTATAATATATTTTTACCATTTAATATAATTTATTTCATTACCATTAATTTTATATTATCTTCCGAGGTAAAAACATTTCAATCTTTGGCAATATTTTAACTTTTAAAACTCATTTTGTTAACAACGGGATAAATTTTAATTTAATTACTCCAAATTATGTGTTCTGAATTTTGAAAAATGGATTCCATATTTGAATTCAGTGAGTCAAAATTATGTTAATCGGTTACTTTTATTTTTTTGATATTATGAATTGTAACTACGGTAATTTTTATTTAATGCAGTTAAAGGTAAATTGGGTAATTAAGGGTAAAAATAAGCTTATAAAATTACCCTAACACCTGCCAAAATTTTATTATATGACTAAAAGTCGACCCATATCACCTAAGGGTTGGAATGGAATAATTTTTTTGACTTTTTACCATGAAAATCATTTAATTATTATTAAAACCAAAGAAAGTGACAACATGTCACTCTCTTAAATATTATAATTATAATAATTTTTATTTAGTTATAAAATTCATAAAACCTAGAATATAAATTTTCTTCAGAAATCTAATAAAATTAACTAAGTTATGAGAATTTATTTATAATTTTTAGGGATTAAATAATTGTCATTAATGGTGACACAATAGTGATGCAAAAATTGCTTATTTAGTGAAAAATCAATAATATTGTTTTTATTAAACTAATAGTGACCATACAAAACACAAAAAACCTGAAAACAAACTTATTGGTCATGTACATGTAAACCATAAGCATCCAATGGTCTAATATCTAACCATTTGGAGCCTTATAAAAGTGATAATGACACTTATATTATATTATATTAAATGATGTCAAAGATGTCACCTTCATAATTTAATAAATCTAAAATTTTAAAAGTTGGTTGTTTTAGAAGATAAATTTGACTAAAGTATAATTGTGAAATATATTATATTTATCTTCATAATAGTATTTTAATTTTAATTATTATACAAAAAATAAGTATATGAAATAATTTTTTCAAAAATGTTGTTTTAATTATTTTATTAAGAGAAATATCAAATAAATGATTTTAAATGCATTAAAATAAATATTATATAAACTAATTAATGTACTACAGTAAATTTATAGATTAATATAACTTGATATTAATATATTAAATAGGTTTTTTCTAAAATATATTCTCTGTGGATTTTATTTAAATTCAAATAAATTAATTGTGTCAAAACTGGCACTATTGATATTTTATGTTATTAAATTGTTTAGAAATCACAAAAATATTTAAAAATTATAAATTAAAATTTATATGGTCTAAAATGTCATAAAGTATCCAATTATGGACAATTCATAAAACATAATTAATTATTTATAACAATTTAAAATTTAGAATCTTATTACCACAAATAAAATTAAATAGATTAAATAAGGATAAATCAAGTTGATAATGTTTAAAATTAACTCCCAACATGTATAAAATTTATTTTTTGATGCTATTACAACCCTCTATCATCTATTATTCGGATTTCAGTCTTTTTTGAAGTTTTTATATGGGGTTTTAATTTTTTATAAATTAATATTTTTGAGGTTTCCAAAGGTGCCCCTCTCCTCCCTTATAAAAAAGAACCTCCTCCCTCTTCTCAGTACACATATTTGAGCCTTAAAGCTAGGAAAAACCCTGCCCATTTTCCTTTTCAACTTCCCTAGAAACATTATATAGGTTCTGGTCTCCACAATAGACCAACTCTACTGCTTTAAGAGGATGCTCAAAAGAGGTGCGTCGAATAAGAGGTAATCTCTTCTACAGATTCTTTCAAGTTTTATTTCTTCTTCAACTTCTTCTTCTTTACTGGTTTCATTATAATGTAAAAACATAATTATCAATAATATAATTATATGTTATTATAAATATTAAAAAATCCCATTTCACCTTCTATCCATCCTACAAAAAATGAAATTCCCGTGCATGCGTACGCACGGAATACCGTCTCCACGCCGTGGTGTAATTAGTTTTTCCACCCCCACCTTAATTGGATGGGTATAACGGTGTAAAGAAAAACTATATATGGTTATTATAACATAATACTGATTCTAATATATTATATCATTAACTCCAATTATATTCAATAATTATGGGAACAACATCATCGCTCGTGCGTACGTACGAACTACCGTTTCCACGAACGCAATGAGATTCATTTTCCATGATTAACCATTAAATTATTATTATAAAGTGTATATGTAATATATAATCATGAAATATATTACATAATAATGATAATTTATTTTATGTACATATATGTTTCATTTACATAATTCTATTCAATTCAATAAGTAAATGAAAACAACGTTCATGCGTATGTTCGGCCTACTGTTTCCATGAACGGTGTATTTCATTCCATTTATCGATCTATCATATATATTTATATACTGAATATATATTATATATAAATCATTTTTTACATTATGAAATTACATAAATCCGGATATGAGTAAAAATATCAAGAACAACAAATCGAAACACATATGATAAATGAAACGATTTTACCCAAAACGCTGCTTTAACATAAAATTTACAAAAGAACGGGTAATATAAAGTCATCAGTGAACCATATATGACATCATAACAATGAATATGATTCATTAATAAGTCAAGGACATTATTTAAATCATTATAAATGAGGTTTGGAGACATACGAAGCATATCAGACATAAGGTATGGGAAAATCTAGCAATCTCATTTTCATCCGAGATTGTTTATACTTCAGAATTTACTGGGGAATATTTTTCATCCACATACATGTTTCCTCAATATGTAATATTATTTATATCCTCCTACAATTTTTTAAATCCAATTTTACCCATTGGATAGTTTTTAGTAAAAGATATTAAAGGAATCTTTTGTCGTTTTTTGTACGAGGTACTTTTTGACTTTTCTGGAAAAAGTACGAGAAGAATGTTATTTTAACTTAAACGGTGTGAATATATTTTTATGGTTTCATAACGCGTAATTTTAATTAAGAATACTCTAAATTATTTAATGAACATTTTCAATATTTTTTTTATGTTTCATGGAATATTGGGAAAAGAAAATGATTTTGACGAAGAAATGATATTTTCCTCAAGAATTCATTTCAAGAGTTTTATCAAACCCATTTTCTATGTAAGATGACATTATTTCATGTGTGTATGTTTCAAGTATAATCTCTATATTATTTACATGGTTTGATTATTATTATGATTATATGATATCAATTTTTTAATATGGATTATGTTATGAAGGGATGATGTTTATGAAACCCATTTTATTATTTGGGTTATGATGAATGATTTATGTCTATATTGTGGCACATGTAAGAATGAGTTCATTATGAGATTGGTGGGACCTATGTCTCCCTCCAATGCATTGGGTAAAGATTTATATATCATGATATAGACATGTCTCGAACAGTAAGTTAATTTGGTTCAGTGTTATAGGACTGGAACGAGGAGTGAACTCTATTCAGAAAGGTACATTGTCCACTAAGATGGTCTTGGAAGCAATGTGTTGGGTACAAAGGATATCATATCATGTGCTTAATGGTTTTACACAATTAAATGTTTTATTCCCATGTTACGTTTTCATGATTAATGTTACTTTATGATCTATGCCTTACGTACTGCCATGTTTTATGTCATTGCTCAAGATTTTGATGTTTAACCATTATGTTAATTTTTTTAAGTTGAAATATATATGATTTGTTTTATTTTCTCCATGCATACCCTTACTGAGCATTTGAGCTCACCCTTCCTATGTTTTCTTTTCCCCAGGATTTAAATAAAGGTTTTAGGTAAGAAAACAAAAAGGGGAAGATATTTATGGGAGATGTTAAAGATCTTTTACCATGATTAGAAAATTATATTCTGAGTTTCCAAATACACTAACATATTACAGTCCTTGTGTGTTTGTTTTTTTATGTATTAAGTATTCTGCAAAAGTAATTTAATGTCGATGTACATCAAGCTTTGGGTCTCTACAGTTGGTATCAGAGCAAAGGTTTAGTCAACCTTTGCAAACTAGGAAGAGAGAACATTAGTGAGATCCCTAGAGATATTTCTAAGGTATGTCTAGGGATGTCCCTAAGGTTATGTATAAGTATAGGTTATAGTCCTAGGATTATGGTAACGATTTTAGAATTAAACCTAAGTTGTTAGATATTTAAGGTACTCTATCTTTATTATGTTGTCTTCCTAACAGAGTTTTGCCTGTCACACTATTATTTTTTGGGTTTTAGATGATGGATGGAACCCGAAGGAACAATGTTGATCAATATAATGGTCAATGTAATGATTTTCCTCCTAAACAACCAAATGTGATGTGATATGGAGTGAAAATCTTATTGCTATACTTACACAAACTATTAATCATTCTGGATTTCCAGATGATCAGAGAAGGGAACAATATTCAATTGAGTCCTTGATGAGGCAACGTCCACCTTCTTTCAATGGGTCTTCTGATCCACTTGTTGCTGAACAATGGATCAGTACAATTTAAAAGATATTTTCCATACTTCACTGTTTAGAACATGATAAAGTCATTTTAGTTGTTTACCATTTAGAAGGTGAAGCAGACCAGTGGTGGACTATAATTAAGAATAAAAGGCCCCAAGATGAAATTGAATCCATAGAATGGGACGAGTTCAATAACTTGTTTTTCAGTAAGTATTTCCCTCGCATTCTTCTAAAAACGAAGGAAAAGGAGTTCCTTGAGCTTAAGAAGAAGGATGATGAATCTGTTGGTATATACGAAGCGAATTTTACAAGTCTTGCAAGGTAGGCATCTGGCTTTATCATCCCACCAGAAAGTAAAGTTGATCGATTCTTCAGTGGCTTAAAACCAAGTCTTCGAAGGGAATTAGCTATAAGAGACTTCAGTATCTATGAAGAAATTTTTCATTGTGCTATCAAGGTAGAAATGGAAGTTGGTGTTACATATCCATCTCATTATTTTGAAAAGAAACGAATGATGGAGTTCTAGAAAAAATCTCCGAACAATGGTGAAAAGAAGGTGAATGTTTCTTTATGCTCAAAGTGTGGAAAAAAGCATGGTGGGGATTGTCTAAAAGGTACTAGAAAATTATTCATGTGTGTAAAATAAAGTCATCAAGTAGCTGACTGCTGAAGTAATGGGAAAAAGGTTTCTAATGACGTGAATAGAGAAAAGACTACAGAGAACGCTCCACCAACACTTCGATGCTTCAAGTGTAAGGAAATGGGGCATTATGCTAATCAATTCCCTTATCCAATGGTTAATGATGATCAACATGAGAAACCTCTTATGGAAAAGGAAAAAAGAGAAGTCACATGTGATAACTATTGGCGATGTTGAGTATGACAATGATGTAGTGGAATGATTATGTGTTTATGTAACAGGATTCCAAAATAATGTTGTGGAATCTAATTTATTGTAAAGTGGAATATTAGAATATCTATGTATTGGTTTATTATGGTTTTTAATAAATATATGGTACTGGTAACCATGAAAAGTAAGTAAAATATTTTGTAAAGCAGATGATATGCACATAATGAAGGGATATGGAGAAAATAATATTAATGAGCTCATGAATGATATAAGGATAATGTGATATCATGGTTTGAGTTTATAGAAATTTTGGGATTTTGGTATGTGTAAAGAGTTACCTTTTGACAACAGTCATGTTTTCACTATGGTTCTATGGTAATTCATATTGCAATAGAATACAAGATTAAGGTATTTACATGTTTGGAATGTGATAAAAAAGATATATCTTATGATATATAGGGGATAAATGATTGTATTCATATGCTTGGTTGATGAAGTTTCTAGTAATAGTTATCATTATACTATAAGATATGACATATTTATTTTGGATAAGTCTAAATACTGTAATGGATTATGTCAGACATCAGATAGTATTGTTTAAGGCTAGAACTTTTTTTGGTATTATTTCTGTAATTTTATAATAGTGATGTTTTAGAATGAAAGACAACCTGTAGGACAGAAGACAACCGGTCGTGTCGAACAAGGTTGCGGAAATCGAACCCACAATTGAAGTATGATAGGCCTTCATCGCCTACCACTGGCCTACAAGAAGTCCCTAGTTACTAGAAACTAGTTTTATTTTATTAAGCGGTATGATACATGAAGTATAAGTCCATTTTCGTAACCATATACGATTAATCTCACCATAGATAGACTTATGTATATAAATTTTGCTAAAATTATGTTTGAGACAGATGGAATGACATATCATTCTATCTCATGATCTGCTAACACTTCATTGAAGACAAATTCAACTTCATTTCTTTAAGAGATGAAGTGGAAATTGTTCAAGGCACAAACAACAGGGAGATTGTACCAAAATCAAGTATGTATTTCTTCTATTTAATAATTTTCAACTTTAGGGAAATGATATTTAAAACCAAAAATGTTTTCCTAGTGATCTTATATCTGATGAATCAGATGGTACCTGTGATCATTAGAAAATTTAGGGCTTTGTGAGTCTTGGGTTCTTTATAGCCATGTTCTCTACCACTCTCCATCAGAACATGATGGTTTGATTTCTCTTACAAATCAACATTTTCACCTGTATAATCCTATGTGGAAGCCCAGTGATTAGTTAATTTGGGTAACTATTATGTTTCATACTTTACTTTTTAAAATTATGTTTTAGTGTTCCTTTTTATGATGTGGGGTTTTATGAATGAAACTTTGAAGTCGTAAACAATTTATAACCCCGATTAATTTTGAGGAAAAATTCATTTAAAGGGGGTAGAATGTAAAACCCAGAGATTTTATGAAAAATATTCTTTTAATTTCATTGATTTCTTGTGTTTTATGCTACACAAATGTTAGCAAGTACTATACGCAACACTGTATTAGCTTGCAGTATACACAACACTATTCTTGGCTCGTGTTACACACAATATCAAGTTCATTTTAGGGAAATTATTCTACGCAACATTAAGTATATATTTTGTATAATGTATAAATGAAATAATATTTGACTATGTTATACACAACACCAAAGGGTGCTTGCACTACATGCATCCCTGGCTTGGCTTTCATTACACGCAATCACGACCTTCCTCGATAGCGTGTGTAGTACGCAATACCGAGTTTTACTAAACAATGATATATTATTATAATATTATGAACTAGAATTTATGAATATTTTTAACTAAATTTTTTATTTTATAACATTAATATTCATATTACACATTTTCTAAAACACGGTATGTGAACAAAATAAATATTTCTGGTAAAATAAGTATTTTTCAAAAAATGCATTTTTGCCGCCATTTGATGGAAAACCCACTTTAAATATAGTTTTTGACATGTTTATAAGTTAAATTTGACAAAATAAAATTATTCTTTGGAATCAGGATATAAAAATTTACTTTGGATAAAATTTTCATATTATTTTGATAACATTCATATTTTAATGAATAGTAAAAACACACTATATTTTAATTGAAAACATCTTTTTTCATCGCAATAATTTATATGGATAAATTATAATATATAATGGTTTAAAAGTATAAATAGAATATATTTTTATCATTTAATATAATTTATGACATTACCATTAATTTTACATTGAATTCATAGGTAAAAACATTTCAATCTTTGGAAATATTTTAACTTTTAAAACGCGATTTCTTAACAATGGGATAAGTTTTAATTTTATTACTGCAACTTCTGTGTTTTGAATTTTTAAAAATTGATTCCATATTTGAATTCAGTGGGTCCAAATTATGTTAATATATTACTTTATTTTTTTTTTGATTTTATGAATAGTAACTACGGTAATTTTTATTCACTACAGTTGAAGGTAAATCGGGTAATTAAGGGTAAAAATAAGATTATAAAATTACCCTAACACCTTCCAAAATTCTATTGGATGACTAAATGTAGACTCATATCACCTAAGGGTCAAAATCTATTAATTTTATGGACTTTTGACGATGAAAATTATTTAAATATTAAAACCAATGAAAGTGACAACATGTCACTCTCTTAAATCTTATAAGTATAATTATTTTTATTTAGTGATAAAATTCAAAAAACCTCAAACATAAATATTCTATAGAAATATATTAAAATTATCTACATCATGAGAATTTATTTATAATATTTAGGGATTAAATAATTGTCATTAATGGTGGCACATGAGTGATACAGAAATTGTTTATTTAGTAAAAAATCAATAATATAGTGTTTATTAAACTAATTGTGACCATAAAAGGAACAAAAAACATGACCAAAAATTATTTTTCATGTACATGTAAACCATAGTCACACAATGGTCTAATATTTGATCATTTGGAGCCTTATAAATGCGATTATGACACTTATATTATTTTAATTAAAATGATGTCAAAGTTGTCACCTTCATAATTTAATAAAGATAAAATTTTAAAAGTGGGTTGTTTTAGAAGAAAAATTAGACTAAAAGTATTATTTTAAAATATATTATATTTATATTCATCATAGTATTTTAATTTCAATTTTTATACAACAAATTAGTATATTAAATAATTATACAAAAATGTTGTATTAATTATTTTATTAAGAGAAATATCAATTAAATGATTTTAAAAGTATTAAAATAAAAATCATATGAACTAATTAATGTACTACACTAATTTTATAGATGAATATGACTTGTTATTAATCTATTAAATAGTTATTTTCAAATATATATTCTCTATGGATTTTATTTAAATTGAAATAATTGAATTGTGTCAAAACTGACACTATTGATATTTTATGTTATTAAATTGTTTAAAAATCACAGAAATATTTAAAAATAATTAATTAAAATTTATATGGTCTTAAATTTCATAAAGTATCCAATTATTGACAATTCACAACACATAATTAATTATTTATAACAATTTAATATTTTGAACCGGATTAACACAAATAAAATTAAATAGATTAAATAAGGATAAATCAAGTTGATAATGTTTAAATTTAATTCCAAACATTTCTAAATTTTATTGATTGATGATATTACAACCCTATCGCATCTATTCTTGTTATTTGAGTCATTTTGGAAGTTTTTATGTGGTGTTTTTATTTTTTATAAATTAATATTTTTGAGGTTTCCAAAGGTGCCACTCTCCTCCCTTATAAAAGGGAACCTCCTCCCTCTTCTAATTACACAAATTTGAGCCTTCAAGCTTGGAAAAAACCTTACCATTTTCCTTTTCATCTTCCCTAGAAACATTATAGAGGTTCTGGTCTCCTCAAAAGACCAAATCTAGTGCCTTAAGAGGAAGCTTAAAAGAGGTGCGTCGAAGAAGATGTAATCTCATCTACCGATTCTTTCAAGTTTTATTTCTTCTTCAACATCTTCTTCATTATTTGTTTCATTATAAAGTAATAAAATCATTTTAAATAATATACTTATATGTTATTATAAATATTAAAGAACCCCATTTCACCTTCTATCCATCCTACAGAAAATGAAATCACCGTGCATGCGTACGTACGGTATACCGTCTCCACGCCGTGGTGTAATTAGTTTTTCCACCTCCACCTAACTTGGATGGGTATAATGGTGTAAAGAATAACTATATATGGTTATTATAAAATTATACTGATTATAAGATATTATATCATTAACTCCAATTATATTCAATAACTATGGGAACAATATCATTGCCCATGCGTACGTACAGACTACCGTCTCCACGAACGTATTGAGATTCATTTTCCTTGATTAAACATTAAATTATGATTATAAAGTTTACATGTAATATATAATCATGAAATATATTACATAATAATGATACTAGATTTATTTACATATAGGATTCATTAACATAATTCCATTCAATTCAATAAGTAAATGAAAACAGATTTCATGCGTACGTACGACCTACCATCTCCATGAACGGTGTATTTCATTCCATTTACCGATCTATCATATATATTTATATAATGAATATATATTATATATAAATCATGTTTTACATTATGGAATTAATTAAATTGGGATATGAGTAATAATATCAAGAGCAACAAATCGAAACACGTACGATAAATGAAACAATTTTACGCAAAAGGCTTCTTTAACATGGAATTTGCAAAAGAACAGGTAATATAAATTCATAAGTGAACCATATATGATATAATAACAACCAATATGATTCTGTAATAATTCAGTGACCTTATTTAAATAATTATATAGGTGGTTCGGATACATATGAAGCATATCAGACACAAGGTACGAGAAAATCTAGCAATCTCATTTTTATCCGAGGTTGTTTATACTTCAGAATTTACTGGGGAATATTTATCATCCACATCCATGTTTCCTCAATATTTAATATTATTTCTATCCTCATAAAATTTTTTAAATCTAATTTTACCCATTGGTGAGTTTTTGGTAATAGATATGAAAGGAATCATTTGTCGTTTTTAGTACGAGGTACGTTTGGACTTTTCTAAAAAAAGTACGAGCAGAATGTTTTTTTAAATTATACGGTGTGAATGGATTTTTAAGGTTTCATAATGAATAATTTTCATGAATCTTACTCTACAAAATTTCATGAATATTTTAAAAAAAAAATTTTCTTTTAATGTTTCATGGCATATTGTGAAAAGAAAATGATTTTTGAGAAGAAAGGATATTTTCCTCAAGAATTCATTTCAAGTGTTTTATCAAAACAATTTTATATATAAGATGACATTATTTAATATGTGTATTTTTAAAGTATAATGTCTCTATTATTTACATGGTTTGATTATTATTATGATGAAATGATATCCATTTGTTTTATATGGATTATGTTATGATGGGATGATGTTTATGAAACCCATTTTATTCTTTGGGTTATGATGAATGATTTGTGTTTATATTGTGGCACACGTAAGAATTATTTAATTATGATATGGGTGGGAGCTATATATCCCTCCAATTCATTGGGTAATGATTTATATCTCATGATATAGGCATGTCTAGAACGGTAAGTTAATCCGGTTTAGTGTTACAAGACTAGAACGAGGAGTGAACTCAATTCAGAAAGGGACATTGTCCACTAAGATGGTATACGAAGCAATGCCTTGGCTACTATGGAAATCATATCATGTGATTAATAGTTTTCCACAATTAAATGTTTTATTCCCATGATAATTTATCATGATTAATGTTTCTTTATGATCGATGCCTTACATACTGCCATGTTTTATGTCATTGCTCAAGATTTTGATGTTTAAACATTATGTTCATTTTTTATGTTCAAATGTATATGATTTGTTTTATTTTCTCCATGATTACCCTTACTGATAATTTGAGATCAGCCTTTATATGTTTTCTTTTCCCCATGATTTAAATAAAGGTTTTAGGTAAGAAAAAAGGGTAAGATCTTTATGGGAGATGTTGATGATCTTTCACCACGATTAGAAGAATATATTCCAGGTTTCCAAAGACACTAAACTATTACAGTCCTTATGTGTCTGTTTTTGTTATGTATTATGTATTCCCCAAAAGTAATGTAATTTCCATGTACATCAAGATTTGGGTCTCTACATAAAATATTCCATGTATTGGGAAGTAGTGAAAGGGAAAAAGTTATCATGGTAGTTTACCACCTCACAGGAGATGCTGATCAATAGTGGCCATTGATTAAAAACATGAAGGAAGATGATGAAGTATCAAATATATAATAGAGGGAGTTCAAAGAGCTTCTATTAGAAAAATATTTTCCTCATGACCATCGAGCAGATATGGAAAGGCAATTTTCGAGTCTAAGGAAAAAGGAGGATGAGAATGTCGCAATGTATGAGGCTAACTTTACAAGGTAAACGAGGCATGCTGAAGATTATATACATAACCCAAGAAGTAAGTTTGATCGTTTATTTGATGGGTTAAAACCATTTCTACATCGAGAATTAGTTTTACAATCCATCTCATCATACGAAGATATTGTCTCATGTTCTATCATGACAGAAAAAGAATTCTCTATGTCTTATGACTTTAAATCAAAGCAAGAGAAGAAGAAATCTACTGAACACTATGGGAAAGGAAATAAGGAAATAGGGATTAAAGGAAGAATTGAATTTAAACCATGTGATAATTGCGGAAGAAACACCCCGGTGCCTGTATAAAAGGAAAAAGAGTATTCTACAAATGAGGAAAGAAAGGCCATCTAGCTGGTGATTGTAAAGGAAAGAAAGATGCTTCCAATATTCAATGATAAAACTTCAGGGAGATGGGACATTATTCAAATGAATATCCTAATAGTCAAGGAAAATTACCTTAGAAAAGGCCAAGAGATCATGGCCAATCTTATACAATCACCACTACTAAGGTCGAAGCCCTGAAAGACGTGGTGGCAGGTAATTCAATGTGTTCCTCAAATTTTTCAAATGCTTTATTTGATTCTGGATCATCGAATTGTTTCATATCTTCCTAGTTTTCTAAGAAAATTACATATTTCCAATTTGATTTTTCAAGGGATTTGTCTTAAAAAAATCATTAGGGAAGTGTTATTACTATAATGTTCTGTGGATCCATCCCTATTAGGGCATATAAATTTTTTTATATGCTGATCTCATCATAATACCCATGATTCAAATTGATATAATCCTCGGTATGGATTGGATATTGGACCCTGATGCAAAAATTTATTTTAAGAAGAAGGAGGTTATGTTTTTTTCATGAAGATGATAAAGAATGCCTTATCTTTTGAGCAGAATCGTCACCACCTGACTCTTATCTAGATCCACACCCAGTTGCTCAACTAAATTCAATTATTAGGGAGGAAGAGAATAAAATAACTGTGGGTGAGGAAAAGAATGTTTAAATTGAGGATGTAATTATTGTGAGAGAATATTTTGATGTGTTTCTGGAATATTTACATAGACATCCTACAGAATGAGAAATTGAGTTTTCCATTGATTTAATTCCTGGTTCAAGGCCCATATTGAAGACCACTTATAGAATCGCCACTGTGGAATTAGTTGAACTAAAGAAACAACTATAGGAATTGAGTAATAAGGGATTTATTCACCCTACTGTTTCTCCATGGGGAGCCCCTGTCCTTTTTGGTAAGAATCAAGATGGATCTATGAGGTTATGTATTGAGTACATGGAAATAAATTCTATAACAATAAAGAAAAAGTATCCCCTACGTTGCATTGATGATTTATTTGACCAACTGCATGGAGATCAATAATTTTAAAAGATTTACCTTCGATCTGTATACCATTAGTTGTGTGTGAAGAAGTAAGACATTCCAAAATATGCATTTCGAACTAGGTACGGGTATTACGGGTTTACAGTAATGACTTTTGGGATGACTAATTCACCCTCTGTATTCATGGATCTAATGAACAGAGTTTTCAAGGAATATCTCGATTATTTTTAGTGGAATTTTTTAATGATATCTTTGTATAGTCCAAAAGCTATGTAGATAAACAAAATCACTTGCACATTATCCTGTAGACTCTTAGAAGAAATGAATTATATGGGATGTTTAGCAAATGTGAATTATGGATTTAGAAGATCTCTTTCCATGGCCATATTATCTCTAAGGATGGAATCTCTATTGATATTTCTACGACCAAGGCAATCCAATAATGGCTAGCCCCGACGAGTATAACTAAGGTATGCGGCTTTATTGTTTTAGTACGTTATTATCGGCATTTCATCCATAATTTTTCCCGATTGGTTAACCCATTAACGAAGCTCACACGTAAAGGGGTTAATTTTTTTTGGAAAAAATAGTTTGAAGAATGTTTTGAACAACTGAAGAGAAGATTAGTCAATGATCCTATATTGAATATACCATCAGGTAATGATGGGTTTTTTATTTATAGTTATGCATCAAAGAAAGGACTTGGTTGTGTCCTTATGCAGAATGATAGATTCATTGCCTATGCATCACGACAGATGAAAATTCATGAGCAAAACTATCCTACTCATTATCTCGAGTTAGTAGCTGTGATATTTGCCTTGAAGATATTGAGACATTATATCTATAGTGAAAAAAGTGAGATATATACCGATCAAAAGAGTTTGATGTATATTTTCTCACAAAAAGAACTCAACCTGGGGAAA
This sequence comes from Viscum album, assembly GCA_963277665.1. Classification (NCBI taxonomy): domain Eukaryota; kingdom Viridiplantae; phylum Streptophyta; class Magnoliopsida; order Santalales; family Viscaceae; genus Viscum; species Viscum album. Next base: position 1,805,691,543 of record OY728146.1, read on the forward strand.
AGGCGATGGCTTGAATGACTCAAAGATTATGATTGCACGATACACTACCATCCGGGGAAGAAAAATAAGGTGGAAGATGCTTTGATTAGAAAGGATCATGGAGTTTTGAATAAGATGAGAGTTGAAAGGGATCCTTTATACATAGATCTAGTAAAGATTGATATGGGAATCACCATGGAAGGAGAAACCTCAATAATTTTTCAAATGGTTTCCAAACCATCTTTACTAAAAGGATAAAGAGTTCTCAGACCAGTGATGAAGAGTTTAAAAAGATGATTAAAGTTGTTAATGATAGGAGATTGATTGACTTTGTGTATGAAGATGGAATTTTGAAATTTGGGAAAAGACTTGGTGTTCCCGATATACCTGATTTAAAAAGGTAATTTTTAGATGATGATCATAGTTCCAATTTCCTTATACACCATGGGAGCACCAAGATGTATAGAGATTTGAAGGAGCATTTTTGGTGGGACAACATGAAGAGGGAGATTGCTGATTTTGTGTCAAGAAGTATGGTTTTTCAACTATTGAAAGCTGGAAGGAAACAACATGGAGGAGTCTTGCATCCTCTTCCCATTCCTTAGTGGAAATGGGATAATATCATGATGGGCTTAATCATGGGACTACCAAAGACTCTTAGAAGGAATGATGTAATATGGGTAATTGTTGATCATCTTACTAAGTCATCACATTTTCAAGTTATAAGATAAGATATACCACTTGAAAATCTAGCAAGACTATATATTAATGAAGTTGCGAGACATCTTGGAGTACCCCTATCAATTGTTTCGGATCGTGATCCTTGTTTTACATCAAGATTCAGGAAAAGTCTTTAGAACGCCCTGGATACTGAACTTTGTTTGAGCACTGCTCACCACCCCCAAACTGATAGACAATCAGAATGGACTATTCAAACCTTAGAAGACATGTTCAGATCATGATCACTTGACTTTCAAGGTATATGAGACCAATATTTACCTCTGGTAGAATTTTCTTATAACAATAGCTTCCATTCGAGTATTCATATGGTACCATATGAAGCATTATACCGAAAGAGATGTCACACACCAAACTATTGGGACGATGTTGGTGAAAGAAAACTCATAGGGACAGAACTGGTGGAGGAAATGATTGAAAAGGTGAAGCTAATCCAAAACCACATCAAAGCCGCTCAAAGTAGGCAGAAGATCTATGCTGACAACCGAAGGAAGGATTTGGAATTTCAGGTAGGATATCATGTTTTCTTTAAGGTATCTCTATGGAAGGGTGTTATACGTTTTGGTAAGAAGGGAAAATTGAGTCCCAAGTGCATCGGACCATTCGAAATTCTAGAAAGAATTGGGGTTGTAGCTTACCGTTTGGAAATGCCGCCAGGTCTCTCCAAAGATCACGATGTGTTCCACGTATCACTATTGAGAAAATACATGTCTGACCCAAAACATGTACTCACCTATGAGGAATTAGAACATGAACCAGATCTATCTTATTGCGAAGAGCCTATCAAGATTCTTGATATGAGATAACATGTGTTGACAAACCGGACGACTCGTCTGATAAAAGTTATATGGAGAAACCATAAGATGGAAGAGGCAACGTGTGAACCCGAGGAACTTATGATGAAGAACCACCCAAGTCTTTTCACGCGGTAGTATTCTACAAATTATTAGGATGAAATTATTTTAAGGAGGGGATAATATAACATGCCAAGCTTCCACGGTACAATTCTCTTTGAATAATACAGTAACCTGTGTTGTACACAACTTCGTGTTCTAACACACACAACAACTAATCAAACTAGCCGTTATGAATAGTAATAACCACTTTTTAAAATTTGATACATTTTATCGTTCCAAATAGACTTCATTTTTGGATTCGGAATATCAAAATTATCTTAGGGTGAAATTTTGGTCTATTTCTGATAACTTTCATATTTTGATGAATAGTGAAAATTACTAAATTTTAATTAAAAACATCTTTTTTAATCGAAATAATTAATAGTGATAAATTATGAATTTGAGTGGTTTTATAGTATATTTAGAATATATTTTTACCATTTAATACAATTTTGGTCATTGGACATAATTTTACTTTTAAACCGGACATAAACAAGTGTCAATCTTTTGATAGTTATTATTTCTTAAAAACACGCTTTTTATTTTGACAGCGGGAATTAATTTTAAATTAATTTCTTCCTATTAGGTGTTTTGAATTTAGAAAAATGGATTCCACATTTATAATCATGAGGTCCAAATTTTGTAAATAGGTAACTTTTATTTTTAGACATTTTGAATAATTACTTCGGTAAATATTTTATTTACCATGGTTAAAGGGTAAATCTGGTAAAGAAGGGTAATAAATAAAATTATAATAGAAATAAATTACCCTAAAAAATGTCCTAACCCTATTGGTTAATACATTTCTGACCATGGGAATCATTGGGTCGATTTTGGGACCTCGTGGATCAACTTGTAAGTGAAAATGACACATTATATTAATTAAGTTAAAGTAATACAAAAATGACTTAAGCATATATATTTTAGAAAAACAATTTTTACATAGGGTTATATATGTTATATTTTAGACTATAAATATTAATTAAAAATATAAAACTATTTCCTACATAATGGTATTTTATTTTTAATTTTTAGACATTGAATAATTAAATTTATTTAAGACATAAAATGATGCAATATTTTCTTAATTAATGAAAGAATCAAAAAATTAGTATTATAATTGTTAAAATAAATATAATTTTCAAATTTTGATGACATACAAGAATTTTATTGGTTAATATGACATGTTAGTATTTCTTAAATGAATCTTGTTTGAATTAATAATGTTTTTAGGACTTAAAAAAACAATTATTAAATATTGACAAAATTTACATAAATGGGGTTTTAAAACAAATGTTATATTATTAACTGATATTCTATTCCAAAAAATCTATTGTTCGGCCATAGGACTTATATAATGATAGGTTTATTATTAGTGGACCACTTGGGGTCCTCTTGAATGTTTATAGTATGTTTATTTACTATATAATATAAAAATACAAGGAGACATGGTTAATGTAAAACTAATTAACTAAGAGTTAAAACTAAAAGATAATGTTAATAAAGTGACCCAAAGCTGTCTAAAACCTATTGGTTGAGTGGGTTTCTACATATCCCCACATTAAAATTTAAAAAATACACTTTGAATCCATTAGAAACTGAATATTAATGTATTATAAAATAATATTTCTGTCTTTTCCTAAGGTGCCCCTCACCCCTCTTATAAAAGGGCACTTCCACTTCCTTCTAATTCACACCTTCAAAGCCTTATGGCTCGGCCAACCCCTATCCAAATATTCTTCCAAATTATCTCAATTCAACCTACATGCCATAGTTTTATAAAAAATCCAACCTAAGGAGCCCTTTTGGTCAAATCAAAAGGAAGAACTCGAAGAAGAGGTAGTGTTTTCACCACCCTCTTTCAAGTTCCTTTCTACTTAAACTTATTATTTCTGTGTTATTTCCATTCTAAAATAATAACTATAGTATCATATATGTACTGTGATTTTATTATAAATATGGTACAACTATATTCAGTATTCTATCCATCCTTTTAATGACATGTCACCATACGTGCGTACATACAGCTTACCGTCTCCACGTCGTGGTGTAATTGTTATTCAATACATTATTATTCGGATGGGTATGATAATGATGTGTAATTTATGTAAATAATAAATATAACATGATAACGATTCTGTATGAATGATATACCATCCAATTATATATTATCTTAATATCAAAGGAATGATATTGTCGCTCGTGCGTACGTACGGACTACCGTCTCCATTAACGTGATGAGTTTCATTCCACATCACTTCCATGCAAGTCTAATTCTCATTTTATGATTTAAAATTTAGTCTAAGGACATGATATCATTTTGGATATGAATAAGATACAACCTATCCATAAAAAAGGCGAATTATGTAACAAAACATATAAATGAAAACGAGTAAGTTAACAGCTGAAACGACGATAATACAAAGATATTAGTAACAAAGCAATGTTAAAAGATCATATATGATATCATATTATTGTATATGATTCTTGTATAATTTAGTAACAATTATTTCACCAGTATACATGAGTTTAACCTACCCTTAACCATGTAAAATTACAAGGTAAGGGTTTATTTCACAATCTTTTCATTATCCGAGGTGGTTTATATGTAATTATCTATTGGGACCTCTTTATCATCCACATACATGTTTCTTAAAAATGTATTTCAAAACACTTTTACTATTTTATAGACTATGGGTTAATGTAATTTATACCCTTGTTAACTTTTTATAAAATGTTTATAAAGGACTTTTTCCGTCATTTTCAAACCAGGTCCTTTTTAACCTTTTCGAAAAAATTAAGGTAAGAATGACTTTTTAAACTTATACAACGTGTGCGACTATTTTCCGCCGTTATAAAATCGTCAAAGCTTCCCTTACAAGCTTGTTAAGAATATTTTCAAAGTATATTTTTTTTTTATAATTATGTGACTTTTAAATGATTTCAAATAGAAAGTGATATTTCTCTAAAAAGGGTTTTTATTTCATCTATGTCAACATCCTTTGATGGATTTTAAGTTTATTTGTAGATGATTTATTATGATACAAAACGTCCATATTGTATTGAATGTTTTGTGATATATTTGACTATGAATGGGATATTTTTATACCATTCATGGTTTATGGTTAAAGTATTGAAATTTCTTATGAAATTTTTAATACAAAGGATTATGATATGTTTGAACCATATCATATGAGGAATGTATTGGACTTAGTAAGTGACGGGTGGATCCATTTATTGCTCCTCGATACATCGATAGGTCTCATGAGACAAATAGACATGGAATTGGCCATGGACATTTCCCAATTTTATTTATGGTTTTGGCTGAGGCCTTGAAAAAATGTATCCGAATGGCCGTCATTATACATTCCCTCATTATGGAAATAATATTGATGGTTCATGTGGTCATTCGACTAGTAGAATACCCTTGATTATGTTTTATTATGGAATTACATACTCAGATCATATTTTTTCCATAAAAGTATTCATGTTTATTATTGGTAAAGGCATGTGGTTTTAATTATTTACCATGCTTAATATTTATGTCATTTCCACCGTATTACTTATCCTTACTGGGAATTTGAGCTCACAACTTTGTATTTTTATTTTTCCCAGGATGTGAAGAAGTATTTTTTATGATTGACCTTCATGGATAGTATAAGGGGATATGAGTGTGGTGACAAGATGTTATTGTAGTTTTCACATTATGATGTAATTTAAACAATATGAATTTAACTAGTGATTCCAAGGCTACTAAACTAATCGGTATTTTGAGATTTGATCTTTTTTGATCATGCCAATATTATATAATAATGCACAGACTCTGGGTAACTGGGGTCAGTGCATTAAATTTATCATCCACGCCTATGTTTTCTAAATATGTATTTAAATGTATTATTTAGACCCGTATATAATTTTACCCATTGGTGAATATTTACTAAATAGTATGAATAAAATCTTTGGTTGCTTTCGGTATGACTTACTTTTCACTTTTCTGGAAAATGTTCGAGAAGAATTTTTTTTAACTTGTATGACATGAGGATATTTTTAAGCTTTCATAATGCCTTATTTCCTTGAATAATTCCCTAAAATATTAAATGGCTATTTTAATATAAAATGATTTCATCTAAATTTTTTTGGTACTTTTATTAAGGAATTTTTTTTAAAGAAGAAAGAATATTTTTCTCATAAATTAATTTCGAGTGTTTTATTAAAATTATTTTCCATATAAGATGACACTCTTTAAATAGGGTTATATTTATAACCTCGTTTTTACTATGATTTGATTGTGTGTTATTTTGGAAATCCATTAATTTTATATCATTTATGATAGAATGATGTATTAGAAACCCATTTTATTTCATGGTTTATTCTATGAAGAATGATTTATGTTTTTGTAAAACATGCAATAATGATTTCATTATGAGATGGGTGGGATCTATATCTCCCACCAACACATTGGGTAAAGAGTTATATCTCATGAGTTAGGTATGACTGGAAAGATAAGTAAATATGGTTTAGTAATACAGGGCTGGAATGAGGAATGAACTTAGTTCAGTAATGGATTTTTTCCATTATGATGGTCTCAGCAATGAGCATGACTAATATGAAATGATTTTCTGTGACTATGTGTGTATCCCACGAAATTTCATGTCTTATGTTATGAATATTGGGATTAACTAGAAAATTTATGATTTATCCCATGCCATGATATTATGATCTTTTATATGCATGATAATATTTTCATATGTTATGTTCCTATGATTATGACATGATTGATATTTCCATTGTTTACCATTACTATGAATTTGAGCTCACCCTTTTATATATTTCTTTTCCCCAGGCCATGAAGAATGGTATTCACTATGATATGTCAAAACATAGTGTAGTAATAATGAAATAATCAGGAGACAATGTGGATGCTTTATGAACCAATTTTTTATGTTTCCCAGTTTCTAAATACAATAAACATATACGGTACAGACATGGGTTTTGTGATGTTATGTAATAAATACTCTTCAATATTGAAGTAATATCTACGTGTAATGTATGGATTATTATAAAATATCTCATTCCAGTTCACTAAATCTCCTTTTAGAATGAAAAACTCTATTTCTTATACTCCCTATAGTTATTTACATGATGCCCCCAGGATTTGAATAAGCCCCTCCAATTCCATTGGAGTCACACACTCATGTAAGGGTTCTTTCCTTCCTCATCTTTACCCATGATTCTTTATCTTTTTAAGCCATTTATTTTCAATTACTAATGATAAAGTATGTAATAACACCTCCAAATTACTATTAATTTGATGTATAAATGATGTGAGATTCCTTATTCTCTCATTAATCCACCTTATGATCATTTAAGCACACTTATTACTATTCTCAAATTTCGTTAGAGATATTCCACCCTCCTCTTTTATCAAAAATACATTTTTTGTTATGTCTTCTAATTTCAGATTTCTTATGATGGGATATGTTTTTAAATATCCCTCATACATTAAATTTCATGTCTAAATTATGAGAGACCTCTTTCACTCTAATCACCCCATTTTATGAATTTCTATATGACGTCGTTATGCTGCCAAAATTGAACTACAATTTTTCATGTCAAAATCATTATCTAGTGATTACCATAACCATTTCCCAGTCATGGGTATTAAACTTTACGAACATATACTTATTCAATGAGGATATATGTATTTATTTATGATGTTCGAAAATTTCCATGTATTTATTTATTTGTATGGATTATTTTGAAACCAAGCATTGAGTATGCCCATGATTTTGAGGTACATGGTGCCCGAAATAATTATATGACTTTTTTTTGTGCACGTGTAAGGTTTTTGTAATAACATAACCAGTTTCTAGATTAAAAATATGAGGGAACCATTGCATCCATAATGATGATTTTCTTTAGGAAGGACCTATCCTCAACCGACACAGGTCACGGGTAAAAGTTAATTTTGGGGAATTTGAAAGAAAAATAAATTAAAAGCAATAATGTTTATTTTATTCACAATGTTTTAGCACAACTCAATGATCAGCTAGATGTTTCATTTCTTAAAAGAAATATCATAACAACTCTCTGACTCAGCATAAATGAATCATTTAAAATATTTTCCTCCTTTTAATAGATTAACATGGATACAGGATTAGGAGACAATCTGAGAGTTTCCTCGGAGGATCTAGAGGAACAATGTTTGTGAATAAAAAATAATCAATGATAATGAACACCCCTCCCTATTTTAAAGAGTTTTCCAATGACCAATGTTTTTGGATCCAGGGTCGATGAAAAATGGTGGTGCATCTCCATAAATCACCAAAGTCAAATCCAATCCCACGTAGAAGTTTTGTCCTTTTTATGTGATTTCCATTTTTCCCATTTGTCTTTTCTAAATAATGAATGTGGATCAACCCACTACCTAGTTGACTTGCTGGTCGGCCATTCTTACAGGATAAGGATTAACATACTAGGATTAAAAAGGGGTTATATATCCATGATTCCCCTATAGTTTTTTGTGAATAAATGGGAAATGAATGTTTGTTATTTTAGATTGGTTCTAGATGATCTGGCTAAAAATATTGCATTAAGGCCTACATGAACAAAGGTATGTACTTTTCATTGGTTTTTCATTTTGATCCCCCCTCTCTCCTAGAATTCTTCATCAAATAAACCTCATATTTGTTTCAGAATCTTTTCAGGAGGTTATGAACATGTTAGTACCCCTAGATAGATGATGAAATGTATTGGAGCACATGGTATTGCAAGCGGTGACCCATGGATCACATTAGTACTTCCGGATTAGAAAACAAACCACTGAAGTGAGTCAGGTGGCTTGTGGCAGATCCTGTCAGCATGCAACCACAACCACCTTAGTTAGGTGATGTGCACCTACAATATGAAGCGGTAGCCGACATCCCTGTGACAACCACTAGGTGGTGGAGAGAATGGCCACCGATACATGACCAGTGGAAGAGGCAGCTAGGGTCCACCATCCAGCTGGACCATGGAAAAGTACCAGCGGCTACAACCATGTGTGGGATGCAGGACACGGTTCTTGCCATATCTGGGGAACCAAACCATTCTGTACCATGCAAGCTAGAATTTTTGGTCCACTCAAATGTGCTAGAGCCCCGGCCAGGGCCGGTGCATCGAGCTAGGCCAAGTATGTCTAGGCTAGGCCCATCATGTGGAGTCGGACCGGGCCCAGATCCAATCATCCCCTTTCTATAAAAAGGATCATAACATACAAACTGTATGTCCAATTTATGAAATGTTTGTGGAATTATGACCCTTGTGGAGAGGAATCCCTTTTGATATACGTAAATAGTTTTCTTGGAAGGTGACTTATAACCATTAACATGAGATTTAGGTTCTCCAGGAATAAGCACACTACGAGTGGGAATCCTGTACCTGGCTGTGATGAGAAGATGAGTGGTTCAGTGAGTCTAAGTGACTCGGTGGTTCTCTGTGACTTAGTGGGTCTAAGTGACTTAGTGGGTATAATTGAATAAAATTTTCTAGGTGATATAGTGGGTTTATGTCACTCAGTTGGTCAAGTGACTTAGTGGGTCTAAGTGAATCAGTAGGGATAATTTGTTCGAATGTAATGGGTGTTTTGTGATTATGTCTGATATTATTAATTTCATAATTTAGATTTATACATTTGTGAGTTGATAATAATTTGATTATTCTTTCAATTGTGGGATTATATTTGTGTTTTGGGGTCCATACTGAGTATTGAATTACTCACCCCTGTATGGTCTCCACCCTTACATGTCGTGTCCTGTGTAGGCGATTGTTGTTTTGAAAGAGACCTTGGTGGTTTAGAACTAGTTGGTGCCTAGTGAGATTCGATAGAAGAGGGATACTTATATAAATTTAGGTGGCAGCCATTCACCTACCCTTCATGTAGGGTTTTCTACCGATGAAATTTAGGATCTTGTACTTTTCATTCATTGGGATTGTATTCTGGCCCCATTTACAATATGTTTTGTATTTTTACTCTCAATTTTTGTCTTAGTGGCATGAATTGTTTACACAGTGTCTACTTTTATACATCTTTGGTCTTGAATCTATGTACGTGCATACTGGTTTAAATCCAATGCTACCCATTTGTGAGATATTCCTACTCGGAAATAGTCACTAGCTACTGGCCAACTAAGGATTGGAATAGGGTAATCATTGAACAGGCCCCACTGGGATGGGTCATGATGGAGTGGTATTAAAGAACCATGTTTTATTCCACGTTAGGGCTGGGAGTCAGTGATATTGGTTAAGGGTAACCGTGTTAAGTGTTTATAGTTTATATTTCAAGCCAAATACTCTAATATTAGTGCATCAGCTGATGTATCCATACATAGGGACACTGGAATCTATCTTTCCAACTCAGTACATAGAAACACTGGTTGTTGTGAAAAAAATTGTACATGCACCAAAAATAATTGTGACTATGTCCTCTTTTCCTTCTTTAGTCGAATGCTAATGTATAATCTATTGACCTTGGTTCATCTTGATCTATTTTAGGATACATCTAGGAAATTATCTTGCCAGGATTCTACTGTGTGACCATGAGGATGGTATGCCTAGCGACGAGGCATTGGTACAAGGACTGGTACTAGGGAAATCTCTATTGGGTGGTGCACCAGTGTTACCACTACCCATCAATCAATAGTTCATACAAGTACTTTTAATAGGGGATACATGCATGCTCAGTTCATTAGACAAGTTCATGAAGTATACACATCCTAGGTTCAGTGGTGAGACTTGCCTCTAAATAGCTGATGATTGGATGTAGTTCGTCACATGCATCTTCCATCTGGAGAGGACATTTATCTCTCAGAAGACAGTCCTAGCCCAATACTTCTACAAGGTTCGGTGTTACTGTGGTGGATATTAGTGATATAAACACATGATGAGATTGCTCCAACTTGGAAAAACTTTGATATCCTCTTTAGGGAGGACTTATATATAGAAATTTTATGCTCAATGCGTATACCGGAGCTACTATACCTATAAGAGGGAACCATGAGAATAGAAGATTACCCAGAGTGATTCAACGAGATTTCTTACTACAACATAGAAATGGTTTGGGACCCCTTCTTCAAGGATTAAGATTTTGATTACAAACTAATCTTGGAGATCATGGCGTCTATGGTGTCTCTTAGCATCCCTACTCAGGCTTGGGTGGCTGAGATAGCTCTACTTATGGAGAGATTTCAAGAAGGGTGGGAACCAACTGAAAGAGAAACAAGTAGAGACAAGGTTATAGAGTCTTCAATAGTGGGTAGCAAGAATTAGGCTAAAGGAACCAGATGGGTTAGGAATTCTATGGGATGACCCCAGGACACATGTTTTGTGGTGCGAGGCTCCTAAGGTAGAGGGAATCAGAATAAGAAAAGGGTGTTCTACTGAAGTGGCGATACGATGCACATGGATTGTGATTTCATACCTAGCCACATAGTTGATCAACATATGATTGAGGGACCACCGAGATAGAATCTATGGATGGATTAGGGTGATCTAAAGGTTGGCAGATGTGACAGGGGAGTAGGAAGAGTGGTCGGTGGAGGTTTGAGGTACGACCACCACCACCCCCAGGTGGTCTGCCAAGGGCTCCAGGCGCTAGTTGAAAGGGGTGGGCCCAATATCAGGTGATAAAGACATATGATCTTGATTCTACAAGGGTTATTATAGGTATGATCTATATCTTCTCTACTCTAGCTTTAGTTCTTAAAGAAAGTGGTTCTAATAACTATTTTCATGCCAAAGACCTTTTTTGGAGCTCAGAGATTCTAGTGGAGCCCTTGGCTCGATCCTTACATTTAGTGACACCTACGGGATGGGATTTGATGATTAAACACTCATTATGGTAGTTTGAGATTACTGTTGGAGGTGAGAAATTCAACTGGGATATCATAGTAGTGGCGTCGATGACTTATGATGTCATTGTGGTTATGGGATGTTTATCCACAGTCCAAGATTATATTGGTTTTTTTGTGCATAGTGCGGTGTGATCATGGATATGGGATAAGGTTTTCCATTAACAAAGAAAATGGAACACTTTTAGTGTAGGAAAGACATTATTAGAGGAGGTTGTAGCTGATCACTCCCATGTTGGATAGACATACCATCGTTACGGTGGAAGATAGGATTCATAATTTTCTTACAGTGGTTCAGGAGTACGAGGACATATTCCATGAGGATGTTCTGAGATTACCTCCTCATAAGGTGGTTGAATTCTCCATTAACTTGTGCCCTAGGTAGACAACGTTATCTATACAAGAATATAATATGGATCTTATGGAGCTTTATGTGTTGAGGGTACAACTATGGCACCTGCATAAGAAGGGATTCATGAGGCCTAGTGTTTCACAATGGGTATCCCAAGTATTGTTTTCCAAGAAGGTAGATGAGAATTTGAGGATGTTCATAGACTATCGGTGCATGAACTAGGTGACTGTGAAGAACAAATATCCGCTATCGAATATCAATGACCTCTTCGATCAGTTAAAAGAATTGAGTTGGTTCTTGAAGATAGACCTTAGGTCTAGAAATCATCAGCTTCACGTATGGGATGATTATGTACCGAAGATATCCTATTTCTGTTATAATGGCCACTATGTATTCTTGGGGATGAAATTTGGCATGACCAATGTTCCATTAGGGGTCATGGAACTCAAGAACATGATCCTCCAGCCGTACCTTGATAGATTCATCATGATATTCATTGATGACATATTGGTGTACATAGTGTTTGTGTATGAGCACACGATATAGCTGAGAATGGTGTTGCATACACTCTGAGAGCACCAGCTCTATCAGAATTAATTGAAGTTTCTGTTCTACATTTGATAATTCCACTTTATGGGACATGTCATTTCAGAGGCTGGAGCTGAAATGGATCTGGAAATGATAGAGGCAGTTGATTCTAGGGATTAACATAGGAGCATGACTAATGTGATGAGTTTATTAGGCTTCTCTAGATATTAAAGGAGGTCCATGCCCAACTTCTCTAGAATATAACCACCATTATTATCTCTAACATAGAAGAGAAACCCCTTCTTCTGGAAAGAGTAGTGGCAGTAGAGTTTCTTGTAGTTGAGATGGAGACTGATGATTCTCACATATTGAAACTTCTAGAGTAGGGAGTTGAGCATATAGTGTTCTATGATGCATCAGGGGCATGGCTATGTTTTTTCCTGATACCAGACCACAATGTGATCACCTATGGTTTTCAAAAATTGAGGTATCTCAAGAAGAAAAATGCGACCCATGACCTTGCGTTTGTATTAGTGATCTTTCTATTGAAGATGTGCTGGCACTACTTGATGGGTGAGTAGTTTACCATCGTCTCGAACCACAAAAGTCTCATGTATATCTTCTCCCAGAAGGACATTAGTTTTAGGTAGCTATAGTGGACAGAGTTACTCCAGGAATAAGAATTTGAGAAAGTCTATACTCTTGAGAAGGGAACATTGGTGGAAAATGCGATAAATATGATATTTTGGTTGTAGTTGTTGAGTGAGAAATCTGTTCAATTATCCACGATGCAGATATCATTTACGGATGGTGATATATAATTTTACCATTAGTCACTGGTGGCTAGTCCCCCACTCTTACAACACGATAGGGATGCAAAGATAGGTGACGTCGACATTGATACCTAACATGGTCATTTATCCACATGGAAACCCCCTGATGGATATCAATAGCTAGAGAGAACAACATCTTTTTTTAAAGGTTTCACCATTGTATCAGTGAAGTTTCAAGATGAGGTTATGAGGGATTTACAAACCTCCAATTTTTCAATAAATTCATGAGTGTAAATGATGCACTATGATCTCTTATTCCAATTCTGGTGGCCAGGGATGAAGAAGGTAGTGGCAGAGTTCATTTTTCAGTACATCAATTGTCTGTATGTGAAGGAAGAACATTAGGTTCCAACAGGGTTGTCTCAGCCACTTGAGGTGTCAAATTAAAAATGGGATGGTATATTTAATTACTTAATGATTGGTTTACCACACATATATAGGGGACATGATTCTATCTGGGTGATCGTTGACCGACCCACCAAGTCAGCCCACTTCCTACCCATCTGGGAGTGGAGTTCGGTGGAGATATTGGGATGCCTCTAGATTCAAGAGATTGATCGGCTTCAAGGTGTGCCTTCAACCATCATTTCACACAGCAATGATTTCTTTACATCCTGACTATAGAGGGGATTGTATGAAGATTTTGGGAATCATTTGTTCTTTATAATGGAATTTCATCCTCATACTGATGGCTAGATGGAGAGGACTATCCAGTATTTAGATGACATGCATCGTGTTTAAATCTTGGACATTGGTATTATTTGGGAGGACCACTTACCACGGGTGGAGTTTTCATAAAATAATAGCTACCACTCCACCATCGATATTGCACCATTTGAGGCACTGTATGGGAAACAATAAAGGTCACCAATATGCTAGACAGGCCTAGGGGAGTCAGTACTTATGGGTCCACAGTTGGTACGAGCTACCTTCGATAAGATAGAGATCATCCAGGAGAGGAACAAGACTACGTAGATCATAAAGAAATATTATACAGAATAGATATGAAGGCCCTTTGAGATCATGGAGAGAGACCATGTGTTCTATTGAGTCTCACCATGATAGGGACTTTAGAGATTTGGTCAGGTAGGAATGTCATATCCACGATTCATTAACCCTTTACTGATTATGAGAATATTTGGTGTGGTGGAGTACCACATAGATATCCTCTCATAGATGCATCATGTTCATGATGTCTTCCATGTTTTGAAACTGAGGAGGTACATGCATGATCCCTCACATGTAATCGAATGGGGTGAGATAGGAATTGATGATGGGGCCACATTTGTGGAGTTCTTGATGGAGATAGTGAATTGATACGAGTGATTATATCATGGGTGGTTGATCCCTCAAGTTCAAATTTGATGGAACATGAGAATCTCTAAGAGACGACATGGGAGATGGAGGCTCATATTCATTTTCAGTATCCCCATTTGTTTGCTTTGCCCTTTTTTGGCTTTCTAAGACATAAATCCCTAAGGTGGGGATAATTTAATGTCCTAGAATACCCATTTTTTTAAAAAAATTATATGGATTATTTTGAAACCAGATATTGATCCAACATGTGATTCCAAGGCCCATGGTGTATGGAATAGGTGTTTGAACCTTTTTAGCGCATGTGTGTTGTTTTGTAATCTTTCAAATGGGCAACTAGATTTAAAAATCAAGGTCCCCATTGAAATTATGACTTTACCTAAGGAAGGAACTAACCTTGACCGACACTTTTCAATGGTAAAATCTAGTTTCTGAGAGTTTTGGAAAAATAAAATAAACTTTATAAAGTTTATTTTATAAAAAATGATTCATTTCAATGCAATGATGAGTCATCTATTTTATTTCATAAATGAAACAGCTTAACCACACTACAACATAGTGTAATAGAAACATTGAAATGTGTTTCCTCCATCTAATGGACTAACATGGATATGAGATCAGGGGATGTTCTAGGATCATAGTCATAGGATCTACCAGAATACCTTTGGTAAATGAAAAATCACCAACGAAAACAAATTCCCCCTCCCCTTAAAGGATTTCACAAACTACGAAGGTTTTTTGATAGGGGGTTGATGAACGATGATGATGCAGCTACATAATTCACCAATAACTGATCTAATAATAGGTAGGGGTTTTATTCCTTCTATGTGATTACCATTTCCTATTATCATATTTTATAAATTATTAACTCAGATCAACCAAAAAATAGTTTGATCTATGAGTTTATCATTCTTGTTGCGTAGGGATTTCCTTGCATTGATTAAAAAGGGGTTATATCTCTGTAATTCTACTTTATTTCTTTGTGATTAAATGGGATGTGAATATTAGTGATTATAAAATGGGTTTTTGTGATCCTGATAACAAGAATGAATTTTGTTTGACATGAAAAAAATTCTTAGACCATTCTTTGGGTGTTCCTTTTGATTCATCTCTATATCCTTGTGTTCATCACCGACGGACCCCCATGGTTGAGTCAGACTCATTCATGGAGGTTCCGAACATGGTTGGACCCTTAAATCGATGGGAAAATGGCATGGATCTTGCAGAAATGGAGGTGGAAACCCAAGGATCACAACGGTACTTCCGGATAAGAAAACAGACCTCCATAGCGAGTCTGGTGGCTCAAGGAAGGGCCCTTCTAGGTGCATGAGTACGTCCCTATGGAAACCATTGGGGTGGAAAATAGGGCTAGCGGCACATGACCGATGACATAGTACAGAAGATGTGGGAGGAGGCTGCATCACATTTTAGGGGTTTGCGGTGTAGTTGAATCAGGGTACCCGTGCCTACAACCCTGGGTGGGAGGCGGGACGCGGTGTTGGCCGCATCTGGTGGACCGAACCGGTGTATACCATGATGAACGAAATGGTTGGGCCCCTCCAATTGGCTAGACCTATAGCCCATGGGACTGGGTGTTGAGTCAATATGGTTTTCCTTATGACTTTTCCATTTCTTCTTGTTTTGAAAATCACAAACACCTTATCTTAAGGAAAATTGCTTTTATAAGGAAAAATGCTTTCTTAAGGAAAATCGCTTTTATAAGAAAAATTATCCTTATCATATTTTCATCCATATTTTTCTTAAGTATAAGTTTCGGATTCATTTTCTTGGAATCGTTGAAACTTTGATATAAAGCATTCTGTTTTAAGATTCGGATTCTGGACAAGAACTATAAGGAAGTTTCATTCCGAATTCCGGATATGAACTCTGACTAAGTTCTATTCCAGATTCAGGATACGAATTCTGAAGAAGAATTCTCATTACGAATTCTAATGAAGAAATCTCATTCCGAATTCTCATTACGAATTCTGATGAAGAATTCTCATTACTAATTCTGATGAAGAATTCTCATTACAAATTCTGATGAAGAATTCCCATTACGAATTCTGATGACGAATTCTCATTACGAATTCTCATGACGAATTCTCATTACGAATTCTGATGATGAATTCTCATTACGAATTCCAATGAAGAATTCTCATTACAATTTCTAATGACGAATTCCTATTCCGAATTCTGATTCCGATTTTACCTATTAAACAGAATTTGAGTATCTTTGTTTTATACACTCTGAATTAATTCAGACTCCGAAAAATATCTTTTTTAGACTCCGAACTTTTATATTACTTATACTTCTAAAATTAGTCTACTCTATTTTGTTGTTCCTCACACTCCGAACCTTCACTCCGAAGTTTCCATTCCGAAATTTTATGTTAGAGTTTAAAACAATGTCGTATGTTTTGTTATAAACTAACTGTTGTCTAAGTGACACGTGTACAGGTCCCTCCGATCTTTAAGGAAAATATGACCGTTGTAGAAGGAGCTGACCTTACCTATAAATAGGAGCTCATTTGAAAGAGCTCGGGGCTGATGGATGATAGCTAAAAAAAGTGCTGAAAGGCTGAAAAATTTTCTTGAAGTGATTTCTAGAGAGAGAGGGTCTTATTAACTCTCAAAGCGTCATGCGACTCCGAATGTTGGTGATTACATTCGAAGGCTTCCGGGGATAGGAAGACAGAGGTGCCGACTACCTTGAAGTTCGAGGGCTTCCTTGCTGAGGAAGACAGAGGTTGCCAACTACCTTGAAGTTGAGGGCTTGCGGGGATAGCAAGACAGAGACTCCAATCTTCGTATCGAGGGCTTACCCTGGTGTGGGTAAGACAGACTTGCTTGAAAGTATAAATCAAGGGACCTTTATCCAAGGTTGTTGGATACCCTTCTCTTTAGGTTAAAAGACTATTATCTTGTTTCTTGTAGTTTAACTACTTGTTTTATTTCAGCTACAATTTGTATCTTAAGGAAAGTATAACTTTCTTATACTTCCTTACTTACTCTGATTCATTTAGATTCCATACGCTTTAAGGTAGAATCTCATATTGTAATTGTTTGTTAAGTTTCAATCTTCAGAACCATATTTCTGGAACCTACTTTTGGAATCACTTTCCAAGTTTAGTTCGGTGTTAGAGGTGTTGTGAATTTGCTTAGTTTAACTTTGTTAAACTTAGCCTTTTCCTTTACTTAAGGAAAACATAGTTATTTTTAACTAACATTAAAGGTTCCAAAGGAATTTTTAAAGTATACAATTCACCCCCCCTCCACTTGTATATTGAGCATCTCATACTATATTTCGATCCTACAATTGGTATCAAAGGTTGGAAACCACTTACTCTATACCAATCTTACATTTGGTATCAGAGCCAGGTTACTGAAATACTTGTACTCACATACATGTTTTTCTTGCTCACTTTATCCTTCCGGACTTTTTCATTCCGAATTTTTTCATTCCGAACTTTTCTCATTCTGAACTTTGTTATTACGATTCTTTGCTACTAACAAGTTTGTGTGCAAAGTAATTTCTAATATGGCAGGAATTAATGTTGGATCTATTGACAATCTAAATCCTACAAGACCACATATATTTGATGGTAATGACTATGAATACTGGAGAGATCGTATGAAGACTTTTTTTATTAATACCAGAGTAGACAACTTTTTTATGCTTACTGGTGATTATAAAATTCCTGACAAGGAAGTCAGAACCTTTACTAACCATGAAAAGCAAGAATATCAACTCAACTATAATGTACGCAATACTTTACTATGTTCAATGACTAGAAATATATATAGCCAAATTTCTTCTTGTGAAGCAGCTAATTTTATATGGAAGAAGTTAGAGGTTACACACTTTGGGACTTCTAAAGTTATTGAGACTAGAAGAGCAATGCTTAGAGATGAATATTATGGCTTCAATTTTCCTTATGGAGAACCTATCTGTAAAGTTCAACAAAGATTTATGACTATCGTCAACAGTCTAAAATCTATGGGAGAGAAAGGTTTAGATGATGAAGCTCTTGTGGACAAGATAATTGATATTGTACCCAATGAGTGGGAATCCAAGAGAACAGCTATAAATGAGAATAGGAAGTTAACTCAAATTACTCTTGATGAATTATTTGGAACTCTTCTATAACATGAAACAAGAATGAAGAGAGATGCTGAAAACATCAAGAAGAAGAATAGAAATGGTACTGTTGCTTTTACTACAACTTCAAATCAGATGAAAGCTAAGACTCCTGAGAGAGTTACTAGATCCAAGTCTAAGAAAGTCATTTTTCAATCCGAATCTAGTGAGAGTGAAGTCTCAGAAAATGAATTAGCCAATCTTGCTCGAATGATGAACAAGATAGCTGGGCAGAGAAACTTTCAATCCAAGTATAAGAAAAAGGACAAGAAAGATAAGAAAGATGGAGATGTTACTTGTTATGAATGTAAAAGAGCTGGACATATTAGACCAGATTGCCCTATGCTCAAAAAGAAAGAAAGGAAGATAAAGCTGAAAGAAGTGGAAGTACAAGAAGAAAATTCTAAGTCTAAGGAATTCCACTCCGCACCACCAAAGCCAAAGAAGAAAAAAGCCTATCCTGATGAGGTTGTTACAAAGTGGAGAGCTAATAAAGGGAAAAGGAAAGAAGGGGATCCGCAGTTCGGATTCGACCCTGCGGAGGCTAAGGCCTTGAAGGAGAAAACTGCTTATGAGCTTGAAAGACAAGAAAAGCAAAAGAAGGTCAAGAAGAAGATGTCCGAGACTGAGGTAGCTCAGGCCTTGTTAAAATTCAATGAAATGGTTTCAGCAACTATTCCAGTTCCGAGATCTTTCTCCCGGGAATCTCTACCTGAGACTCCAGGAAGGAATTTTGCTGCTCCGGAAGAGGCTCTTGCTAACAATTCTGAGGAAGTTGAGCAAGTGTAACAAATAGAAGAGGGTGATGAAGGAAGTGGTGAAACCGGAGATGTGCTGAAACAAGTAGATGATTACAAGGGAACACCTTCGGAACACTTATCACTCCGGACTTCAGATGATGAATCTTCGAAGTTAGTTACTACAGCAATAGAAGAAGAGAAAGGAGAAGAAGAAGTTTCCTATCATGGAGAAGAAGAACAACTTTTACATGATATTTCTCAGATGAAAAATGTAGAGGAAGGTATTCAAGAAGTTACTGATGAGGAAGATAATGTCGTTCAAGTTTCTGATAGTGAGAAGAGAACTCCGGAACATGACTCAATTCCGAAAAAAGATAAGGGGAAGCAAATTCTTGCTGATACTCCGAGCTCAGGAGAAAGGAAGAGAAAGGAATCTGGCAGTTCTTCTAAAAGGAAGTTGGAGCTTATTGAGGAAGAAAACTTTCCAAGCAAAATTTTGGATTCAAAGTCATCATCATTGGTGCATGATTTTGTTGTCCAGTCTTTAAAGAAGTTGGTAGGAACCATTCCAACCTTTTCTAGTATTGACTCAAGATGCCGGATTCTCCAACATGCGTTGAATTAGAAAACTGACTCCGTATCTATGGTTATGGATAAGTGTGTTGAAATAGAGGCTCAGTTCAAAACATTATTTGTTGGTTATGAAGCTCATAAAAGATCTTGAAAGAGGATGACAAGCTGGTCTAAGAAGACTGTGAAAGAGATGAGGCTGCTTGATGAGTTTCAAGACAATGTTAAAGATGCCTTTGAGACCGAGGACAAGACGATAAATGAGCTGAATTCCTCCTTTGAAGAAAAGATGACTGAAGAAAAGAACTTCCGGATTCAAGAAGTCAGGGATCTGAATGGGAAACTGAATTCTGTTTCTCAGAATTGGAAATTTGAAAGGGATCATCAGATCTATTTTGAAGAAAGGATGAAGGCTCAGGAAGAGAAGATCAAAGCTCAGGAAGAAAAGCTGAAGGCTCAGGAAGAAAAAATTGAAGCTCAGTCCACAAGAATAGTCGTCTTAGAGAAGCAAGCTGAAGAAGATCATAAAGACTTAAAGAAGATCAAGACTATTCTAAAGGGGCTCATGTCAAAGGAAAAAGATCCGAAATAATCTAATCCGATCTTTTTTTTGTATTATTTTTGTTACTGACATTCCAAACCTAATGAAATTTGTGTATCTCGTTTCCATTGTTGTCATTACTAATCTTTCAGGTATTTTGTTATTTTTTTCCATTCCCTCCAATTCTTTTTGAAAATCACAAAGGGGGAGAAGGAAAATATCCTTAAGAAAAAGAAGAACTCTAATAAGAGTTTATCAAAGGGGGAGAAAGTAAAAATACCCAAGGAAAAAGAACTCTAATAAGAGTTTGTTTAAGGGGGAGTTTTTCTTAAAGAAGACCTTCTTATGAAATATTACTCCGGAAATATGAATACGATCCTTAGAGTTTTAAAGCCTAAGGGGGAGTTAGTCGTATTCATCTATATCCTTAAAACAAGGGAGATAAGCATTAATATGTTTCTTTCTTCTTAGATTTTTTTTCGTAAGGATGTTTGTGCTTTCCAAAAAGGGGGAGATTGTTGAGTCAATAAGGTTTTCCTTATGACTTTTCCATTCCTTCCTGTTTTGAAAATCACAAACACCTTATCTTAAGGAAAATTTCTTTTATAAGGAAAAATGCTTTCTTAAGGAAAATAGCTTTTATAAGAAAAATTATCCTTATCAGATTTTCATCCATATTTTTCTTAAGTATAAGTTTCGGATTCATTTTCTTGGAATCGTTGAAACTTTGATATAAATCATTCTCTTTTATGATTCGGATTCTGGTCAAGAACTATAAGGAAGTTTCATTCCGAATTCCGGATATGAACTCTGACTAAGTTCTATTCCAGATTCAGGATACGAATTCTGAAGAAGAATTCTCATTACGAATTCTAATGAAGAAATCTCATTCCGAATTCTAATTAGGAATTCTGATGAAGAATTCTCATTACGAATTCTGATGAAGAATTCTCATTACGAATTCTGATGAAGAATTCCCATTACGAATTCTGATGACGAATTCTCATTACGAATTCTCATGACGAATTCTCATTACGAATTCTGATGATGAATTCTCATTACGAATTCCAATGACGAATTCTCATTACGATTTCTGATGAAGAATTCCTATTCCGAATTCTGATTCCGATTTCACCTATTAAACAGAATTTGAGTATCTTTGTTTTATACACTCTGAATTAATTCAGACTCCGAAAAATATCTTTGTTAGAATCCGAACTTTTATATTACTTATACTTCTAAAATTAGTCTACTCTGTTTTGTTGTTCCTCACACTCTGAACCTTAACTTCGAAGTTTCCATTCCGAACTTTTATGATAGAGTTTAAAACGATGTCGTCTATTTTGTTATAAACTAACTGTTGTCTAAGTGACACGTGTACAGGTCCCTCCGATCTTTAAGGAAAATATGACCATTGGAGAAGGAGCCGACCTTACCTATAAATAGGAGCTCATTTGAAAGAGCTCGGGGCTGATGGCTGATAGCTGAAAAAAGTGCTGAAAGGCTGAAAAATTTGCTTGAAGTGATTTCTAGAGAGAGAGGCTCTTATTAACTCTCAAAGCTTCGTGCGACTCCGAATGTTGGTGATTACATTCGAGGGCTTCCGGGGATAGGAAGACAGAGGTGCCGACTACCTTGAAGTTCGAGGGCTTCCTTGCTGAGGAAGACAGAGGTTGCCAAATACCTTGAAGTTGAGGGCTTGCGGGGATAGCAAGACAGAGACTCCGATCTTCGTATCAAGGGCTTACCCTGGTGTGGGTAAGACAGACTTGCTTGAAAGTATAAATCAAGGGACCTTTATCCAACGTTGTTGGATACCCTTCTCTTTGGGTTAAAAGACTATTATCTTGTTACTTGTAGTTTAACTACTTGTTTTATTTCCGCTGCAATTTGTATCTTAAGGAAAGTATAACTTTATTATACATCCTTACTTACTCTGATTCATTTAGATTCCATACGCTTTAAGGTAGAATCTCATATTGTAATTGTTTGTTAAGTTTCAATCTCCGGATCCATATTTCTGGAACCTACTTTTGGTATCACTTTCCAAGTTTAGTTCGGTGTTAGAGGTGTTGTGAATTTGCTTAGTTTAACTTTGTTAAACTTAGCCATTTACTTTACTTAAGGAAAAAATAGTTATTCTTAACTAACTTTAAAGGTTCCAAAGGAATTTTTAAAGTATAGAATTCACCCCCCCTCTTGTATATTGAGCATCTCATACTATATTTCAATCCTACACTGGGTTGAGTCGGACTGATCGGGTTGGACCGAGCCAGAACCCAACCATCCCCTTTTCACAAAAATATTCATAACTTCCAAAATGTACCTTTGATTGATGATCCATTCACAATGTTAGGACCCTCACAATGAGGTGGTCCTTTGATATACTGTAAGTGGATTTTGGAGGAATTTGACTTATGACCTTTGGCTTGAGGAATAGTTTATGCTAGAACAAGCACACTACAAGTGGGAATCCTACACGTGTTTCTGATGAGATGACTGGTGACTCAGTGGGTCTAAGTGATTGAGCTGGTTTAAGTGACTCAACGGGTCTATGTGGCTCAATGACTATAAGACACTCATCAGGGATGAGTGCGTTGACAATATTGGATGTTTTGTGATTACATCTGACTGTATTGATTTCATACTTTATATTTATACCATTGTGAACCGAAAATACTTTATGTATTCTTTCCATTGTGGCCATATCATTGTGGTTTGGGGTCCTTACTGAGTATCACATTACTCACCCCTATATGGCTCTACCCACACATGTCATCTCTTCTATTAAGGACCAACATTTTGAAAGAGGCCTTAGTGGTCTGGGGCTAGGTTCTTACTAGTGAGAACCGACATATGATACGTATTTCTACATCTTTAGGTGGCATCCATTCTCCTGCACTTCAAGTAGGATTTTCTAAATACAGACTTCAGGATCTTATAGTTGTCTTTTTGTTGGGATTTTATTCTCGCCCCTTAAACATTAAGGTTTGAACTATTACTCCCAATGGTCATCATAGTGGTTTTCATGATTTACTCAGTGTCTAATTTTCATCATTTGTGGGATTGCATATGTGTGCGTGCATATAGGTTTAAAGGCAGTGCCTCCCATTTGTGAGATATGCCTACTTGGAGCTAGTCACCAACACCCAGCCTATTAGAGGCATGCTGGGGGTAGTCACTACACGGATCCTACTGGGATGGTTCGTGACATTATTCAAAATTTACTTTATCAGGGAATAAATTATGATGTTTAATGAATCCATGTTTTATGATCTATGTGGCATATTTAAGCATGAAATTTAAATGAATATAAATGGTGAGCCATAACTGTTCTCTAATTCATTCAGAAATATTTAGTATCAAGATTCATTATGTGAAGTGAGATTTGAATCATTCCCCTCGATGTGAAATGACATTTGACTAATGATCCCCCATGTCAAATGATCTTTGACTCATGCTCGTCAATGGGAAATGGGCCTTGAATCATTCTAATATCTGGTTTTCTATTGTTTCAACATTTCCAAGATACGATTATCAGGCTATATGAAGAATTTATAATCATGTACCTTTTATGCCCCATCGATATTCTTATTTTATAACAACTATTGTCTTCCTCCTTTTATTTATTGTTTATTCCCTTACTTGTTTTTATAGCTCACCCATTTTTTATGTTTTTCCTCAGGTTAACCATGTTGTATTAAGTATGACGGAACATTTTGGTCATGTTAATGAAGTCTTCAAAAATTATGTATCTTTTCATGTTATAATTTGTTATGTGATGTACCAAATTACCAAAGAAAATAGACCTCTCTGTCTTCTAAGTTTTATTATTTGAATATTTATTTAATAATTCATGATTAAATATGAAATAAAGAGACGAGGTTTACATATACATACTCCAGTCCCTCCTCTAAAATTATAAAAAAATGAGCACTGATTAGACTTAGATTCAGCTTCTTGAATGTTCTCTTTAACTACTTAGATTAATTAAACGAATTTCCTTTATGAATCATGGTGGTAAAATGGGATTAAATCCAAGATAAGTCTTCCAAAATCCTCTTATTGTACCTCTCCATGCTATGAAAAATTTGTACATATAACCCATTATTTAGTGGTTCCCAGGAAATGACAACATAAATATTTTCCAAGAACATAATTAATCCATTCTCAGAACTCAAAATGTCCTAGGAAGTGAGCCACATGGATCTATAACTAGAATTATGAGATATTAACATAAGGTTAGTTTTCCCAAAGAAAATATATTACCATCCTCAAGTTCTCTGCATGATCCTCTTAGGAAGTAGAGTATATGAGTACGTATTAAATGTTTTAAACATCAAATCAGTCTATGTATGAGTGTATGATCTATTTAAATAAAACTATAAACACATAGGCCGAATTTTTCACATTGAAAGGTTTCACTGGGAACTCATAGTGTCTATAGAAACATCTGAATTCTAAATTCAGTATATCAACCTCACAAACTCTCAGTTGGTGCTAGTAGCACCTGAGATTGATATTCATAAACCATATCTCAACACAAAACTATTCATAGAGATTTTCAATCCTCATAAAGTGATACTTTTCCTTTATCATGTCTTGGTTCTGGTTATTATAATCCACAAAACACTAAATATCTCATTTTCCGTTTTCATGTACAACACTGATGCTTCCCAGAAGCACATTATCTGAAAAGAATACTCTCTTAGAGGACCTCCAACTGCAACCAAATTTTCTACAGCTTTTTAGGGGCCATAAGATATACTTTATAAGACATCAGAGTTGTCCTATAATGCAATTAAATGCATAGATCCATATACCACCTTGAATGTAGTCACATAATTTCCTCTACGAATAAGTCCATAAAATTATCAACGACTATAAGAAAATATTTAATTGAAGATAATAATACGTACTGGGAGACACTTTCAAACTAGTAGTGACGGGTAGCAACTACATGCACCAAACATGTACTCATCCCACCATGAGATCCCCCTCACTAATAATAAAGAATCTAATCCCATTAGTGAGAAGGCATCTGACACATCTGCAAAAACAATAAATATGGGATTGTACCATTGACAACCAATCCATATCCAATATGATTCCATAGGGTTTCATCATGATGACCCAAATTGTCCACAAGAAAATATCTCCACCAAGTGAGAGATAAATCTACCCATAGATAAAAGTGAACAAATAAGTATTACTCTTTGAACCCTCAAGGGAAAATTACTAGGCTAACATCTCATCTTGGAGCTCCAGATATCACACTAGTATTAAAGAAATGATGGAATGACTCAAACCTTTAAAACTTGTTTTGAACCAAGAATAGAATAAAACCATATCATAGCTATAATCATATATTGAGTCACTAGGTTATAGGCCTCCATATCATGTAGCTTCCCATGGAACCAACCATCAGCTTGCTATGCCTAATGTTGGACACCTGGTGGTGGTGGTGTAAGGAGATCATAATTTTATCCACCCCTATGTAAAATATTCCTAAGGAACAGACTACTACTTTTTCAAAACCACATAATGTGGTCTACCCAATCCTTTCCCGAGAGATCAATGATCATGTTGCTTCCTTTGTTTTGATGGTCCATCATCTATCCCCCCTTGCACATAAAGTTGATAAATCACATGCCAAGTGACGTCACTCGTTACATGCATTGAACCACCCCATTTTTAGGCCTCATAGGTCCCGTGTGCTATACCTATACTATAGGAACATGTGTCTATTTCTATTCAATAAAAGATATCCTATGGTGGGATCCCTATAATTAGAATCTTCTAGATAATACAGAAAATTCATAACCATGATTCCCACTGTCAAATCTCGCTACCTTTCATCACTTTGTCTAGAATCTCTATATAAATAGAGAGTGCTTCAATAATCTAACATGAGTGGGAATGCATAGGGATAACACGCTGGAATATAAATCTCTATAGGGAACCTTATCATATTTATGCACTAGGAAGTAGGAATCTCAAATAATGGTGAGGGAGTATCACATATGGTTAGTGATCCCTATGAAATACTCATAAACTTTTATCCCTCCTTGCTCCATCTCCAAATCACCCTGAACTTGAACTGAGTGCAGGCATGATGGGTAGTACTCCATATGAAACATTTGTGGTAAGTATGTCCATGAGAGTGTCAACCCATCATTCATATGAGTTACTGAACTCCACTAGCGCCCAGATACTCCATGGAAAGTACTAGCTGAGAGCACAAGAACATAACCAATCAATGTCTTCAAATGCCTAAAAACTCATATCACTGAATATGGTCAATCTTCCACTACATGGGGATCAGGAACACCACAAAACCTCATTAGCCATTGGCACTAAAACTTGCAAAGTGCACTAAGCTTACACACATCCTCAACAAGATTTATTGATTTAATCTTCTATTCAATGGGAAAGGGTGTTACTACATATCTACCTTTGGGAATGATACTGTGTAATGTCCCCTAAATTGAGGCCTCATCACTCGTCAGATATTAGTCATGATCTAGAATTAGTAACCTATCTAGTTATGTTCATGTGGGAACAGATATTATTTAATCAATAAATACCATGGAAAGATGATACTATATATAGGGGGAGATTACTCTAGAAGGATAGTAAAAAGTATCAATCCTATATGATCTTGTACCATTTACCCCTAAAACCAATATCTTAGTTTAATGACTTGATAAGAAGGTAGTCAGTGTCCTAGTGAATAGATAGGTTTTCTACCACACCAACCAAGGTTCCCTGTCATGAAAGCCACACTTAAAAAACATTGACATTTTTACCCACAATCCTTACAAAATACCCATAATTGGACTACTACAAACACCATCCAAAGAAATAAACTACTCTAAAACCAATCTAACATGACCCAACTAAAAGGGGATTCAACCACACCAATCCTAAGTCCACATGCATAGGCCATGGGCTAGTGAAAACAGCAAAAAGACATAAATTAAACATGGATTTTTTGATTAATTTACCTATACGCATCCAACCATCCTTATCCATGTGGAATTGTATTTGAATAATAATAAAATATGAAACAACTAGAGAATAACAACACATTTAAAACCTGTAGGGAGAAAAATAGTATGATAGTATAATTTGGAATTTAAAAATGGAAAAAATACATGTCCAACCAGAAGGATGTATCAACTTGAAAAATATTGAAAATTAAATTGTTGAGAGAACTCAACTCCAGATGTCTAATCCCAAAACACCATATATAGTTGCATTCACCAAGGTGTCCATATGCTCCTCTTTAATATATAATGATCTTCCTATTATCTACATATGATATGCAACATTTGGGAAAATCCCATGTATGGGTGTGTATATACATACCAAGTAGGATGCCCTGAATGTTGAATGGTGAGCAGTGACATACAAAGTAAGAATAAAAATTTTAACCCATTAGAAAAGTGAAACAAAAACCTATGAATAGTGATATATTCTCATAATAAGAAATACACAAGAGGGAGAAAGGGGATATCATCCTTTAAAACAACAAAATTTAAGAGTCAACCATAAGATCTAAGTGTCTGTTAATCATCTTTAGCATTTCACGTGTCAATATGAAGATGTGTCCATGTCTAGAAACACCTTGAAAGTGTGCCTCATAGTTAAAGGGGGCATAAACTATTGTTAATGGACCCATTCCCTAGTATGACAGGATGATTCCTCTTTGTAAATAGAAATAGGAACCATTCTCTATTCCAACATGAATGTTTCACTCTATAGATTAATAGATGACACCTGCCTTCTTCCAACATGAGGGTTCCACTATGTTCGTATAGGACCCATTCCTTAACTCCCTATGAGGGATCCACTCTAATTTTATATGAACCATGCCCTTAATCTATAAGAGGGTTTCACTCTAATTTTAGAGGACATATACCCTAAAACCATAAGGGGGTAACACTATAATGGTAGAGGACCCATGCCATGACTCCATAGGAGAGTTCCACTCTAATCGTAGAGAACCCATTCCCTGACTCCATAGGAAGGTTCCACTAAAATGGAGGAGAGAGAAATCATTCCCTATCCCAATAAGAGGGTTTCACAAGATCGGTTGACAGATAAGGGACCTTACTGTAACTCTATTAGGGGGTTCAAATATGATGATCTCATTCGATAACCACAATCATCAAGTGCCATCAATTTTTTATCACACTCAAGAATATCTCACATCGTAATGCAAAATACACAACGAATGACTCCATCATGTTTTACGTAGAAAAACAAAAATGATAGGCCACACATGGTCCAAAATCCATTTTAAATAGAGGAGATATGAGAGGTATATGTTTCATAAAAAAGATGGATACATGGCATGTAAGGGGACCCACATAGTTTGTGGTACCACATTGCTGCCTGGACATGGCCCCACCGATATAAGTCTCACTTAACATGTATCCCTACATGGTGTGTAAAGGACCACATGGCATGACTGAGTCATCCTGAGGTCCTAATATCACTCATGCACTTATCCATTTACCT
The DNA here is from genome assembly GCA_963277665.1 of Viscum album. Lineage (NCBI taxonomy): Eukaryota > Viridiplantae > Streptophyta > Magnoliopsida > Santalales > Viscaceae > Viscum > Viscum album. Next base: position 1,805,720,588 of record OY728146.1, read on the forward strand.
TTTCCATATCTATGTACACCAGTTGTGTATTCTATTCATGCCCATATCCATGTACTACGAGGGCTCACACTGGGTCACTATTATATGGTCACACAACATGTGGGGGGTCCCCCATGGTGTGTGATATTTAACTCACATTTAAAACCAAGTTCCAAGGATTTTCTAATAACATTCCAAGTATTCTTCCACACTAAACAATGTGTAGTCACAATTTTCACATAATCTCAGAATTGTTATGAATTCTTCATTATATGCATATTTTACTAAGAATATTTCCATATTTCTTTCCATAATCAATGGGTGAGGGATTTTATTCATCATTTTTTTATATAGTTTCCATAAATTAGATTTCCTTCCTTCAGTTCAACATTTGTATTCACCTCGCAAGCCTCCCGTTCTATGGTCAACTCCACTTCAGATTCTGGATCCACGAAAAAATCAGTCAAAACCCAGAACTCATCTTGATATATCATATGATCATTGATCCATTCATCACACATGAATCATCCATGAATATAAGGTTATGATCATGCTCGTACATGACCATCATTGTTGAACCATGGCCCCATATACCGACAATGAATAATGTGAAGAAGGGTTGGGAGAAATGAAAATTAATATGGGTGTCGCCATATTTTACCAGAATTGTTGTCCAAAAAACTAGACTGGGGATAGTTTTTTGAGAAATCATGGGAAAATGGATTAAATTAATAATAAATTGAAAACTAATACACAAGAACATATAACGACTCAATTTAACATAGATCAATGAGAAGGAATTAATCATTCTAAAAATATTAATCATTAGGGGGGTCCCCTAATGGAAAGGCCTACATCGATTTAGATCGATCATTGTTTAAGAACACTTCTATATAATTAATGAGGAATATTCGTTGTGTTCTCTATGCCTCAATTTTCATTAATATGTAGTCTGGTCATCATATGATCTCAATCCACTAATGAATAACATGGATTTTTCCTCTCAAAGATCCCTTATTTATAAATATTACACTATCAAATTTTCTATAAGAGCATATTTGAATATGGAATTGTGTTAAATGAATTTATTTAATTATTGAACCCTCCAATGGTTGACTTAGTCAAACACTTTTCACTGGATAACATTAGGTCATGCATAGGCTAAACATCATCTTCAAGATTTAACTATTGTCATTGATTTTCAATCAATGAATCTATTTATGAGATATCTATTTTTTTTTAAAACTGAGTATTTGTAATATAAAATCTATTTCATATTTTTATAAAAAATAATTCTGAGAACATTGAACCATGGAATCACATACCCTCTCAGTTACATGCTCCAAAAAGTATTTCTAAATATATTTCAAAATAATACTAGGGAAAACAGGGTCTCTACAAGTAATTTGACGACCTTCATATGGGTTGGATCATGGCTTAATGTGAGATGTAGATGACTGATCGCCCTTGAGTAAGAATGGATGGTCAAAGAATATTGGCATATGACCGATCCTTATTCCTTTTGTTATTAACTCAAGGTTTTTATGATGCCCACATAAAACCATCAAGTTTAATATCGAAATCATTTAATTAGGCACCCTACCTAGTGTATTTGGGTATGGAACATGTTTTATTACAAGGTGACTAATTTCCATATTTCATGGTGCTGAATTAGGTAGTCTCATGTTTCATAATGGACTTGTTAGAAAAAGATCACATAACTCATCTGATTGTATCTACATTGCGAGTTATGTTTTTGGGTGGATGTGTCTCACAAGCATAACTACACCTAATATAATAATTTCATGTACATCAAATTAATAATAATAATTAATAGGATAATTGAGGCATTGGGGTTTCTAATGGCTAATGAGACTCACCCCTGCTTGCATACATGACTTGGGTATCGACGTTTATTACTATAATTTATTATTTTATTTTATGAAATAATTATCACATATAGATGGAATCATGCATTAATTAGTTTGTTTTAGATACAGTGGATATTTTAGTGTGGTATGTAAGCTGAAATTAAGGCCACATATTTAATTTTCATTTATTATTCAATAAGTACATGAAAATGTGAATCTTATATGTGAGGCGTTTTTATTTTTTATCCACTTCTATGACATTTATATGTTTGACACATCATATAGAGATTTTATTTATTAATATTCTATACTATTGGGGATCATAGGGATCTCTAATTTTTTCTATAGGTTTTTTGGATATCTATTATACAGACTGGTCATACAAATTTTTAGTAGATTTACACATGATCCTCAATCATTATTATAGTGGGAATGGTCTCCCCTTGACTATGTTAGCCCCTTTATGTTAGTAAAAAACCTATCCATTATCTAGAAACATGCCAAAGGGTATATAGAATCCCTTTATGGGACTTGGTTTTGATTCTATGGAAATGGAATTAAAACGTGTTATTAGAGCATGTATTTTGTGGGATAGTGTTAGGTAGTGCTCGATTTAGGTTGTTAGGGATTGTGAGATAAATCGATCACATGAATTTCCAATATGAAATCATTTAAAACCTATATTTCTATGGGAAGTACTATTTTGGGACAAATAAACCCATATTGAGTGAGGTAGTGGACTAGAACATGAATCCCATTGTGGGAAGGATGAGTCTCAAGATGAGTCATAAGTTTCAACTGAGTGCCAACGAGTTCTTTATGCATCATGGTGTGGCAAGATTACGACATGATACACAAAAATATGGGAGTTATTGATTGATATTATGCCAAATAAATTTTTTTAATAATTTATGACACTTATAATATAAATGATATTTTCAAACATTTGTTATGATGGGTTATTAAATTAATATAAATATGAGGTGTAGGTTGATAGTTTTTGACTATGATTATTTTAAAACAATATTGAAATTTATTTTGGGTATTCTCTTTTAAAAAACCTAATATTTGAATAGAAATTAATTTATTGTAATTATGTGTGTGAAAATGATTTTATTATTTAATTTTACTTGATATTTTTTGTAGAGATAATGATTTTGAAATGGGTTTGGATTACTGGGTATTATAAAAAGATTAATTAAATGAATTTTGAATGTTGATTTAAATGTTTATTTTAGAAATAATATTTTTTTAGAAAAAGGCAATAGCTCGGATATCGATATTAGATGTTTGGGTTTTCATTAAAAAATCCTTGGATTGCATGAGGTGTTTTGAAAACTCAAGTGATCTTTAGTGTGTATACATGTTTTTTAATGTTTTTTTAAAATAATAAACTAATAAATTTTAGACCATGTCTGTTTATATTTTTTGATTTGGATAGGGTTGAAATTGATTCATTAATCATATTCTCATATTGAGTTCAATTTTTTATTGTAAACTACAAAGTCATATTGGGAATTTTGTTGTGACATGAGTTGGTGAGATGTTTGTAAAAAACCGATACATTTATAGACCTGGTTTCTTGTTTTTCTGTGGTTGTATGGGAGTGGCTAGTGGTTATGAATTTAGTGGTTTTGAAATGATTGTGTTGAGAGAGGAAAATTTGGGTGGATATGGGTTATCAATGTGGTATATTCTATATGGATGTGAATTTAGTGCGTTTAGATATTGGATCCCTAATTATGTTTTTGGATTATTTATCAGTTAGGACCATTTGATGTTTTTTTGGAATTTGAGTTTGATATACATTGTGTGAGATTATTTTAGAATATTATTTTCATTGGTATCACTAAAAAACATAGGATATATTGTTAATGATAGTTCAATGATTTGGGGATTAACAGGTGCAGTTAGGAATCATATCATTATTTGATGGTGGTGATTAGTGGGATGCTTGGGGGTTGATCAACAATGTTCAAGAGTTATTGTGGCTAAAATGGAAAATATAAGGATACTCCAATGGTTAGGATAATATAAATGGTTGTGTCTATATAACACTTCTAATGAGAGGATCAGGGGAATACTGGAACTAGTTGAGGGATTTGTGAGGTGATAGTGGGACACTAGTGAGTGAATAGATCTGGTTTGGAAACTCAACTGTGGTGTGGTATGTAGTCCATATGCAGTAATAGAATTTAGATTAGTGATTGGATATTGTGAAATGGAATCAAGATCAAGTCATATTTTGACATGAATAGAGGGAATGTCAGATTAGAGGAATCTCACTACTCATTGCATAGTATGGAGGTTGATTTGGTCATTGGAAAAAATCAAGTGAGGAATTAAACATTTTTATAGTTTTGGACTTCAGTGTGAATGTTTAAATTATTCCATCATTTTTCATGGAGCTTAGGCATTTTCATTGGATTATGTGGATGTGTGACGGTTATTGAGGGTGATAGTTTTCGTGGAATGTTTTTATAATCTAGATTGACTAGTGTTTTTGTTTTTAGATGAATGAAATGAGGTATAAAATATTAATGGGGGAATTGATTATGATGCAGTTGAGGTGGTTTTAGGATCTAAAAAATATGTTTAGGGAAACACTGAAATACCCATTTTTGGTGGTTTTTATTATAGAGTTGAATCATGTTTGGAATTTGGTGATGATGCCTAGATTATTAGTGAAAATTTTGAAAACTATGAAATGTTAAGGATTTGGTCAAATGATTACCATGGATTCTAAATGTTGGGAATCATTATTTTTGAGATATTATAGAGACCCATGTAACAATTGGTTTTAAGTTCAGGGGAAAATATATGTTTTAGTGAAGGGTTTTTTTTTAGAAATATTAATCATAATAGAATTCCAATAGTTTATAAACCATATAATGGTGATTTGTATAGGGTATAAGGTTTAGGGGGTCTCTCAAGTGTTCAAGGGGACATTAGGGTTGGTTTTGAGTTACTAGGCTACTGAATGTTGTAGCATTAGTTCATTAATGGTGTGATCCTATGGTTTCTATTGTGAATGTTTTGGGAAGAAGATTTGTCCCTTTCCTAGAAGAAGGTTCATGATGTGAACCCTTTTTTGTGTCATGAATTAGTTCATAGACATGTTTTTATAAAATTTCTGAACGGGGTTTTAAATTTAGAAATCTCTTGGGTTTCTTCTCCTCATACACACTAGTATAATGGATGTTGAGCCATATCCTCCTCAACTTTAGTGTACTGTAATCTATCTCATCTCGGATCATTTATTTTCAACATTTTAGGCTATGATCTATCATCTCATTCCTCATGTATTTATCCCTTATTTTTATATTATTTTTTGTTTATCTAGTATGGTTTTGGGTTGAATTATTTCATTATATCATAGATAAATCATCTCTCTTGATATGGATTCATTTTCCAACTCATAGAGGACATACCCAAGGTTCGTATTCAATCTTTTTTTTTGAAATTAGGATTAATGTATTTCGATTCATAAATTTATTTACATTTTTTTGATAATTCGGGAATACATGGACATCAATTTGGGTATTAAAATTTGGGCTTTTGTGTGGATTTGGATCAAGTGATTTTCAAGAGTGGACCACACCCAGTTTTTTACAGTTTTGGTGAGTGGAAGACATCACGTTAATTTTGTTTCATTATATGTAATTGGAATAATTTTTAATGAAATGAAAAATACATTAAAATTTAATAAATAAATAATTATAACGTGTATATAATTAAATATAAGAATTCATTACTTTATATAGGTACATGGGAGCTGAGGGGATGGTTTTATGAGCCCCGGAAGTAATGAATTAGACTTGAATGAAATGGATTTTCATTAGTTCAGTTAGAGTCCATAGAGTTTTGAGACTCATGATTAATTGGAGAGTTTATTTTCATTTGATTCATTACTATATCTTCTTACATTTAACATGAATTTTCAGAGTTCCTATAAGGATAAAATAGGTCCACATTGGCCTAATAGACAACATGGACCATATAACTTCCTAAACGGTTTGATGGTGACACCATTGTCAAATAAGTACCAAATTACCTCTTTGTGGCTTTTCTTGTTGGTGTTCATTGGATTTCAGTGCAAATTACTTTCTTTTAAATAATTTATTTTATGAAGAGTATTTTTATTTGAAATACTATTTTTAGAATAAAAATTGGGGGGGGGTTGAAATGTTTTTTCATATGGTGTTTCAATATGGACATTGGGTATTCCTATGAGTTTGGGGATATTTTGACCTAGGTGTCAGCGTGAGTAATGTAGAACACGGTGCCTTCAAAATGGTTTGAGAATAGGTTTTGAGTTGGATTTTAATGGATTTTTGGAATGGATTTTCTTGAATTTTTTAGTATATTTGACCAAACGTAGATGATTCCATGTTTTTCAAATATTATGGAGATTTTTTATTTTGTTTTACTCATGTGCATGTTGATTCATGATGATGTGTGTTATATGTTCATTCTCAGGTGAACATTTTTTTCATGATGATGCATTTTTTATGTGTTATCATATGTAACATTTTTTCATATCAATGTGATAATTGATCTAGATGGATGTGATAGGACCCTTGAAGGATGTGGATTTTTTGATTATATTGAATATGTTAGACTATTTACAGAGGAACAAATACCATGGTGATGATAAGGTGAGCTATGTGATGGGATTAAATAACTACTTACATTACACATGTTTTCATAGGTGATATACTCAAAGTGGGAGAGGGATCATAAGGCCATGAAAGTATTTTAGGGAGTACACTATTCTTGATTTAGGGCCTTTAATCAAGTAGACATGGGTCGAGACAGTAGGCCATTTAACATGAGATTAGGCATGGGATGAGAAATTCCCATGAGAGGTATGGGTAGAGATATGTTACGAGATAATGGAAATGGTCTTTGTAGGTTTTGGTTTAGGATTTTATATGGTCTAGGTCATGATTTGATATGATACATAGGCGATAGAACTCCATTGAGTGATATTGGATGTGTTGAGGATTATTTTTGTATGATCATTCTCAATTCCTTTATGTAATGGGTGGGGGTTTGTACGATTCCCAACCCAGTATATTTGGGTGTGGGATGGATATAATTTTGGTTGGAACCATACCCTACATATTTTGGTATGGTTCCAGATATGCATGGGGTGACTTTTTATAGCTGGCATATTGAAAAAGAAGGTAGTGTTTGGTGTCATGGTGCCCTAGTTAGCACACATTGACCTGACATGTGTAATTTTATGTACACAGTTTATTGTGATTCTTGGTTGTTATGTATCCTTGAAAGGACTATACCTTATTTTTTTTCATACACATGTACTTGATCAGATGAGAAATTATTTATTTTTAAGGAATTAATGGTTCCTACTAGGTAATTGGAATCACCTATTACCCTCATATATCGAATGTGATTTCATGTGGGAGGGTAAATTTTGATATTTTATCCCATGAAATATTTATTTATTGTTGTTAGACATGTGGTTTAGTCAGTAGTTTTTTGATTATTTGGAAATGTTAAGATGATTTGAGTGTTATTATAGAGGCAATGTAATTACTTTTTATTTATTATTTGGAATTTAGTAACCAGTGTGACACATATATTTGATTCATGACATTATAACTAGTGTTTCTTCTCTGTTATGTTGGACAATTTATCTAGCTCGTTTACTTCTTTATACTCAAGACTGTATGGGTCTATGAGTCTCTTTATTTTATGTCTACAAGTTGTTTCGATGACTGTTCTCTAGATAAATCTTTCTAGCATTTTGGTTGATTCTATCATGTAAATAATGATTTATCTTTGAGGGAAAGGTATCACTAATTATATGTTATTCCATTATTTCTACTTGGTAGACTATGGTATATGTTGTGTTTATTCTATGGTGTTGTATCATTCCCATAAATATTCTGTTAGGGGGCCCATTCCGGGGCATTATAGAGAAGAAAATAAAACAACATTGAGTTTTTGTTATTTATATTGATTAATGAGGGTAGCCTAGTGTTTCAAATAGTGTGTTAAGGAAAATAATGGAATGGTTGTGGTGAGATTTGGTCTCTTGGATTTTTGGGAATATTACCCCAGGTTATGGATATGGTATTTGTATGTAATGGATGACATTATTCTGTGAGAATGTGTTGTGGGATACATGTTTTATTGTTGGTGATATTGAGCACTAGATGTGGGAAAACATGGTCCATTGAGTTGATTCGAATGGCATAGACCATTTCCAGACATGTCCAATATAGTTCTCAATTGAAGATGAAGGTTCAGTAATTGTATATCCTAATTTGTTGGTAACTTCAATAACTGTGGGTTTTTGATGGGGATGTCGTGGTCGTGTACACACAAGGTATGGACCATGAAGTGGTATTGGCCAATTGTTTTGGTGGAGGTATCTGTAAATAAAGCAGCAGTGGGAATGGTGTTCACCATCAGTATAAAAGAGATTATCACCACAGATTTTTAAGATTTATAGGGTTTGAGACCAAAAATGGGGTTTCAGTCCCACTATTTTTGTGGGAAAATTCAAATAAGACATGGATGGATTGGTATTACCCTGTATTGGGATTTTAAGGTTGCTGAGTTGAGAGTCTTAATGAATTTGGATGTTTTGGGACTGGTGATATGTCTTGTTCATGACTATTTGGGGAGTTGTGATTATTATGGATGTTTATGTAATATTTCACATGTGGTTTCTTGTAGTAATTATTTGATTGAAAATAGAACGTATCTTTGGGTATGACATACCATGGATGAATTATTCTACTCTAGAAGTTGATGAGAAAGATAAAGGTTTACTAATGTCTATTGAGAACAAGGGGTAGTGGTTTTTATGATATATGGTTTAATTTTTTATATACACTAGTATATTTTTGGATAAAATCTTGAGACACTGTTAGTGGTTGTCTACTAAGTTGACACAATAACCCGACATGATCTCTCAGAAAAAAATTTAGAAATTTTGGATCATGTTAATATCTATGTAATGGTATTGATGTCCATAACCAAGTGGAGTTTCGACTACAAATGATGTGAAAACGAATACATGATTTTGTGAACTGACTGAGTGGTTCCTTGATGATGGGATAACACCCATTTTATAATAGTTATATATATTCATATGTGATCATCCCATGATTGATATTGGTTTTTTATATGAATATGAAGGAATTATAAATATTTATTAAAGTGATATTATGTTTTGTTTTGACTATTTTTCAATGTTTAAAATTTCATTTATTATGTTCAAAATGTGCCTTCTATTATTTCAAAAACAACATCAACATCATCATCATAAAAGTGTATATTTTTACAAATATCACCCAGTAGATAATCTATACAAGTTATAATCCTATTAAGTATTTGATAGGACACCAATCATCTAATTGTACACCGTTGATTCAGTTACAGGTGAGTGGTTGTGGGATTTTGTGTTGTTACAATATCCATTGGTTGAGGTTTGATTATTTAATTATGGTTATTATGGTTTTGTGGTAATAGAGAGTTAATCTAGACTATAATAGAGGGTTCCTTTTACTTCTAGAGTTAAATGTTTTTATGTAAAAGTGATGCATCACTAGTCATGAGACTGAGAATGTGTTTTTGGAAATTAAGAAACCTTTTTAACCTATCAGAATGAGATATGATCTATATATTCATTAATATTTTTATGCAGGTTTGACTTATATGTGGTATAATATAAGACTTCTGAATCATGATTTGTTGAATATTGGATAAGATCAGTTTTAGGTGTTATTAGGGACACATTATTATTGAAGGATCTTATCCTTGAGTGGTAACAAGAGTTGTTGGTAATTCAGTAAGGAATTTTTTCAATTCTTTAATTTTATATAAGGTTTATGGATTTGATACTATATTTTCTTAATAATATTACAAATTAAATTTTGATATATTTTTTGATATATATTTAAGGGTATTTAAAGATATTGTGAACTTTTTTTTTACAAAAATATTTGATGGGAATGACACAATGGAGATATTTTTGTTAATTATGGGATATGTTCTAGAGTGATTTAAAAATAGCATTACATTGAGTAGATATTTAGGTGGTATTTCTTTAATTTTGGAGAAATAATGGACCGTGGGAGGTAATGGAAGGTTAAATGAGGTTATGTGAGGTGAGTTGTTATGTAATGGTTTGAGGGTGAGAGAAATTCGTTTTATGTCTAATATATATATATATATATATATGGATGAAACCATATAAAATTTTACTTCGGATGGATTATATTAATCAATGAAACATTATGTCAAATATTATAGAGGATTATTTTTATTTTATTGGATGGTGTTGATGCGATGTTTTCCATGTAGATAGATATTTATTTCAAAAAAGATATGTTGATCCACTGTATTGAGAATCTTAGTTAGTGAACTTGATTTTTCTTACATCCAATGTGGACAAAGAGGATATTTCATTGGTTATAAGGGATTATTTTTATGTGTTTCTAGATGAGATTATGAGTTTTCATATATTAACAAATATTGAGTTTATAATGAATCTATACATTTGTGATTAACCAAATAATATAATAAAATATAACAAAACTCTAGTGAATGGTTTTAAAGTAGGGATTAAAGTTGAATGTTTATTATAATGATGATTTATTTGTCATTTTGTGTCTCCATACAACACTCAATATTTACTTTTTAATAGGGTAGATAGATTATTTATATAATATATAGATTACTAGGTGGGTTTATATTGATTGTTAATTGGGTGTTTCAACCATATCATGATGATTCTATAGTATCTTTCATTCTTGATATTCTAGTTTATTTCAAGACAGAGTATGTTCAAGTTCAAAATTTATTATAATGATGTTTTTTTGTCAGTGTGTGTCTCCATAAACTAGTCAAGTTTTATTTTTTAATAATGTAGATATAATATTGATATAATGTATATATTACTAGTTAGGTTTATGTTTATTTTGAGTAGGGTGTTTCAACCACATCTTGATGATTCTATAGTTTCCTTCATTGAAGATATTTAAAATTATTTCAATACAGAGTATGTTCTTAAATATTCTCTTAATATTATGTTATAGTTTCTAATGGGGGATTAGTTTCATTTGAAGATTTAATTTTGTTGATTATGATCAATGTTATTTCCAATAATGGTATCGTAGTGGACCCATTGATGATTGAGATTGTTGTTGGTGGCTAACACATTCATTTAAGAGACATTTGGAGAGGATTCATGGTAAAAGAGTAGGAAATGGAATGTGATAGAGTAGATAAATTATAATAAACTTAGTTATGAATATATTAATTAAGGAGCACATATTTATTAGATAAATTTTGAATCTTTATTAGTGAATTAAGAAGAGGAATCATAGGTTGGAGATTCCATGGTGGAAGTGTAGAGTGATAAATTTGGGAATAGCGAGGTTGTGGAACATCAAGTAATATTATTTGGGATGTTATTTATTCATTAATTTATTTATTAAATGGTTTTTTATAATTACCATAGTTCATAGTTGGTATATAATATATATTTTACAAAGATATATCTCACTTTTAAGTGGGATTTTTTGTATAGGGATGAAGAATATAATAGATGAGATTATTTTTTAAGGTCTGGTGTTCTAGTAGGTGAATGAATCTATGAAGGTTTGTAACCACATTTTAAAATTCCTCAATCTAATTTGATGTAAATTAATGTAAATATATTCCACTACCAATTCACATCACCCCTTATAATGGGTTGAAAAAATTTATATAATCAAGGATTGATTAACAATATTGGCACATTTCTTATTAATTAAGGAATCAATATCGATTGATTCTTTAGTGGAGATTTATCTGATGGAGGTGGTGAAGCTTCCTGGATCCTTGAATATTATATTCTGTAATTTTGATTCTCGATATATATAAATTAAATAAAATGGATCCTAGTGTGCATTGTATTCTGACTTGTATCTAAAAATTAAATTTTGTCAGAAGAAAAATTGTCAAAATATGTAGATGATCTATACATAGGAATGTATATTTAGATCACATATCATGGATTTTTTTATGATAATGGTTTTCTCATTTATCATTTATATTGTTTTTTATTATAATAGCTTCCATTAACCCATTGGTATATCTTTTTTGAGTCATTGAATTAGTGTTCATGTTGATTATCAATATGTTGGGTAGACATTTGTATGATCGACATAGTGGGGAAAACATTGGACTAAAAATGATCGATATTTTGAAAATTATTTCATATCTCATGAGTAATACTAAGTGTAGATAATATTACAAAGAATATTGGATTATGGGACTAATAGAGCTTGTGATAGGGGTTATATTATATTAAAAGTCTCTCCTTGACATGGGTAGTGAATTATTAAAAAGGATTCAATGTTTTTCCCATTATTATGGGATCTTTTGAGATATTTAATATTGTTGGAGTTTTATATTATCAATTTATACTAACTATATAGATGTAAAATGTTTTTTATATGTTCCTTGTGTCTCAAATTTAGAATTTTCACCATGATCCCCATTAGGTGATTAATTATCTTAATGTGCATATTGAATATTATGTGAACATTGTTGAGATATAAATTAAAAATCATGTTATAAAAGTTAATGTTCTATTTTCTTGAGTTATTTAGAGGCACAATGGGGTAAATGAATGAGCTAAGAGGAGTGAATTATAGAATCATGTGTAATATTTTGATTTGTTAAGTTTTACATTATTGTGTTCTAATGTGGAATTTTATTTACATGATAAAAATATCCATGAAGCTATTTACAGTTTTTATTGTTACATTTGATGATCTCAAGGATGAAATATTTTAAGGCATTATATAATATAGTTTCAAACTATTTTAATATTTTTATATTGATATATTTTTTTGATTTTCAGTAGAAATGTGAAAATAGAAATTTTAGAGTTCTTGAAATGAAATTTTATGTGCACCATTTGAGATGTGATATTTGACTTTTTGTGGTAATTGGATAATTTCTTAAGTGTTTTTATTTTCCCATAGATATTAGGTAGTAGTAAAATTTATTCAATTATTTATTATTTTTTTATGTAATTTATATAATAATAGATTATTTTTATTATGTAAAAAATTTGTCACGTGATATAGTTTTACATCATGTAAATGATATAGATATATTCAAATAAATGTAATCAAATAAATATTAGATGATGACATGGAATATTGAAGAAATTAAAAGAGTTATTTGAAAGGAATTATTGGGAATGTTAGTGGAACCATCAATGATTGGTAATTAAAGGATTAATTAGATAATTACTAGAAATGAATCCTTTGAATTGATTTGAATTCATAAATGGCATTTTCCTCCCTATTATATCCTCTTAATAATGTTTTTGTAAGAACACTATGTAAAATATAAATAAGAAAATATGTAAACAAGGAATTAGATATAGATAAATGATTAGTGAAAATCATCAAATGATTAAGGAATTATGATTATTGTTTAATCGAGTTAGATGACTCAATCTATTATATTTTAATATATCCTTCAGAATCAATAATTATTTTTCTTCTTCTTATTGGTAGATAATTCACCATAATATGGGAAAATGAACCCCTGATAAATTATATATATGATTATTGATATGATGAATAGAAATTAATATTAATATATGATATGGACATTTATGATCATGATATTTATAAAAAAAGGTTTTTATTGGTATAATGAAAATAGATGAAAAATAAAATTGAGGAATTTTATGGAAATTGATATTAGTGAGGATAAAATATGGAATTCCTTGGGAAAATTACTTCATAAGAATGGAATTTGAAATGAAAAATGAAACTAGATAAATGGTTGAGAATGATTAACTATGGACAATAATATGTACTTAATTATATATTTTTTCTTGATAAATAACTCAAATTATAGGAATTATGGAGTGATTAACTTTTTATGAGAATTATTAAATAGTGGAATTGAAATTTAGAGATAGATGAGAAACAAAATTTTTTAATAATATTTTTATATTGTTAGAAATTATGGTGGAATAATTTTTCCTTATATATTGATAAATGAATGAGATAGTATTTTGGAAGTCTAAATACATTGGAAAATAAAATTATTGAATTGATGTCAAATATGGTTAGTAATTATTGAGTAATTTATTTGATTATTTAATGACTGGGACATTGTTGGTTAATTTATTTAAGTATATTAATGTATCATTTACTAATTCACCATATTTAACATGAATCTTAAGATGATATAAAACTATAAAATATAATTTCTAATGTGTGATGGGAGAATTTATTTATTTTTTCATCGATCATAACAACATGTAATAAAGTCATTCCACTCACTATGAAATTTTGATGAAGTGATGGAGAGGGATGAGGGAGGAGTTGGAAATCAGTAACATGAGTGATGTGAAATATATACATGATTTCATGCAATATTTTAGAGTAACGTGAAATTTTGATGAGAGTAACATGGGGTTGTATTAAATTTATGAGGGGTTTGACACATATCCAAAATGAGGAATGTTTCGATTCAGAGTATTGTACTACTGAGAGGGGGATGGGAGAATTAGTGATACTCTGTTTTTTTAATGTTTATTTTCAATTGAAATAACCCTCGCCTCCTATTAAGGATTTCAATTTCTTGCTAAGAAAAAAATCAACAAACATACAATGTAACACAAAGATTTACATGTTTTACTATTCAATAAGAATAGATACATCCTTGGTATGGTTTGGAAATGATCCCATACCATATAATCCACTACGAAAACAATCATTGGATTATAACGAGTAGGATGTACCCTTTCACTCATGTAGAACTATTAATCAATCCCACTGATGTGTGTTCTTCGTCTTATCACAATAGAGTAATACAATTGTATTGTAAAAACTCATGTTACCTGTGCTAATTTTCAATTCAAAAAATGTGTTCAAATTATAATACAATTAATCAATTCCTAACCCATAAGAATGGTATGAACTACATGGGATTTTTTATGAAACACTGAGTATGATTCCTTCGAGTAAGATTATTTCAAAAATAAAAATCCGAGTCTGATTCTTTCAATAAAAAGCTCCCATTATGATTCATTGATATAAAGCTCGTAGTCTGATTCTTTCAAAATAGAGCTCCCTGTCAGATTATTTAAAAACAAAAATCCCAGTCAGATTATTTCAAAAAAAAATCTCCAAATCCACTTTCAAATAGAAAAAATATATTATAAGTAGAACAACTTCAATTCAATAATAAAATTTTCAGGACGAATAGAATATGAATGAATCCGCACCACCGAAGACAGTTTTCAATCGAAAAAGAATTAAACTCTCCTTCTCTCTAGAAACCTGGAGTTTCTCTCTCTTCCAGTCACACAAGTCCATTGTATTTCATGACTTTTATAGGATACCTAAAACATGTTTAGTTGGGAATCCCAAAACATATTCTAGCTCAACTAAAATAACACAAATATGAATTTCTCCTAAAATATCCGAGAAATTATGAATTTTTCAATGCTTCTCAATTAATCTTGATGATTCTATAATATTCATCACTTTTTTTCAAGACTCCCATTTCAAATGTCAATACAATTACAATTTATGAGAAATATGTGGGTCTGAATCTGATTCCCTCATACTAATTTCTTTAAAAAACTTCTATATACCATACTAAATGAATGTGCTTGAAGAAATTCACTTATTCACTTGATATATAATTAATCTTTTAAAATAAAGTCTCCCCCTATGAAAATTAATTAATCAGTCTCCTTCTATCATATTTTCTCTTAATCCACATGAGAAAACACACTTCATTCACAAACATGTTCTTGTATCATGAATACCTTCATGTCTTTGAAAACATTTACCATCGTCTTTTACATCATCTGAATTCAATTGGAAAGTATTGTAACATTCCATTCAATCCTACTTATTTTTTTAATCTCCACCCAAGCATCTTATTTTCTGAATTCAAATGTTATGGATACTGTTATACTAAATAAGATCATATTTTTCTATGATAATTTTGGATACAATATTTCTGCTTACAATAATCATGGATATGATCATTCTAGTTATGATCATACTACTTAAGATCATCCTAGGAACAATCATTCTTGTTACGAACATTCGGGATATAGTCATTCTAGTTACAATGATTTCTGGTTATGGTCATGCTAGATATGATCATTCTGGATACAGTCATGTTATATATGATCATTCTAGATACAATCATTTCTCGAAATGGTCATTATGGTTATGATTTCTGGTTATGACTGTTGGATACAATACAATACAATATGATAAGGTTGATCTTCCAAGATATTATGCAAAACAATCTGATATAGTTCATTCTCAATAGACACCCTCTCATTCCTATTCTTCTACCCAAATACAATTATTTTGAAAAATAATTGGTTTTCATATTCTATGGGAACCACTTCTTCCATCAGCACCACTTAGATTAGAAACACTTTCCATCGGAATCCCTTTTCCCATCATCATCACATTTCATCAGCATTAACATTCCATTGGTACCAATTTCATTTACATTCTCCCGGAATCCACATCTTTTGCAATACAATAGATACAATATGTATATGATTGTTTGGAATAAAAAAATGGGTACCAATTCTTTCTCTCAACCATATGGATACGATACATCTTAAAGATATTCTTCTCTTCTTTTTTTGAATACAAATCTGAATTCAATTCATATCTGATTAGAAGCATCTCTTTCAATCCTTATTTATTCTATCAATATTGCATCAAAGGTTCGCAATAAAACACATGATTTATTTGAAATAAAAATCATTAAGGAACCATCACAATTAACACGGGTCTGATTCTTTTCTAAAAAACACGAAATAATTGTTTCCAAAAAACAAAGTGACGTGATTTACTTTCTTAAAAATATACCATGACAAAAAAGACCACAGATGAAACCTTCATCGCCTTGATCATCAAATTGGTCCCAACAATATCCCAATTTGTATTTTATTTTCATCCATGTTTCATAAATCACTGATCATTATAAACTCAAGAAATGGATTTCATATCAACAATTATTTTCCAATTTGAGCTAACTCATTGTATGAAACAAGAATAATTAATAGAAAAACTATACTATCCAAAATAGTGATCATGAACACCTGTTTCTTTTATTAATTCTTTCGAAAAAATAATTCAATATATTTTCTTACAACCATTCTATAACATCCCAGCCTTAATCAGGTACGGACAGTTTTTACTTTATTGTAGTCTAATTAATTAAGTGACCCATGGGAACGCACCTGCGCACCTCACTGTGTGTCCTGGGAAGCTTTTTATTTAATTTAAATAATTGCAAACGTTTCATGAAAAATTCCACGTCCCACTTTCACGCGGTGTTCAGGTTTTAAATAATTAATTAAGGATTGGAAAAGAGTAATAAGATATTTAAATAATATTTAAAAGAAATCAATAAATAAAAATAAATAAATTCTTAAATAAAATAAAGAAGGGGTTATAAGAAAAATTAAAATAACAAAAATGGGGGATTTTCATTTTTGATTATTATTATCATTTTCCATTCCATTCTTTTGTTTTATTTTATCTTTTTCTTTTATTTCATTTTTCCTTATCTTTTATTATTCTATTATTTCTATTTTCTTTTCTTTTTCTTTGTTTTATCTCTTTTATTGTTTCCTATCTCGTCTCCCTCTCCCACTTATCATGTCACATCCCGTAATCTCATCACACCAACTAGAAGCCCCTTCAGAAGGCCGCTTCTCCCCCATCCGATGTATGATTCCTTCGCTGCTAGGTTTTCAGTAAACCATAGAGAAACAATAACATTTCACAAGTTGAATCGCTCTATTCTATTGAGTATTCTGTGTGCAGTTCGTTGTGGAATATTCTTACCATATTTTGGAGTTTTTCTAAAATCCTTCATTTTCATCCATTTTAGATAAAATCAAAGTCTACCACAAATCATAGTGTTATCTATGACTACAAGGTAGGGTTCCTACTCTCTTTCCCTCCATTTTGTTGTGATTTATAAAAAAACGCACTATTGGTCCATTAGTCGGTGCCTACTCGCTTTTTGAATCTTTACCCATTTTAATTACAATAATGGTTTAGTTTAATTAATTCAGAATTAATCATCATAAATTAATTTTTTTGAATGGTTGCATCAAGATCATACACCCCTTTGGGTGTGCTGACATAGTCGGCATATTTTTTCGTTAGATGGGTTATTAATTTAATTTTCCACGGGTATTGAGGAGCCCCTTTTTATTGTTTTTAAATTAAATAAAGAGTTTTTTGAATTATTGAAACAAATATGGACACCCCTTTTGGAGTAATGACATGAATAGTGTATTCTATCATTAGTCGAGTCTATTGTTTGGTAAATTACACGTGTTCCGAGTCAACTTTTTATTTTAATTAAATAAAATAAATATTTGCATGCACATGAACTTCAATTGATGGATCATTCACACTTATTTTTATGAATTATTTATTATTTAAATATGCATTATTTGATGAGTTTGATATGATATATATACTGCCTTGCATGTTTTATTGGTGTATTTTTAAATTTATGCCTTGTGATGCATGGGTGTATCTAGATAGTTTTCAAGCTGCAACTTTACATGCT
This sequence comes from Viscum album, assembly GCA_963277665.1. NCBI lineage: Eukaryota > Viridiplantae > Streptophyta > Magnoliopsida > Santalales > Viscaceae > Viscum > Viscum album. The sequence goes on from OY728146.1 coordinate 1,805,739,070, forward strand.
GATTAGGTCACATCTGTTGCTGTGAAAAATTTAATTAAATTCATTGTGGGGAAAGGAGGCGGGTCCCATATTAAGGTCCATGCTTAGATCATTCATTCCTTACGAGTTACCTCTATGTGTCGGGGGGCGGTGTCGTTGGCTTTTTCGGACCAAGACTTCCCCGGACATTCTAATACTTTTGAGTGATACCGGTTCCAAAAGGGCCAATCAAGATAGATCCGTTGGAAATGTGGCTAAGACAACCTCAGATAACACTCAACCCCTTTTTTAATGATCAGGATGGACTCAAGGTAAAGCCATTCCTCGGGCGATAATTTTTCTTTCAAAATATTTCCTTGGACGAGCTCGATATCATTGGATAAATTGAAAGATGTTCCGTAGAGATACCTTCGGGACGGGCAAGGAATCCAACTCTCAACATGAATCATAAATAATGATGCACTTAAGGTTTATGTTATTGCTAATTGAGTATATTAATAATTGAGATATTTCCCCTGATATGTGGAAGTGTGCCTGATTGACACTGGACTTGAACCCCTAGTCAAAGCACAATCTTGGGGTATACTTTTTCTTGGTTTATATTTATTTCTGGGTTATATATATATATATATTTAATTATTTATTTGCATGTTTGTGCATTTCTACGGACACGTACCCTTTCAGACTACCAGCTTAGGCTAAAGCAGTTGACCAGGCACATGGGACGTTTTGGACCCAGGTCGACTTATTTATTTCCTTGCAATGGAATTTATTTATTTGAAATGGTTATGTAATGGCACACTGCATTTTTATTTTTGCATGAAATGGAATGGTTTAGACACCGTGGGTGCCGACATACTTGGATTTTATCTCACACCCTGCTCGGGCGTCGTTAACACCTGAGTTGATTAAATGCTCGTAGGTATTAAAAATGGGAAGCATGCTGCTTCCGATTCTTGACTGTTCGTTACTACATAGGATGGAGACTGGGGCAGAGGATCAGGCCTTGCTCGTGATACAGTTTCTACTTGTGTCTTTTCTTTTAGTTGACCGTGTGTTTGAGTTCGGTTTTCTATATTTTCAGATTAGACTCATATCATGGCATGACACTATTTTGTGTGTTTCCACACTTGGTTTTTATTATTCAGATAGATTATTTACATTGCTTCTAATGTAGTTTATTTATTAAAATGCTTCAAATAATTATTATTTGTTGTTGTTCACTTCCATTGTGATATTATCGGTTACCTATGAGGGCATAGTCTCCCCCATGGACACAAAAAGGGCCCTTACTGATAGTTGGCAGCCTATGGATTTCAGAGAGATGTGCATGAGGTTATGTGACACACCAGTCTGGACACCGTCTTAAAGGGGAGCTGGTTCAGGATGTTACAATGTGGTATCAGAGCGGTTTTTTTGTTTTGTCTTACTTTTTGGGTTAGACAGGAGACTAGGATATGGGGATTTGGGATGTACTATGTGCTTAGACGTATCTAACCCATGTACAAGGGAAAAATCAAATCTGAGGGTTACGATTACAGTTGTTGATTGTGCAAGTTACTATTGATATGATTTCAACATTGGGTGGATCACTTGTATTGTGTTGTTATAGTGTTGGTATTGTTGAGATAATGGGTTTACCATTTCATCCTGATGATATGAGAGAAATACATTCCATGAATCATAATAGGCACTATATTATTTAAAAACCTTGTATATTTCCATGCCATATCTACTTTCAGCGTGAATTTTCCTATTTTCATGTGAGTGTTGTTCTTCCTAGTGGTGAAATTTTGAAATGATGGTTTGTTGAATATAATGTTGTGATAACCTGTTAGATGTAATCCTGACATAACCGAGGATTGGAATATTGAACATGTTTAGTAATCCTTTTTAGTGGTCTCTTCCATCGTGAAACCCATCCTTTGAGGTGGGGTTTCTATTATTTAGTGCTTAGAGGAAGGCTTTGTACCTAACCTATTTTGCGCCTTGCTCGTTTTATCACCTTCTTTATTCCTTGTCTAAGGTGTATGTTGGCTGTTGTGGACAAATGGCACCGCAACATCTCCGTGATGTGCCTCAAGAGAGTGGCAATGAAATAATTCTAGAGATGGTGGGTCCTAAACCACCAGTGGTTCTTCTCGTAGAGATTCCACTGGCACTACCTATTGTCAATCTTTCGAGGGACCCTGAGGCTAATTTTAGGGATAATCTCCTCAATTTTATGCATTTAGTTTAGAATATTCCTAGACCTACCCCGTCTATGGTAGACCTTATGCGGGACTTTCTACAGCAGCACCCTCCCACCTTCTTAGGGAGTGGCGGCCCCCATGCTGCAGAATCAGGGATAGAAGCTGTATGGTCTATCTTCGACCACCATGAGACACCTCCAGAGAGAAGGGTAAATCTTGTAGTCTACATGCTTCGTGACACTGGAAAACGCTAGTGGGACGTTGTTTCTCAGGCTGAGCAGGCTAGTGACATGGCTTGGGCTGATTTCCAAGAAGCCTTCTACAATCACTTTTTTTTTGCAGACTCTAAGAGATGATAATGCGCAAAAGTTACTACATCATTAGCAGGGCTCTATGACTATGTTAGAGTATTCTACTCGTATAACGAAACATCAGTGTTTTTCCCAATCTCTTACTGGTGATGCGCAGACTATTGTGAGGAGTTTTTAGGATAGACTTTAGTATATTATCTTCTCGTAGGTGAACGTCTTATGTTAGACCACTGTTACTGAGATCATAAAAAAGGCTCAAATCTCAGAGTGAAATGTCAGGGAAGCTAAACTAGTGAACCCAGGCAGTTCAGTTCCGAGACAGGGTGGAGGCACTTCTGGTAGTAGGAAACGCCATTTTGAAAGTACACGCTGGGGAAATACTTGCGAAACATCATTTCTTGATAGCTCTGTAACATGTTTTCAGTGTTGTAGGGATGGTCACAAGAAGCCGTAGTGCACGAGAGATCCGAAGTAGTGCTGAGATTGCTGTTGGATGGGTCACCTTGAGCATTTTTGCCAATCCTTATCTTCAACATCCAGTGGTAGAAGATCCGCACCTACACCTCCATCAAATATGGGATCTATGAATCTATAGAAGGTTAGAATTTCTTTTTCCATCGGTCGATCAGTCCAAGGAAATGTGGGAGGTCGTGGTTGAGGAAATCATGTTCCAAACTATCTACATCAGCATAGTTTACCTGCTCAGCCCAACCAGGCAGCATATCAGGGTCGTGGCTAAAGTTCTATATATGCAGTGCAATCAGCGCTAGAGGAGTAGAGTGCAGGACCATCTACATTGAGAGGTACTATTCTAGTATCCCCTACCTTAGTATCTTCTATTTTTTATATCGTCACATCACACATTTCTATAACTACTACTATTGTTGAAATTCTTGGTTTTCCAATTGAGTACCACTGCGGTGTCAGGTATCTCAACACTCCACTTAGTGTTAGGACATAAGACATACGCCAGTTCCAAGAATGCCCCCTCGAGATAGATGGGTACCATTTTGTTTGGAATTTCTATATCCTCGATATGTCTTGCATCTAATTCAATCTTGGTATGAACTGGATTTCTTTTTACCATGATCAAATGGATTTCTATCGTTATTGGGTCTCCTTAAAATCCCTTGAGGGTGACACATATCTTCATAAAGGAGAATGGGACCTACAGGAAGACCAAGCTAAGCCTAAATATGCAGGGTTGGGTAGAGTGAATACTTAGTTAAAAAGTCTCTTCATGAGTGATCAGGGAACACAACTAGTTGATTTCCCTCCAGTGGTGGATCTTTTCAGGGACATCTTCCCAAAGGATTTCTCTAGCTTACCTCCTTTCAGATATGTGGAGTTCACTATTGAGCTCATGCCAGGTGCAGAACCATTGTCTATTCCTCCCTATAGAATGTCACCAACAGTGCTATAGGAACTAAAAAATCATCTTGAAGACCATGAGGTTATGGGTTTCATCAAACCTAGAACATCGTTGTGGGGTTCACCTGTCCTTTTTTACAAGAAGTCTGATGGAACCCTAAGGTTATGCATGGATTATCATCGAATCAACCAGCTCACAGTAATGAATCGATATCCATTTCCTCGTGTAGTAGATCTCTTTGACAAGATCTAGGGAGAAACTGTTTTCTCCAAGATTGATCTGAGGACGGGATATCACTAGGTGCGTGTGAGACTATTTGACATACCACGTACAACATTCTGAAGTATGTATGGCTTGTACGAGTATCTAGTTATGCCTTTCAGCCTCACGAATTCTCCGACAGTCTTCATGGCCCTGATGAACCCATTTTTTTATCGGTATCTTGATTAATTTGTGTTAGTCTTCATGGATGAAATCTTAGTGTATTCATATTATAGACACGACCATGCAAACCATCATGAGATCAAGCTGAGTACACTGAGAGACCACCAGATATACTCTACGCTTAGTAAATTACACTTTTGGATTGATAAGGTACACTTCTTGGGTCATATTATATCTATAGTAACGGTATCAATTGACCTAGAAATAGTGAGCAACATGGTTTCATGGGAGCTACCCAAGAGTGTATTTGACATCCAAAATTTATTGGGGATTTCATGATATTACAGGTGATTCATCCAGGATTTATCCCGCTTAGCAGCGCCTCTCACAACATTGACTAAGAGCGATGTATAGGTCATATGTGTAGAAGATTGAGAAAATTCCATTCAGGAATTAAATGGAAGACTGACCTCAGCCCCTATCCTGATTCTGCCTAAACCTAGTAAGAGCTGTACAGTTTATTGTGATGCTTCAGAAATTAGACTGGGTGCAGCTTTGATGCAGGGTGATCAAGTCATGGATGATGGATCCTTCTAGCTGAGACCTCATGAGCGGAACTATCCTACACACGACCTTGAGTTGGAAGCTGTGTTTCATGATCTACGTTGTTAGATACACTATTTGATAAGTGAGAGATTCATTGTTTACATGGATCATAAAATCAATAAATAAATCTCCACTCAATGAGACTTGTACCAAAGGCAATGTAGGTGGGTTGAATACCTGTGATCGTTCAAATTTCATCCTGCTTATACTCCATTGAAAGGGAAAGGTTGTGGAGAACGCTTTAAGCCGCAAGAAACAGATATATGCTTTACAGGTAGCCAGCAGTGAGTGGCAGTTGATGTCCTTGTTTTCAGAGATGCATCTAGAGGATCAAGAGCAGAGTGGACAATTGGTTCTAGCAACTCTTATAGTGAAATACTCTCTTCTAGAGAAAGTCCATAGACAACAGTTTATTGACTCTGAGGGTCTCATTTTGATGTAAATTGATACAAGAGAGAACCCACCTCCTGGTTGGATTATTGATGGTGATGAATCTCTCCTTTACCGTGGACATGTATGGGTACCTTCAGGTATACGAGAAGAGATGATTAAGGAATCTCACACCTCTATTTGGGTAGTTCATCCTGGGATGACCAAGATGTATAGAGAAACGTGTTGATATTATTGGTGTCCTGGTATGAAAAAGCAAATAGCAGATTTCATCACTCGGTGCTCCAACTGCTAACAGGTGAAGGCATAACACTAGCGACCAGCTAGACTCCTACACCCTTTATCCATTCCTTAATGTAAATGGAATCAAATCACCATGTATTTCATTATAGTCTTCTCAAGATCTCCTCGCGGAAGAAATGTAGTATGGTTGGTTGTCGATAGGTTGACCAAGGTTGTGCACTTCTTTCCTATCCGAGAGACCTTTATGATGGATGAGTTGGGAAGGATGTATAGCCAGGAAATTGTGTGACTTCATGGTGTACCTCGTTCTATTGTCTCAGACATGGATTCTCATTTTACATCCCGGTTCTGGAAAGGGTTGAAACAGGCACTGGGCTCACAGGTACTTTTGAGTACTGCATATCACCCCCCAGACTGATAGGAAATCCGAGAGAGATATATGAGTGTTATATGATATGTTATGGGCTTGTATCCTTGATTTTGGTGGTTCATGAGAGAAGCATTTACCTTTTTTCGATTTTATCTATAATAAAATCTTCCAGGAGACAATACAAATGGCTCCATATGAGGCTCTCTATGGTAGACTGTGTCCTTCACCATTATGCTAGCTCAAAGCAAGTTAGGCAGCTCTGTTGGGTCCTCATCTCGTTCATGAAACTTTTGAGCAAGTTTAGTTGATTCAGAAGCATATGACTATAGCTCAGTCCAGGAAAAATTATTATACCAATCGTCGCCACAGACCTCTGGAGTTTGAGGTGGGACATCAAGTCATTCTATGTGTTTCTCTTAGTTTGGGTCACATGAGGATCAGGAGATAGGAGAAGTTATCACTGATATACATCGGGCCATTTGAGATAGTGGAGAGTGTTGGGCCGGTTGCCTATCAGTTACTACTACTTCATAGGTACCGTGCCATACACGACGTTTTCCATGTATCTCAGCTTCAACAATATCATCCTGACCCATCTCATTCTTTTGTCCATGACGACATCGAGCTTGATGTTGATGCATACTTTACGGAGCATCTGATCTATATCATCAACCATAGCATGAAATTCCTCTGAGGCAAGTCAGTCCCACATGTCTGTGTGTTGTGGAAATACCGATGCGTTCTGCAGGAGACCTGGGAGTGAGTGACGGATGTATGTGCGCAGTGGCCGTAACTCTTCCCTGGCGATGTTCCACTACCATCATAAGGGAAACTTGGGGATGAGTTGTCTTAAAAAGGGGATGTTGTAACATCTTGACCTTAATCGGGTATGGACCGTTTTTACTTTATTGTATTCTAATTAATTAAACGGCCCGAAGAGTGCGCATATGAACCTCACTATGGGTCCTGAGCATATTTTATTTAATTTAAATAATTGCAGACGTTTCATGAAAAATTTCATGTCGCAATTGGGCGTGGTGTTCAGGTTTTAAATAATTAATTAAGCACTGGGAAAGAGTAATAAAATATCTAAATAAGATTTAATATAAATCAATAAATGATAAAAAAATTGAAATAAAATAAATAGGGGGTTGTGGGAAAAATGAAAATAATTAGAATTGGGGATTCCCATTTTTAATTATTTTTATTATTTTCCCTTCCATTCTTTTGTTTTATTTTAGATTTTTCTTTTATTTCCTTTTTTCCTTGTATTTTATTTTTTTCTAAATTTTCTTTTCTTTTGTTTTTATTTCTTTCCTCTCTTTTCTTTTTTCCTCTCTTCTCTTCCTCTTCCACTCATCATGTCGCACCCCTCAATCTCGTCACACCAACCACCAGCCCCTTCAGAAGGCCACTGCTCTTCTATCTGAAATTAGATTCCTTCATCGCCAGGTGCACATTTAACCTTATGTAAAGCCTAAAATTGTGCAAGTGTATTGGTTTGATTCCATTTATTATTATGTGCATAGTTTGTTTTGTGGAAGATTCTTACCATATTTGGGTGTTTTCTGAAATCCTTATTTTTCATCCATTTCTGGTCAAATAAAAGTCTACCACAGATCTTAGAGTCATATATGACTACAAGGTAGGGTTACTACTCTCTTTCTCTCTATTTTGTCATGATTTATAAAAAACGCATTGTTGTGCTGTTAGTCGGTGCCTACCGGCATTGTGCAATTTTACCCATTTTAATTATTTTAATGTTTTTGTTTAATTATTATAGCCTTAATCATATTAAATTAATTTTTTTAATGGTTGAAACAATATTGGATACACCTTTGGGTGTGATTACATAGTCGTCGTATTTTTTCATTAGTCAGGTTATTAATTTCATTAGCTGCGGGTATTGCGCAACCCCTTTTTATTGTTTTTAAACAAAATGAATAGTTGATTGAATTATTGAAACAAATATAGACACCCCTTAGGGTGTGCCGACATGATCGGTGTATTATTTCATTAGACAAGTTTATTTTTTGATTAATTTCATGTGTTGCGAAGAAACTTTTTATTGTAATTAAATTAAATAAATAGTTTTTTGGAAACGAACTTCAATTGTTGGATCATTGGCACTTGTTTTTTGAACTATTTATTATTTAAATATGAATTATCATCTAAATTTGATATGATATGTATATTTCCTTGCAAGATGTTGTGTTGTACTGTTAAATTTATTCCTTGTGATGCAGAGGTGTATGTAGTTTGTTTTTATGCTACGACTTTACATGCTAATTATGTTATATTTGCAGCTGTGAAAACATTAATCAAATTCTGGGTGGGGAAAGGAGGTGGGTTCTATATTAATGGCAATTCTTAGATCCTTAATTCCTGATGGGTTACCTCAACGTGTCAGTGGGTGGTGTCGTTGGCTTTGTTGAAACGACACTTCCCTGGACTTTTAAATACATTTGAGTGATAACAGTCCCAAAAGGGCCCATCGGGATAGATATGTTGGCAATGTGGCTATGCCTGGCTCAGATGACACTCAACCCCTTATTACGAGATCAGGACAAACTCAGGGTAAAGCCATGCCTCAGGCGATACTTGGCATTTCTAAATATTTCCTTGTACGAGCTCAGTGGCATTAGATAAATTGACGGATGTTCTATAGCGATACCTTCAGGACAGGCTCAGACTCCAACTCTTATCATGAACCTTAAATAACGATGCACTTATGGTTTATGTTATTTCTAATAGAGACTATTGAGAATTGAGATATTCCCTTGATATGTGGAAGTGTGCCTGGTTGACGCTGGACTTGAACCCCATGATAAAGCACAAGCTTGGGGTATACTATTTCATGGGTTTACCTTGCTTTCTGGTTATATATATATATGCATGTACATTGATTTCTACTGATAGGTACACTTTCAGACTACCAGCTTAGGCTGATGTAGGTGACCGGGCACGGGTACCATTTGGGACCCGAGCCGACTTATTATTTTCATTGCACTACAATTAATTTATTAGAAATGGTTATGTAATGGAACACTGCATTTTTATTTTTTCACGAAATAGAATGGTTTAAATACCGTGGGTGCCGACCTACTTGGATTTTATCTCACACCCTACTCAGGCGTCGTCTACACCCGAGTAGATTACATGCTCGAAGGTATTGACAAGGGGAAGTGTGCTTCTTTCTATGCTTGACTGTTCATTACTACATAGGATGGAGAATGGGGAAGAGGACCGAGCATTGATCGCGATGTAGTTTCTACTTTTGTCTTTTCTTTTAGTTGACTGTGTGTTTGAGTTATTTATTCCATATTTTCAGTTTAGACTCATATAATGGCATGACACAATTTTTTCAGTTTCCACACTTGTTTTTTATTATTCATTAGGATTATTTACATTGCTTCTACTGCAGTTTATTTATTCACATTATTCCACTAATTATTATTTTTTGTTCTTTACTTCTGCTGTGATATTATCTATTACCTATAAGGACATAGTCTCCCCCACAAACACAAAAAGGTCCCTCACTACTAGTAGGCAGAGTATGGAATTCTGGGAGATGCGCTTGAGGTTATGTGATGCACCGGTCCGACCACCATCTCAGAGGTGAGCCAGGTAGGGATGTTAGAGTCTCCAAAAAATACTTAGAATAGTTCACACACAAAATAATTATGAATTCATAGCTTACCTGCAACTCTCTATTTTTTGCAATTGATTTATGAAAAAAATTATTATCCCCCTTGAAAAAACAATCCAAAGGTAATATGAGAGAGGTAGAAAACGAACATACCTCAACCTTGAAGAGAAATTGGTTGGACACCCATGTTCAACCTTATTTTTGGGAATGATTCCATCGATAAAGGTTTCGTGAGATATCTGCTACTTTTTATGATGTTGGAACATACTCTATCTTAAATTCATTCATTTCCACATGCTCATTGAAGAAATTTATTTGATATCAATATGTTTTGAATGATAATATCACACTATATTCTTGGTAAGATTGATAGTACTTTGATTTTCACAACCCAAGAGCATGGGTAACTTCAATTCTCCATGTTAATCTTGCAATTATGTTTCATCCACTTAAGTTGAGTAGTGGATTGATTAGCCGAAACATACTTGTCTTTAGTCATACTGAGAGTTACTGATTTTTGTTTCATTGAATCTAACAAAAGTCATTCCCAAAAAGAATATACCACCAAATGTATATCTTCTATACTCAACATTTCCAGCTCAATCTATTTCAGAATACCCAAATAAATCAATACTATCTGAGCTTTAATACTTGATTCCAAATTCTATTTTGCCTTTGATGTATCTAAAAATTAATTTTCCAACCATAATATGTGATTATCTTGGATCACTCTGAAATATTTCACAGAAGGTAACAACATGAACAATATTAGGTCTTGAGGTAGTCAAATATGATAGACATCCAATCAGATTTCGATACTCTTTCTAATCCACTTATTTTACATCTCCATCTTTACTCAGATTTTTTAACACTAAAGTGGGTGAAGAGACATGTTTTTAATTTTTCTTTCCAAACCTCTTGAGAAGTTCTTTTTCATACTTTCTTGGGAGAGGAAAATGAATTTTTTCATTTTTTGGATTTGAAACCCAAAAAATTATTTCATTTCTCCTAGAATGGACATTTCAAATATAATATTTATTTCTTCAGAAAACCTCTCACAGCTTCTTTTATCATTCCCAGAAAATATAATATTATCAACATAAACAATTACAATGAGGGAATACTCACGACATTATCTATTGTGAAGATTTTTATCCACTATTCGTTTGTTAAAAATCATCTTTTTTAATCATGTATCCAATTTGAAATACCATGCCCTCAGAGATTTTTTAGGTTGTACAATGCCTTTTTCAATATTTACACACAACCTTCAACATCTCTAATATCAATTCCACATGGTTGTTCAACATAAACCTATTCTTCAAGATCACCATTTAAGAATACATATTTAACATCCATTTAAAAGATCATATAGCCTAGTTTTGTAGCGATAACAAGAAATATTCTGATTGTTTCAAGTCCTAAAACTAGAAAAAAAGTTTAATCAAAATCAATACCCTAAATCTTGGAATACCCTTTGCAAACCAATCTTTCTTTGTTTCATATAACTTCACTTTTTTCATTCATCTTATTCAAGAAAACACTTTTTGTACCTATGATGTTTTTTTAGTATTGTGTATAAGTTCCCATGTATCGTTCTTTTCAATATGATCCAATTCTTCATTCATTGATTTAAACCATTCTGAATGCTCAAAAACTTCTTTCACATCATTCAGTTCTACTTTTGAATATATAGAAGTATGTGTAATGGAATAAGTTGGCATTCTTGATTGAACCTTTTAATGTGGATAACCAATTATATTATGTTCTTACACATGTTTACTCAACCATGGATAAAATTTTTGATTGTCTTCCACGTCACTAGAAATAGTTGAGTCTGATTATTTACCTTTATTAGGATTACAATCATTACTATCCTTATCGTAATTATCTACTTCAATATGCTCAAATTCATTGTCTTCTTGAACATGTTTATCTTTCTATGATTGTTCATTCAATTTCACATCAATTAAATTGACAACTTTTTTTACATTTTTTTAGTATCTGTATCCACTTCCTTATAAAGAGTAACTGAGAAAGATTCAATCATTACCTTTCTACTCAAACTTTCCATAGTTTTCACATTTCTTCTTTATAATACAAGGACTCCCAAAAACTCTAACGTTATTCAAACATGGAGTTTTTACATAAAAAAATTCATAGGGAGTCATACATGATTTAGACTTGTAGAAACAATGGTTCTGAATATAAATAGCATTACTCATGGAATGCCTCCAAAAGTAATGATAAAGTCAATGCCCAAGTAACACTGTTCTTCCCATTTCCCCTAGGCTTCTATTATATCTTTCAGAAACCCCATTTTTTGTGGAGTGTATAGAGAGGTATACTCATGACTAATTCCATGATTCTCAAGGTAGTATTAAAAATATTAACTTTTTTATTCACCACCATTATTAGTTCTCATCTTCTTCAAAAAAATACTCTCATTCTTTACCATATTTTCTTCTGAACCATTTAATCATTTATAAAGCATCTGATTTGTTTTTCATGTACATAACACAAGTAATGTGAGTAAAATCATAAATGAAAGTAATGAGGTACTTATCTCTATGTGTTTATTGTTTTCTCATTGTCCCGCATATATCAGAATGGATCAGCTCTAGGGGTTGTTCTAAAAAAATACCAACACTCTTATGCACATCATTTTTAATTTTTCCTTTATGGATGATAGTGAAACACCAATATATTCATCATGGAAAATAAAAAATTCCTCGAATAGTGTATCTTTTAGATAACTTTCCCACGTTTCTATGATACATATTCCAACGAATTTTATTCCATAGATTCTTCTCTTCCACCATACTTATGTTACTAGAGTTTTTTTAACAACCAACCTAAAACAAATTTTCATTTTGTACATTGACCTCTTGTAACAATCGTTCCATATTCTCCACTCTTTACAAAAAATCAATCTTTATTGAAGATAACATTGTTAACATCATCACACAATTGTGAAACACTTAGTAGATTGTGTTTCAGTGCATCAACATTCAATGTCTTCTTAGATTACATATTTTTTTTCAATGATGTTGAACCTAACACCTTTTATTTTAAATGATTCATCATTTCCAAATGTCAGTGTTACTTATTTAAAATATATCACATCCTTCAACAATTTATGTTCTACTGTCATATGAGAATAACACCCACTATCAGGTATTCATGGTATTTCTATTTTCATGGATTTAATTCAGTTTCAATAATATGTGCCTTTTCTCCATTTTTTTCATTATTCACCTTTGGATTTTGAGAATTGAGAATATTTTGCTATGTGAGTAAATAAATGCATCCTTTTGTAAGGATTCTAGGTTGTTCACATATTTTACAAATAGTTTCCAAGGATGGGCACTTATTATCAATTTTCACTTCATTCTTTTCAGATATCTTCAAGACAACCTTCTCATTTTTATTTATTTGAGGAGATTGAATCCCCCTTAATCTCTTCCTTTCATAAACTATGGGATAATAGTAATGTTTTTATTGAAACAAAACACACTTGTTGTGTTCCTGAAACACCATAGTACCAGCAATAACCTAAGAAAGAGTATTTAACTCTAGAACCTCCATACATATCAGAATTGTGAATGTGTTCCTCCTAATTGTGAATGTGTTCTTCAGTTTGGTTCTTCTCATTATTTTTTGATTCACCATCCTTTCTATTATCAATTGTATTTCTTCTTTTCATTTATGAATTAAAAGAAGAAATATTATTAGAAAATTTTCGATATTTAGAAGGTTTTAAAACAATCTAAACCTTGTTGTTCTTGGCCACATATATAACATTCCCAACTTTCATCATTTAAAAAACAATTCCATACTTCTTCTCATGAATTGAAGGTTTCTTTTGTTGAACCTTCTTGATTTTCTCATTATAATTACATTCACTAACTTTAGTTATAGTGTTTTGGAAACATAGACTTTTCTTTTCATTTTTGAGTGTTTTTGTTGGACATGTTCCAACTCTTCTTCTTTTAATTACAACTTCACCTCTAAATATAAATTACGATTCTTTTCTTCTTCAAGAAATTTGTTCAAATCATCAATCTCTTTAATCATAATTTTTTTCGCTCTGGAAAAACATTCATGGTTTCTTGAGAATTTATCTTCCATTTTTTATTTTTTTAATCCTTTGAATCATTCATATACATTCTTTTAAATCTTTTTTATACGCATTTCATGCTGAGTTTCATCTTTGTTAAAAAAACTACTTCCAAATTCTTCATCATTCACTATTGAAATTAATGTATTTTCATTACCAAACTCAATGGATTTTTCAGATTGAACATCACTCTCTTCTTCTTCACCATATTTGGATAAGAAAATTTTTCTTTTTGGTGTGAAGAATTTATTTTCCTTTCCCTTATCTCCCTTTTTCTTACACGATCTTCATGCCATTATTTCTTCAATATCAGTATCCTCTTTTTTCATTATTCAAGAAAAAATAGTCATAATGTGACATAAAAATCCACATTTGCAACACTTCAATGTATGTTATAATTTTTTTACCTATACCTATTTTCAAATTGTTAGAAAACAAGGATAGTATTTCATTGTGATTTTTACATTCTTCAAAATGGACTAAAGGCCTTAATATTTTTATTATTTGATAATTCACCTTTTAAGAGGTGAGGTGGAACCCTTACAAGGACCATAGGATTAGAGACAATTACATGATCTGTAGGTCTTTGAGGAAATCTCTAAGACAAGGAAACATGGTACTTCTCCTCCCCAACATATGTCACGATATCAACAATCCACCTTTTCAGGGCCGGTCAGCTAACTATACTATGGAAAGCAGCATAGGCATGATACCAATTGAAAATCCATACCCTCCCGTTCTTTTAATTCTGGTTAGACCTAATCTAGTGAATGTGCTTACCCTAAATCCTCATATAAAGCCTCATCCCTTGTCGTTTGTGCGGTACATCTGCATCATGGTGATCAACGGCCTTGGGTTGGCTCGAAGGCCTTATGGTGGCCCTAAGGCCTTGAGAAACAAATATTTCGAAGGCCTTAGGTGGCTCGAAATTCTTGAAAGACCCGAGTACCAAACTGGTGGCCAGAGGCCCAAATGGTTGAATAGTTTTGACTACTGTAGTACCGAATAGAGCCTGCTATATTACTTCTACAGTACCCCAGAAATGTTTCTCCACCTAGATTTGATATCGGGTATCTTGGATGCACTTGACGAGTCCTCGCCAACTGGGCTAAGGCTCATGTTCTTTTTATATACCTCATTAACTGAGTCAAAATCACCAGATTTATCTTCAATAATAACCTTCTTTGACATCAATTTCCATATTTGTAACATTTCTTTATTCACTTTTTTATTACCTTCATATATGTTTTTAAAGTTACCCCATAGACCTTAAGATACTGAAACACATTTCACTCTCAAGAATTCTCTTTTAGAAACTGATGATAATATAGAATTATTGGCCCTCCCATCATTCTCCTATAACTTCTTTTCAATATGTGTAACTGCAGCACCATCATTAATTGGAAGAAACCCAACTGTTGCAACTTCAAGAACATCAAAGCTGATAGACATAAGATATGGAAACATTCGATCATTCTAGATATGATAGTTTTCCATCCATAATAGGAAAACCATTACTGTTCACACAGTTCACGTTCCACATCTGTAAATAATACAAAAGAAAACCCCGCCATTGATACCAATTGAAAGTGCCTAGTTGATGTATTGTATCACATAAAGGGGGAGGGTGTGAATCACAGATACTCTTTTTATTTTATGTTTCTTTTCAATTGAAACAATGTTCTATTCTTGTCACATATTTCTATTCCTTAATGTGAAACAAATAACGAAAAATCCAAAGGACCGCAATAATTTAAAAGGTTTACTATTAAATAAGAATAGATACATTCATAGTAAGGTATGAAAATGATCCAATACCGTACAATCCACTAAGAAAACAATCCATGGATTACAACGAGTAGGATGCACCTTTTCACTCGTGTAGCACTATG
Source organism: Viscum album (assembly GCA_963277665.1). Taxonomy (NCBI): domain Eukaryota; kingdom Viridiplantae; phylum Streptophyta; class Magnoliopsida; order Santalales; family Viscaceae; genus Viscum; species Viscum album. Next base: position 1,805,754,578 of record OY728146.1, read on the forward strand.
AAACAATCCCACTCATTCGTATGCTCCCTATTTTCACAATAGAGTAATAAAATTGTTTTTTAATAACTCATGTTACCTTCTATTATTTTGAATTCAACAAATGTATTCAATTTATAATACAATTCATTTATTCCTTACCTAGAAGAAATGTAATAACTACCCAAACTTTGTTATAAAAACTGAGTCTGATTCCTCGGTGTACGGTTCTTAAAAAAAGCTCCCAGATTAATTTATTGAATATAAAGATCACATTCTATTTCATTCAAAACAATGCTCTCATTTTGATTCTTTTAAATTAGTGTTCCTAGTCAAATTCGTTCAAAACAAATCTCCTAGTCCGATTTATTCAAAGCAATGCTCGAAATCATATTTTTAGATTGAAAAAAATAGTGTAGAATCGACAACCCTTCAATTCCAAAATAATGTTTTCTTGCCGAATTGATATGAATGTTTTGGCACCAACCAAGGAAATTTTTAATCCGAACAAAATTGAACTCTCTTTCTCTCTAGATACCTGGAGCTTCTGTCTCTACAAGTCACATAAGTATAACGTACTTCTTGCCTTTTATAGGTGACCCAAAACATGTTTAGGCTAGAATCACAAAACACTTTTTTTGTCACTTAAATCCACCCAAATCTAAATTTTTCCTGAAATTACAGAGAAACTATGACTTCTTCAACACTCCTCGATTCTTCTCAAATCTTTAATAATCTTCATCTCTTCTTTTCTAGACTTCCACTTCAAATGTCAATAAAATTACTATTCATGAGTAATACATGGGTCTGAATCTCAATCTCTCATACTGATTTATTCAAAACAATGATTGATTCCATACAAATTGAATGTGAATGATGAAATTCACTTATCCACTTGAGATACAATCACTCTTTTAAACAAATTATTCCACTTTTATATTTCATTCATCAGGATCATTCTCTCTGCTTTTCTATTATCCCACATGATAAAACACAATTCATTCACCCACATATGTTTATGTCATGAGAACCTTCAAGATTTTGAAAACATTGAGAATCAAATTTTTCATCTTCTGAATTCAATTGGAATGTATTGTAACATTCCATTCATTCTTACTTCTTAATTTTCATCTCCACCCAAGTATGATATTTTATGAATAAATAAGGTCTAGATACTATTATCCTGAATATGATCATATCTGGTTACAGTCATTCTAGTTACGATCATTCGGGTTATGATCATCCGAGATATGATCATTCTAGTTACGATCATTCTGGTTATGATCATCATGGATACGATCATTCTGGTCATGATAAATCTGGATACGATCATTTTGGTTAAAATCATTTCTGGTCATGATCAAGCTAGATACGATCATTCTGGATACGATGATGCTAGATATGAACATTATAGATACAATAATTTTTATATACAATCATTCTGGTTATGATTGCTGGCTTTGATTGCTGGATATGATACAATACAATATGATAAGGGTGATCTTCCCTGATACGATGTAAAACAATATCATATGATTCCTTCTCAATCGACACCATCTGATTCCTTTTCTTCTACCTTAGATATGATTGTTTTGGAGAAAAATTGGTTTGTCATCTTCAATAAGCATCACCTCTTCCATCAGTACCACTTAGATCGACACCACTTTCCGCAGACATCACTTTTACCATCAACATCACTTTTTCATCAGCATCACCATTCCATCGGTCCAACATTCATTTACCTTCACCTTGAATCCACTTCTTTTGAAATACAATCGATAAAATTTGGATACAATTGTTTTCTAATTGTTTTGAAATGAAATGGGTAACACTTATTTCCCTCTATCATCCAGACACTACAAATCTGAATGTGATTCTATTCTGATTGTTTTGAAAACAATCTGAACACAATTCTTTTCGGTTTAGAAGAATTTCTTTCACTTCCCCATTCTTCAATGAAGATTGCATCACAAGATCTCAATAAAACTAATGATTTATATGAAATGAAAAACAGAAAATAATCATCACAATTAACATGGATCTGATTATTTTATAAACAAACCTAAAATAATTGGTTCCACAAGACAGAGTGACCTGATTTCCATTCATCAAAACACACCTTGAAAACAAAATACAACACTTGAAACCTACATCACCTTGATTATCAGTATAGTCCAAAAAAATGCCACAAAAAATATAGCAAGCTAGTCTAGAATGATTCTTATGGTAAGAGGTAATTATAGTTTTTTTATAATAATATCTGCACTAAAATCTAGTATGAACCCCTACATGAAATCAACTACATGAATAGTTGGAGTTAAGAAATTGAAATGGGGTAGAAAATGATGTGTTTTGATTGAAAAGGGTATCTGATATGTGTTAAATGGGCGATGAGGTTATAAAATTACAAATGGAAAAAATATGTGTAATGATTGTAATAATATATCCCCTTCGATATAAAATATGGTAAAACTAGTTTACTGATATTAAAAACTTTATGTTTCTCTTGTTAGTATTTAGATGATCAGAAATAGATGCTAAAAACAATGAATCACCCTCTTTAAGAATCTACAATGATAACATTATTAAAATCGTAAAATATAGGTCATGTTCTAGAATTTATTCATAGTGTTCAATTGTATAGAATGGTTGGAAGGAAAATTAATTGATACATAAAAGTTATTTTGAGGGTTATGGTATTGTCTCCCTATAATATTTAATGATAAATGTGGGTGTCATGTAATGTTCATCAAATGATACATGAATGTAACTCCTACAATTCACAAAATTTTATAAGATGTATATGAACTTACTACATGAAATTATCAGCCACAATGCTCAATGTATCGACTTTCATGAGTATCCAAAGTTGGTGAAACTATTTGACTAGATGAGGCCATATATAAATAAGTGGTACCACTTGTTTACAATTGAAAACGGGATCATTTAATCAGTTATAATTAGTGATCTAATTGGATGACTTGTTTAATGTGAATGTAATTCTTATAACTTCGAAAGTAATAATGAAGAATCAGTTTCTCTGATATATGTAAGGAATATTATCTGAACTATATAATTCCTTATTCCATTTTTTCATTAAATTCTATTTCTATGTTTTGTTGAGGGTGTCTAAGGATCAATTAAAAGTAGTGATTTATGGTGGGGAATTTTTTACATTGTTTTGATATATAAAATGATATATAGTATCTTCTAGTGAAGGTATTTAAGGTTTCTGTTTGCACTACTGAAGCATTCAAACAATGTATCTTCTAAATAATAGGGATTTTACTCCACTAACATATGTATATAAAGATATATTCATGAAATATTAATTCACCATCAGACAATAAATTCATCTATCATCATTCATATATTGATGTTATTCTGATTCAGTTGGAGACATTGTATCAAATGTTCTAGAATTTAATCATCAAACAGTCTTGATTGGAATGGTTTAGGGGTTAAAATTTATCTTCCAGATAAAAAAATGATATGATTATATCATTCCAATGGATATTTATAATTATTTTATAGTAATATAATAGGCAAGGACGATGAAAGTATAACGTGAAGTTATAGACATAAATGTATTTGGGTTGATCAGGATGACATTGAATCAAAATATAGTGTTTAACTTTTTGGAGGTGAAGAAAAATAAAAATATTATGAACGATATAGATGAAATTTATGGGAAGATGAAATAATTGAATTAAGTGATCGGGATTTTAATTTTATTTGGTATGTGGTTATAAGAATCTAAAATTATTATTGAACATGTAAATGAATTTAACATGACTTTCTGTCCGGTCAAATTAGCTAATAAGAAAATTTCTGATATTTTTTGGGTAGTATTATGGTTATCGTCACATCTAGAGCCTTAGAATATGTATTTTTTTAAAGTAACTTTTAAAATTATTGTGAATATGTTTTTGATGATGTCAAAATTCATATTTTTAAGAAAGATAATAGATATAGGTAATTCCAATAACCTACTAAAAATGTGATAAATACAAAAGGATGATGGAAGTCTCCTCATTGGATGTCAAGTTGGAGGAAAACACAAGATAAATCAATAGGTAGGAGTTATGGAAATTTGACCAAACCAATAACAATATGTTGGAACATAAAGAACATAGGTCATTTCAATAAGGGATACATTGATTTCATGGGTAACTCTAGAAGGGAATCATTAAAAAGATCATATTATATTAATTATGTTAAAGGTAGTAAAATAATGTTGGTGATTTTCAACATTTCGATGGAATCATGGGTGATTGATTTTATAGAATCAAAGAATTTTATTTAAAAGAAAAAATTCATGTTTAATTATGTATTAATATTTTTTAGTAAGGTGTTATTAACTAATGATGAATTTTTAAAATTTAATTTTGAAGATAGATTTGAATAGTTATTTATCGAATGTGAGATTCGTGATTTTGAAAGGAGTATTAGACAAGCCCAATATCATAAATATTATAATTTCCATTGGATTTTTTTGGAAGAAGATGGATTAGGATCGTGCTTTAGGACTGAAATATTGAACAATAATCAAGGTTCCATGGTTATGTCTAGAGGTTTAATGGATGAAACCTTATATCTGACAAGGAGGCAATATAGAGAGATAATTTCTAGAGTGAACACTTTCTAAAGCCCATACATTTGGAATTATTTTCTTGAAAACCTCAATAATAAGAACATAAAAGTTCTAGTGGTAAATATATTACTAAATTTCAATCATGTTCTAATTAGAATCTATGATAATTATATTCATAAAGTAGAAAAAGTTTTAGATTAACATGAATGTAATGAATCAAATATATTATAAATTAGGAATTGTTTTGGATAATTTTTTGGTACCACTTTTAAATTTTTGATGATGCGATTGAGTGAGTAATAATTATTATTGATCTAATTTTTTTACAAGGAAAAAGTTATTTAAATTCATACAATATCCATAGGAATGAAAACATTACAGTGTTTTCCAATGGTTGTAGGAGTTAATGTAAACACCACATAGTTTATTCATTCCTTATCATATATTTAAATTTCACCAGTATGTTTTCATGAGTGTGTGTGGGATCCAAGTTAGTGTGAAGACTTAGGGTGAGGTTTTTTCTTACAATATATCAACACGAAAGAATTTATATTCTATCTTTTGATCAATTTTGTTCCTATGCTTCTGTCCACATTTAAATCATTTATATTTATTATCTTCTATTGATTGGGGGTTTTCTACACCCAATAGAAGCATGGTAAATCTTTATGGTGTCATTATATTACATTGAACATTTGTTTGTAAAATGGAATAGGTGGGAGAATAAATTAATACTAGGATTCAAAATTCATTTATGACACATGAAAGTGGGTGGATGTTGTGACTAGTTTTTTGATATTGGGATTATTATGTGATTTTGATGATAATGATCTGATGATGATAAATGAAATGATATAGAAAGAATTTTTATGTGGAATGTAGATTTTATGATATAGGGTTAGGAGGTTAGGGACCCTGAGGGAGGACACCATGTAATTAATTTGGGATTTATATATATAACTAACCAACCGATATAGGCTGTGGTGCTAATATTCTATGTGGTTGAACACATGAAAAATCAACCAGAGTCCCCCTATAGGTCGAAAAAACCCCTCCAAAGGATACCACTATTTAGTATGCTCCCTATGAGTGGTTAACTATTTATTAATATAGAGATGGTGGAGAGTTATCGATAAGTGCATGACTATTTATTTATAAATATATATTTGTGGGGTTTCTATGGGTGGATAACTACATAACAATAGATACATGATAATGATCCCTCTATGGGTGTGAAATTAAATATTTCTATATTGATGATAGTGAGTTCCGTATGAGAGGATATCAACCTAACGATAGATATTGATAGTGAGTTTTCCACTTGCTGATTACTACACAGTGGTGGTTATGTTATAGTGAGGCATCTATGCGTGAAATGATCCATATTTATAGGATGTGAAATAATGGTTTTTGTTATTATAAGGGATGTATTGGGATACTATGTGATATAAAAGTATTTTGTTATGGAATGTTTAATTACCATGGGAAAGTATATTGTGGTAACTATGTTTGGAAAACTATGAGAGGTTGTGTAGTAAGGTCGTTATATGTGAAAAAATGACTATTATATGGGAATTGGTTTTATGATGGTGGTTATACATGTTGAAATCGTAATATACATTTGGAATTCTAAAGTGTATGTAGATTACATGGATTAGGCTAAATGATGATGGTTGGATGATTCATAGTAAATTAATATTGATTTATTATTTTGTATTATTTATTCCACACATGGATTCATTAACATTATTCATTCATGTGTTCTCATAAGAGTTCCAGTGACGAACATACTTTGTTTATTCATATTCCCACCCCTATTTTATATAGACCATATATGTATCATTTATATAAATTTTATGGCGGTATTATGATTCCTTTTCTCTAGACAAGTAAGATATGTTGGGGAAGGTATATTACATCATATAATTCTTGATGCTTAAAGGAGATAATATAATTATTGTTTTTTAACAATTAATGGATTTGATTTGTATGAAATCAAATGAATTACTATACATTATTCATTTATTATGAATGTGAATGAATTGTATTATTCATGGTGATGTAGAGTTTTTTATACTAAGTGTAATTCCTTCTATATATGGTTGAGGATATAACAACTTATGGCCAATAAACGGAATATTTTGTGGGTCACAGTGCGCCTCATTGTTAGCCTAGGGGGAGCTCTAGTGATGGTAGGTCATAACATATATTAGTTATAATTTGGATAAATTTTTTAATAGTTTTTTTATCAAGATGATTAAATTATTCCTTGATTCAGATTGGTTTTTTTAGTTTCGATCAATGTTTTACCTAAATGATATTTCTTATGATCAAGAGGAGTGAGGCATAGTGTTTTAGTGTAAGAAATACATTTTTTTTTAAAAATATATTATAATATAAAACTCATCTTACGGAAGGTAAAACAATGTTACATTAACCCTATATATTCTTCATTGATTTTTTCTTCCCCAAATCTTATAATGCATGTCAATTATTTATTTTTTTCCATCATGGAAATAATTGGATCATTGAAAATGTCAAATTATATATCTAATAAATGTGAAAAAACATATATATGTTGGAGATTAATTAGGTCAAATATCATCTATTTTATTAACTAAATCCAATATAAAAGAAAAATATATCTCGTGAATAATATGAATATAATAGAGGATATCATTCCTTTCATTCATATTGGGATCCCAATGTTATAAATAATATATACATCATCTCCCTTCTCAAAAATAATTAATAGAATTATTCATAAGCTCTCAACCAAGAAAGGTAATTAATTATATATTCCTTAAGTGGAATATTTGTTCAATTATTTCATTGTGTACAAACATATATATATAATAAAATGGGGTTTAAAAGGACTATAGGGATGATAAAATAAATAAATTTACAATTCAAATTATTATTTTTATAGGTAATAGTTTATAAAAAACATATAACTTTCAAATGGGTAAACTGTTTTATTGCTGCTATGTATGTTAAAATGGTAATTAAATTTATAATTCATTTTTAATGAAATATTATCGGCTTAGTTTATATAGTGAGTAATATTATATATAAATAAATAATAATTTTATTCAAATTTGTATTCCTAATGATTTCTCCTACTTGATGAATCTTGAGGTCTCATAAACAAACTGCACAACCAAGCAGTCTCTATTCATCAACATAATACTATGATATTCATAATATGAGGATTATGTATTCAAGAACCTATGGTGATGAATATATAACATTAATTATCACTTATTATTGTGTCTATATAACTATTTTATCTTATATATTAGAATTTATTCTCTATTCCCCAACCAATCACAATATATAGAAGCAACACACTTCATCCTTCTGTTAACTTTTTTTTAGTTTTTTAAATTCAAAATTGAATAATCAACAAGAAATTATAACTTTAACTACTTCAATTCTATATATCATAACAATAAATGATTTTATACTACCCTTTAAATGGTCAAGGGATATATAATATTTTTTTAGAGTATCCTTTGTGTCAAACAAATATCCACATCATTCAAACTCTAAAATATTATTTTAGCTCAAAACAAGATGCAGTAAGGTGTAAAAATATAATTTTTTCCTTAAATACTTAAATACATTGAATATTCATTTAATACTCAATTAGTATGGGAGAATGAGATAATATTTTTTCCTATTTTTCTCTTCTAGTAAAAACCATGACCATCACTTAAACACTGTTAAGACAAGCACAACATTACCACTATAAAACGATGAATATGATGGATACACCATAACATGGTGACTTCAATTTTTTTCTCCCTCTTTGATGAAAAATGGAATTTCCTCATTTCCCATATAGTATAATTGATCCATAGTTATTTTAAGATTCATGATATGAGATTTTTTTCTCAACCATGAATAACAAGTCTCATATAATGATGTATTTTAGATTACACATTTTGATGAAGTTTTTTTTCTAAAAATATAATAATTAAATATCCATTTTAATGAACTTCATAAAATAATTTTACATAGACACAATCCAAAATGTATTATGGTAAAATACGTGGAATATTTTGTATTCAAATAAATTTATATAGATCAAAACACAACAAAATAAATTTAGTAATCTTAAAAATATCATTAATAATTTAATGACTATATATTTTTAATTTATATAATTAATTTAATTTTTAATGTGTTAAATTCATTTAAAAAAAAGGAAAATACCAGAATGAAAAATATTACCCACTTTTCCTATTATCAAACCAAAAAATCCCCTTAATAAATCAATCGTCATTTTTAGAAGAACGCCCTTTCAAAAATATTATAGGTAAAAAAAATCTTCCTCCTTTGGATTTAATTTCATAAAAAAACTATAAATCAGTCTAAGATATAGTAATAAAATATAACATTGTCATTGTAACAGAATTTTAGAAACATTTGTTAAGGAAAAATAAATAACAAAAATTAAAATCAAATACATCCATAATATAAAATCAAATTCATTCCTAAATACAATTTCAAAAATATATGTTCAATTTTACTATTAAAAAATTTATCCATATACATGTTCTATAATTTACATTCACACATATTGAAAAAGAAAAAAAATCACACATTCACCAATTAAAAAAACAATTTGTTTTATCATAGGTTCTCACAAACACACACACCATATGTGTATTCTGATCTCATAGATATTCCATTCTGATAAAATTATGCTAAATATATAATTCCCTATAATAACACAATTTTCAACAATTTGAATGATATACATGTTTAATTTTTTTTACCCCCCTCTGAAAATAAAATCCAATTAAAAAGTATCATAGAGAATGAAAAACTATTTCTTAGGCTTGGTAATATAAATGTTGGACCCCCAAAATCAACCACATTTTCTAAAAATTTTAAATCACCACATATTGCATTATTGGATTATAATGAATCCTGATTAATAATTACTCAAACATGTCCTTGATGAAATGATACTTGATTAATTATGATATGATCACAAATGTTGAAATTTATTTCTCACAATATTGATGGTACTTTTATTATCACATACCACCAATAATGGAAACTTCATTTCCACTTTTAAATCATAATTTTGAGTCATTATCCATATTATCTGGGTTTTTTCATCAATGGTAGAAAAATATTTTGATAAATATATTCTAGGGGAAATAGAATTCATCTTCTTTGGGTTCCATAAAATACACCTGTATCCAATGAAGAAAAATCCACTTGATTTTAACTCCTAAATACCAAAACATTTAACCGAATCAAAATTAGTATTTGAAAATAGATCATAATAATTTTTTTATTATATTTCAAATCCATGGTTTTAGATTCTTTGATAAAATTTATAATTATATATTAATATATGATATTATATAACATAAGCACATTTTAATAATATCCACATATTGTAATAACTTAATTAACATTTAGTCTTGGAGAATTTGAATAGTTAAATCAGTAAATATGTATTATAAACATCCCTTGATCAAAATAATTTTCATATTCACCTTTTAAAATAATGGATCATACTAAAAATATATTATGAATTATAATTCCATATTTCAATACAATAATATTAAATATTCTAGGGCATATATTTCTGTTTAAAAATTTAATGATCTTAGAAGTACTTTCTCGCTCCCAACATTAACATGTCAAACTTTTCCTTTATTTGGGTAGATATTTTAGAAAAATTCAATTTCATTTCATGAAATTATAATATCATCAACATAAAAATTTATAATGAAAGATACCTCCTAAATTTCATAAATATATATTGTTCCCCATTCACCCATTATTTAATAAGACAATATTTTAAAATGAGATATCATTTGAATAATATGATATTAAACATTTCTCAAACCCTTATAATGACTTTTTCAAATTTAAAACATACATATCATCTTCTCAAATCATAATGCCTTATGATTTACCAATTTACACATCCTGTTCAATTTTATCATCGAGAAATGTTGATTTGACATAAATTTTAAAAATAATGCATATCATTTGAGAAGTGACCGAATGAAAATTCCGAATGGATTAAATCATAATAAATATTGACAATGTTACTTTGAATTCAATCACTTTATCTTGAGAATAACCCTTTGTAAATAAGACTCACCTTTTCCCTCATAATCTCTCATTTTTATACAAATTCATATAAAGAATTGACATTATTATATTAGATTTCTTATTCATCATATTTTGAACTAACTTCCTTTTGTTTCTATTCTTAATCTAATCCAATTATTTATTTATGTCATAAATAAACTATTTATTCTTCAATTAAAAATTTATACTCCATTGCTAAACTTATGAAATAAATGAGGTGTGTGATGTTTTCCCAAAAAAATTGACTATTTAAAAATATTATCCATGATCACAAATGAGTTTATGGATATAAACATAATTATTCAATCTTGTATGGAAAAATTACATTTTTCATTATCACATAAAATAATTTTATAAATATATTCTCCATGCCCCAAAATCATATCTTCCAAACATACATGTACTTTTTAATATTGTAATCAAACTTATTCACCCTCTCCATCAACATTATAATGTGGTCCTTTTAATTCACACCCATTAAAGGAGTGTTAAAATAACATTAAATAATTAAAATCATCCACTTCATAAGATTCCTTATTATAGTAAGTATATCTACTTCGGTTTTGGAGATATAATAGAGGAATTCATTTATATCCTATTTTATAATACTTTCACATATTTTTATCTGTTAACATTATCAATGTAAGGGATTCCAAATTCCATTTGATACATTAATATTTATGTATTATTTTAATATAACACCAAAAGATGTATATCAGAGTTTGAATGATATAGTCATCAGTTTGAAATTTTTAACTTTGTTTTGTTCAGTTGACTCTAAATGAAATGAGATATAACATGTTTTAATAAGATAATACCTGCTATCTAAATCCAAATTAGACTATTCTTCTAAAAAACTATTTTTTTTTGAGTATATAGTGTTTTTAATCTTGAAAACTGTCATTCTTCTCAAAATACTCTTATAAAATTGCTATTTTATATTTATATCTATTATCCATCCAGAACATCTTTTTTTTAATAACTATAATCCTTTTCTAAAATTCACCAAAAACAATAAAACCTCTCTAATTCTCATATTTATACAACAAAAAGATGATGAATTTTATTATAGTATTTCAATCAGTTAATGAGATGAAATATTTATCACCATCTTAAGATTTCTTCTCCATCTATCCCCTAATATATAAATATAAATGTTCAAACCTATGAGTTTTCAGATTCTATAATATTTTTCAGGAAAAATTAATATTAATTTCCTTTTAATATTTACATAATTCCCATTTACATTATATATTAATAAATGAAACCACATAAACTCTATCTTGTTGTGTTAATTTATTCATGATTTTTTTGAAAATGTGACAATGAATTTTATATCAAAAATCATTTAATTTTTCGTGACCATGTAACATGAATTTTTAGCATCTCTTTCTCGAAATAGGTTTTGTTTCATATACTATCCTGGATTCATAACACATAAAACAATTAATATATCCAGAAAACCTCTGATTTTTGAATAGATGACTTTATTTTCTTCATCAGATTGTCAATAAACACTTTGAATGTAGTGATTGAAACTTTCTATAAAGAGAGTAATATTTTCTTTTGTCTATTTATTTTTAATTTTTGTTAAGACAAAACCATTTATCATTAGTGTTCATTCATTACCAAATTGAACTGATCGTTATCTATACCTCTCATGTTATTTAAGAAGTCTCATGTAACACATTATGTATATCATATAACTAATATCATGTATCCACAGATGATTATTTATAGATTCTTCCAATGAAACTTCCATAACCTATACATTATTTTTTATTATTTTTTATTATATAATATTTAATGAATAATAACATTTAGTTGAGTCCTAAAATGGTTATAAAAACTTTATCCATGTAAAATAGTTGATGAAATCATCAAAATATATTATCCATAACATAAAACTGACTATTTATATAAAATATTGAATTTTATATCTTTATATAAAATTTTAATTTTTGAGTGCGTTATATCCCCATAAATTCATACCTTCTAACACATATATAATTTATTTAATATATTTTATAATAATGTTTTTAAATATTTTTATATATACCATGACACAAACAATATAACAAAAATTAAATACATCTAGAAAAATATAATTTTTTACATATTTAAATAATATACATCATTTACCTTTTTAGACATTGTTTTTAGATAACTTTTAAAATGAAAAATTACTTGGTGTACCTCTAATGTTTATATTTATGTATTAAATATTTACTTAATTTAAAATATTTTCATATACAATATATATTATCATTGATTCCCCGTTTTTATAATTTTTTAGATTTATGAAATTCTACTTGTGAGATAGATTTTATATTCTTATTTAGATTTTATTTATATATAGTCATAATATCTATAAATAAGGGTATTTTTTAATCTATATAATTATATTTTATTATGATTTTGAGTAATCATTTATATTCATTACTGATTCAGTAGTCGTATTAATCCTTTTTAAACTTTAAATAATTATATGTATACATTTTTTAAAACTAATCTTTATATTTTTCAATTGATCATCACCCATTGATGGAATTTTCTAAAAACCAAAAATTTACTTATATGTTTCTTTAATTTTCTACGAAAATAATTTTATAAAAAAAAATTATTTAGAATGTAATACATTTATGTTCTCAAAAACATTCATGAAATATAACTCTCTATAATCGTGAACTATTAACACCTTTTTTAAAAAAAGATTTAATTTTACATAAATTATTGTTTTCATTCTCAAGATTATATATTTTCATAATTTACCTCATTAAATATATCCCAAGAATTGAATTCCAAGTTATTTATTTATAATTTTATTCCATTATATAATTCTTCTATATTCATCTTGGTGAACATGAATTTCTCACCATTATCACTATATGAGAAATATTATTCACTTTCACCTACAAATAATTATTCATTCCCTATATTTGAAAAATAAATATTATTTTTGAATTTATAAAAGTTCGTTTTAATTTTTCATAGAAGGGTATATCATGGTAAATTTTAAATTTTTTTCTATGTGAACATATTTGATGATACATATTAGCATTATCCCCCATTCTACTTCACATTTATAAATTTTACAAAAAAAATTATAATTCAATCATTGATAAAACACTTAATACTAATATTTCATAACAATCTATCTTATTACATTTTTTGTACAACTAATATGAAAGAAACATAATATTATCAAATTTTAAATCATAATATCTGTCAAAATTAAAATATTCACTTTTTCATCAAAAAAATTCTAATTATTCCCTTTAGTTATGATTTTCAAAGAGATTACCTTCTTACATTTAATTATTTTCCTAAATTAATTACCTTTAGATATTCAATATACAACCAACAAACTATGAAATTTATATTTTTTAAATAAATTATGATTACGATGTTCAATAGATGAAACACTGGAAACACACCAATATAGGTGGATATGAATAATATTATTAAATATCGTTGAAATATATAATGTTTTCCTTGAATTGAATATGGATCTCATAATGTTATTAAGAATAGTGAAAAAATGATCCTTTAATTATTCTTTGAGTATTAAAATGCTTATTATTTAATATTACAAATGTTATCTTTTTTCCTTATTGAATTTAATATACCATTATAAAATATTTAACAACTTTAACATCATTAAATTTATATTCATAATCCTCATGAATATTATAATATATTTATCTAAAAATAATGTTAAGATATAATTATGTGTTAATGTTTCTATTATTATTCAACACTTTTAGATACAAACTATTATTATGTAAACAAGTAATAATAATTCTATCCTAGGATAACCATTTCAAGAAGTATAAAAAATATATAATTTAGAAATTTAGAACATTTTAATATCATTAAGTTTACACTGAAGAGATTTCGTAATAAATTAAAACCATAATAGGGATTGATTTAGATAACTAAGGTAAATGAAATTATATCCCCTCTTTGTAATTATATCTAGAAGCCTACTGGATAACAAAATATTCTGTGGGGTCATCATTCCATTATGGTGTGCAAGAACCATGAGTGTAAGGAATAAGTATATATTACAAGGTTATTAAGCATTGGATGAAAATCTACACTAACTATCATCACATGAATTAAAATACATATAGAAGTTAAAAATATTATTTTTTAGGCTATCACATTTACTCATGAATAATAAAACTTGGCTAAATGTTACTTTGGTCAGGTCCTTCATATTCCATGAATAAGTGAATCTTCTATGTGTTATAACTCTTGAAATGCTTGGATGATAGATTTTGTGGAAATAATCAATTTGAAAGATAACAATTAACACTATTATTGTGCAATGAATTCCATTTGATAAATCTATCATAACATATTACTTTCACAAGATAGTTCTTTTTTAACAAATTTAATTTTCAATAACAACTGAGGTATAAAGATACATGAGATCATATTTCATTTATTATTGTTGCATATAATCATATACAACAATTGAAATGAATTTATAAATAAAAGTAATGATATTTAATTTCATTCATTCCAAATAATTTCCCATTATCATATAATATGTTAGTGATGGTAATTTCATGGATAACACATTTTCATTACCCGTATTATATGACCAAATATTTAAAGATAATTACCTTTGAATCAAATATATTATAAGTATTTAGGGAATATTAATTCATACTATTTCATTCAATATCCCTATTACAAAAAATTCAAGGGAATTATTTAATTCTTCTTAATAACATATCATATATGATAACATGTCATTGAATATCCATGAATTTGATATTTTCAAAAACACTTTTGGAATGGTATCATTATCACCACCTAAAATCATATAAAATTTAATACCATGTGAATTCCCATTTAAAAGTATTTTTATTAAATATAAATCATATTTGTATACTAGATCAATCCAAATTGAATCAATCCAAAGGAACAACCTATTTGGACATTATATAATTGAAAAATATATACGGGTCATTGGACATGTAGATTTATGTCAAAAAAAGCATCTAGAAGAGCATACATGTTTTTCAACTAATAAAGGATAGGGATTGATCACCATTGAACATATGTATCTCAATAATTATGTCTACTATCACCAACTACATATCATGTTAGGATAAACTCTCATATAATCCTTTTGTCTATGATATCAAGATATGTTGGAAAATTTAATTTTTAAACCCATATTAAAATATCATACATTATTGATTCTATGAGTATAGACTGGCCAGAAGAATTTATATGTCAAATTTTATTAAAAATTATGGATGATCAAGACATAATACCCATATTAGAATAGATAAGTGCCTAATATGTATTATTTTTGTGTGTCAACATACTTTCCAGTCAATATATATAAAGGTCCTAGATGTCTTGCTCATTATATGAGAGGATAAATCCCTTATTGGTAATATTCTATAAAATCATTGTCTTGATTAGAATCATTCCCAACCACCCATAGATAAGATAAGATGAAATTTAATATATAAGAATTTTATCGATGTATGAATGTTACCATGATATATATATCACCAATCATGGGTAATGGGGACTCTTATATGATTAATGCACACCAAGTGTACCTAAAACATAATTTATGATACTCTATGTAGTATAATAAGTGGGTCAATAGTTAAAATAATACTGGTTTATAACTGATGTTCATATTTTTTTCTCATAAATAAATAATAATTATGTTAAAAATAACTATTTTTTCGTAACCTAAAACACTCAATGATAAGAATCAATTAGATATGAACACAACGTCATTCTTTGAGAGGTTAATTATCATTAAATTTGATGAAATGTGTGTATATATAGATATATAATTTTTATAAAGGAATGATAAAATAGATATTTATTTTTTATGATACATTTTATATACTTAAATTATTTTAATAATATTTAAAAAACACTATATAGTCACTGGTCTTTTATATCATATATTATCGACTACCATATCAGCCTTACATTTTCAGAACTTTCTAAGGAAATTTTAACTCCTTACATATATATGTAATTCTTATTAAATATCTATGTGGTCATCTAATAAAATCTTCTGATTAAATTCATCATTAATAAAATCTATAAGTAACGGATTTTTGAAGAACGGTACGAGAAAAAAATCATATTCTGAAAGATCAATTCCATTAATTCATTTGATCTCTAAAAATTCACAACAAATTTGGTATTAATGATTCATTTTTGTTGTCTACATATAACTAATAGAATGTTTGACATAGGAATAAAGGGAACACTACTTTTTCAAACTATTTCATTCAACTATTGTGTCTATTTACATTATTATTTACTAAAAAATCATATAATTATTTATGAAAGATTGACATTCACATTAACTTGAGTAGTCCGTTAGGAAAGAGTGATAAATTTTTTTACATAACTAAATGTTACTCTTATATTTTTTGTACCCATTACATATCCTAAAATATTTAGTATATATATGAAAATCACATAAACAACATAATTTTATAAATTCTTACTTTTTAAATTTGAAAATATATAATCTAAAAAAACATTCACTCGCCTCATAATCTTTATTCTTCTAGAAATCAAATTCTATTGAACAAAAAATATTTTTGTTACTAGGAGATATTTATTTCCTTTTTGTAGGAATATTTATCAAATTAAATACTAAATTCATAAAACATATGGATCTCTAATTTTTTTGAATTGGTATATCTGAAAAGAAGACTATTTATCAAAATATGGCACAAATGTGTCACATGAAAACCATTTTTTATATTTTAACCAATATCTTGATAAATCATTTATATTTAATAAAAAAAACTCATGGTATCCTTTTAAAACATGTTATATAATCTGATGTATCATAATCCATGTGTATATAATTAATCATCTTATTTTGTTCATACAAAATAATTATTAAAAATAATTTTCTATTATAACCGAAGAGAATTGTAAGGAACATACAAAACCAGTTGTTAGATTCATCTATCCTTTCCTAATATTGAAATTCATAATGTATCCACTATTTTCTCCATCAATTGAATTAAACTACAATATATTGTAATTAAGCCCTTTATTTTGAAATAAATTTATTTAAAACAATGTATTGTATAAATTTGGTATTGTATTCCCTTCATAACTAAATAATAAATTCTAAAAAAAATGATTCCAAACATATACATTCTAAAAAGAGTAAAAAAATCTTTCATGTATCCAAAAAAATCCATCTTATGGAATTAGTAATCATTATTTCTCAGTTTTCCCTTTAGAATTCAGTGAATTCATCAGGATACATAAATAAATATTCTAAGAAAATACAATAAATATTTATTCTTATAGAATCAACTTTTTCCCGCTTATATCATATTCAAAACACTAGAACGTACACATAATATTTCCAGTTAATCTATTTTCATTAGTTTTATAAAAACAGGTATCATTTTGATGTCATTCATATTCTTATAATATTTCCATATATGAAAACCAAATGAATTAATTAATCAGATAAACCTTAAATAAATCTATAGTCTTACTATGTACATTTCATGTCAAATAATATTGAATATGATATTGGATAAAAAAATAACATATGTCATTTTGGAATCAAATGAAACTGAAACATTGAGTGATTCATTAAATTCTTCTTAACCATATATATTCACTTTTGGAACAAATTGAAAAATTAGTTAGCCATTATGGTGTTTCTTTCACACAAATAACATCTCCTTATACATAAAAACTTATCTTATTTTAATATTTGATGGAGTAATTTATATAAATATTAACATTTCATAGGATAAATTTCAATGTCATGTATGTTGATGATGACTCTATTATCTATAAACAAATATTTTTTCATTTTTCATCTCATATTTCACCCATTAATGAGTAGTTTTATTAAATATTCTCCCAATAGAATTATTAACCCTTATCAAAATATCATATCTATTTGTTGTTTGTGATCTATATTTCACTAAAACAATGAGTTCACATTGGAATTCCTCTCACCACTTATTTAATTAAGCATGACAACATCCCAACCGTATCATATATGACTCCTATATAATATAGAATAAAACTACATGTCCAATAAATTTTATAGATAAAATATATTATATTCTTCTAGTATTATAATATTTTTTATTTTTAACAAATTGTAACCCTTATAAAACACCATAATAGGTTGAAGGAAATAGAAAACAAGGGAAATATTCTTTAGTGGAACCTACCACATGATGATCAACTTCCACCCATTACTTTATTACCTTAAAAAATATAAATCATGTAACCCTACACATTATGTTAAGTATAGCATCCCGTCTTTTTATAACATAACTTTTCATTCCATTACATGGAACTGAGGATCTTTAAGGTTTAGTGTCTTGGAAACAAGGAACATAAAACATGAAAAAAAACATTCTTCTTAAACACTTGAAAGGCTTCTCCTCATGTTCACCCTAGGCTCATTACTGCATCTCATAACCTGGGGACATACATCAAAAGGAAGGGTGAGCATAAGGCCCAGCAAGGGAAACAAGTGAAACATTTTACATATGAACTTGAGATACATAAATAAAGTCATGAAAAGAACTTTAATGCATGAAAATGAAATCATGAGGCATATCATAATAAAAATAAAACTTTTTCATAACATGAAGATGTGGCTGCAACATTTAATATTGACAATCGTTTCGCTTCACCAAGGTCCATCACCAAGGTGTCGTTAAAAATTACCAAGGTTATTCACCAAGGCGTCGTTAAAATGGTCATCTCTAGAGATTAAGTCTTTACCCAATGCATTGGAGCGCTATCAGGGCGCACCCTTAAATTTGCCTTTATTATCATGTGAGCCACATATATCATCATCAAACATTTCATAAATAACCCATATAGCATAAAATAAATGGGTTTCATTTCATAATCATAACGTTTTAAAAACTGCTTTAAAGACATGATCTTTACGTCACTTTAAAACCCACAGAAAAGGAAGGTGGGTCTCATGTATGTAAATCCCAGAATTTAAAATAGAACATTTTGGTATATATGTGAATACCCCTTTAGAATAAAGAGCTTTGAGTATTCACATAATAAAATAAAAGGACTTTAGAAAAAGAGATATACATTTTGAGACAGAAATTCTGCAGCATAACGGCAATGTTCCGAGGTTTTAGAAGACATTAAAAGAGATGTAAAATGGGTCAAACATTCATAAATGACCCATAAAATAGTACATGGACAGAATAAGAAGGATACATGATCATGGTAATGAGATTTCAAGGACATACCATTTGAAATGAAAAACATGGAAGGAAGAAAAAAAATTAGATTTCTCTTATGAAAGTTCGGCAGCCTAATGGCGTTACTTAAACCTCAACAAACAATGATTTGAAAAGATCAAATAGGATCTCTCATCATGTGAACATAAGAGTTCAGTATGATAGATATAGAGATAATTCCCCAACATAACAAAAAGGAACATGAAGGAATTGACATGAAAGTAGAACTTCAAAACGAGAAGGGTGAAGAACCACTTAAAAATTCTGCAGCCTTACGGCGCCACTTAAAACATCAAAATACTGAATTGAAGAGATCAAATGGGGTCTCTCATCATATGAACATAAGAGTCCAGTATGATATATATAGAGATCATACCCCAATATAACAAAAAGGAACTTGAAATAATTGACATGAAAGTAGAACTTCAAAACGAGAAGGGTGAAGAACCACTTAAAAATTCGGCAGCCTAACGGCGCCACTTAAAACATCAAAATACTGAATTGAAGAGATCTAATTGGGTCTCTCATAATATGAACATAAGAGTCCAGTATGATATATATAGAGATCATACCCCAATATAACTAAAAGGAACTTGAAATAATTGACATGAAAGTAGAACTTCAAAACGAGAAGGGTGAAGAACCACTTAAAAATTCGACAGCCTAACGGCGCCACTTAAAACATCAAAATACTGAATTGAAGAGATCAAATTGGGTCTCTCATCATATGAACATAAGAGTCCAGTATGATATATATAGAGATCATACCCCAATATAACAAAAAGGAACTTGAAATAATTGACATGAAAGTAGAACTTCAAAACGAGAAGGGTGAAGAACAACTTAAAAATTCGGCAGCCTAACGGCGCCACTTAAAACATCAAAATACTGAATTGAAGAGATCAAATTGGGTCTCTCATCATATGAACATAAGAGTCCAGTATGATATATATAGAGATCATACCCCAATATAACAAAAATGAACTTGAAATAATTGACATGAAAGTAGAACTTCAAAACGAGAAGGGTGAAGAACCACTTAAAAATTCGGCAGCCTAACGGCGCCACTTAAAACATCAAAATACTGAATTGAAGAGATCAAATGGGGTCTCTCATCATATGAACATAAGAGTCCAGTATGATATATATAGAGATCATACCCCAATATAACAAAAAGGAACATTAAAGAGTTGAATGAAAATAGAACTTGAAAACGAGGAAGGTGAAAGAATCCTTTAAAAATTCGGCAGCCTAACTGCGCCACTTAAACATTCTTAAAACGAATTGATGAGAGCAAGGGGGGGGGGGGGGGTCTCTCATCATATGAAAATGAAATAGGCAGTAGGATGAATATAAAATAACATCCTCCAACATAAGAACATGGAGTATAAAAGAAAAGACATAAAAGAGATTACTTGAAAAGAAAGAGAGAGGTCGGATCCCTTACCTTAAAATGTAACTCTTAAACCTCAAAGGGTGGGACCTTGAGGGCTTGGGGGCACCTTGGGAGGACTCCTTGGGAGGTAATGAGACCATAAATTCGTTGGTAATGAGTGGGGAGTCGAATGGATGAGAGGAGGGCTTGGTATTTATAGGGAAAGTGAGGGGACAAGGCATTAATGGCCAAGGGACACCTCACATGTGCTTTTCTCAAACCCATGTGCTCTCCCTTGTCATTTATCATGGAGTTAGGCAACATGGGGCCCCCAAAACAATAATTCATCACCCTTGGCCGCCCAACCCTCAAAAGATCTCATGACATCATCATGACACCGTTATGATGTCATTAAACATACCGAAACCCTAAAACTGTATTTTTACTATTCACTGAAAATTCAACTTTCTCAGAAAAATCCCAAAATTTAACATTAACCAAATATCATGCTCTGATTTCAAAAATGAAATCCATTTTATAAAAATAATTTTCTAAATATTTTTAATTTAATTTTTAAATAAAAACACTATTCATCGAAAATTCATTTTTTTCAGAAAAAACCCCAAAAATTACCATAACATAATATCGATGCTCTGAGTCCAAAAATAAAGTCATTTTGATAAAAATAATTTTCTAATTATTTTTAATTAAATTTTTTATTTAAAAAAACACTATTCACCCGAAAAAACTAATACTTGAATAATAATTAATGAAACCGTTATTTAACTATTTTATTGAATCACATTACCTAATCAAGGTGCCTAGATTATTTTAAAACTTTCATTAAGTGAGATTACTAATCCATTTGGTCATATTACTAATCCTAATCATAAAATCACTATTCATAATTTACTATTCATCAAAAATCAAGTTGATCTTATTAGACTCGAAATTTAGTACTGAACATAATTGCAGAAGACCATTTTTTGAAAATCATTACAAATTTTTAATTATTTAGGGTTTACATAAACATATTTATAATATCCTTTTTCTAAAATTCATCAAAAATATGCATACTATATTTATCCGGTCATTTCAAAATTCACAAACTTCATCATAAGAAGAAATCCCAATTTTTATTTAAAACAAGGATTACACAAGGTAGTTATGGTCTCGTTACATAACCCCTTATAATACCAGCATAGGACCTAAGAGTAAGGTGTGCTAGGGTGATAGAAGCTTGGGGTGGCTCAGTCAACATTGCCCGAGTAGTAATTTCTATCAGTTTGAACTTCTCACGAAGGAGATTTCGTTCCAGGTTCACATGATGAAGTTCGGCTTGGATTTGATCCAGAGCAAAGCCCAGTGGTGCTACCTCCTTCCCAAGCTCTGTTAGATGGGCTTCGATCGGTCCAAGACTACTAGGTGAGGCCATCGAATCTTCTTTCTATAATAATTAACCAAGATTACTTATATTTAGAGACAATAATCAAAACATTTTGTTCACAGCGGTCATGTTGACCGATGGTTATATAATAGTCAAAACCCACTGATCTCATTTTAATTATAATCATGTTTATCAAATAAAACATTTTTGTTGAGTATAACAATAACACATAAAATTAGGAAACAAAATTTATTTAAAAAATTTCGGGTCGTTACAATCTTCCCCCCTTAAGAAATTGCGTCCTCGCAATTTTAAAACTGGGTTTTGAAATTTCATTGAAAGTCCCACATCGGAAAAGGAGTCAGTAAAACTATTACTTTAAAATAAAGAAAGGGAAGTACAATGGTCACCCGAGTTAACCCACACTAGGGTTCCATGTAGGAAAACATGGACATGGAGGAAAAAACAAAGGGTCAAGTTCTGAGGGAGAGTGATAGAGAACATGATTAGGAGAAAGTTAACCATGAGAAAATCCCAAACTTATGATGTGTGTAAATGGTCTTTGATTACCTAGTAGGAAACGTAAACCAACAACATTTTTGTTTTACGTTTCTTTTCATAATTTTGAGGATTACATTTACTACATAGAACAAAAACATAATAAAATATACCTACCTTCAAGTAGATTTTCATCCTTTAACAAGTCCCTACCAACACTAATCTTTTCTCCAAATGATGAGAATTCAAAAACACTTGGTCTCATAAAAGCACAAGAATCATCTTCTATAGAATCACATAATCTACAAAAGATTAACTATCTATTTCTTCTATCTTTAAACATTATCCCAAAAACATAAAGGTTAAGGTAAAACAACTCTTCAAAAATAAAGAATCCCATAGGAATGGAAACTACTTTTAAATCATCAAAGTTCCATGGTACTACCCAAAGTTCATCATAGACCATTCCATAAATAACGGTCCTTAAAATTCCTCAAAACAAACCAAACTAAGATTGAAACCCAAATACAATAAGGATTTGATAACATAGTCTTCCAAAACAACTTCATTGTTCATCTCCAGACAACATCAACCACTCCTAACATCTTATAAAAAAGTAGCTAACCTAAAAATATTTTACCCAAGATAGGTTAGTCATTCCCATAAGTAACCTAAATTACTATAAGTTCACCTTAAATTCATCGATTCTTCAAAATATAAGTCAACCTTACTCCTCAATGAAAATACCATAGTAATCTATTTACCTCGATCAAATATTGTTCCCAAAATAATGAACGTATTCCAAAATAATAATCATATTTTAATCCCCTAATCATCCCTGTCATATTAATACGAAAATCGTCGCATTTCCTATCACATTGGTTGTCGGAACATGTTCTTCCATTTCCCACCATTAACTAAGAAGAGAAAGCATAATTAGGGGCTTAAGTACTTAGCTAATAATCATGAAAAGGAACTGAAAGCATATAAGGATAACTTGTATATGAAAGGTATACCCTACGTTGTGATCTCCTAGGTCCCCATCTAGGTTATGAATGATCATATATTATTATGTGAACCTTTATTTTATTTTATCTTTGTTCCTTTAACAATGGTTCATACCAAGCTTATGAATTTACCAAAGCATATCCCCCGGGAGTGTCGTAACCAAGAGTGCAGCAAGGCCCGTTGTCGTGTACCAGTTCCCGTTCGAGTCTAGCTCAAAGTGATGTTTTCGGGTTTTACCCCTATGTACATCTGTGCCAGAGCCACCTCTACCTGCTCGTATCCAGACAGGGATGTATTTGCTTGGAAACCCCTTACTCAATACTCACCAAAATACTAGGAAGATTTCCTATATTAAACTTTTCTATAGGGTTCATCCTAGAGTTTTCATATCCTAATTTCCACAAATAACTAAACCATCCTTTGATACCAACTATAGCATCCCGTCTTTTTATAACATAACTTTTCATTCCATTACATGGAACTGAGGATCTTTAAGGTTTAGCGTCTTGGAAACAAGGAACATAAAACATGAAACAAAAAAAACATTCTTCTTAAACACTTGAAAGGCTTCTCCTCATGTTCACCCTAGGCTCATTACTGCATCTCATAACCTGGGGACATACATCAAAAGGAAGGGTGATCATAAGGCCCAGCAAGGGAAACAAGTGAAACATTTTACATATGAACTTGAGATACATCAATAAAGTCATGAAAAGAACTTTAATGCATGAAAATGAAATAATGAGGCATATCATAATAAAAATAAAACTTTTTCATAACATGAAGATGTGGCTGCAACATTTAATATTGACAATCGTTTCGTTTCACCAAGGTCCATCCCCAAGGTGTCGTTAAAAATTACCAAGGTTATTCACCAAGGCGTCATTAAAATGGTCATCTCTAGAGATTAAGTCTTTACCCAATGCATTGGAGCGCTATCAGGGCGCACCATTAAATTTGCCTTTATTATCATGTGAGCCACATATATCATCATCAAACATTTCATAAATAACCCATATAGCATAAAATAAATGGGTTTCATTTCATAATCATAACGTTTTAAAAACTGCTTTAAAGACATGATATTTACGTCACTTTAAAACCCACAGAAAAGGAAGGTGGGTCTCATGTATGTAAATCCAAGAATTTAAAATAGAACATTTTGGTATATATGTGAATACCCCTTTAGAATAAAGAGCTTTGAGTATTCACTTAATAAAATAAAAGGACTTTAGAAAAAGAGATAGACATTTTGAGACAGAAATTCTGCAGCATAACGGCAATGTTCCGAGGTTTTAGAAGACATTAAAAGAGAGGTAAATGGGTCAAACATTCATAAATGACCCATAAAATAGTACATGGACAGAATAAGAAGGATACATGATCATGGTAATGAGATTTCAAGGACATACCATTTGAAATGAAAAACATGGAAGGAAGAAAAAAAATTAGATTTCTCTTATGAAAGTTCGGCAGCCTAACGGCGTTACTTAAACCTCAACAAACAATGATTTGAAAAGATCAAATAGGATCTCTCATCATGTGAACATAAGAGTTCAGTATGATAGATATAGAGATAATTCCCCAACATAAAAAAAAGGAACTTGAAAGAATTGACATGAAAGTTGAACTTCAAAACGAGAAAGGTGAAGAACCACTTAAAAATTCGGTTGCCTAACGGCGCCACTTAAAACATCAAAATACTGAATTGAAGAGATCAAATGGTGTCTCTCATCATATGAACATAAGAGTCCAGTATGATATATATAGAGATCATACCCCAATATAACAAAAAGGTACTTGAAATAATTGACATGAAAGTAGAACTTCAAAACGAGAAGGGTGAAGAACCACTTAAAAATTCGGCAGCCTAACGACGCCACTTAAAACATCAAAATACTGAATTGAAGAGATCAAATTGGGTCTCTCATCATATGAACATAAGAGTCCAGTATGATATATACAGATATCATACCCCAATATAATGAAAAGGAACTTGAAATAATTGACATGAAAGTAGAACTTCAAAACGAGAAGGGTGAAGAACCAGTTAAAAATTCGGCAGCCTAACGGCGCCACTTAAAACATCAAAATACTGAATTGAAGAGATCAAATTGGGTCTCTCATCATATGAACATAAGAGTCCAGTATGATATATATAGAGATCATACCCCAATATAACAAAAAGGAACTTGAAATAATTGACATGAAAGTAGAACTTCAAAACGAGAAGGGTGAAGAACCACTTAAAAATTCGGTAGCCTAACGGCGCCACTTAAAACATCAAAATACTGAATTGAAGAGATCAAATTGGGTCTCTCATCATATGAACATAAGAGTCCAGTATGATATATATAGAGATCATACCCCAATATAACAAAAAGGAACTTGAAATAATTGACATGAAAGTAGAACTTCAAAACGAGAAGGGTGAAGAACCACTTAAAAATTCGGCAGCCTAACGGCGCCACTTAAAACATCAAAATACTGAATTGAAGAGATCAAATGGGGTCTCTCATCATATGAACATAAGAGTCCAGTATGATATATATAGAGATCATACCCCAATATAACAAAAAGGAACATTAAAGACTTGAATGAAAATAGAACTTGAAAACGAGGAAGGTGAAAGAATCCTTTAAAAATTCGGCAGCCTAACGGCTCAACTTAAACATTCTTAAAACGAATTGATGAGAGAAAGGGGGGTCTCTCATCATATGAACATGAAATAGGCAGTAGGATGAATATAAAATAACATCCTCCAACATAAGAACATGGAGTATAAAAGAAAAGACATAAAAGAGATTACTTGAAAAGAAAGAGAGAGGTCAGATCCCTTACCTTAAAATGTAACTCTTAAACCTCAAAGGGTTGGACCTTGAGGGCTTGGGGGCACCTTGGGAGGACTCCTTGGGAGGTAATGAGACCATAAATTCGTTGGGAATGAGTGGGGAGTCGAATGGATGAGAGGAGGGCTTGGTATTTAAAGGGAAAGTGAGTGGACAAGGCATTAATGGCCAAGGGACACCTCACATGTGCTTTTCTCAAACCCATGTGCTCTCCCTTTTCATTTATCATGGAGTTACGCCACATGGGGCCCCCAAAACAATAATTCATCACCCTTGGCCGGCCAACCCTCAAAAGATCTCATGACATCATCATGACACCGTTATGATGTCATTAAACATACCGAAACCCTAAAACTGTATTTTTACTATTCACTGAAAATTCAACTTTCTCAGAAAAATCCCAAAATTTAACATTAACCAAATATCAATGCTCTGATTTCAAAAATGAAATCCATTTTATAAAAATAATTTCTAAATATTTTTAATTTAATTTTTAAATAAAAACACTATTCATCGAAAATTCATTTTTTTCAGAAAAAACCCCAAAAATTACCATAACATAATATCGATGCTCTGAGTCCAAAAATAAAGTCATTTTGATAAAAATAATTTTCTAATTATTTTTAATTAAATTTTTAATTAAAAAAACACTATTCACCCGAAAAAACTAATACTTGAATAATAATTAATGAAACCGTTATTTAACTACTTTATTGAATCACATTACTTAATCAAGGTGCCTAGATTATTTTAAAACTTTCTTTAAGTGAGATTACTAATCCATTTGGTCATATTACTAATCCTAATCATAAAATCACTATTCATAATTTACTATTCATCAAAAATCAAGTTGATCTTATTAGACTCTATATTTAGTACTGAACCTAATTGCAGAAGACCATTTTTTGAAAATCATTACACATTTTTAATTATTTAGGGTTTACATAAACATATTTAAAATATCCTTTTTCTAAAATTCATCAAAAATAAGCATACTATATTTATCCGGTCATTTCAAAATTCATAAACTTCATCATAAGAAGAAATCCCAATTTTTATTTAAAACAAGGATTACAGAAGGTAGTTATGGTCTCGTTACATAACCCCTTATAATACCAGCATAGGACCTAAGAGTAAGGTGTTCTAGGGTGATAGAAGCTTGGGGCGGCTCAGTCAACATTGCCCGAGTAGTAATTTCTATCAGTTTGAACTTCTCACGAAGGCTATTTCGTTCCAGCTTCACATGATGAAGTTCGGCTTGGATTTGATCCAGAGCAAAGCCCAGTGGTGCTACCTCCTTCCAAAGCTCTGTTAGATGGGCTTCGATCGGTCCAAGACTACTAGGTGAGGCCATCGAATCTTCTTTCTATAATAATTAACCAAGATTACTTATATTTAGAGACAATAATCAAAACATTTTGTTCACAGCGGTCATGTTGACCGATGGTTATATAATAGTCAAAACCCACTGATCTCATTTTAATTATAATCATTTTTATCAAATAAAACATTTTTGTTGAGTATAACAATAACATATAAAATTAGGAAACAAAATTTATTTAAAAAATTTCGGGTCGTTACATTAAGGGTATTTAATCTCACTATATAATATCATGTTATATCCTTTATGTATGAATCATTCCCAAGATTATATTTTTGAATCTAATTCCCCAAAAAAAATCACTATGATCATGCCATACTAATATGTACATATTTATAAAAACTAATTTTTTAATTACTCACCCTAAAAAAGATGAATAACATATATAAAAATTTCTAAATTCATGTCATGCACATGTTACATGAACTCTTCATGTAGAGTTTTATAATTATAAGAGTTTGAAACTCTTCACCTAAGTAAGCCCAGATCCATAGATAGCCAACTCAATCCATTATTGAATAAGCAATAAGCCTTCAAGATAGTAGGAAGTCCAACCTAAAGTTGCTTTACCAAGGGATACTTTACTAATTCTAAAATCTAATTCATCATAACTCTATCTAAAAATATGTATTATCTATTTTTAATAATTAAATAAAAGTTATAACGTTCAATTAAAAATTGACGTCAATGTAGATGAGAACTGGATATTATGTTTTCGTTTCGATTATCATATGATGATTGATAATATTATGTTTATCACATATACTAAAGAATTCAAATATTCATATTATTTGAACAATTTATTTTATTAAAATAATAAATAATAGAATAACACTTACATAAATGAATAGTTAAAATATTTAAACATGAGAATACATTTGGGAATAATTAATAAATTAATGCTTAATTCTACAATTAATAGTTTTCACTATTCATTATAGTAGTTTAATAAATTATGAATATAAAATATCTATACTCATTCCATAATATAAACATTTAATATTATTATTTATATGTATTTTTTTAAAATATATGTCATTTTTTTAATTAAAAAAATGTTATAATTCAATTATCATGTATTTAAACATTAGATATACCATGACCATATCAATCATCAAATTTTTTTACAAGATTAAATTTTTTTAAAATAAGAAACCATTAATTTAAACACATCGAATTAATTATTATGTAATTTTCACAATTTTATTAAATATAGAAACATTATATATTCCTTATTTTTATATTCTTTAATATTTTAGTTTTACACCCCTTTATTATTATAAAAAAAATTTATTTAATTTATATGGTTTTACATAATAATTTTGAAACATATTTTTATAATAAACACATAATATTAATTTCATATTTATACCATTAAAATAATCAATAATAAAAACATTATAACTGATTAACATATAATGAATATTTTTAAACTAAAATATATTAAAACATATTTTTCCGTTATTTATAAAAAAATAAAAATAATTATATTCAATTCATAATGTAAAATTATGATTTTATTTATTTATATAATGTTCTTTGACTCAATGTTAATTGAATAGTATGATTGATAGTGTCACGACCTGCCTTCACCAAGATGAGGGAAGGGATAGAAAAATGGTAGCCCCTTCCTTATTCACATTGAAGAAGAGATAATGACCCCTTAGTACCACCCTCAATTAGACCTAGAGTGGAGACTAGAACCAAGGGTATAAAATCACAGGTAACATGGAAGGAATTACCCTCTTTATAGAAAGAGATCAGGAGATAAGATGATAAAACCCAAACAACTCCAAGACTGAATGTAAGAGTAAATCCAAAAACCATTCCAAAAAGCATGTTCAAAGTAAAGTGATATAATGTGTAGGAAAACTCTATGTAATGTACCAAAAAGAAATTTAAATAGGAACAAAAACACTAACTATCCCAACATCCAATCTAGTATGGTCCATAATGGTCCTCAAATTCCTTCTGGAAACCTGAATGTAGTTTTTTTATTTGTATGGTGAGTATTCATGTATACTCATTAAGGAAAACCAAAATATATCATGCACAAGTAAGGAAGAAATATAATGTCCCTTGAGAAGGTATAGGTAACCAAAATACCTAGAAATAAAAATATCAACACAACGTCACCAAGGAAAACTCCCCAAATAATGCAATTTAGTTATAGTAATAGAAACTGAACATTGATATATGGGTACCATGCACTACTTTCCAACAGGTTATTGAAGATATCCAATGTGTCAGACTTCCCCAACAATTTTCACTACAGTCCCACTACCACCTCAACAATAAATTTATGGACCACCTAAACCATGTATCTTGCCCGCAGAACCCTTCTCCACCACAGCCGTACATAACCACACCTACAGACACCTAGGAAAAAACAACTACTGCCATGTTGGAACACACCTAGGCCTCATCCCGAAGACCCTTGAGAAACAAACCTGGCCACACACACACATAGGCCAACCAACATAGCATACCCTACTAGAGGAGTCTTTTGCTATAATGGACATCAAGTCGTCACAACCTTCTCTATGAGTCTTGGGCTACCCGAGAGAAGGATAAGAAAGGAAGATAAGAACAATCCACTCATAGGAATGATGAGAAAACACCCTTCCCCATAGAATGGGGGTGTTCGGGAGGATGTGCTCAATGTGGGTGGGGTGCCAATAAGAAACAAAAAAAACAAATTTATACATATATTTGATCAATCACTCATCCCATCTTAAGGGTTCCAAAACCAGCCTATACACAAAGAACCATTCTACTATTCATTCTTTCCAAAAAGTACGACAACCACAACTAGAGCACCACCCATTCTTGTTATCTTGTTCATGTGATTCTATTAAATCATTTCATTAATACCAGGAAACTAACAAGAATATCCACAAGACAAAAAAACAAATAAAGGAAAACAGAAAAGCATCAATTTAAGCATTCGTACCTGTTTCTCATGTAAAGTCACAAAAACAAAAGGGATCCATGAGATCACTCAAAGAACATAAACCAAACCAAGACTCGACAAACAACTCCACACAGCCTCAGATTCACATACCAAAGACTGATCAACAGGGTATCCCATCCCCATCCACATCACCCCACAAGCATCAAACAAAGCCACCACACATATCACCAGAACAAGGAAAGGATGTTGTTTAGATTTAACCACATCATTCAATATGTAAATTTTCTCTATTTGTTTAATCGGGATGATCAAAGAAGGACTATTGTTCATTGGGAATCTATTTAATCAACTGAGATTACATGATTAACTAGCATGCATGTTACAACCATTCAATCATAAGATTATCATGTAAACAGAGGTTCATTAGTTCTAAAGAAAGGGCCACCAACGACAGAATTTTTAGTGGGCACAATCTCATAGAATTCACAACATTTAAATGAATATAAAAGAGAACAACAAAATTATCATCAAGCACACACCTGCATTCATTAAAAATCAATTTATTATCTTCTTTAAGATATTATTTCATCCACGCCCCAATGAAACATTTTCATACCCACCATGCATGATATAATGTAAAGAGAGACGAATGAAAACCCAACTAGGATGAACAACGATCGATGTTTTCTCCTTGTTCCTAGAAATGTGGATACACGATAAGGATAGGAATATCTCAAAGGATTCCAAGGGCGAGTAGGAAAGACTCTAGATATGGTGCATGATTCATCTCCAAAATAAGGACTCCAAACTCACTAAGAGAGAGTGAAAGGAAAAGAAGATATATCTCAGTTTATGAAAAACGACATATCCCAAAAAGGGAGATGATTTCAAAGTACAAAAACGTTGGATTGTGACCCAACCATGTGGATCAACAGTTTCAGATGTTGTGATTAATTTTTATTTAAAAGTTTCCTCAGAGAGTTGGCGATAATGACTGTATGTAAATAAATTTCCTTTACACTGAGAAAAATGTGCAACTAGTGTGAACTATAAAACCAAAAAATGTGTGACACTGAGGAAAAATGGACAAACGTTTTGATAAACCAAAGGTATCCAAATTAATAGGGTTTTAAGACATCTTTTACTGGATTTAAATGGTTTTAAAAATGGTATTAAAACAATTTTAAATCAAATGATATGTTACGGGGGAAAACTGGATGGTCCTGGAAAAACAGGGATGGACTTACCGTTAGGTGAGTCACCATCACCGAGGCACCGTCACAAGGGCACTGCCACCCAAGCACTGTCGGCCTAGCACAATAACCCTGAAACTATTCCTTTGGAACTGTCGGTACCACCATTAACAATCAGTGCCAATGATGCCCATCAGTTCCCACATTCACCCCTCAGTGCCACCGATGCTGATCGATGCCACCGACGATCATCGGTGGAACTGATACCCATTGGTGCCACCATTTTCCCCTCAGTGCCACTGATGTCGATCAATGACACTGATGATCCTCAGTTCCACCAACACCCATTTGTACAACTGTTTTCCCCTCGATGTCACCGATGCTGATCGGTGCCACCAATGCTCATCGGTGCCCCCGATGCCCAACGGTGCCACCATTTGTTCAACCCTAAAATTTGGAAAACTCTTCAATGATTCACTGATGGTCCCTAGGACACCCAAAAAACAAAATTTGGAAAATTAATGATTCAATAGGGTCCATTCCATTACATTAGATACACCTCACTGTATTCATTCCCTCGAGAATTCAAGGTAAACTCGAAGAAAATAAAGATGTCCGAACAACCACATGGAATGATACCTTTATGGGACATACCACCCTTGAGTAGTTCGAATGAAAGAAAAAACCATGGAATCCAAAATAAATCTCTCAACCCTATCCTAAAATACTTTATAAAAACTAATAATCCACATAATCACAAAGTCAAACCATCCAGATACATGGATTAGGGAGTTCCTTCCTCCATGTCAAGATACTATCCACTATCTGTGGCACTGAATCACCCGCACAAGATTAATTGAATCCACTTTAATGAATATTGATTATGGATTAGGTTATCCCCTCCCCACAGTCAAGACTATTCACTCACATTTAGAGAAGAAGGGAAAAAAATCATCTCATTGTCAACAAGGTCAAGAATTATATCACAGTCAAGTAAAAAACAAAACAAAAAACTCAAAATTGCTCTAGGTTCTAGGAACACATATATGCCTCCCATTCTAAGGTACTCTCGTTTAGGACACCCTACCACTATAACACACGAACCAAGGTAATGGTTCGTCTATGAAGAACCTTCTCCTCACTATCCTCGATCCTCAGCATTCACTCCATAAATGTCACATCATATTTGATATTTAGCTCTCCCCATTCGAGAACGTGTGAATCATCATGTAGATACCAACATAGCTGAGACACATCGAAAATGGTGTGGACCCTCAGTAGTGGCGGGGGTATCTCCTGCTGATAAGCAACTTTTCTGACCATCCGCAACACCTCGAAGGTTCCGATGAACTTGAAAGAAAGCATACTCCCCCTGCCGAACATACATTTCCCACACCGAGGGGAGAACTTTAAGAACACATTGTCCCCAACATCAAACTACTAGGGTCTCCTCCTATGATCAGTGTATGACTTCTGCTGGTACTGAGCTGCCTTCATCCTTTCACGCACAAGCAGGACCTTCTCTGTTGTTCACTGTACCACATTCTGGCCTTGAACACCTGCTACCCCGACCTCTGTCCAGAACACAAGTGAGAAACATGATCTTCCATAAAAGGATTCAAATGGATCCATGTCAATGGTAGAGTGATAGATATTTTTGTAGGAAAATTCAACCTTGGGAATGAATAAAACCCAAAATCCTCTGAAGTCTAGGACACATGCCTACAACATGTACTCCAACATCTGGATGGTCCTCTCTGTCTTCCCATCCGTATGGGGGTGGAAAGTAGTTTGGAGGCATAATTGGGTGCCAAAATCTTGTTGCAATCCGTTCCACACTCTTGAGGTAAACTATGCATCCCTATGCAAGACTATGGACCTTAGAACTCCATGAAACCACACCACATCTTCCACACACCTATGCGCTAAGGTATCCAACACACATAACTCCTTGATTTCTAGGAAGTGAGCTGAATTTTTCATCATGTCTACGACAACAAAAATAGCATCAAAGACTCCTCAAAACCCCGGAAGTCCTATGATGAAATACATTGAGATGTTGTCCCACTTCCACTCAATGACATCTAAGGTCTGCAAAAAACTGCCCGAAACCTAGTGCTTAGCCTTCACCTACTATCACACGAGGCACAATGCCACAAACTCAGACACTACATGTTTCACCCTGGCCACCAAAGTTGTTCTCTAAGGCCTCGGTACATCTTGGAAACTCTTGGGTGTACCTTTATGGATGAGTAATGGAACTCACATAGAACTCCCTCATGAATCGTGCCAAGGGAAATCAACTTCATGTAGAAAGGAATCTGATTCTAACTTTCTTCAGACCATCCTTCTGAAGTATCAACCTTTCTAACACTATCGTGAATCATTTCATCCTCTAAGTCCCCCACTATGAATCCTACACATTCTGTACCACGGAGGACTACACCATAACCTGAAACAGGTAGTCCCTACCATTTTCCACCCTTTCATCCAAGTGCAAGGTAGCCATCTCCTCCATCGTCATCCATGCATCCTCTGATTCTCAATCTGCATCATTCAATGACTTCATACTGAAGGCATCAGCCACCACATTCCCCTTTCATGAGGAGTATGAAATATTGATTTCTTAGTCCTGAAGAATCTCTATCCAACTTCGCTTCCCCAAGTTCAAGTCATACTGGGAGAAGATATTCCTCTGGCTTTTGTGATCCATGAAGACCAAGAAGCATCCCCGATGCGGTAATTCTGCCAAAACATCTGAGTGAACACTACTACTGAATGCTATAAATTGTGGGTGGCATAGTTACGCTCATGGGGACATAACTACCTAGACCCATAAGAGATCACCCATTGATGTTGCATCAGCACACAACCCAATACTAGACTTGGAGAATCACATAACACTTCAACCATTACCCCTCCCTCTAGAAACCATAGTACTTGGGAACTAACCAATTTCCCCCTTCAGATAACTAAAGGATACTTGTAACTTATCAATATATTAAAAATCCTAGTCATTCTTGGTCAAGGCTATCAAATGTGGTGAAAATCGAGATAAGCTAGGCACAAACATTCATTAGAAACCCTATAGGCCCTAGAAAATGTGAATCTCTTCCACGTTCTTGGGTGATTCCCAAAAAACAACCACCTCATCCATCTACAGTTCCACTTATATTCCCTAATAAAACACCACGTTTCCAACAATGTTAACCTCTCATGTTCAAAAACAACACTCAGACAACATCCAATACAGCTGGTGTTGTCAGGAGACCTATAAAACCATCCTCAAATGCTTGTGTGATCCTCATATGATCTTGTGTAGATCAGGATGTCATCGATATATATGACTATGAACTGATCCAGATATTCCTAGATGACGGAGTTCGTGATCCCCATGAACACGACTGTGTGTTCGTAATGATGAATGACCTGACTACAAACTCCAAGTGATCATATCTACACCTGAAAACAATCTTCGAGATGTCACCCTCCTTTTCCCTCAACTGGTGATATCCTAACAGTAGTTTGATCTTAGAGAACCAACATGATCCTTCAACTAGTCAAAAAGGTGATTGATTCTTGGGAGGGGGTAATGGTTCTTGACCCTCACCAGATTCAGCCTTCGGTAGTATATACATTGCATGATACCACCATAAGCCTTCTTTGAAAACAAGACTGAAACACCCCATGGTGAAGCGCTCATTCATATAAAACCATTATTCATTAGGTTGTCAACTTGAATCCATAATTCCCACAACTCATAAGCTTGCATCCAATATGGAGCCATGGAAATCAGACTGGCGCTGGGTTACAAGTCTATACCGAACTCTACAACACGTCGAGGGGTAAGAGTCACCACCTATTTAAGAAAGACATCTTGGAACTAAATAATGATCTGTAGGACTTCCACCATCTCTGTATCTACCAAATCTGCTGACATCTTGACTAATAAGGAAAGAATGGGCTCCACTTTTCGGAAGCCCTCCTAGAAACCCTACTTGGCAATGAATGTTACAGATAGGTTCTTATATATGAAAACATGAACCTTATATGGATGTAGTTGATAAATAAGAAAATAGTGGACAACCATTAAATGCCTAAAATGATATCATATGGTTGCATCTCAAGAAAAAGATGGTCCCACTAGACTAATGTGGCTCCAAAATCAGTCTACATCCCCAAAAAACATAAGACAAGCTTGTCTGACCTCCAAATCGAGAACTCAATACCAGGGGAAAAGGAAGTATCTCTAGATCAACACCCAGGGCATGTGCTATGGTGGGTGAAAAAAAGGAGAGATAATCTCTTGAATCAAATACGTCACAATCAAGAGTACTAAACAAGCTGGTCATACTATGAACGACATCTTGACCTGCTGGAATGGATTCCTCTACAGCGTGAAACTACCAAAGTATAGCTCTACTACCCCATGACTTTCAGCCGCCCCTCTAACCATTCCATGGTTGGGGTCCCTAAGGAGCACCCTGAGGATTTCCTCCTCCAACAAAGTCTTCTCTTAGAGGATTGGGAGCTCTCTATCCCAGCTACGGCTGCTGAAAATGTCTGGCTATAAACTGTTGTTGTTTAGGGGGAAATTGTACCCTCCCACCTCCATTGTACTACACTAGGTATGGGTACTAATTCTGAAGGTTCCATGACTACCTCATATGAATCATTTCAGTCCTGGACCTATAGAGAATTGGTGAGGACAATAAGATCTTAACTGGATCTACTGTGGAATGCTCCCCATCGACTGAAACCTCAAAGGCCCTAAGGCTAGAGAAATACTGCTGACGGCCTTCCTCATGGATGATCTCAACTCGCTCCCCTCTCGCTCATGTCCAAGTTTGTGCATCCTAACCACCAATTGAGACTTATTTTTAACCTCTAGGAATGTCAGTAGAGTGATGGGAGTAACAATATACTTAATAGAAGGTTGTAGTGCCTCTTCTAAATGTCTCTCCCATGTTTCCTCATCCAGAAAGAGGTCCAGAGAAAAACAATGGAGATATTTGTAGTTGATACCCAAATTTGTCACTGACCTACTCCCATATTGGAGGAAGAGTAGATCCTGCACCTTCTTAGACTTCATCATGGAATAAAGAAATTTTTCACGGAACTCCTTCTTGAAGTCTGTCTATTAATCCTTATATTCCATATTCTCCCCATGATTGAGCATACACCACTGACCTGCTGCTCTCCACATCTAGCTCACAGCTTGAAGAACCCAATACTCATTCGGAGATAAATCTAGCTGAAATCTTTCACAAACTCATGGAGACAGCTTTCTATCTCCATGTCTAAGACACTACACTCGTACTTCCTGAGGTTCTATTACTGAAGGCCACAAAGCGTCTTCTTCCAATGTTCATCCTCCTCCTCTTGGTCATCCTTCTTCTGATCAGCCAAATCACCATCCTGTGCCTTGATTTACCACACTACTCATAGTCATCATCTTGGTACCATAGATTCAAGGAAAATAACGAATTACCAAGCCTGAGTAGTGTAGAGTATTTATTTTAAAATATTTCTTAAATGTTTTATTCTTTTTAAACTCCCAAACCAACTTGAATACACAATAACACAAGTCATTGGGATGCATTCACCTTTCATAGGGTCTTTAACCTGTAATTAGTGTAGCCCCACTTGGTCATTTGATAGGTCTAGAGTCCTTGCATCAGATCATATGTGCCCCTAAAATCCCATTTCCTAGCCAGTCTTCCCTATACGATTTCATGTACCTTGATTTCCTAACCTTTCCTCCTATAATCTCATGTGATCCTCACTATTCCTAACTCTGAACTCCATCTTATCTCTCAAACTCTTTTGATACAATTCTGTCATAACCCACCTTTACCATGATGAAGGAAGGGAAATAAAATTTCCACAACCTTCCTTATTTAAGTTGAAGGAGTGATAATGACCCCCAAGTCCTTCCCTTAATAGGCCCTGGAGTGGTGACTAGCACCAAGGGTATAAAATCACACGTAACATGGATGGAATTACAATTTTTATAGAAAATGATCGAGAGATAGGATGGTAAAACCCAAAAAACTCCCATATTAAAAGTAATAGTAAATCCAAAATCCATTACCACCTGCGTGTTCAATGTAAAGTGATACAGAGTAAAAGAACACACTAAAAAATGTACCAAAAAAGAAAGAAAACAGCAGCAGCAGCAACACCTTTCCCAATGTTTGATGTAGTAAGGTCTATCACGGTCCTCAATGTCCTCCTGGAATCCTGAAATCAGTTTTATATATGTAGGGTGAGTTTACAGGTATAATTATTCGGGAAAACCAAAAGCTTTCTTTCACAAGTGGGGAGGCAATCTAATTCCCCATGAGAAAGTAGAAGTAAAAAAAATACCTAGAAATAAAACTATCCACCTAGCCTCACCATTGCACACTCCTCAAATAAAGCATGTCAGGTAAAGTAATAATAATGAAAAATTGATATTTGGGTACCCCACAACACTTTCCCACTTCTTATTGAAGAAATACTATGTGTCATACCTATCCCACCATTTTCATTACAGTCCCATTGCTTACCCAACAACAATGTTATGGGCCACCTCAACCACATAGCCCACCCCCAGACACCTAGTCCACCACATCCATATGTAACCATGCTCAGAGAAACCTCATCAAAAACACCTACCGGCCCTCCTGAAGACACCTAGGTCTCATCCTAGGGACACTGGGAAATAGAATTTCCCACACACACCTAGGCCAACCACCATAACATACCCTACCTGAAGAGTCTTGGGATACCTGAGAGAGGGAGCAGAGTGGATGGTAATAACTAGCAACTCATAGAAATGTTGCAAGAAACAATTTCCCCCATGGAATGAGTGAATTTGGATTGAAGATCTCAATGTGGGTGGGGTGCATATAAGAAGCACAAAAACTAATTTATACATATTTTTGAACATGAACTCATCCCCACATAAGGGTTCTGAAACCAACCTATACATAAACACCCTCATTGCTATCCATTCATGAAAAAATGTACAACAACCATAACTAGAGAAAGACCCATTCTTTTTATCATGTTCAAGTGATTCCACTAAGGCATTCCTTCACTACCGAAAAACTAACCGGAATATCCACTAGTAAAAACAAAAACAGAAGGGAAAAAACCCCGAAGAAATTTAAGAATTCACAACTAGTTATCTTGTAATGTCACAACATGAAATGGGATTCATGAGATCCATCGATGTACTAGAACAAAAATAGGACTCAACATACACATCTACAAAACCTCATATTCACAAACAAATAATTGGTCAATAGGGGATCCCATCCCCATCCATATCACCCCATAAACATCAAACAGAGCCACAATGCATATAACTATAACCGAGCAAGGATATCATTCATATTTAACCACACCATTAATTATGTCACTTTTCTCTATTTTTTTAACTGGGGTGATCACATAAATATTTTCATCCATTGGGAATTCATTTAATCAATAGAGTTTACATGAATAATTAGTTTTAATGTTACAACCATTCAATCACAATATTATCAAGAAATCATAGGTTCATTAGTTTGCAAGAATGGACCTCCAATGACCACAATTTTTAGTGGCCATAAGCCTATACAATTCACAACATATAAAGGTAGAAAAAAGATTACATCATCATCATCATCGATAACACCTATTCATTCTTTAAAAAAACAATTTATTATCATTGTTATGTTTGGATTTCATCCATGCCCCGAGGAAACATTATCATACCCACCTCGCATGATACACAGTAAAGAGAGACAATGGTAAACCATACATGGATGATCAAAGATCAAGGTTTTCTCTTTGCCCCAAGAACCGGGGATGCATGTCTTGGAGAAGAATATCTCCCAGGAATCCCAGGATGAAAAGGAAAGGCTCCAGCACTAGCACATGATTCGTCTCCAGAAGAGGGACTCCAAACACACCATGAGGGAATGAAATGAAATGAAGAGATATCATGGTTTAAGAAAAATTACAGAACCTTAAAATAGGGAGGCGATTTCGAAGTACATAATAGTTTTATCATTGATCGAACACGCATTAGGGAATTTTTACCCATTGGTATTAACAGTTACTTAATAATTTTCCTTAGACATGGGGAAATAATGGCTGTGAGTTAATAAATTTCCTTTACACAGAGTAAAACGTGCAACATGGGAAAACTGTAAAAAATGAAAAGGAGGTACAACAAGGAAAAAGTGCCACACATTTAGATAACATAAGGGTATCTCAAT
The DNA here is from genome assembly GCA_963277665.1 of Viscum album. Taxonomy (NCBI): domain Eukaryota; kingdom Viridiplantae; phylum Streptophyta; class Magnoliopsida; order Santalales; family Viscaceae; genus Viscum; species Viscum album. The sequence continues at coordinate 1,805,795,403 of OY728146.1, forward strand.
CAATGGGTGTTTAAAAGATATTTTAATGTATTTAGATGTCTTTAAGAAGAGTATTAAAACAATTTTATGTCAAAATATATTTTATGGGGAAAAAAAGAAGGTCCTGGAAAAACATTGAAGGAATCACCATTAGGTGAGTCATCATCACCCTAGCACCATCTCCCAGGAACCATTGGTTCCACCATTAAAAATTTGTTCCACATATTCACATTGGTTCCACCGATACCCATCGGTTCCACTGTTCACCCCTCAGTACCACCGATGCTGATTGGTTCCACCAATGATCATCGGTTCCACAGACGCCAATCAGTGCCACCGTTCTCCCCTTATTACCATCGATGATGATCGGTTCCACTGATGATCCTTGGTGCCACTGATGCCAATCAGTGCCACCAATTCCCATCGGTACCACTGATACCCATCACTGACACTATTCGCCCCTTTTCTGCTACCGATGTTAATCGGTTCTCGACACTACTTTGTTCCACTGATGACCATCAGCACCACCGTTCATTCAAAAAAGAAATTTGGGAAACTCTTTAATGAGTCGTCGATGGTCCCCAAGACACCCCAAACAATATAATTTGGCATAGTAATAGACCAGGAGGTTCTAGGCCATTACAGATAGGCCATGTATTATAACTGATATTAATTATATTTTATGATTTATATTTCAATAAAGGAATACAAAAATCTATGAAATGCCATCCGTCATATTTTATGACTCACATTACTATTATAGGATGTGATCTGACATATCATTTATTACAACACACATTGAAATTTTATTTATAATTCAACAAAATATATTACAAAAATAGGAAAAATAAATCATATTTTATGGTAGGCTCCCATTATCGTTTATCATAGTTGAAATCCAGCTTCCTTTAACTATTTTGTGGCTTTAAATATCCCATATCATAAGTCATAATGAAAATTCAACAATACAAATAAGCTAGTTGTATTTTATAATTTCCTAGACATGCATAATATGATTATAATTTTTCTACTTCCACACAATATTTAAAAAATTTATGAATATTGGATTCTTTGATACCAATTACATGATTAGAGACATTCTCGAAAAAAATTATTTGGATGTGCAGAAGCAATCATAATCACATACCAAGATCACCCATTCATGGAATTTAAAATAAAATATTATGAAAATAAATAACATTTTAATATCATGTAACTAATACTAAATTGCATATAAGAATCCATTTAACAATTATATGGGTTGATGTAGATCGATAAGGGAATCCGAATGAGACCCCCTATCAATAAGTATATCTCATGACTAAATGTATATTATAAAAATCATATAATATCCTCAATCCTTCACATTGCTCTACTTCTAAGAGCATAATGGAGTAAAATTTAAAGAGCCTATGAGATAAATACATTTATTCATATATCAAAACTCCCTAACATTGAATGGAATTAGGATCGTATAAGTCCCCTGAAGAGTTCTTTCATGATATCACATTTACACATGCATTATAAAGCAAGATTAAATTTAACTTTGGTTGACTCATCAATATCATATATTTGATTGAATCTTCCATGTTTTACTACCAATACATTAATTTAGGGATAAATTATATTGAATATATCCCTTTTAAGGATAATTGTTGTCAATATAATAAAATGGAGAATACAATATAATATTTCCATTGTACAATACAACTTACCCATGAATGACCTTATTATTCATCATTATTTTTGAATTATTATTGTGGAAAGGAATTACATGAGATCTTCTTTCATGTATTGTGATTTCCTCCTATTGTAGGATAAAATTTTAATAAAGGTATGAATGAAAAGGAATGGAATGAAATTTCATAAATTTTATACTATTTACCTATATTGTACCATAAAACAGAGATGAAAATGAAATTAATAACACATTTTCATGTCCTTTATGATATAGTACAGTCATTAAATATGATTACCTTGATATCAAACACATTTAAAGGATTTAGAGAGTACTAAAGTACCCGGTAATGGACAATAATTTTATCAATAAAAATTTCATTAATTATAATTATTTCATATAGTGTAAATTACACAAAATAAAATAGAGAAAAAAATACATACATTAAAAATGAAAAATGAATGAAATAATTGGTATTTCTAGAAATTAAGAAACCATTAATGATGGAATAGTAACTTAACCATTGGAATAGTAATGTGACCATTATGAATAGTAAATAGAATAATAGAATTTTAACATCACTTATAAAAGTATAAATAATTTTTATCTACCTTATGAGTGAAAATATGACATATTATATCATATAATATTTAAATAATATTTTTAAAAATATAAATTACGTATTGCTATTTTTTTGAAACATATATGTTTATAAACAATATTGTAATTAATATAATGGTTTAAAAGAAAAATAATTATCATTAAATATATTCATAAAATGAAATTTTCTCATAGGACTATGAGATAATCTTGTGAGACCTTAATTATTTTTTCAAAGTGTCATAAAAACCGTTAAAATATTAAAATCATGTTTTTTTGAATAAATGAATATTTTAATTGAAAATGAAATTTCTAATATTTTGATTTTTTTTCAAAAAATAGAGTCCATTTTTTAATTATACACATCAGAAAAAGGTTAGGATATTTTTTTATTTTTCAAAAATAGTTGAATTTTTGGTGAATAATGAAATATGGTAATTTATGGTACTTATCATTACGAGTAAATAATAGAATTTTTGAATCAATGATGATATATGGATGATGTAAGAACTATTATATAGAAAAATACTTATATATTTACTATATTAATTCATGGGAATTATCACTATTGATTGTCTTGAGGAAAAATAATAGGTAATTGAATAAAAGAATCAAAAAACAGCCCACTCATCCCACTATAAATTCAACCCCTCACAACCTATTCTAATCACACCTTATACGAATTGATGATTGATTATATTATAAATTAATTTTCTCCCAAACCTATTATCCATGTTACAGTCTCTCTGTTCTCACCAAAAGGCCATCTTTACATTCTTTAAGGAGGATATCTAGGAGACAACACTCAAGAGGTACCCCCCCACTTTCTCTTTTAATTTTTTTTTATGTTTTATAAATTCAAAAAATAACCTATCATAAGTATAATTATTTATAAATAACCATATATATATTGTAATTTTAAAATAATATTGGGATATCCACCATTAAATCCCTTGTATTATTATTTTATTCAAAAAATGAAAACATTGCCCGTGTTCTGTCGATTCACCACCTTCATAGACCACATTTTTTCAATTTCTATTTCCACCTTCATGGATGGTCATAAAAACATTTTAATGGATAAAGAAGACATGTAAAATTTATATAATAAAATTTTTTATGGTTTGGAACTAATATTTATACAAAATATTCAATAATGAAGCAAACCTTCTTCATGATGATCAAAAATCCATCAAAATAAACAAACATGCATCATTAACATTTTATGAGATGAATCATTCTAATATATTTAAAAATGATATATGGTACCATTTAAAATTATGTAGTTTCATAAAAATAATATAATTCAACTTCTAAAAATTTTCATCCATTTGACTAGAATTACCATAATTAAACTCAAGGAAACCGATCATAAAATAGTGAAATGAATACTCCCAAAATGAAAAAATTAATCACATTAAGTCAATGAAATGGACATTAGTGATCCTTATAAAATTATAAAAAATTATATAATTCTATTATAGGTTCTTAAATAATCAATTAATTAATTTAATTATATTATTTGATACATTGAGTACACATGTTGATCACTTTAAGACAAAATGTAATGGATTCTCTCTAAACCCCCATTAATCTCTGAGTCATGATTTATCTCACATTTACTTAATGTACATCTCAATTATTCAGATATAAACTTCCTAAATTCAATATATATGTTCCAAACATATAATTATATCTCAATTATTCAATCAATTATGGGGAAATACATTTTTTAAGATTCCCTTTTCAATTCATCCTCATAAGCATGCCCGATTAAATGGAACATCTCTGTTTCTTACACATTTTTTAGTAAACTATATATTCTATTTTATGATACCAATATTTTTTATAAAGAAATATTATTATCATGAAAAAATATTTATTTTCATTTATATTTTTTATGAAAACAATTATACATTTTACATTTTAAGGAATCATTAAAATTTTCTCTTAAACGACACTAAATGGGATTATTTCTACGGTATTTTAGACACGATTTTTATAAGTTTTCACTCTAGTTGATCATAAATTATAATTATATATGACTTATTACCTTATAAAAAACATCTATATTTTAAATAAATTCTATCATTGAAGCTTTTATGATATTTTTATTTGTTATCCAATGTGACTTGATTACGTTACCCATTTATTTCCACTGGTAACCCTTACGTCTATTTTTGATTATTCATGTGGCACTCATATGAATGAAAATTTTATAGTGGGTTTTACAAAATATAATACCAATTTATACAATAATGTTTAGTCTTCTGAGACATCATGTAGTCATAGGGAGTAAACCTGATTCACTAATGGGACTTTTTCCACCATGTGACACAGTCTTAGGAGTTAGCATTGAATGATATTTATGTCATGTTTTATGTTTTATCAAAATTTTATTGTCTAAATGATTACATGACCATATGATCAATATTTTATTCTTCTAAGGTATATATACATCTTTCTGGTGAAATAAAAAATGTTGTATAACAATTTTGTTCAAAATAATTATATGAAAAAGAGATTTATTTTTATAAATTTCATTCTTGCAGATCCTTAAGAATATATTCCATGAGGACCATCCCTGTTATATTAATTCCATAAATTTTATATAAAATTACATATAGAAACACACATATGGTTTTTTATTATTATTATGGGGTTTATTAGCAATGTGTACCCCAAATTAGGCACCTTGATGTATTGATGAAAATCACAATTTCATATAATTATGGAGAGGTAAAATATTTTGGGTTCATCATAAGTGATTTGGATTTAGTTTAAATATTCATGAAATGATTTTTACTTTCCATATTAATTGAAAAATATATCACAATCCATTTTATTAAAATATAATATTCTAACAAAATCCATTTCCATAGTAGTTTATATAAATGTTTATTTTGAAATGTGAAAGAAATAAAAAACAATAACATTGGGTGATAACACTAGTATATATCATTTATGATTATATATAAATATATAATGGTATTATATAACATAATTTCATTAATAGTATTGTTGTGGTAGATCCTACACATTCTTTTTTCCCTATGGGTTTCTTATTATTATTTTTAGATTATAATATCGAGCTTTAGGTATGTTCACCTATTAGGATTGATGAAATTGCATAGAGGGACACAAAATAAGTGTATACATAATCTCATTAAACTATAGAAGAGTTATATTAATGGATAAATTAATTTTCTAACTAATGGAAGGGTATTTATTCCTGATACATTGATTACATAAATTTAATCACGATATATTCTTATTTAGAATATATGCCTGGAATTTATTTTTTGAATAATTATTAATAAGGTAAGAAGTAAATATTTATTTACACAATAGTTTCTTTAATATTAAAACAAATATTTATAAATTTTACAGGAATATTAAAATAAGTATTCAATCCAAAATTTTCGTAATATAATATTTATTTTATTATACTAAATGAAAAATTTATTATTTCATGTTCGATAATTTTTTATGGGAGATATGAGTCGAGTATATTGATTTGATGAAAATGAAAAATATATTATTATGTTTAAATATATATATCTTTTTATTTATGAAATGATATTAACAGATTTATGAGACATAACAACAACAATAATAACATTATTATTATTTTAACATGGGTTATTACTTACACTAAATTTTATAATATGGGCATTTGTGAAATTATTATTATTTGAAAGTAAATTTATATTCTAAAAAATATCAGTTTTCATGTAGATTTGTATTGACACAACATATATGCTCAAATTATTTATCTAAATCCTTAGATAGAAAAATATTTTTTCCTCCCTCTTAAAAAAATAGATAAAGTGAATCATTTCTATGATCAATAATGACCTATATTAAGAACATGATTAATATATGCTAGAACATAGAATATTTATAAAAATATATGATGATTCATGGAACATATAGGGATATATGTAGGGGAATATTGGTTTGGAACATCCACGACAATGTGAAAAATATAAAGGGATTTGATGGAAACACGATCTTGGAGACTACTACAAATGAGATAATCCTGATTTAAAATAACTATAGATTAAATTTTCAAGATCCTATCTAAGATATTATTTATTTTATTCATTTATTTTTCCGTATTTATCCATTGATATTTGATAAAAAAATTGGTTTATTCCCAAACGCTTCGAATACTCCCCAAAACATTGAATTGGTATCACAATTGTAAAATTTTATTTATAATTATTTATAAGTTATTTAATGATATAATTTTTTTTGTATTCTAGTATTCTTGTTTAGGTTTTTTTCTGAGATTAATTATTGAAAATGTTCATTAATTTTATATCATATGGCCGTGAAGGTGTTAGAAAAAAGCAAATAATTCTTGAAGTACCCATCAAAATAAGTTGATCTTGATGGTTGGATGATATGATTACAAGACATATGGTAAGTTTCTACACATTTTGTAACACATTTTATATTGTACATAGAATACATAGTGAAAAACACAACATGTTATGTGGTAAAATACATGACTCCATTACACATCATTTATTGATTCCCAACAAAGTATATTGTTTCACATGCAGTACACATTGTGTATGTCACATGTACATGGTATTGAACCCTATAAAAGGAACACGATACATGAATCATTGTTAAAAGTGTGGATCAATGAGTTTCCTAGTTACATTATATAGAGTTACTACTAGCCCAAGATTTTACATGGAATATGATTTGATAAGTTCAATTAGCATACACATCATGTGAAATGTGTTTTTTTACATGAGGCATATTCAGACTGATTTTCGACATATCATTTAGGTTAACATATGGTGTAATTACTACCCATATATTGACTTCACAAACATGAAATTTATTGATTCATTAAATATCATGTACAATTATCATTTTTATTATGGTACACATCGTTTACACCATTGTTCTGTGACATGTTCATAAACATCATGCAGACATTGTGGTTTTGATGTTTGCAATGGATTGTATAGGGTTACTTGGTGGGTGAATAATTCTTCCCATTCATTACTATGTGTTACATTCACTTTTAATTATTCCATCATGAAAATCAATCCACTACCATAGTTAAAACGTGTGTATTTATGAATTATACATTAACACGCTTAACCACATGCAACGTAGTATAAATAACAGAATAACAACATAATGGTAATTACATGGTTCAATACCAAAGTGGTAACACATTATTTATTATGTTTGGGTCATGTTTTTTGAGATGGAGTAATCAATAAAATGGCAGATAGAATATAATGTTATGAGGTTACTATTCATTGTTGAATCCTAGAAGGATGTCTAGATAATATTTCACATGAAAATACATGATAAGTGATCTATTATTCATTGGGTCTTATGAAAGAAACTATATCCCCATAGATCATAAGCCTACTGACTGGAAGGATTATATTTTTAAAAAGGTATGACTAATCTTCATTTTTCCTTTAAACAACCCCAAAATCATGTCCCCAACTACCTCAAAATAAGAAAAATTGACTTTATTTAAGACAACCTTTATATTTTTAATTCAATATACATTAGAAAATTCCCTATTGAATAGGTCTTCAACCATTGAGAAATGATTATCTACTCTTTAGGGATGTTAGAGTTTCTATTCAACTCTGTATCACTATGAATATAGATCATGGTTTATTTATATGTTTATATTTTCTCAATATAATGGATTTTTAGAAAAATTATTAGATTGTATCTTTCTCATTCACCTTTTATAATATTTTAATTTTATAGAGCCTCTCATCCTGCTTCTACTGGAAAATTATCCACTATGATATAGAGTGTTTTATGACTGTATATTCCTATACTTTGATGAATGTAATTCACTTTTAAATATTACTAACTTATATTTGATGAAATTATTTTACCTCTATTTGAAGTTAGTATCATGATCTATCTATATATACATTTCTCTTTTATCCATATCTGTATATCTCTTTTTGTCTTCATTTTCTATGTTTTTTTATATATAAAATATTATTTTGAATATTATTTTCATATTTTAAATTCAAATTTCCCAAAATTCATAGTGATAGGTAATCTTCCCATTCAATCAAGTTGAAATTTTATGATTTTAATTCATAGATACAATGTATCTAAATATTTATTAGATATATCCTTTTAAATATACCCAAGACTTGAGAAATTATATTCTCTAAACAATAAATATATAAATATATAAATATATATATTGGTTTATTTAAATTTCCCCCATATTTGCATGGCTTCATGAGGTGTGACGACAATGATCATTACTTTATGTTGTAACATACTGTTTTATCCTTAAGCATTTCAATGAAATGATAATAATTAACATTTTTTGAAGGTTTCAAAGTAGTTTATAGGAATGAATAATAGTTAAATTGAGTAATTTTGATATTTATTCCCATAAATATTTTCACAAAATATAATTTTAATAAACTTATTCAAGATATTTTTTCTATATGTTATCAACTATTTCTAAATTTAATGATCCTAACTTATTTTCTATATAACCTTTAAATGTTACAAAATATTGTGATGTATCGAATTACCTTATTAAAAATAATATATATTACAGAATTATAAAATCATTATTGGATATGAAATTGTAATGAAATTATTAAATATCATACACATTGGACATGTAGGTTTTCAAAATCACAATATCATACAAGCTATCAAAAATATCTTATGAAATCACAAAATGTATTATAAAAGTTCAAGTATCCTTCCAAATGTCAAATGTCTTTTGAAAAATCCAAATATATTATTAGAAATGATATAATTATCCATATTTACTCTAGAAGTTACAAAATTCATCGATGAGGCTCTGATCCTTTATAATCTTCTTTAGATATTTTCATCCCCTTCTAAAAAAATAATATATTCTTACAACATTGTTTAAATTATTTTGTATGATTTTACTAATCATAGAAATATTTCCAATGCTCTTGAATATGTTATAGTGTATTATTACAATTTATAATCTATCCCTGAGTATTCCAAACATAACTCAGCTGCCTCTTTATTATTACTTCTAAAACCCATCATCCAAGAGATATTTAATAGTAAATAGATAAACCATAATGTTCAATATTTTTTTATGGTTTCTCTTTAAAACTTCCTCTCTCTTATTTTTAATATCTGTTTCACAAGTTATACTACATTATGTCTTCTCAATATTCATAAGTTGTAGTAGAAAATGATCCATCCATATAATTTGTACTTGAAAAAATTTACTCAATCATAATATATAATGGGATTATATTTAGAGATCCTTTATTTTTTACAAATACTATTGAATTATTTTTGATGGAAACATCCATTAATTATATCCAAAATTTTTTGAGGACTAATATCATTGTAAGAATATGATCATAATACATCAAAGGAAACAAAAATGAAATATCATAATTTTTATAGTGAGATATAAAATCCATTTGAGCTCTTATAACAACGTAGAATAACCTATGGAATACATAGATGAAATGTGTGATATTGAAATAACAATAATGGAATTTATGTGATAAGAAAAAATAATATATGAGTCAATGATTTGAAATGATATCATCAAAGAGAAAGAACGTGAGTAATAAAATTATAGAATAACACAAATTTAACAGTATCATAGGAAAATGGAATGATAGGAAATTGGGAATTGAAATAAAAATATTTATAAAAACAATTGAAGTTAGGCTTCCAAGACAACATCACATGATGGAGATAGTCCTATAATGGATTATGTTCCCCCCTAATCCTATACACGAACCTCATTAGACAAAAAATATTACCAAATTCATTAGAGGACTATATAGTTTCCGTCCCAAACATCACATTCATTTTATGTACACAATTATCCATGAAATATAAAGATATCAATAATAAGGCACAATCATAATAAATACCCATTAAATTAAATAGGTTTCATTATATTGTCTGGTAATAAAATCAAAATTGATCTTCATAATGAATGATGTTGAGTGAAAAAAAATTCATGTATTAACCCATCAAAAGAGATATAATAAACCAAATATATATCTGAGAGACTTATATAAAAATTTTAGAATAATTTCATAACACAAAATCGTATTATCGTTGATGAATATAAATACTACATAAATATTAAAAGCATTCATAAGTAAAATAACATTCCACTTGGAAAACCACTTTTTTTAAAAAAAAATTTCACATAATATTTTGTAAATAATTTTATTTTTCAAAACTATTTGATACATATAAACGAAACTTCATGGATAATAATGGTAATTTTGTTTAGTAATTTATTAAATTTTTATATGTTTATAAAAATTACTTTCACATACTGTTAAAATACTCCAAATGTACCTCAATAAATTAATAACATTATATTAAAAAAATATTGTAAAAATGAATAAAAAATAATTATTAAATAATAAATAAATTTTAATAAAAATTTTGAAACAATTTTCATCACCCATGGTTTTAAAAAATGGATTTTTGATCGAAGAGTGATGAAAAGTATATTTTCATTTAAAAACATTTTCTGAATTATTTTTTGTAAAAAATAGAGAAAAATGTAATATCATTTGAATAAGTAATGAATAAAAATATGATAATAAATTTAATATGTTTTATTATTAAATGATCTATCAGTTTACTTTGGGGGAAAATCAATAATAGACAATCCTGATTAAAATGATATTGCGAAATAAACCCTTACCTCATTGGTTTTTTTTGATTCATAACCCCCATGAATATGTAAAATGAATTTTAACATATAATACCATGAATTATTATGTATTTATGATATAATATATAATGAGGATGAATATATATAAGATAAAATAAATTATGTTAATGAATGTACATGTGTCTGAAAGAAATAAGTTTTGGAGACCAAACCCTTAACTTGTGCTTGATTTTCACTTTAATTATTTATGCCAAAAATTAATAAACATAAGATAATTATTTAATTTCATAATAAACATTATTGGTATTATTATTCATTTGAATTTATTAATTACCATTTCTTATTTAAATACATATTAATTTAGGTTCATGTCAGATGTTTTAAGGATGTTTGACTCATATGTCCAAATACATATTGTTATGTTTACTAATGAGAAAGAGATTATTGAATAATTTAATATAGAATAAAAATAATAATTAATTATAAATTTATTTATCAATTATACATTTAAAAAATTATATTCAGGATGGTTATCAAAAATGAACTACATTAAAATCATGGAGACGATAAGCCATATATACGCATGAGTAACAGTTCCATTTTCAATTATCTGGATGAAATGAAGGTAATTTTTATTTTGTATTTTAATAATGATTAATATATCATAAATATAATATTATTCATTTAAATTAACTTATATATACTATCCATGTCAATCTATAATACAAATGAATCAGATTACATTGTTAGGTGATAATCTGATGTACAGACAAATGTTGTTATCAGTCACTCAATGGATGGTAAGGTAAGAATGTGTATGATATATTTATTTTATTGAATTATTAATATGTTATAAGTATAATATATAAACCTCAAATAAATACTTATTATATTCCATGTAATGTATAAGTGAAAAAAATCACCTCGAATCTGGAAGTAGTAGTCGGTCGTACACCTGAGCGACGTTATAAAATTCCCAACAAAAAAGAATGTATGATGGAATATGTGATATCATAATTATAGAGGTGTAATTATTGGATAAATATCATCTATAACCATTAAATATCTCATTATATATATATTTTATAAATGGTTATGGAAAATGAAATATGTTGGTTTAAGAGGTCATAGTTCATCGTACACACAATCAACATATTCATTTCCAATTTGAGGAAGGTGTATGTGGTTTTTGGCTATACCGTGAACATAATAACAACTAAATATATTTAAGATAATGTGGTTATTATATCATAATGTTTTAATATTATTTTAATGAGTTTGAACAAGAAATAATATAAAACATATGGTTAAGCATGATACTTATTCTTCGGATAACTTTTTTATGTTTGAAAAAATACTTCTTAACATGGATTTATGATTGAAAAAGGTATTATAGGATTATTTTAGTGAAGAAATGAATATATTAAGTCACATATTAGCTGGATCAATGGGTTTTTGATGTGTTGAGAGAAGAGGATGGGGTGGCCTTTTGTAAGTGGTGAAGATGACACACTTGGAATTATTTAAAAAAAGGAATTAATCCAACTTTTTTCACATGAGAAATGGTTAAAAATATAATATTTTAAATCAGAGAAATTAAAAAAGTAAAACTATAATAGTAAAATAGTAAACAGATAAATTTTGGGTAAAATTTAACACTTATCATTTTAGTGTAACCCCTAGTAAATCTGTTTTTTCCCATAACTGTTGTACATAAATTTTACTATTTTCGCTATAAATATGGTAATAAATCTAGATGAAACAATTAGATAATATAAAATAATTTTATTTCAAATATTGAATCCATTTTTATAAATTCAACTCGCATATGTGGTATAATTGAATTTTAAATTAAACCTCCATACATGTTGAAAAAAATGAGTTGTGAGGAAATAGATATTCAAACATTAGATGATCTTATAATAACTATATGAAAAGATTTCATAATTAAATGTAATAGAATTAATTTATATATATAGATATATAATATATATATATAATTTAAATAATTCTTCAATAGTTTTTTTTTTAATTATTTAAAATTGAGAAACATTATGCACTTTAAAAAGGTTTATACAAAATAGTTTTTTAAGAATAATAATAAATGTATACCAAAATACATTATAAATATGATATAACTATTATTAATTGTATTTATGATAACCAAATAATAATTATGTTAATTTAAAATCAAATTAAAATTAAAATGGGACTAAATTATAAAAAACTGATAATTTTATAAAAAAATAAGTATTTTTACAATTAACTAAAAAATAATATTTTCCAAAAAATCTAAATTATTTACCCTAAGTTAATATAAATATGTTTATTTCAAAAAATATTTTCATTTTTAAAAATAAAATTTCTAAATTTTTTTAATAAAAAATATATCATTTTCCAAAAAAAATCTAATAAAGAACTATTTTGAAATGTATATTTTTATTTATTATAATTGAGGCCATCATTACTAAGAGTTTATAAATGAATTTATATTCAGTAGTAACATTAAATACATTTCATAATGTGCTTTATCCTATTAATACCCTCATATTTGATATGTAGATTATAAAAATCCTATATAAACAGTCATAGTTTGTTTGGCTTCGCTGTTGCATGTTTCCTACACTATCAAACGTAATATTCTTATTTTAAAATTTCAGGGCATTACATTACACCACATTAAATAAATTGTATCCTCTAAATATGAAAATGATCAATGTAATAAAGGGATTAACATTTGAATAATTATTAATGGATAATATCACATTGTAAAAAGGGTAAATAAAACATAATCGTAAATTGAAGGAAAGGAAAATATGAAGGTCATCACATAATTAGGTTTCCACATAAGAGAACATTGTTCAGAAGTAATGATATGGTTACGGAATAGAAATGTAAATAATTACAGAGAGAATTACTAATCATTTATAATAAGAAATTTAATGATCATGGTAAAGATAAATATCACAAAACTATAAATCTCTAATGACTAAAAAGAAAATTGATTCAGAGGATAAAAATTTAACAGGATTCCATTTTTTCAACATTCTTTTAAATGAGTTGAGGGGTTTTTATATAATAAAGATATAAAAAACTATAAAATATACATACTTGATATATTTTAACACAAATTAATTCTTTCAAAATGTTTCTATCAATTTCCAATTCTCCACTTACACTAAATAATGAATATACAATAAATATTGTTTTCTTAAATCACTAAAATTATTTTTTAACAGAACTTAAGATCCATAAAATTGTAAAAATATATTTCTCCTATCATTAATAAAACAAGTATTATTATAAATTAGTTATATAATAACAAAAATTAATATTAATTTATTAATATATAAAATTAAAAAATAAACCAAAGGCTTTAGATAAATGAATACTTAAATAAATAACCATATATCACAAATAACTCCAATATTGTCAACAATAAAAAATGTTTTAACGTCAAGGTATATCATACACCATTCAAGTGACATTTCCAAAAATACAAAAATATTGTTTTGAATAAAAAATTATGATATTATTAAATGATATATATATATATATATCTCAACCCAATAATATTTTTCCCAAAATATCATTAATCATCTGAAAATCATAAAAATAAAAGACTTGTTCCACTAATTTGATTACAAAAATAACAATAATATTTATACACCAAATTTTTTATTATATTTGAATTCTTACTTACTAGTACATTATTTAGGCCAGTGGTAGGCACTTCATCCTTATCACCCTTTATATGTAGATTCTAGGACCTTTCAGCTTTCCAGATGTAATGGGTTGTCGCTCAACTACATTTAGTTCTTATTCTATTTTTTTTAAATAATTCGTTCAAAATTACCAATAATATGAAAAACATCCTCTAAATAGAAATAATCATAAAATTAGTTTTAATAGCCAAATTATTCTATAAAACCTATTTTTTCAAATAAGATAAAATAATCTTAGTTTTCTATAATTACCCCAAAATAATGTATGTATGAAATAATATATTTTCCTTAATCTTTTTCCCCGAAAATATCACACTACTCTTTATAATTAATTTCCATGGGTTCCAACATTACTATGTTTCCATGAATTATCACTTTCTAAGGGTGGGTGACATCTATCACATTCATTAGCAATGTATGCACATTTATCAAAATGAAATAATGGGTTGTCGGTTCCCCCTTTCAGGGATTTCTCCATGGATCTTTTTTTCTAGTCGAGGTCTCCCTCAATGATTATGTCATGTTTTCTGAATTCATTATCATTTTCATCTCAATGTGGACATTTTTAATTACTCTTCTTCATTATCAATAGGGAATAAACCTTCATTCGAGTGATTAGTCATGATAGGCACATTTGTGCATGTATGGACATTGAGTATATTGATAACCATTACATTCTGTCTCTTTTGAGGTCATCTCAGGTGTGAGGCCTCTCAAGAAATTTTCCCAAGGAATACCATTCTATTCACATGGTAATTAATAGTATTTCATGAGCCTTGCATGTATTTTTACCTCAAACATCCAATTGGTATTGCATGGGGTAGGGAATCTTGATCAAGGTGTGAGTAAAACTTCTTGTGGAGGCGTTCACATCGTTAATGGAACATGGGGAAAGGTTTGGAGTAGGTTTTAATTATTAAGGGGATATGATTGGTATAGGTTTAACATGTTGTGTGGATTGGATGAGCCCATGATTAATGTATTATTAGGATATGGTGGTCACATGGTTATCATATTCTCAAGATAAGATGGGCATAAGTTTACTGTATTTTAGGGACAGATCTGAAATTCTTCTTAAGACAGATCTAGGAAAGATTTTAACATCTTATAGATGGATTATAACATCCTATTGAGGAAGATAAATGTGTTGGGTCCCTAGGAGAGATATTATCACTATAAGAATATATATTAGAATTCCCTATTCAGGTAAATTGTGGAATGAGTTTAATGGTTTGTGATAATGGATTAGAATGTCTTACTAAGATGGATCAAGTAATAAGATTAAAATCTTATGGTAACGGGTCAAAATATTATATTGATATGAAAAAATATGGTCTTTATATAAGAATGATGATTTCATAGTATGATTTCATGGTTTTCTGGATTGAACCCCAATGATTCTTTCTACATACATTTCTTGAAATTCATGGATCAAAACCCACATAGTTTAATGTCATAGTTTATATTTGGGTAACATAACTAATCCTTACTGTATAAGGTCATGCAGTAAAGAAGCTCATGTCACCATTGGAATGTTTATGAGGGATGGTGTGGGACATACACATAGAAGGTTCTCTATTCATGTGTATCACTCTTGGAGAGATGGTATGGTACATACACATTGACACTACCTAAACTAGGGGTATCATCCCCCGATTGGGATAATTTACATAGAGGCTTACACATTGACTCATTTAATTACAGATGTATCATCCCATGACATGGAAGGATAGTTTAGTTATTATACATGGATGTAGACTAGGTGTTTTAGTTTCATCCCCATTGTGGGAGTTTAATCCAATAGTGGGGGGAGATGGTGGTATCCCATGATGGTCATACATGATCCATCATATGATTATTTCATAGGGTAATGGGGGTGGGATCATCCCATGAGATTCATACATGAGAAATCTAGTGTTTATTAAATAGGGTATGGAAATATTTCTACGATATGTTATATGTATTTTTTTTAAACCGTTTAATATAAATGAATTGTATTACTAGGACATGGATCCATGAAATTTTATGTCATGTAGCTATGAAATGGTTGGGAATGTCACCATGAATGGGACCATGTAATGTCAGGAAAATATTCTTCATATATAATCATCACCTAGATTTTTCCACAGTTTCCCTATATGTTTCTACTTCTCTGGCTTATAGGAAAAAAAGTAATGCTCCACTGGTCAGGACATGCCGTTAGCACTGTGATGGAGGAGTGACCCTCAGGAGGGCCGATGTTAGGGTGCCTATACAAAAAATATATAGGTATTATGGTATGTATTATTTGAAGGAACAAGTAGGATGATGGCCAAAGATAATCCTAGAGTGAAGTGGGATTAAATATGAGATGGTGTCTCCAGTCAGAAGGGGACTCAAGGTGCAGCTGAGTCAATCATGATTTTTTATAGTGGTTCTAGGAACTAAAATTTTACAAAATGGAATTAGATTAAAGGAGGAACCATGATGAGTCTCGAAGGTGGTTATCCATGAAGGTTGGGTATTTCTGGAATCTAAGTGCCTAATGGAAGGTAAGGGATTCATGAAGAAGTACTCTTTGTGAAATAGAGTGACCATACATTCGATTAAGGTCTTGATTCCCTGGGGTCGTGTTCGTGAATCATATGTTCCTCACAAAACCCCTGATTCCAGAAAGGGATTTATTATTCAAGGAATGATATAAAAATTCATAAAATCTATCTCCACAATGGGATGAGGTTATCAATAATCCACGGGTGTTGATTTTTGGAAGGATGGATTCCATGGTAGATCTATCTTATCTTTCACTAATGGAGATTAGTAGTATCAAAAACTCAAGAAATTTCTCATTAGTTGAAAGGTCACGCAATATAAAAACAGAATATTAGAAGTGGTTTATTAGATGGGATTATACAAAACCAACTATAAATTCATTTTATAAGGGGTTATTCACAACCCCATATAAATTTTTTAGAATTATTTTTTTAATATTTTGTTGGATTTTAGAGGAGATTATCCAAAAACCACCACTAATTTAATAATTAGTGTAACTATATGTTTAGTAGGATTTTAGAGGTGATATATATATATATATTCTTTTTTTTTATTTTATAGGGGGTTTTCATGCCCCTATAATGTATGAAATTAGAGCTTGTTATGAACCCAGTTGAATATAAGAGATTAGAGGGGTTCATGAACCACTGTTAATACCATAGATTAAAGGGGGGGGGGGGTTTAAACCCCTTATAAATTTTTAAAATTGAGAGGTTTCTTATCCCTTTTTAATTTTAGAAAGATGACGGGATTTTGAACCCCTTCTAATTTAAGAAATTATAGGGGGTTTTGAACCCCTTCTAATTTAAGAAATTAGAGGGGGGTTTTGAACCTCCTCTGATGTATGAAATTAGAAGGGATTGGGACCCCCTCTAATCTATAACTTTACAAGGGGTTCATGAACCTTCGTTAATCCATTTAATTAGTGGGGTTTTCTAACCCAAGTTAATTTGTATTGATTTTCTAAAATAAATCTCATATAAATTAAAACTTTTTAGTATGTGTGTGTGTGGGCATGTGAGTATATATATATATTACATAATCGCATTATATAAATGTATTAAAATTCATTATATTTATATATATATATATAAAAATATATAAATACTTTAAATAAATACTATACATATAAATAAAATGTTTACATATATAAAAATCGTTATACATAATGTAAATGTAATTATAAATACATTAATTCAAATATATAAAATTTATATATGGTTTTATAAATAATATACATTAATATTATCAATTATATTATACATATATTTTGTTAAATACATTTTTATTGTATAGTTATGTATGAATACATTTATATTATTTTATGTATACAAATATATATACTATAGGAAAAATTAAATATATATTATAAATATTTTATTATATATAAATTTTTATATATTATATAATTATTATTTATAAATATTTTAGTATACAATATTAATTATAAATTTATTTAGTATATATATATATCATATAATTATATTATACATTTATAATTATCTGAATGTATTTAATTTTCTCTGTGTATATATGTGCATACATTATATAATATAAATGTATATATTAACATGCATAAATATATAATACAAATATATTTAATATAATATAATTGTATAATATAAATCATAAAATATATTAACTTATAGTATTTATAATTCAATCATATAATTTTTATAGTTTAAAAAATATATGTAATAATAATAATAATTAATATTATTATTTTTAAACACACACACATATATATATATAAGTATATAAAAATAATTATATATATTAATATAATAATTATAATATATCTATAAATATTATATAAATACTTAAACACAAATATAAATGAGTAAATATATATTAATATATGTAAATATAATTATTTGAATATATTATATATAAATAATATCTAAAAATATGTTATATAAGCCCAAATATATTATATTATTTATATTTACATACACAAATTAATATAAATATATATATATATTTAAATAAATAAGTATTACTTAATATATGTAAATAAATACAATATATCGTATATAATATAACAAAGGCAATTTGAGTCGGTTAGTTAAGTTGCAGCACTGATATTGAACCCGTATAGTGTTTGATTCCCTACCAGTGGGATTTTTGCATCCTTCACTGATAGTGGGTTATAGACTGTTAGTTCTCGCAAACGTGGGGGTTGGATTTGGGGATGTTTCAGTGTGGGCATCTGTTCAAGTGATCATGTGTTCTAGGTGTCAGTACAGGGCGGGATCTGGGGTGTCCAGTGTTAGGGGGATGAGGTGGTCTGGGATGGGGGTCTAGGTCTAGGTGTCATGGGGGTTTGGGATAGGTTTTTTGGTGACAGGGGGTCTGGGACAAGGTGTCGAGGTGGGGGGGGGGGGGTTCCATGGAGTACGCTGGAGGTCCCAACGATTATTAAAAATAAAGGCTATATTAGGGGTGGTTATACAACCACCCATAAATTTGAATGTTGAGATTCAATTAGAGGTGGGCTTAAACACCTAAAATTGAATCCTTAAATAAGGGGAGGTCAGAACCCCCCCCCCCCAAATGACTAATATATGGTTAATTTCATGTGTAATTCAAGGGGGGAAGTAAAACCCCTTCTAATCTAACCACTGATCAACACTAACAATCATTACCATTGGTTCCCTAGAACATACTCTAATCATAGTAGGCATACACTTTGGTGGATGTTTTGGGTGACCGTTGATACAGTGTTTCGTAGGGGTTATAAAAACTTCTAAATGAAAACAAATCCTTCTAATCACCCAGTTTTTTCGGGTTGAAATCCCCATAAATATAATATATGAGAGGGTATTTATATTCCAAGTGGATAAGGGGATGTGGGATTTTTGAAGGTTGGATCCTTTTACAAATTTTTATGATCTCTGTGGATGAACATGGATATGAAAACCCGAATGGATCTGCACATCTGTTACTATATAAACATTATGAAGTCATATATTAGAGCTCCATACTGATGGAATTACACCATATGAAGGTTATCCTCGACCCTCCGTGCAGTCGATACCTTTATGAGACCCTCTGTTTCACAATGGCGGAGATATTGTTGAATCTAGTTACATAAATGGGGTTTTAGGCTATTTTGAAATACATTTTCTCCAAAACATCCATTACTTCTTTGATCTATCTTATGAAACTATTGTTTTGGAATCATAAAATTCCTACTTCTAAATTGGAGATTATGGGGGAAGGATGGTTTGATTTGGAGGGAAAATGCTATAAGTTGGTAATTAACTCCCATTCATGAAGTTCATTTGTGATCCCTAGGTGGAAATATGCCAATAAATAGCACAGGGTACACATTCAGGGCATGGTAATTTTGTGAAAATAAATGATCAATTTATATATTAAATAATCACAAACCATTCATGATTTTGTTGAGATTTAAATTCTCAACCCTCACGAGGTTCTCCACCACTATAAGATTTCTTCTGTGAAAAGTATTATGAAACCCAATCCTTCTTGATATATCCTATGTGACCCTACCTAACCATCTATAACATCATAGAACAATCTCATAAAACATCTCTATCTTGAAAAAAATGGCCTTTATAGTACCAACGATGTTTCTATACGTCGGGAGGAGATACCTAGGAACATGATGAGCAGGGATAGAAGTTAGAGTGTGTCAGGGTAGGATATTCTCACTGTGTTGAAAATAGAGGCTCAAAAAGAATAAATACTTTTCAAGATGCTATCTATATATTTTATGGGGATAAGGGATGATTTATTTATCCCCAATAGTGATTTAGGTAAACTCATAAGGGATGATGTGTTTATCCCCAATAGTGATTGAGATAAACTCATATACTATTTCAGAATCACGCTCCGACAAAATTAGTGGTACAAGGCTACTAGGTTTACATCATGAAGGAACACTCATACCTCACTAAAAACTCTCTATGGAAAAAATAACAATTTTAATATGTGGGTGATGGAATTGGATGCGTCTTTTCATCAGTATGAGAGAATCATCAAGTATGTTTTCGAGGAACCACTCAAAGGATGGGAAGACAGATGGTGTCAATAGCACAATGACAACATCAAAGATAATTGGTCCTTGGTGTATTGGACATATCATCCATTTAATTAGTTTTAGGTACAAATAAATTAATTAATTCTATAGGATGTGGCATTGGCATCAAAATTTTATGTCTATCATCATCTCGAGCTTGTTACGGAGTAGTTGAGCATGTGGTCACCAGGGACCAACACCTTTCATCTACCCCATGGGGAGTTTGGAGTCATTTAGTGGGATATTTAGAAGATTGTTGGTCTCACAGTCCAAGGATCCTTGTATAATTAATTTCTCCCCATAGATAATGTGTGGTGGGATCAGGAGAAAATTTTGACTCTAGTGATGGGTTTGCTTCTCTTAGCGCATATGGGGGATGATGAAAATATAGAGATGAAGGATATATCATTAAATCATTAGTTATGTTACTTTTTGCATAAATCAGTTGATAGGATACCTGTGAGGCTACTAGTATTCCGTAAAATATACATACGGGGTAAGGGGAACTTCTACTGGAGTATTTTTAGGCATTCTTTGGGAATTTTTGATGCTACCATGCCAAAAATGAGAATCTCATGGTTAGGATAAATTGTTTTATAATAGTGTTGATCTACAACAAGATTCTATATATGAAAGAATCTCACATTGTGGTGCGTCTGAGTACCTTCATCATGGATGTGATGTTATTAAATAGGGATGCTCATCAACCCAGCTATACCAGTATCGACAAATAAGTGTAAGGAAATTCACCACATCAACCATGGTAAGACTCTACTCTATATTTTAGGGTACTTAAATTTTCTATATGTTTGTATTTCACACACATTGGCTGATACGATTACCTAAACCATATCTCCCCTCCTAGCCGTAATTTTCGTTTAGTGATTCTGAACATCTTTGAGAGCTGCCCCATCATCTGGGGCTCAATAGGCACATTGTAAAGGATTGGGTCACTGTGTTGTTTTATATTTCTACCATTCCCCCTTTTATTGGGATTGTTATTGAAGATGGTTCGGGGACCATTGAGAAATTTTATTACCTCATGTAATTTTGAGGGGTTTTACATGTGGAGAGGGTATACTACATGGTCCTCTATGAGCAATACATCACATAACACTTCATAAGGTAGTTTTAATTGCTACAATGGATATCCCCAAACGTGAATACATAAGTGTGATTCGAGATCCAACATTTGGTCTTGATGAATATTTGGCACATGTTTACAAGAAAATATTGAAAAGGGTAAAAACAATACCCACATACAACCTCTTATGGGATAATCCATGAATACATGATATGTTGGGAGAGCGCATATAATAGAGGGATACTATGCTACAAAACTAATTAGGTTGATAAAGTATTTTTACCGATAACTATATGGTCAAGGAATAGAGGTGGATAGTGTATTTATTTATGGCTAGACCAGCTCTGTGGGATGTTTTGTTGCTACTGTAGTTCTTGAACCCCAAGGATTCTGGCAGACAGAGGCAACAAGAAGGGGAGAAACATCTTGATTAATCATATTGGGAAAGAGGTCATGGGATGAAGTATAATTGATTTGGTTGATCCCAAGGGTGAATATAAGAGGTCAAGAGAAGACGATATGTCATATAGATATTCCTTGTGATGTTTTCCCAACGGTTGGGAAAACTGGAGACTTCACAAGTATATCACCACTCCTCCATGGATGTGGTAGTATCTATTCATTGATGTGATATTCCTCACTAGACCGAATCATTTAAGGGAAGGCTTCCACATCCCCTATTGCAATTTTATTCAATATACAAGATATATAGAGGACATGGTCTACTCTAGTGGAAACTTGGGACCCTTGAACAACGGGGTATAGGTGTAGTGGTGCATTTTTTCCCCTCCAATGGTCTCTGTGGGTCACATAGATACTTGAAAAAATGAGGCTAAAGGATCCATAGAGTCCTAGGAAAATGACTCCTATAAAAAACCAAATAGATATTGACATCACTTTATTATTTAGGAAAATATTATGATCATTTATTGCCTTTTGGATATCACTCATCCTTAAAAATATTTTATAATTCTTTTTTTACATGTGTAGGAGCCGGTGTGCTTAGTAGAGTGGGTGGTCCATGACATGACTCTAAAAGGGGATGTAGGATCATAAACACTTAAGGGGGTTAATGTGGAGCATATCCATGATATAAAAAGCACTATAGATCAATTATGGGATAAGGTGACACCCTCTAACAAGAAAGAAACCAAATAATAAATTGATTTTCTAGTGGGACTTCCAATGAATCCCTCTGAGCTCTTGATGGTCTATATTACCCCTGTATGTCTTCTCTCTATTTTTTCTTTTGATGTTACTTATTTATGAATTTTTTTATTCATGTTTTAATGGAAGTTAAAAATATATTTAGGGACCATCTACCCCCAACAATGTCTTGATCAGTGGCACTCGATGTTGTGGTCGTGGAAGCGAGTGAGTCTCTCCCAATTGAAATGGTCGAGGAGGCTATGGTTATCATAATAACCATAGAAGCACCACCAGAATATGATATTATTACTGGGGAATCTATGGAGGGGTTTAAAAATACACCATAAATGGGGATGGTTGAGGCGGTTATGATATCTACAACAAGAGCATCATAATATGAGTCTTATAGAGCTATAGTCTCTGCTATTTCTAAGGCCTTAATGGAGGATTTGGACCTTATATGAATATCTAAAACAATTGAGGAGGCAATGGTGACTGTGCCAATAATTGAAGATTTGTATGTGTAGTATTTTATAGTACAACCATTAACAATTGTTTATAAAATTTTTACATCAATGAAGGTGATTGAAGAGGCTACAATGGTTGAGCTTGCTTCAGCGGTACCACATGAGGAAGACGAGACTTGCATGATAGATGGGATTATGGTTCCAATAGAAATGTATTTCAAGCCACCTGAGGACATGCCTATAGATGATTTAACCACTTAAATATTGTGTTAGAGGTACCACATGAGGTATATGAGACTTCTACTATAGATGAGAATTTGTTTCCTTTTGAAATGTATTTTAGGACACTCGGGGACTTACATACCGATGGAAAACAACTGACATGTTGGTGGAATTTACTTTATATAAACCCACACTGCATGAATAAATTGAGTATTTTGGGTCATATTTCACTGATGAGAATCTATCCATTAATTTTATTGTATGTAGGTGAATGAATAACTACATACCACGCATTCCAATGGATGATCTTCCAAGATGGGAAGATTGGATCCTCAAATGTCTAGTTAGCATGTGGACTGGTGGGGCGGATTCCAACAGCCTCGACACATTGGATCAGTACTTCCTTGTTGAATTATAATGTGTCATGTTTAATAGATTTGATATTTACAAGAAATAGAATAATTTTGAGGGCTCTAATGAAGTCTCGATAGCTGAAGAGGAGATTTCCATTTTGGAAGGGCTATAGTAGGAGTAAGAATTCATGGCTAAAACTGATATAAAAATCATTATCTTTCTGAGGGTTCAGTTGGTAATAGATGATGCTAAGGATAAGGTAGTATCATCCCATGTGTCTGAATATCAATATGGGAAGAAAAAATTATGGATCATAGTCGAAGAGCTTCGCCCTATGTCCAAACAAGTGGAGTATTCTATGACGATGTAACAGGATAGCCTAGAGGATACTCAAGAGATATTGGCTAAGCTTGGTTTCTTAATTATCGAGTTTGATATTTAGGGTCAATCACATTTTATCAAAAAAAGGAGAAACTCTAATATCTGGATGGCCCCTCCTAGAATTTGTTGATTTTCATTAACTCCTCACATGACTTTAATGGTATATTTTTCCCTCATGTAAATGATATTGACATGACAACCAACTATACATACCTAATACCATGAGAGTCATGATTAGTGTGGGTGACATGGGAAAAATAGATCATTTATCATTTTTATGAGAGTTCCTAATAACAATCGAATACTTAGGGTAATGAACTTGTCTGGAAACATCAAAGAGTGTCCTGATCAAAAAGGTTCTATGGATGGAGGATTTGGGCCCTCTAAAGAGACATATTTGTTTCTCAATATGAACAAGTTCGCTAATGGCGTAATTTCAATGGTGGTAAATTATGCTCAAACAATGGGAATGAAGAGTGTTAATCAAGATAACAAATAATTGGAACTGGTGAGGGTGTCCTAATTATGGAAGATAGATGCAGACCGTTTTTGAAACACAACATCCATTATTTTTTTATTGGGGAAGTTAAAAAAAAGAGGTTTGAACACAGACCATGTTCAAAACATGGTAAAAATCTCAAAATGTTATCTAATTTTCTTTTAGGTTTTGTACATAGGGTGGTAGGTGATCTATTGTGGCATGGGACCATGACATCCAGGGGGCCCTTTTGGAAGTGGAGAAGGATGAGAACCTAAATAAAGGGACATGTGGAGCATGTAGATGAGGTGATGGAATGATTAAATTGTTTTCAAAAGAATATAAATTAAACCACTGTGACTCTAATCACATTGGGCATGCATATTTTGCTAAAAAGGTTAAAATTATCATTTAGGGGTCGTGTCACCTCAGATTATGGGTGATGGTCAAAGAGAACGATTATTGTCATTGGTGACCAGAACCATAGGAATAGGATTATCAAAAAAGGTATTATGATTACTTGAAGTTTTACATCGTACAATGAGCATGGTGGAGACACAGTTTAGATTCATATGGTGTGAAAATTTGATGTGCAGTTTACCATCATATATTGAGGACGTTTAACATACAATTTAACATTATAAATTATGGAAGATGGATAAAAAGTGAGAAATCATACATTTATGATGATAGATTCTAATTTTAATGTCATAAAATGAGTGTGTTGGATATATATTTTAACATTATATGGTGATCACAATGGATACATTGTTTAACATCATATAGAGAGAATGTTGGATACATAGTTTATTATTATAATTTAAGAACAATAGATAGGTATATTAACATCATATATTTAAAAGAATGTATACACAATTAAATTTCCAATGGCTAGAATGTTTGATATGATTTTAAACATCATACAATGAGGTTGATTGATATGAATTTTAACATCATACGGTGAGGGTTATGGATACGTAGTTTAACCTCTATGGTGAACACATTAATAGCCCAAATTATCATATTGTGAACCAGAAATGTTATTTTATGTGAATAAAAACCACCCATCCATCATAGTAGAGGGTGTAAGAGGGTAGAATAATGGGGGAACACCCTGGAGAGTCAAATATGTAAAAGGAATCATAGAAGATCCTGCACCAAGAATACCAATCTCAGGCGAGTCATAAATATTTCAATGTCGTGAATCCTGGAACAAGGGGTTGTGTCTAAAAGAAGATATGTGTGGAGTATGGGAGAGGTAACCAAAGACTATTTAGGATTCAAAGAGATCGTGCCACATGTAATATCCTTGAGATATTTTACACACATTTTAAGGTAGTGATTCTGGATCAATGACTCTTAGTTTAATGTCATTGGGCTTGGACCATAGGGAGGGAATCCCAAAGGGATATTCGAATCTTGTAGGAATGACATAACAATGTAAATTGGTGGCCATAATGACCTGACATCAGGAAACACATTCACAGGGTGAAGGAAACACACACAATTTAAATTTATTCCGTATGGACTTGGGATCCTTGATTAATGTCATAGAATTCGGACCGTTCAATTTATGTTTATGGTCATTACGTTTAGTCCATGGTATTTTAGTTTAAGGAAAATCAATGAAGACAAATGTGTACCCTAGTGTCTGTCAAGACAAGAATTATTAGTAACCCAATGCAAAATAAAGGACAACTGAGGCTCTATCCCATGAAAAAACATAATGGGAAGGTAGAATATAGTTTAAGGTCACTCTATTTTGACATAGGGTCATGGTTTATGTTCATAATGTTCTATCATGTTGAAAATAGTGTATGGTCATAATGCTTGGGAAAATGGAATTTGCAACTCATTCAAATGTGTACAACGTTGAAAATACTTCTCTATGTGAAAGGAGGTGGCTAGAAGGACCATAAAGCTGCAAAAAAAAATCCCTGAGACAACATACACAAAGTTAAACGTTATGATTCATAGAAAAAACGGTACTAGAGGTTATAAAAATTTATCTAAGATAAGTTACTCCCAACTCCTAAGATATCATGATCTATGCTTGGAAAAATAAACAATGATTGGTATGGATTTACTATTGCTCATATGGAATGATGCAATGAGGGATGAAACTGACCGAAAACACATGTAAGGGAGATCATGATAATCATGACCTTGATAATGAAAGGATAGTAATTGATGGATGTGAAATAACATTTGAACATGGTCAAAACATAGTTTATATACCCACATATTATAAAAATGGGGTGAATAAATGAGGGATTTAACATTAACTAAGTTAGAAACACAGGAATTTCTATTTTTTGTTATTGATACTTCAAGGCACTATCCCCAGATGGTTTCTAATCCAATGTGGTATCATACGATTCCATTATAGAGATTTTTCATATTCATAGATCTTGGATTATCAAAATAAATGAACATTAGATGCTCAAAAGTGAATGTGGGGTATTTATTAGATGTAAAATTAGGTGACTTGAGATATATATTATGATGCACTCAACCATGATATGTATACATGTTGGTAGGAGATATTCAAACCATATATGGTGGGGAAAGACCCCAAGTTGGGTCGATAGAAATGATAGGCTAGAGACGAAATATCTTGGCATCAATACATACACAATGAAAATGGGAATCAAGGAACACAATTATTGAACATAGTGTAATAGCAGAATAATTATAGTGGGTGATGTACACCCAAGTGAGGATATAGAACCACCTCATATTAGTAGGCATATCATTTTTGTATGGGGTAAAAGTTCATAAATTTACATACATATCATATGGGGAATCCCAATTTTTTGTAAGGAAGCATTTCGTTGGGAATCTCATAAATATCATTTTTGTAATCTTGGTATCATTCATGGTAAATATTTTGTTTATAGTTGTAGAACATAGACCATGGGGTTTGGGTGTCTTCAAGTGACTCACATGAATGGAGGTCAAAGGTTTACTCTTCCATGTAGGAATTGAAATACAATACATTGGGATGACCCTATGAAACTAGGAAATGGTGGATGAAAAAATGAGTTAATGAATATGGATATGACTAGGAATATATATCTGACAGTTAATACATCTCTCATAAAAATGGGAATCAATACACAAAAAGATCTAGGTAATGATGTGGTAGGAGACTGTCACTAGTGGGGGTTGTCCTATCATGTGAGTACACCAAATATTCTATATTAGGACACGAGGATGACTAAATTTATATTGGGTAAGGATACAGTTTACGAACATGTGATAAGGATGTTGGTATGATGATAATCCCATAATTTTTACATGGGGAATCTCAGTTTTGTAATCGTAAAATCATCTAACACTAAGAGTCATCCAGGTTTTATATGTAGTAAGGCTACAATTTAATGTCATCTTCTAAGTCTGTTGTGGGTATTTTGCATCGATCTTATCATTATTTTACTCCATTTGTTGGGTAATGATTTTATCTTAGTCCACTAATGGGGAACTAAAATGGATAGGGGTTATACCAAAAAATGAGTTCCATGAGTCAATTTTATGGGGGATTAAACCACAAGCAATATATTTTTTTAGTGAATATATTGATTGGACCAAAGATGGAATGCCTATGATTTCCTATATATGTGATTCTATTGGGAATAAACCAATATGTAGTTATATAAATAGATAAAATAATAATAATGATAAAACACAAAGGATTAAATAAAACCTAGGAATAAGGGGTGAATGCATATAGTTTAGGGTCATAGTTCTTAGACCAGGATGCCTAGTTTAATGTTACAGAATTTAAACCATATAGGTGGAGATATAAGAGGGTGTTAATGTGGTAAAAAATATATAAATACCAATGTTAAAGGATCCATGGAGGCCCTAAAACACATGAAATGATTCTAATGATGATTTCATGTAGTTTAATATTATACAAATTCAAAAATGTGAAAAATTATAACATCGTGATGATGGGATTATGGAAAGGTTTTTAGGGAATTTTCCTTGAGTGAATAAAATATAACTAGACATTAAAGGTGGGAATCTAGAACCACATAGCCAAAAAATACCTAATAATGAACAACATATAGTTTAAGGTCATAATTCTGGGATTGGGGAGAAGGTGGAAAAAAATTTAATGTCATGTTTTGAGGAGTAGAAAGATGATAGTCTGAAAGTTATATTTCTGGAAAATAGTGGTAGTACTCAAAAAGAGTTGAAATAAATAGGAACAACTCCACAAAAAACCTTGATATGAACTTCAAAGAGTTAAGGGAAAAATGTTTAGACTATAAATTGGGACAATGGTCCGAAAGGTTGATAAAGTTGTATCTGGGACCTATGATTGGTATTTTGGTGGTCACTATGTATCTCTTGACGATGAGAATAAATCCACATGCATCAATTTAATGTGACGTGGTATAATAATAACAAATAATCATGGGGAAATCCTCTCTGATGAGGTAATTGAGACACCCCATGTTTATTATGAATTATCCCATGCATATGACACATGGTCAAGATAGAGTTCAAAATCGCATTACTTGGACGTTCATTCAGGTTCATCTCTTGTCATGTAATGAATTATGATTTCAGAAAGGGTAAGTATTTTGATCATTTCATACTAATAATATGAGGAATTACTATTTCATATGGGGTGGGTCTTCTTTCGATCATCTTGTACTTATCATATTAGGTATCTTAGTTTTATATAGTGTAAGATCCCAGTTTAACATCGTAGGTTGATGATGTCAAACTATATAACTTAATTTCATAGAGCACATAATATGGGTTCTTTTATATTAAATTCATAATATCTATAACAAAATTGGGTTAGTCTAGTGCTAGAGTTTTAGTAGTTCTACCTAAAAGAACATTTAAAAATCCCATTTATCATTGCTTGAAATATCACTCTAAAAGGGGGTATTTAACAATTCTATAAAACACCTTTAAAGGGTCCGATTTATCAATGCGTGTAAATAAGTGATTATATAGGCCCTATATTTTTCTAAATAAGTAAAAAAGTACAATAAAAAATTTCATTTATAATCACTTCTAAAAAAGTTCCAATAAAGAGTTTATTTCAAAAAAAATATTTCATTAAAAATAATTTATTTATATAAATAAAATATATTTATTTAAATATGTTTTAATTAAGGATTGATAGAAATTTACACATAACATACATAATATTTATTGAAAATATATTATAACAACATAAAATCTCTACAAACCCAAAATGTCCAAAAACATGATAATATCCCTTGAAACCATTAAAAAGCATAAAAATTGTAAGAAACCCTAAAATCCTAAAATGGAATTACTTTTTAATCTGAGAGTCTATTTTAACTCAACCATGAGTAAAATAAAATAATGTGATACCCAATAAAACCAAATTGAATATAAATATTTTTATAATCAATGGAATAAAATATATTGCTATTTCAAAAAAGTCAAAAACTGAACATGAACTTCAAACTACAATAACTATTGATCCTGTTGTCCATTTTGGTTCCTCTACATTGAAAATAAAAGACTTCAAGGAGAAATAGTCAAAAAAATTTATTGTACTGATTCCTATGAGCTGCATCTTGATTTATAACTATTGAAAGGCACATAATTCCTCCAAAACTATTTTTTTAGTTTCCAAGCCTAGTTTACTAAAATTCAACTGGATATATCTTCTTTTCGGGGATTACATTTGGAATACCATATATAATATAAATGATAATTTCATGATCTTTTATTTTACTAGTTATGGAGCTGAAATAGACACATGGAGCAGATTTTATGGTAATTATGTAGTTTTTAGGGGCTTCGGGGTTTTTAGGAGTTCTTAACATTTTTTTTTTGTAATTTAAGGGTTTTTAGAGTTAATATATATATTTTAAAATATATACCAAAAAACATGTATTTAAATATATATATAAATTTTTTAAAATATATAAATATATGGATAAAAAATATAATTAAATATATTTATATATCATATAGTGTTAAAAAGCAGTATAGGGGAGTGGAAGTGGTGCTGGTGTATAAGCTAGAGGTCTTAGGATAGAAACTCGGTGGAGGTGGGGGCACACGCTATGGGTGGAATTATCTAAAATACTAGTAAAGAGGTGGGGGAAGAACTTAAATGGGGTGGGGTGTGAAAATATTATAACCATTATTAGGGGGGCCTTTACGAGTGGTTTTTTTGAACTGTTATAGGGGCCTTTATCAAAACTTTTTAAGAGCATTGTTAAAGATAACCCTTTAACACCTCTTATATTTTCCTCACATATATAGTGCTAATAATTCCGTTTTATGATAATTGTTAAAGTACTAATTTGTAGTAGTGAATGCTAAGATATTAAGGGATTCAAATACTTTAAGGTCATAATGCACGGCTTGTGACTCTTTGTTTAAAGTCAATGGGTTTGGAAAGTTGTTTCTACAATTTAAGGTGTCATAACACAGACAAATATTAAATAATTTATGGTCATTCTACTTGGACCCTAGGGATGATAATTCTTTGTTACCATTGAAAATAGTTTAAGGTCACAATATCTAGAACATGGGGATCCTCATGTAATGTACTGAATGAGAAAAATTGGATTGGTGGGAGGTGTGATAAACTCTCTTTCCATGGTTATCAAAGAGTATCTACCATTGTACTAGACTATATGGATGATGTAATGTTCTTACCACTTGTGCTCCAATTTTTCTCTTTTTTATTGGTATTATTAGAGTTCTAAGAGCCAATAACATATCCCCTGGGAGAAAAGAGTGGAGGTGAACCCTCTTGTTGGACACTCTTTCTACCCTATTGTGGTGCCTCTCCAGATTGTAGAAGGATAAGATCCTATTATCATTGAGGGATTATTACCAAGATAGATGAAATTTTTTCATTCTTAATATCGATTTCTTGTAAAAATAGTTTATTAGTGTGTTGGGAACTTAAAATCTATTGGAAAGACAACAGTTGTTCAATACACCTTAAAATATGGGGTCATCTATATGGAATTATCATTCGTCATCTGATAGGCCTAGTGGGAATTGGAGAGATTTTTTGATCAATTCTTCTTGTTTTGGTCATCAATTGTTTTTTAAAAAATTGGGGGGGGGGGGGTGGGTCTTGTTTAATTCTATGATATATCCATTTTCCTACACATGATAGTATGCTCTATATTTGGACCATATTTTTTACTTGGTATATAGTTTCATCAACTAATCATCTCAGAGATGGTGTCATTGTATGTGATAATAGAATGAAGAACTGAAAATTATTGGATGATGTGGGAGCTCATGAACTCGATCATAGATCTGGATTTTACTACCTTGAGGTGAACTACTTATTTTCATTTGGATAATACATGTCTCACAATCAGGATGAACCTACACTAGTGATATGTGGTTGGAGTGTACGACCCCACAATGGTAAGTTCCAATATTTAAAAGGGACAACAATATATGGTGGTGTAGGGAAGCTATGTATGTCAATTCAAAAATTTGTAATAGAGATGACACAAATGAAACATCATAGAAAAATCAATGTAGTTGAGTAACATGGTGAGCTAGAATAAATCCATTCTTAAAATCATGTGGAAGAGCAACAATCCTACTTGATGGACACCATAATACCGTGCCTGGAATTCTGGCGTAACATAATAGATCTCATATCCATGGATGTAATAGAGTATAATTCCATAAAATTCACATATGTAGAGGGTTTTCTCTAGTTAAGGACCACTGTGATGGGTAAATGTGATTTATACTGGTGGATTGACTCATGATCTTCTTGGTTTGGTAAGAGGATGTTGCGTGAGAGATACTCGATGAAGAGAGTTTTCCAATTAGTTATTTCATCCAATTTTGGGGGACCTAAGGGTCCTAGAATAGAATCACTTGTAGAAAATTGGATTACCTAATATTTTTCATCATCTGAGGTTGTGAGGGTTATGACCCTACGAAGTCCCACATGAATTATCATTTCATCCTAACTAGATTCTGGGAGAGATGCG
Source organism: Viscum album (assembly GCA_963277665.1). NCBI lineage: Eukaryota > Viridiplantae > Streptophyta > Magnoliopsida > Santalales > Viscaceae > Viscum > Viscum album. The sequence continues at coordinate 1,805,828,765 of OY728146.1, forward strand.
GCTATGATTTCTAATCCAGCAGCTCATACATTCTACAATTTACTTACCATTGTTCTATTTGATCACTATATTGGAATAATTATTCACCATGATACATGGGAAATCATACTCAAGGTACATCTTGAGACCAATTATGATGGAATGATACACAACATTTATACTGGTGCATATTTATGTTAATAAGAATTAGTATAGAAGGAAATATTGTGCCAGGGTGATAAAGAAAATTTATAGGACTACCCTTTTAAATAAGTTATTTTTTCCTTATATTGGTCTGGATATTGTAAAAACCATTGAAATGAATCTTCTACCATAATAAAATGGATCAATTGAGAGAATTTTTTAACTAGGGAAAAAGAATCAAGGGTTATCTTTTTAGGGGTATGATGTTTATCCATTAAGTCTTCCAATTATTTTCCTCTAACAAACTTCCACTCGAAAAAATTGATATGAAACTATTGTATGGTCAATAAAAATTATGTCAATAATCCCATTATAATGGGGTTATTGAGTATATACTTTAGTGTCTCCACTCAAGAAACTTCCTCTATCGCTTGATGTTGTGAATTTTATTACAAATTCTATACTGTAAAAAATAGTGGGATCCAGCTCTTCTTGATAATATATTGTCTATTCCCCATGTCTAGGATCTTGTAACTAAGATATTAGAAAATAATTTCCATTATGTCATTGATTTTTAAGGTAGAGTGGAACTTAGGTACCATTTTAGGGTGATTACAGAGAAGAAAAAATGGTTTCTCTATGATTGGTGGAATCTAAAATTAAGGCTATAGAAGGTGATTCTAGATATCCACAAAAGTGGTATGAAACTTCTCATCCCACTAGATAAAATTACATTATTTATAATCCCTTAATGAGATTACACTTCAAATCCAAATTTGTGATAAATAAGTGTTGGTAGGCTATGTGGCCATGAAATCCCCATAAATATAGAATATTTCATTGTGGAGACATTTTTATGATGGCCTTGATCATCTATGAGTCAATCTAGATGAATTTATATACAATTAATATGATGAAAAATTTCACAGATGTGTCTACAAATGAGAAGTATAAGGGGATCATCTTCAAGATTAAAGTGCGGAGGATGTCGGAAACTTTATCAAGGTCCTTTAGATTGTCATGATTCTAGGTTTATTTAACCACCAATAAATCCTCATATAATTTCAAAAATTTACAAGTAACAAACATGATGATGTGGTGTGTGGACCACTGATCAGTGGCCCTGGAATTTTTTTATCCTAAGGGAATTACATGATAGAGAATAGTCCCTTGGTTTTCCCTAAATACAGTGTCCCTATTTTCCTATATGGCCATAAAGATATTGTTTTACCCATAATACCAATGCATGAAAGGGAGATCCTAGAACATGATGGTGGAATAGATCAATAGATCTATTCCTGGAAGTGGAAATTCCTATTTCATGAAAAAGATGTTGAGGTAGTAGAAGTCAATATAGAACCAGTTCATCCCATTATTCATCAGGAATGAGATGATTTTTTTTAGAAATATAAGGTACATTAGTTATGTAATAATGTTTTCTTTGATAATATTGTCACAATCGACCTCCACTAAGGAAATTTGGGAGTGTTGCATCTTTTTGTGAGGCTTCTTGGACCCTTAATGACTCGATGGGTGAGAAATATGGTGAATTTAAACATGTGGTTTTGGTAATTGAATATCATTATTTCTCCAGGTGATAACACCAACATTCTATTTCAAGGAGGTCACATATTGATGCTTATCTCTAGGATACATAAAATCACTGATTAGTATTTCCCTCAGATATTCCCCATTACCAATGTTCACATAGGATACTCATCAATGGTGGTGGATAAAACCTCCTAAAATGTAGGAGAGGCATATATAAAATCCAATTTTTCTTCTATGGTACGATAATAAATGGGAGGGGATGGACTGTCCAGGCTAGTTGGTCTAAGGGAATCATTAGTGTCTATTCTGATGGATAAAGAACCATTGGTTATTGTCTTAACACTACTGATAAAACGTAGACAAAATCTATTTATTTAATTCCATCCATTATATTACCACAAGGCCCACCCTTGATTTCAATGTAATGTAAATGAGGTGATATCATTTATTTCATCCCTTATCTACAAAATTGGTTGGAATTCCCTAGATTGGGGGCCATAGGGAGAACAACTATGATATTAAAATGATTATGGTCCTTAGTTATCAGCTGGGGATATCCTGTGTTGGAGTTTGTGGTAATATTAAGACACTACTTTTTCTAGAGGAAAACAAGACCCATTTTCTTGGAGGCCAAAAAATTTCCCCCATATCTATTGTTGCGGGATCCAATATATGAATTATGGGAAAAAATATATCATTCATTACTACCCATAGTCTAACTACAATTTTCATTAGATAATTAGCAGCATTAATGTGCTTATCCCTTTAATTTTGAACATTATTCCCCTCTATTTTTCAATATCTGACATCTAAATAGCAGGTTACACAGTTTTCAAAGTAAAATACATCCCCCTTAATTACTCCTAATCAACTATTGATGGGACATTATAGGATCTAGTGATATGAATAGGTTACCGCCACATGAAAATGAAGCAAAGGATTAAATATCAATGTATTGTAGGATGTGTTTTGTGAGACTTCAAGGAATTTGCTGCTTGATACCAAACCAATAAACTAGGTCCTCAACCGAATATTTCCATGTGGATTCTTCTTTATCTTATCATAATAGTGAATTTCTCAGTTGGAGGGGGAAAAACTGCATTTGTGAGTTCTAACTAGTGGATAATCATGTTTGTGATAAGGTTTATCCCAATTCTAGTATCTAATAGGTTTTCGAAAATCTATAACCCACTGAACTAATTAATGATATATATTGGGCATATGTTCCCCTACCTGAAGAATCCTTCATGTTTACTAGAAAACTTGATGATGGATCTATAACCCTATTACACTACTTTCAATGAATTTTACCCATCAAAATTAGCTACCTTATCTTAAAACTAGAGGTATTATTCAAAGAAACCTAATGGTTCTACCACATTTATTTAAAAAATTGGAGTACCTCAAGGATTCAAAGCCTCATAGGTATGCCTAAAAGGTTCTTGCATATATTTGACTTCTATTATAGATTCATATTATTTCTTGTGGATGATAGCTCCTTCAAAGGGGGAAAGTCATATTCTACTATCCAATCTAATTGGGTTTCACTAGTGATGGAAATATTTTGTTGCTAAATTGATCGCCTACAATGAATATTAGATGGAAGAATACGGGTCGGCTATGTATAGACTATGAATGGATACAGATGATTAGAATGCAATCACTGATGATCTACAATGTAAACTAGTACTATTAGTTGTAGAGGTGTAGCTAATAGTGTTGACTAAGAGGAAAATGAATGTTGAGCTCTATGAAAAACCTAATGTCTTGTATTATTATCATGCACAATTTAGTTCTCCAGAGTGTTTTGATGGCATGCATGTCATTGACCATTCCTTCAATAATGAGGGAACGAGGTACCTAAGGGGTTTTCATGGAATTTATCACTATCGTGTGTTATGAAGTGTCCTACAAGATTAATGATATTTAAAAAGGCATACTCATGTTCCACATCCATTGTGTATTCTATAATGGAGAATACACATGGATCATCTCACAACCTAGGAGACAAGAATCCAATAATTGTGTGGCATGGCTTTGTTACAGGTGGGGGACTCTGATTTACCTTGCATAATCATTTCTTATTATTCCAAGACATGTAAGAATGTGATTTAGATGTGTAGGTAGTGATAAAAGGAGGAACTAAAACCATATGAAATTGAGGCTTTCCCTCATGAGACCAGATTATATCATCAGTACGGTAAACTTTCATACAGTCCAAAAAATCATCATACTTCTATTCCCCATGCAACATAACCTATTTACATTCACTATATCCTTCACTATCACTATCTGGGTCAAAAGAGACATGGGTCACCTGAACACTAACATCTCCCAACCTAAATAATCCATGATACACATATACATAGAGAAAATAGTTGAACAAAAAACATTCCTTGATGGTGTGCCTTAATATCATGTGGTATGAGAAATGATCAGCATGACGAGTGATTCCAGACACTGGTGGTCTCTTTCATTATGTGAGTTTCAGAATTTCCTTTTCCATGATGTACAAGAGGTACCCTAGAACATAATAATCCCTGATGTAATAAGCCCTATATCTTATATTCAGAAAATTTACATTGAGATTCATGCTTTGTCAAGGAGATGTGGCTACGTTTTCTCTTCGAGGTGGATGCGACTAGCAAGGTGTTTTCGGATGAGGAAATGTGAGGAAAGAATGTGAAGGGTACTGCTAGAATCAATATGGATATTCTTAAAATAGGGTCAGTAGTTTCACAAGATGAGGATCAAATTAATTTGGGGTGGTAGTGTCCTTTTATTTTACAGGTCTTCATGTATGAGATGGAATGATAAATTAACATAATTATTTCCTAGTCTTCTAAAAGAAATCCTCAGGGCATTGAGACTTTTTGGGGGAACTCATGGAATCCACCTAGATATTTTAGGGTATTGGGGGTAGGGATTAACTCAGTCTAAGCATTTTATATACACATTATAAAAAATCATTATTTAGATAGTGGAATGTGGAGTGAATATATGAGGCTTTTCCATACGGAGAAAAATCCTACAACTCAATTATTAGGCACCTGTTTCACTAGAACTTGGTTTAAATACTTTTTTAGTGCATGATTAATCTTAATTGTTATAGGAGTAGTTGTTGTAGATCCACTAAATTAGTAATGGAACCTATGGATTACTAGTTGTACCAGTTGAACACATGCCCTTACATAGTCTGAATGAAACATTAGAACTTGTATACATCAAGCAATTCTAGAGAAATGGTCATTCGACCACACCTTTGAGAAATGTGGGCCATAAGTTTCAGTGGGTCACTAATCCCATTGAACATGATGAATTTGTGATTACCAAACTCAAGAGGTTCTTAGATACTGTTAACCCATTGGAGATATAGATTCATTTCTGTCAGGATTTCCACCTTCCATTTTTAAGGGATTTAAGGTGATAAGTAAGAATAGTAATCAAGTAATCTTAGTGAGTCTACCTAAGAACCAATATGTCAATATAATCATCTAATTAAGAATTAAGATCATCAACTTAGGGTGCAACATGGAATGGATCCTGAGGAGGACAATTAAACAGCTTGAGTGAGGCTGGATACTCATACCTCTACCAATTTCCATATCCCCAGGAGTATGCACTAACTAGGTATGTGCGACCAATATCAAATGAGTATTTTTGGCTAATAAGTACCGAGTTGCCAACATGAGGGTAAATGGGGCCCCTTAAGTCATTTTTGGTAATTTTGGTACTAATTAGTAATGAGATCTTAGGTTTTCCTATGGTATTCCTCATTTTTTTGGAACCAGGTGGCTACTCTTGGTTATGTCTCTGCATTCACTTCATCCTTGGAAGATTTGGAATGTTAAACATGTACATGTACCTAGTACAGATACTAATGGTTAGGTAACAACGTATTATTGGGGGGATATCTGAGGACAAGTGCTTCACTCTAATAATGAGTGAGGACATATGCCGGAGGGTCTACCTAGTATGACGTATCCCCTTCATGTAGTCCTTACCAATTATGCCTTATGTCAGTTCCCATATTCCTCTAACCCCTATGAGGTTAGGGATGACAGTATTTACCATAAAGGTATCCAAAGGGTAACTTTACTCATAAGAATATTGAATATATTGTTCCATGAAATGTATAAAATGTCGAGAATCATATTATCCCCATCCTCTGATATATACATGTGGGGACTCTTCTTCCATAACTCGATGGATAATTATGAGTATCTTGATTGATTATTATTATAGGGTTTCATGATTTACAAATGAATTCGGTAGATGGGATACTGGAAGATATGTGATCTCAAACACTTTACAATTCCAGTCAACAACATCGTGGTTTTTCAAGCTCCCCAGTTAAGTGAATTTCTAGTCATAGAGGTAGTGGAATGTCACCCAGAAGATTTTGTTGAAACAGAGTACCTGGTCCTCTATAATGCACATCATGTTGGAAAACTATGAAATTTAAATAAAAAATACAACACAGACATCATATCAGTGGCCAAAACCATCGACATGCCCTATTTTTCAGAGGATGTGTCCTGTTCTTGGTTGACCAAAGCCACAATCGACACATACCATGATATGGGTGGATGAGACTGACAATGTTCTATTCTATTTCTAGTCTTTTGTAAGAGGTTGTGATGCACCTTTAAAATAGTCATTATATACTAAAACATGTCATATTGGAAGATCCATATTTATGATCATGTCCATGTTATATGAGATGCTCACCATTGCATCTTGTGAGAGAGTGGTGTTTTCTACCCATGGATCAATGTAATAGTCACCATCTGAGGCTGTACTCATAGACCCTAAAAATCATTCTTACTACATATGTTCATGTATAGAGGAGTGAAACTGGTTTTGATGTATATAGATGCACTATGATCACATTGAAGTGAGACATAACATCCTACACCTGCAAGTATATCTATAGGGACCTAGGGATCATGTAGAACTTGATGTTTAGAATGGTAAGACTCAATCCATGGGCTTCTTCCCCTAACTCAGGAAGCTGGGGTGAGGTTCCATTATCGATTATTTTATCACCATTGAATATGAGTGGTCATTGACTTTGTAGTGCATCATCAGGTTTTAACTCCAATGGAAAGTGTTCACCCCCTTCCCTGAGATATATTTTCAGTGAATGGTAAATATTTTTCTTGGGGAGGACATCTTCACTTCATGGTCTCAGATTAGGGATAACCTACTCATTTTTTGGTGGGACCATATCAAGGAATTCTATGATGGTTGATTGTAATTTTGGGTGAACCTCCACATTGGTTGTTGATTGAGTGTGGAGGAACTCCACTCATGCTTGTAACAGCATGAGGAGGACCTTTGTACTAATAGGTGTTGGTATAGGGAGGACATCAACACTAAATGATGTTTGCATGAGGAGGACCTCTAAAATTATTCTCCTCATCATGTGATTTCCCATAATGGTGTTCGGTGGTGCCGATTAGAGAGAGAGTCAACCCATCCAGCATTTCAGGAATATTAGGTCTCAATACCAATCTTAAAAATATGGATTCATGTTCACCAGTTGTAGGGATATTGTGGGATATATGGGTGGTGTAATGGAAAATTGGAGTTGTAGAAGTATCTCCTTATCGAGCGGGATCCTGATATTGTATCCTATATCTTTGTTATGCGCTCTAGACTAGGGCTGGCGGAGTGGGGATGAAATCAACATGACTCTCGGCCTATGGTACCATTAAATGTTAGTGTTGACAATGCTATTGGGAGCCCTCCTAGGTGAATCTTGATAATTAGTTTTGATGATATGAATCAAATGTCTCCAACCTACTTGAAATAGGGGAGAAATTCATTATAGAGATCCATGTATAAAATACTAATGTTGTCAATTTTTAGAATGAGGGGTGGTCTACACTAGCACGTCCCTTAGGGGAAGCATTATCAATGAGGTGCCGAAACCTCTAGGTCCTACTGGGCTAGACCCCTGGAGGGAATGTCCCCCACTTGAAATTTTCAACACACGAGGATATGGATCGCCATAATTTGGATGATCTCATATACTGATATGGTCCATGGGTTCCCAGCATCCGAGTATAAGTTGTAAGTCATGGATGTAGTGTAGATGTGAAGGATTTCCACATCAAGGATTCTCTTACGATGACACATGTGAACATAACATTTCCAAATTTCTATATCTTTAGTCCTTTATTGAACGTGGATTCCAAAATTAGTAATTGTATGGGGAAATAAATTCTCAATTACCCAATCTCATCTATTATTCTACTAATGGTTGAGTTATCCATGCTGACAATATGATAGATTGAGGATGTTGAACACTAATATCCTAAATCCACAGGTGAGTTTCCTACTAGGCCTATTGTTTTTTGGGTGGGACATGGAGCTGTATATATAGATATGGTGCCATAAAAATCCATTGATAACCCATATGTTACAATTCCTCATGGTTGTGGAGAATATAATCTTGTTGGGTTCCCAATTTTATATTTCTAATTATTTTTATATAGTGATAGAGCTTCATTAGTGCTATTTTATTTCCCCACATTCATACATTCCAAAGTCAGTCGACATCCATCACATTCATCATCAATGTTTTTCTCCCTGATTGAAATAGGATAGCGGGATGTTATCCACTCCTTCCATGGATTTATTTATGTTGGTTGCTTCTTAGTACATGTCTTCATCATTGATTAAGTCATGTTCAAGGAATTAATTCCTCGTTCCATATCATTGTGGACATCAGTTAATTATTCCAATTATATCTCAAAAGGGAAGCAACCTTCATTTAAAAGAGTCTTCACATTCCGAAAACCTAGGAATGTTTGGAAAATAGGAATATTTGTAACTTGTATGTTCTTCCAATTTGGAGGGAATATCATGTGTGAGGCATCTCAGAAAAGGAACCCAAATCACCCAATAAAGATCATGACGTAATTAAAACCAATGGTTTGAGACTTCCCAATCATTTTACATTTAGACTATGAAATTTTATATATGGGTTAGTGATTATGGATTTAGTTATTAGTTTAATGTCCAATAGATATGGGAATAGGGTTAATGTTTTTTAGGAATATGTTGGGTACATGTCTATCATCTTGTAGGGACATGATGAGTGAGAATTTATTGTCTTACATGGACATGATCAGTACAGGTTTGACATATTTCATGGTTAGATTAGAAAATCCAATTGAAAAAATATGTGCACAATTTTCATGAATTATGGCTATGGATTTGAAAACCCCATTGAGAGAGATTGATGGGGTGTTTCATTTGTAGGTTATATGTTACACTAGGATTACAGATCATAAAATCCAAATATGGAAGATCAGGGCAAGATTTTACCACCTTGTGGAGATGGATTAAATGGTCTTATTGAGACATATCATGGCATAAGATTAATCTCTTGGGTAGATAGAGTAGAATAACCAATTGAGATAGATCAATGCTATTGTGTTCCTTAAAAGGGATGATTTCACACATCGGGATTTTATGGTTTTAATTATTGAAACTCAAGGGGGTGTCCTACATACCCTACTTGAGAGAAGAATAAAAAATATATAGGTTAATGTTGTTATTTAATGTAATGTAACATGGTAGATCCAAGTTGTTTAACTTAATACAAAAAGAATACTCATGTTGTAGAAGGAGAATCTATGAGAGATGGTTTTGTGATTATGCATAGAATAATCCCTATGAAATACAATCAATCATGGAGAGATGGTTTGGATATTATGCATGGAATCTTCCCAAAGTATGTGTTTCTCCTAATGATGATGAGATATGGTATGGGTATTACTCATGGAATTGTCCCACTAATGGTGTATCATACACTAATGTGGAAGGATAGTATAAAACATATGCATTTAAGCATCCCAGGTGAAGGATTTTTGACCCCAGGGTTGATGTTTCATCCAATGGTGGGGGAGATGTTGGCATCCCATGATGAGCGTACTTGTGGAATCATCTGTTTATTACACTAGTTTAGAGGAGTTGGGTTATCCAATGTGATTATAGAATTAGGAATAGTATATTTATCAAATAGGATTAGGGTATAGTTTTATATAATCAAATGTGGATATTTTCATGTATTTTTAAGTCATACAACTAGGACATTGAGCTAGGAAATTTTAATTTCATAGAGCTCAGACATAGTTAGGCCTCTCACCTCAAGGGGGAACAAGTCTCTATGGGAAGTGATTATTTATATAGAATCCCCACCAAGATAATTTCATAGTTTCCCATAAATATCCACTTATAGGTCTTACATGACCACCACTCATAATACGTTGTTTGGGGCATGGTGTTGCAGTTTTCATAGAGGAGTGGCCATCAAGAGGACTAAATATTGTGAGCTTTTCCTTAGATGTATTATGTATTAGGGTACCTATTCATAAAAAAATATGTAGGATTTGTGACATCCATGGTAAATAAAGAATAATAAATTTTTATATTTATTAATATTTTTGAATTAAATATTAATTTTACTTTAAAGGGGATGGTGTGTTCGATGGTGTACCTAATATGCAACAATGAGTTTCATTGAAATCTTATGTTGCACAATAATAATATAATAATATTATTTTAAATGGTAGTAAACGCCAAGTCATTATAAAGCTGGGAATGAATGAAACTAACTATAATATGATTATACATGTTTGCAACATGTTTTTAAATTTATCCAATAAAATTTATAGGCTTAAAATGAGAATGAATCCAATTTTAAGCCTAAATACTCGAAAATTCTTTAAAAGGTTATTTTATGGCATTTTGATGGAGAAGCCTTTTTAAATATAGTTTTTGTCACCTTAATATGTTATATTTGAAACAATAATACTTTTCTTTATAATAGTAATATGGAAATTTACTTTGGATGAAATTTTGGTATTTTTGTTAAAATGTTAATTATTTAATGAATAGTGAGAATACTGTATTTTGATTCAAAACTGTCTTTTAATCTAATTTATTTAGAGGGTTAGGTTATACTTTAAATTGGTTTTATAGTTTAATTAGATTATATTATAACCATTTAATCCAATAATGATCATTGGAAGTAATTTCACTTTGAAATTTGATATAAACAAGTGTCAATCTTTTGGTAGTTAATATTACTTAAAAACACGCTTTTGGTTTTGACAATAGAAATTAATTTAAAATTAATTAATGCAACATAAATGTTTTGAATTTGTTACAATAGAAATAATTTTTTAATTTGGAATTTCAAATATATATTAGGCTTAATTTTTGGTATTTTTTTGAAAACCTTCAATTTCTGATGAATAGTGAAAACACTGAGTAGTAGTTTGAAAAATTTACTTTTTCATTTGAATGAAATTTTACTACTTCTATGAATTGAATTTCAATAATCCGACATAAATGGTGGTTTTTATCAAGTAAAACGTGGTTTAATAAGTTGAAAATATTTATTTGGTGAATAATAACTTTTGACTTTTATTTTCCGCGATTAAAGTTAAATAGCATAATTCAGGGTAAAAATAATATTATAATAATATTAAATTACCCTAACATGTGTCCTAATCAAATTGGTTAATACATTTATAACCATGGTAATCCATGGGTCTATTTTGGGACCCCATGGAGCCAATTGGGAGTGATAATGAAACTTTATATTCATTAATTTATTGTAAAGAAAAAATAACTTAAACATACATCTTTAGTAAATCAACATTTACATGGGGTTATATAGGTTATATTTTCGACTATAAAAATAAATTTGAAAGGTAAAAATGATTTCATATTTCATTATTTTCTTACTATAATTTTTATACATAAAATAAAAAAAAAATTATGACAAAATAATGATGTAGTGTTTACCTCATTAATGAATTATTTAAATAAATAAAATTATTAAGATTAAAAAAATATCCAAAATCTATCCAATTCTCATTGGATGGATTTATTTCTAACAACAGTAATCTAATATTCTACTTTAATAAGTTTTGGACCTTTAAAAAATCAAAATCATTATATAATAAAATAATATTTTCAAACATTCCTAAGGATCCCCTCCTCCCCATTATAAAAAGCCCTCACCTCTAACCCATTATGGACACATTTCAAGCCCCTTTGCTCATCCAAACTCTTCCCAATTAATCTCCATACATCTCTATATTCCTCAAAGATGAATTCCCATAGTAATACGGAACATCATTAAAGACTTTTAGGTTCAAACCAAAGGAAGTTACCTAATTTAAAGGTAACGTCTTCTCTTAAGTTCATTTTTTTATTTTACTTCTCCCACCCCATTAACACTTTTTATTCCATTATTTTATAACAAAAATAGTATCCAAAATATTATAGGTTGTTATCATGAGATGGATCTTAACTAAACATACACACACCACCATCTAATTGGTAAAGAACATATTGTTTCTGTGGACGACAAACTACTACCTCACAAAACGATTTTTTTTTCAAATATATTCTACCACCTCTTATAGTATCCATTAATACATAACTATATTTATATGTGATATATATTATATATATATATTGTTTCTATGCTTCAATATTTTTCATTTATATAATAACTGTATGGTTTCCATAGTGGGTAAATATGATAATTTTATTTGAGGAAGTGCCGACTACTGCCCCTCAAAGTGATATGACTCATTAATGACATACGTAGAATGTATAAAGGATGGATTTAATGAAATTATATATTATATTATACAATAATTATAATATACCTATCTATAATAATGTTTTCATTCCATTAAATATGAAATAGAAATGAAATTAGCGTTTATGAGTATGTACGGCTTACCGCCTCCATGAACGGTGCATTTCATTGCTTAACTCCAAATTTCAGGTAATATTATAAATACATATATATACTGGATATATATGATATATATGATATCTAAATCATGAATATAATTTAGGATATAATTGAAATTTTATTACATGGACAACTTGTAAATATAAGAAGTTTATTTTTGAATCAAGTACCAAATATCGGCAAAATGGTTGTTATTAACATAAATGATTATATAATATTTATAACCTTGTAATAAGTGATATAAACGAAATAATAAACATGAAAAAGGTTATCAAGAAATTATAAATTTACATTATTTTATTATACCAAATATTAAAGAATGAACGGGTAATGTAGGACACGTGGTATGGCACATCGTCTCAATCACCTTTCATTGAGGTATATTTTGTTTTATAAACGACATTCTTTTACACAATGTATAAGCACATTTTAATTTGCATTTCATTTAAATTGAATATTTTTCTACGAGGAATTTTAATAAACAAAAAATGTTACTTTTTAACGTAAGTGGTGACAAAAACCATTTCCTCCACTGTGATAATTATTTGATCTATGGATTCCTTAACAAAAGGTAGTGTTTTTTTCATGGAAAATAAAAACAATGTACTCTTGTTACAAATTTTTTGTATTGAAAATAGTTTTGATAATTTATTTTCTATGTAATGATATTTAAATTATATATTGTTATTGAAATATGGAAATTTTATCTTTCATTTATGCTTGTGTTATGTGTTATAACTATGTTCTGGTCCTTGGGGATCATTTACATATACAGGTGGTTCCCTAATAATCCTAAGGCAGGTGAGCCTGAGATAGATCTCCAATATATTGGGTAATGTGACAGAGGTCCTAAGAGATTTATGGAATATATTTTGATGGATATTCCATATTTGACTCCCCGTGTAGCTGTGATTGCTAAAATGTATATATTATATATATTCCACACGTTAAATTTATGATTTATGATTTATATATGTTATTCATAAATCTTATGATTTAATGAGGTATGTTAATGAACATATGCTTGGTATGTATTGATGGACTAATATCTTCATTCGTTATTTTAAAACCCTTACTGAGATTTTTATACTAATCCCATGTTTTGAATTGTATTTAACAGGACTTATATATGAATATGGTCAAGGATGGGATCAAGGAAATGTAATGTTGTCTAAAACATGGAACTATACATGAATTTTTTTTTCAAGAGTTCTTATTTTATGAAAAAATGGAAACAGAGTAGAAGTGACTACTTTGTAATTTTTGAGATTTAATGATATAGTTATGGCCTAATTCTATAAAACAGTAAACTTGAAAATCTCCTCAATGTGAATTATTCATTTAATTCAAGATTTTGTAATTTTTTAAGGCATGGTCTTTATAGTTGGTATTAGAGGTCGGTTTAGACAACTTTAAGAGATTGAATATTGTTAAATTAATGACCATAAATTAATTTATGGTGAAATTTAAATGATATAGAATTTATAGATTACCATGTTGCTTCACCTAAGATATTTCGGTGTTCAGAATGGTTTTCTGCAAAGGAATCATGGCAACTATATTGTCACCACATTAAAAGGAATAAAACCTTTCAAATCAGCAACATGAGATGGTGGGAATCCGAACTATTTTTTTGTAGTGATGGAACTATTGACTCAGTCTATAAATGGTGGTGGTATCCATGATTGAGATCAGGCAGATCAACCATAGAGGAACATGTCAGTTGTGGAGAATTTCATGAGGCAACATCTCCCATCATTAAGAGGATCATCTGATGATGTGCTAGCTTAAGGATGCATTAAAGCACAAGAAAATATTTTTGATGTCATGGGGTGTTCAGAACATAAAAAGGTTTGTATGAATATTCACAATTTGGAAGGTGAATCCGAACAGTGGTGGTCAATTCTGAAAAATATATGGGACAGTGAGGAGATTGTTTCTACTGATTTGGAATAATTAGAAGGAATATTTCATGAGAAATATTTTCTGAACGAGTTTCATCTTAGGATGGAAAAACTCTTCATGAAATTGAGGCTTTAGGATGACTTAGTGGCTACTTATGAAGACAAATTCACTCGAATTTCAAGGCATGATGCAAATTTCATACAAGATCATGATTGTAAAATCAATCATTTTTACTCAGGATTAAAGCAAAAGTATCAATGGGCCTTAGCTTCTTAGGATTTCAAAATATAGGAAGAAAATTTTCGATGTGTAGAGATGGTGAACAAGAGTTTACTGATGATCAAGTGTTCTTTGACAAACCAAAAAATAAGAGGTTGAGGTGGCAGATGAAATGGTATAACTCTATAAAAAAGTTTGATGGTATGAAACTTAAGTTTATAGTTTGTGAAAATTGTGGTAAAAATCAAGCTGGGGAATGTCTTTTGAATTTTGTTAAGTGTTATTGATGTGGTAAAATTCGACATAAGGCTTCTAATTGCTCTGAAAAAGATCTGGGTAATTGTATGAAAAAATATGATTAAAATCAGTAAAATGTATTCAGGGAAATTAAATGGGTCATTGTGAAAATGGGTGTCCAATGAAGAACTCAACTGATGTAAAGAAACCATACTACAAGCATAAAGGGGTGGCGAAATACTTTTCAACTACTTCAGCAGATGTTGGTCCATCAAATGATATAGTATTAGGTACAATATTTATTTGTTCAGATTAATCCAATGTGTTGTTTGATTCAGGGTCTACACATTCATTCATTTATGAGAAGTTTCTAGTGAATTGGGAATTCTATCCCTATATATGAATCCAGAACATATGTTAAAAGTACTAAGGTGAAATGTTGAGAAAAATAAGAATTATAAGAATCTTCTTGCCCCTATGTGTGGAAAGTATATACCTAAATACCTTATTGTTTTTCCTCTAGTAGAATTTAATGTTTATTTTGGTATGTATTGGATTTCTGTTGATCATGCTTAGATTGACTATAAAGTTAAATAGGTTTCATTTCTGAAATATTTTCAGTTTCCTTACAATAATGAACCCTTACTTTTGATAACACTTCAGGAATTTAAATAACTACTAAAATATGGAAATGAATGTTACCTTGCATATATTGTTGAAAAAAAGGAACTGATCAGATTAATGATGTGGTAGTGGTAAATGAGTGTCTTGATGTTTTTTCTGATGATTTTCCCAGTACTATACAAGATTGGAATGTTGAATTTACTATTGACATAGTTCCTGATGATAATCCAATTTCCAAACCCCCTTATTGAATGGCTCAAAATGTCCTTTCAGGGTTAAAGAAGGAATTTCATGAGTTATTAGATAAAGGTTTCATTTGACCTACCACATCACCATGGGGTTCTCCTGTCTTGTTTTTAAAAAGAAATATGGTTCAATGAGAATTTTCAACGATTATAGTTAATTGAATAACATCACTATTAAGAAAAAGTATTATATTCCTCTTATCGATGATTTTTTTGATCATCTCTAGGGAACTAAGTATTTTTTTAAATATTGATTCGAGGTTGGGGTACCATCAGTTTAATGTAAAGGAAGCATACATTCTGAATACCAAGTTTCGTACTAGATATGACCATTATGAATTTGTAGTTATTACTTTTTGGTTAACCAATGCACCTGCTATATTCATGGATCTTATTAATAGAATTTTACATGAATTTGAGGATAAGTTTGGGTTCTGTTCATTGATGATATTTTGGTTTATTCCAAAAGTAATGAGAAACTTGAATGTCATTTATGTGTTTTCTTGAAAACCCTAAAAGAAAAAATTCCATGGGAAATTCAGAAAATGTGAGTTTTGGTAACAAAAAAAAATTCATTCCTTGGTCACATTGTTTGAAAAAATGTCATAATTTTTGATCCAGCTAAAAAAAGCAGTTGAAGAATGGCCAAGACCCACAAATATAACCGATATTCAATGTTTTCTTGTTTTAGAAGGTTTTTACCATGGGTTTTTTTTTGAAAATTTTGCACTGATATCTTGTGTAACAACTAAGTTAACTAGAAAAGGTTTAATGTTCATCTAGAAAAAAGAATATATTTATTGTTTTCCAGAATTGAATAAAATATTGGTGAATGCTCGAGTTTTGGCACTGCCTTCTAGAAATGGTGAGTTTGTTATCTACAATGATTCTTCTTTGAAAGGAATTGGTTGCGTCATAATGCAGAATGATCAGGTAATTACTTATGTTTCATGTCAGTTAAAACATCATGAGTTAAATTACCCTACACATGATTTGGAAATAGTTGCGATTATTTTAGATATAATAATATGTAGGCATCATATGTTTGGTGTAAAATGTGACATATATACTGACCACAAAAGTTTAAAGTATGTATTCACTCAGAAAGAATTAAAAATGATACATATACGATAGATGGATGTAATCAAGGATTATGATTTCACTATTCATTACCAAATAGGAAAGGCAAAAAAATTGATTGATGCTTTGAGTCAAAAAATTATTGATACATTAACCATGTTACATTAGAAACATGATCCTTTGATTAAATATTTGATGAACATTGGAATAGAAGTTGTGGGTGCCGAAAATTACCCTATTTTATTTTAGGTGTCAGTGAAATCGTCTCTATCAAATAGAATTAAGCAGACACAAAAGGAATACAGAGAGTTATAGAAATAGGTATAGTTGGTTTAGAATGGTATGTTTCATGAATTTAACAATGATTATGATTGTATTTTGAGTCATTATATTGAAAGCGGTGTCGAACTCCAGATTTCTGGGATGAAGTATTTGAAAGGAATCTAATGGGACCAGAATTGGTAGCTGAGATGGTAGAAAAAGTTCAATTGATTCAAAAGAGCATGCTAACATATTATAGCAAGCAAAAAATTTATACAGATAATCGAAGGAAACATCTTTCATTCAAAGTAGGTCATCATTCCTTTCTCAGAGTTTATCTATGGAAAAGTGTGATGTGTTTTTGTAAGAAGGGAATGCTGAGACTGAGGTTCATTGTACCCTATGAAATTCTAGAGAATGTTGGATCAGTTTCCAACAGAGTGGCATTACATCCATGTTTATCCTAGGTACACAATTGTTTTTCATGTTTTAATGTTGAGATTACATATTCCTGATACATCTCCTGTTTTGAGCCCATAGGTAGTTCAGTTGGAAGATAGACTCTCTTATGAGAATCCACCTATCCAGATTCTTCACTAAAGAGAGAAAGTGTTGCGGAATAAGGTAATTTATTAGGTAATGGTTTGTTGGAAAGACCATATGGTTTAAGAGGAAACATGGTAATCTAAAAATTCTATGAAGGATAAATACCCCCACATATTTGATAAGTGAATAAAAATTGTGAGGACATAATTTCAAAAAGGGGAAGAGGATGTAACATCCCAGGTAAATAAAGAATAATACATATTACTATTTATTAATATTTTTGAATTAAATATTAATTTTACGTTAAAGGGGATTCTATGTTCGATGGAATACCTGATATGAAATAATGGGTTTCTTTGAAATCTTACATTGGACACTAATTATATAATATTATTATTTTAAATGGTAGTTAACTACTAGTAATTATAATAAATAAAATGAACAAAACTAACTAAAATATTATTATACATGTTTGATAAATATTAATAAATTTATCAAATAAAAGTTAGAGGCTTAAAATGAGAATGAATCCAATATTAAATATAAATACTCTAATATTTTGTAGAAGGAAGTTTTACCGCCTTTTGATAGAGAACCCTATTTAAATCTAGTTTTTTTCACTTTTATATGTTCTATTTGAAAAAATAATTTTATCATTTAGAATAGTAATATATAAATTTAGTTTGGATGAAATTTTGGTTTTTTCTGAAAGTGTTCATTTCGTAATGAATAGTGAAAAAACTGTATTTTAAATCAAAACTGCCTTTTAATCTATTCTATTTAAATGGGTATATTATCTTTATAATTGGATTTAATGTGTAATTAGATTTTATTTTTACCATTTAACCCAATTTTTTTATTGGAAGTAATTTCTTTTGAAATTGGACATAAACAAGTGTCAATATTTTGATTGTTAATATTTTATAAAAACACGCTTGTTTGTTTTGAAAATGGGAATTAATTTTAAATTAATTAATGAATATTCTTTGTTTTTAATTTGGTAAGATAGACCTCGTTTTTGAATTTATATTTTCAAATATATCTTAGATTGATTTTTTTTTTGAAAACCTCTAATTTTGATGAATTGTGAAAACACTGAGTAATAGTTAAAAAACAGACTTTTCCATTTAAATGAAATTTAACATTTTCTGTGAATTTAATGTCAAAAAACCTACATCCATGGATATTATTAGTATGTAAAATATGGTTCTATAAGATGATTTTTTAGGGTGAATAGTAACTTTTGAATTTTATTTACCGCAGTTAAAGTTAAATAGTGTAATTCATGATAAAATAAATATTATAATAATATTAAATTTCCCAACATGTGTGTTAATCCTATTAGTTGATACATTTCCAACCATTGGCATCATAGGGTCGATTTTGGGACCCCATGGAGCCACTTGGGAGTGATAATGAAACATTATATTAATTAATTTAGTGTAGTGACAAAAATGAATTAAACATATATCTTTTAGAAAATTAATTTTTACATGGTTTTATGTAAGTTATCTCTTTGACTATAAATATTAATTTTAAATCTAAACATATCTCATACATCATTGTATTTTTTTATAATTTTTATACATCAAATAAAAAAATTATTTATGACACAGTAAGGATGTAGTGTTTACCTCATTAGTGAATGATTTAAATAAATAAGAATACTAAGATTAAAAAAATATCAAAAACCTATAAAATTATTATTGGATGATTTTATTTGGAGAAATAGTAATCGTATCTTTGACTTTAATATGTTTTGGACCTTTGGATACTGAAAATCATTATATAATAAAAAAAAATTTCAAACATTCCTAAAGAGACCACTTATAAAAATACATCACCTATATCCCATTACTCACACCTCTCAAGCCCCTTTGGCTCATCCAAACTCTGCCAATTTAAACATCCTTCATCCTCTATACCTCCTATAAGCGATCCCTTTGGAAGAAGGAACATCAATAAAGCCTTTTGGTTCAAACCCAAGGGAGTTACCCGATTTAATGGTAACATCTTCTCTAAAGTTTTTTTCTTTTATTTTACTTCTACAACCCCATAATCTCTTTTAATTTATTTATTTTATAACAAAAAAGTATCATATATATACTAGGTTATTGTTATTATAATAATTTGAACTACACTTACAAACATGTCAATCTAATTGGTAATGAACATATTGTTTCTATGGACGACGAACTACTGCCTCACGAAACGATGATTGTGAAAATATCTCCTACCATCTCTTATGGTGGACATTAAGATAAAAAAATATTTAGATGTGATATATATTATATATATATTGTTTCTATGATACTTTATTTTTCATTTATAGAATAACATTATGGTTTCCATTGTGGGTAAATATGAAAATTTCATTTCTTACCTCCAAATATTATGTAATATTATAAATACTTATATATAATTGATATATATATGATATATATGATATCTAAAATATGAATATCATTATGTAGATACTACACATTTGACCAAACGGACAACTTGTAAATATATGAAGTTCAATTTTTACTCAAGTACCAAATATCGACAAAACGACTGCTATTAGCATAAATGATTACATAAGGTTTATAACATGGTAAAACGTGATATAAAAAAAATAATAAACTTGAAAAAGTTTCTCAAGAAAGTATAAATTATCATTATTTTATTATTTAGGAGATTAAATAACGAAGGGGTCATGTCGTACATGAGGTAAGGTATTTCTTCTCAATCTCATTTCATTGAGGCATATTTTGTTTTATACACACTACTAAAAAATACAATGTACCAACGGTTTGGAGAATCATTGGCTAGTAAGCCGTTGGGATAGGACTATACAAACAGTTTTGGGAAAACCATTGGTATAGACCTATAACAGCAGTTTTCAAAACCATTGGTATAAGTAATACAAAAATCAATACCAACGGTTCCATAAAAATGTTGGTATATGTAATTGAAAAAAGAATCATTCAGTTGGTTTTTATCCCTGCACCTCGGGGTTGTGATTGATCAACCTAAACACTAACCTAACATACATTTTTGAAAATAATTTCATAAATATATATATGTATTTTAATTAGTATTTTAAATTTTGATATATTTAATGTCCTCTGTAATATGATTCCATTAAAAATACATATATGTATACCAATAGTTTTGGGAATATTTGGTAATGATTATTTGATTTTGGGACCTATACCAATGATTTTCGACAATCCGTTGGTATAGGAGGGACCTATTCCAATGGGTTGAGGTCAAACCGTTGGTATAGGGTCTCTATAATGGTCATATACCAACGATTTTCCAAAAACCATTAGAATTGGTCCAAATTAGTAAACTATACCAACGGTTTTCCCAAAACAGTTCGTATAGCTCCAAATTAGTGACCTATACCAATTATTTTGTGAAAACTATTGGTATAGGCCCATATAGGTGACCGATACCCATAGTTTTGGCAAAACCATTGGTATAGGTCCAAATTAGTGAACTATACCCACATTTTTCCCAAAACGGTTGGTATAGATATTATTTCCGGTAGTGACATGTCACTCTTTTATATGCATTATAAATTTTTTTTACATTTCATCTTATTAAAAGTGAATATTTTTCTATGAGGAATTTTACTAAATAAAAAAAATGTTACTTTGTAATGTAAGCGGTGACAACAACCTTTTCCGCCGCTGTGAGTATTATTTGATCAATGACTTCCTTAACAAGTCGTTCCGTTTTTTAAAAAGGAAAATAAATACCTTATACTCATTTTATGTATTTTGGTATTGAAAAATGTTTTTATAAAGGATTTTTTATGTCAATATATTTAAATTATATATTGTGATTGAAATGTGAAAATTTTATCTTTCCTTTAAGCTTGTGTTATGTGTTATGACTATGTAATGGTTCGTGGGAATTGATTACATATACGTGTGGTTCCATGATAATCCTAGGGTGGGTGAGCCCGATATAGCTCTCTAATTAATTTGGTAACAAGATGGAGGTAAACATTACTGTTTCTTCTATGAGAATTACGGAATATACTATGATGGCTATTCAAAATGTGACACCCCATTTAGCAGTGACAGCTACAATGTAAGTATGATATGGATGCCACTATTTACCTTTATGATTTATGAATTATATGTGTTATTCATAAATTTTATGATTTCATGAGGTATGTTAAAGATCATATTATTTGTATATATTGATGTACTAATATTTTATATCTTTATTTCATAAGACTTACTACGCTTTTTATGATCATCCCAAGTTTTGAAATGTTTTTCACAGGACATAAAGATGAATAAGGTCAAGGATGGGATTAATGAAAAGTCATGTTGTCTAAAACATGGAACAATATATGACTCTTTTTTTCAATATTTTTTTTATGAAAAAATGGAAACTGAGTTCAAGTGTCTACTTTGTAATTTTTGAGATGTAATGTAATAGTTAGGGCCTACTTAACTAAACATCTAAGACAGAAAATATTCTCAATGTGAATTATTCATTTAATTATAGATATTTTAATGTTTTAAGGACGGGTTATTATATGATTAAGTCACATGACTGACATGGAGAAAATTTGGAAGAGATCGGTGTTAGTGGAAGTAGTCACATATAGACTAAGGGTGCAGCTGAACCAGTAAAAAAATTTTATGGGGACCTCAAGCACTCGACTTCTTGAAAATGGTGTTAGATGAAAGGAGGAACCATGAAAATTCTTGATAGAGGATCATCAAGAAGGGTAGGAATTTACATATTATAATGGTTTAGAAATGACATGAGTCATGTGGAGGAGTATTATTCAAAAAATAGAGTGAACATGACTCGGTGTATTGTCATAGATCCCATGGGGTTGGTTTCGTGAATGATTTGGGCCTCTTAAAAACTGATATTCAATAAATTTCATTCTTCTTCTATGATGTCCATGGATCTTCATGAAAAGAATATCCACTATGGTATGTGGTTCTCAAGATCACATATGAGGTGGTTTCCTGGAGGATAGATACCTTGGGAGATCTGTCATGTCTTTCACTCATAGAGCTAAAGTGTATCGCAAACTCAGAGTGTTTCTATGATGTTCAAAGGTCACATACCCAAATATTTCAATAATAAATTGTTGATAATAGGCTTAGTTGATGCATGGTTGTGGGTTTTAGGAAGGCTGTATACTTTATATAAGATTCATGAGATTCACTTAGAGATTTTTCTCCATGAAACCAAATGGTGTTTTATGAAGTTTACTGTCATATATTTGTATGATCGTGAATTGGAGCTCCGTTACTATGCACATACACTACGTATCAACCCCCCACATGTATAGGATCTTATCAAAACCCTCACATTCATTATGGTGGGGAGATTCATGAATCAATTACATTAAGTGTATTTTCATGCTATTTTGGCATGGATTTTCCCTAAACAATTGGGTCTTACTCAACCTCTCCCATGACATGCCAATTTATGCATCAAGACATACCATTAAATCATATTTCAAGGTTAATTTTTCCGTTAATAATATTTAATAAATTAATCAAAAAAAATAATACAAAAAGATCCTTAAAAGTTCCATGATTCTTGTTTCTAGAATACCATTAAAAAACTTCAAAAATAAGATTATCGAATGTAAAAAACTAAACACTTCAATCATTACATTCTAATTATTAACATAAAATATTCTTGAAAGAATTAATCCTTGGATTAATATATGAAATTAGAAAATTACCATGCTCTGAATGTATACCTCATGGAATTCTCAGTCGTTTTTTAGATTGATCATTCTTTCCTTACATATTGTTAACAAGAATCATCATTTATCATCAACAATTAACTATATTGTTCCCTCATTTTCCAAAAAAAAAATCAACTACTAGTAAAACTTCAACAATTTCCTTTGTTCATCTTCCAAAATTTTTATCATATTGGAAATTTAATATTTTTTAACACCATTAACAAATGAACTTCAAAGAGACACCATCCTAATATTCTATGATGTGTTTGGGAATTCAACTACATTCCAGTTATTGATCATGATTTAAGATAACTCATTTAGTATGATCATGAGATATATAAATTTCATTCCCTCAGGGTTATATATCTCATTTTAAAAAAAATTCATTTCCCATTACATTAGACATTGGAATTCATTATCAAACTTCTTTCGATTAACTAAAATTTGAGAACAATATGAGAATAAATTTACTAGTAATCATTTAAATGGAATCTTATAATCATGGGAGAAAAAAATTATAAATGGAAATTATATTTTGAATTACGTATATCAAGGTTTAACTCTAGGTTATCCTTGGTAATGTTTCCTATTATTTTTCTAAACTAACAATTTTTCAATGTCTGTCACAGTGGTTCAAATGGAGTTTGTGAATTTCCAAAACATATCTCCTAGGAGTGTCAGAGTTGGTGTGAAGTGAAGCTCATTATTGTACACCAGGCAATGCTTGAGTCAATCATGAAATTCACTACATAGAGTTATTAACCTTAGACACATACATGTTAGAACCAAATCCCTATGTAATATTTATACATGGAAGTAATTTCCTAGAAACAACATTATCTATACTTCTCCATGATTCACAGATTTTTTCATATACTTAGTTATATCTATGACTTCTTCCTAGGGTTATCACTAAAGTTTTATCGTCCTAGTTTCCAAAGGATATCTAACCATTTTCTCAGATACCAACTATGCGACCCATTTCTTTTATACATATTATCACATGATTTATTACATAATATATTGTAATAAATAATCAAATATATCTAATGCTAGTGTCATCTGAATAACTGTATCACAATATATAAAAGAAAACTAAAACAAGACATACATATTTTTTTAATTTTTTTTACTGAGATCGTTAATCCATTTGAGCCCCAGAAATGTCATAAAATTAATAGGGAAATATATAGAATGAAGGGGGAGCTAGAAATACCACTATGGGAATAAAAATGATAAGGATTATAAACATGTGATCCAAAGATACATAATTACATCATAAAATAGAATTCATTCAAGTAATAAAATGGGTGAAAAATAAAAAGGGCATGATATCATTAGATCATGAAATCATAATAAACGTGGAAACAACCTAAAACATGTAATAATCATAACTCAAAGATAATATTAAAGGAAAGATCACATTGTCTACATAGTTCTATAGTGTATTAGGTTTACTCCCTAATCCCATACATGAGTTCTCAGGATACTAAAATACATTACCCAATTCATTATAGGACTATATAATTTTGTGACCACACATCACATTCATTTTAGGTGCATGAAATGTGTTCCCCATAATGATTTAAATCACAAGAAATAAAAATAATAATTACCCATGAAAATAAATAGGTTTCATAATCCTCTATCATAAAAAACAAAAAATATTTTCAAAATTAATATATTTGAGAGATGGGAATAATGAATTTATTAACCCATAAAACGAAGAAAGAATAATATAGGTATAATTATGAAATATATATATATATATATATAATTTATAACCAATCAATTACATTAATGGTTTTTTTATTTGATATAAATAATTACCATAAAAATATTAAAAACAATATTGAGGAAATTAACCGTTCAACTAAGAAACCACTTTTCAAAAAAAATCTAAAAATAAATTTGAAATTATTTTCATTGAAAAATAATTTGGGATACTTATAAATGAAACATAAAAGAAACTAATCATCCTACTAGTTGGTAATTCAATATATAAAATATATGTTATGAAATAAATTCCTTTCACACTTTGGTAGAATAGTTAAAAAGTACCTCATGGGTAATCAACAAGAATACTACATACAAAATATTTTTAGAAAATTCAATAATGTGTAAAAATTTAATTATTAAAAAATATGATGAATGTTAAAAAAATTGAATTTTTATTTATAAAACATTTAAATAGAAGGAAAATTGTTTTTCTGTGAAGAGATATCGAATGTTTATTTTCCTTAAATAATTTTCTCAATCATATTATATACCAATGGGAGAAAATGGGGTTGTATTTTTTTTAATTTCATGAGAAACTAGAGGAGAATAAGTTGAATGTAGTTTATTATACAATTGAATAACCTTTATGATGTTTCTATGTTAATTTTTTTTCATTTCTGAAAACTAATAATTTTTTAAAAGAATTCATTTTTTATTAAGAATTAAACCTAGTTCATTATAATGATATTTTTATGAAATTTAAATTTTTTTGAAAGTCTAAATCCAACCATAATATGGGAGAAAAGATTTGTTTTTATGAAAATGTCTTCTAGAGTCATTGGATTAGTCTAAGAAGCATCAGACATAATGTTTCGAACCGAGTAACACCAGATGCATTGGTGATCTGAATGATTATGTTTTTGATCAAATTTACAATTGATCTCAGATCAATCGGTATGATGTTCAATGTATATCATACTTTGTGTTTGTTGAAAAGTCAAAAGATATTGAGTAAAGAAGTGGAAATGTTACTGAAATGTTTTTAATGAATACAGTGAATTCAAGAGTAATAAATATTTCCTAACAGCCGAACTAAATTAAAAAATATTTTTTGGTCATGAACATCTCATAAATCATGAAAAATATCAAGATAAAATATTTTCAAAAATGGGAGGAATCATATTGTTCGTATCGGTTCTAGAAAATGGAAAATAGAATTTCATATCCAAAAGTACCAAACTATAAAATTGTCAGATGTTAGAATGTGTAATGTTGATAAAGTTTGATGAATTTTAATTTTGTTTAATGGATTAATAATCAGATACAGAACATAGAAATTATTATTCTGTATTAATTATAACTTCATAGTATTGAGAATTTCATCATTATATGAACTCAATTGAACCGAATCTAAGAAGAAAAGATGGTGGGGCTCACTCTGATAAGGAATGTCAGTCAGACAAATTCTAATTTGGATATTCAGAATTTAATGAGATGAGAATGAAATATAGCTCATAATGCGAGGACAACGATATATATATATATATATATATATATAACATAATGAGATGAGAAGAAAATCCGGACTATAATGAGCTATGAACGAAAGTATGTTCTTAATGAGTTTATTGAGAAAGTCAAATAGTAAAGAGTATAGAAATAACATCATATCGTCATGAGATGATGATGATTATCATAGTGAAGTTGAGGATGTTACAAAATTATGATAAATAGTTATTATATTGGAGAAGGATTGAATAATTCAAAGGATAATCTTAAATGCGAGTGATTTTTAGAGTTTTAATATTTTGTTATGCAGGAAAATTATGTCAATTTCCCAAATTTTCAATCATGAGTCACCTATAAATATTGGTATATATCATTCATACATTGAGCTCTTTTTGAAATGTGAAAAAGTAGGACTGAATCATATTTCTTATCAATGTATTATTTTTAGAATTAGACCTCATTAGAAGGATGGAATTATGAATATTTTGTTTAATTAGATGATAAAATCTGATGAACAAGATCAAACTAAGAAAATTGGACCGAGCTATTAAGGAGTGTTTTTGATGTATAGTTTGATAAAAGTGGTCATCACAATGAGTACATTATAATGATACAATCGGATTGAGGTTCCAGATATATTTTTTTGGAGAAAAATAATTCTTGTGATATTTTCTCTTTTGGATCAACTGTTTGTATGTAAACATTTTTAATTGAGAGAAGTGATTATAATCATTATTATCGTGCGATATAATGTTTCTAATTGGATTTCACATTAGTTTTATTCAATTCATATTAACAATGAATTTCCATATACCAATAGGAGTTGCTATGGAAAGGTTGTATGTTCTCAAACAGAGGATGAACCTTGTAAATATTGTGTTCACTAACTTCTTTCATAACTTTTCGTTCATGATTATTTTCTAAATGAAGATAACTAAATGAATCTAAAAATGTTTCAGGGGTTATGATTATAAATTTTTGAAACTCACAAGTCATGAAAAATTCAAACCCCCCCCCCCCCCCTTCTCAGTTGTTTTTATATCCATTGTATTTTTAATTTTTATAAAAGCCAATAGTCCGTTTTGAATTCATATAGTGGATAATATCAATTCTGTCAATTGTAGATAAATTCAAACAGTTGATCAAAAATTTATTATGGATGAAATAATTGGATGATTCCTTATCTCCAATCAATTATCCTGGATGTTTATTATATTTATATAATAGGGTTCCCAACTATTGATAAATATTCCTCTAATGACTTTTAATGATATGATAAATATCAATGTTGATGAAAAATAAATAAATTATATCCTCATGTCTTTTTTAAAAAAAATTCTATGATTTTAATGGGTCTTAAAACATCAAAGTGTATGTCAAACAAGCTGAAAAGTATTTTAAAATGAAATAATGATGTGATGTAAGAGACTTCACAAATCTTGCATAATAAGTATAAAGTCCTAAGGATGGGAGAGGAAGAAACTATTTATGAATACATAATTATAGTAAATGATTTTTTTTACAATATTAGAGTATTTGGTGATGTAATTGAAGATTCTAAAATTGTGAAGAGTCTTTTGAGAAACTTTCTAGATAAGTTTGATACTACAATTTCTTTTTTTAAGATATAGATGATTTATCTCTTGATTAATTTCATAAAATTCTTGTTTCTTAAGAAATTAGTAAACCTCCAATGATAAAAAATTAGTTGAAAGATAAAATGGATTTTGAAAACATGGGGAAAATAAAAATAAAAGACACTGAAGATGTTTATTATTGTGAATATGAAGATAAAGGAGATCTTGAGTTTAATTATAAAACATTCTCTCTTATATCCCTGAACAATCAAAGAGGATGATGAAATCATAGCGGTATACATCCTCTAAATTTTTTAGTGTGGTTGAATCATACACTTTTCAAGAAATTTCAAAAGAATAAAGATATATAATAAAGTGATTATTTTTATGAAAAATCTTGATAAAGAAAGGGGAAAAAAGTTTTAAATATGAACATTCATCAAAAAAATATAAAAATATGTTAAATGGAGGAAAAATTATTGGGTTAAGTAAGAAAAATGAATTAGAAACCAATGAAAACAATTTTAATGAAGATTAATTTTTGGAAAAATTCATAATATTACGTGAAAACCTTCAGAAAACAAAATATTCCTTTGATATTGAAGAAGGTGGTGACAGATCATATAAAGATTATAAACTCAAAAAAATTTGTTTCATGTCTCTATAAATATATAACTATGAAGAATGAAATTAGAGTAATGAAGAAAAATTGTGAATAGGTTGATGAAGTACAAAAATATGTCATCAAACAGGAGGAAGAATACTTTCATAAGATCTTATGTTACAAACTATGTATTACATAATATGGAAATATTATATAATATATTAGTAAAAAGATAGTATCTATAGAAGAAGAAGTTAACAAATTTGAATGAAAACATTTTGAGTATGGAATTTCTTTGGTGAAGACGAATAAAAACATCAACAATGCATCAGATGTTGATGATGGGACTTCTAATGTTGTCGAGAGATATCAAATCAATAATGAGGTAAAATCGCCCCCAACAAAAATAATGTTTTATAAAAATTTTATATCATTTTAGGCTCTATAGATAGTATTAGGAATGATTGGGTGGAAAGGTTGTGGGAATCCTATTTCATCTATAAAAGATGAAAATGAATCCACGATGAAACAAGGTTCACCTCCAGATATTTTCAATGTTGGAATGCGTTATCAACCTCAACAAAGTCTCTATGGAGAAAAGTTTTGAATCTATAAAAACTAAAGATTTGATGAAAGTTGCTGGTATTGTAGAATCTATGGGGAAATGGATTATACGTTTTGGTATAACATATCGCTCATTAGAATAAGGATTGATCAAATTAAATGGTTTAATAATGGTGAGTAAATTTCATAACTCACATGAAGTTATAAAAGAAAAATCTCAAGATATTAGAAACCTTCCCTCAAAAAACCAATTTAAATATTTGGATGAAGTTCATAGAAGATGTGATGAGGCTCATCATCATGCTGAATGATGTATGAAACTCCTTTCAAAATCAGTTTCTTATGTTAGAATATAAAAGGAATTTTCAAAAAGGATGTTGAAAAAATATTTTTTTTGTAGAGACAACTTAAAATGAATTTTAAAGTATCAAGCAATGGGTACATGATTGTTGGTTTTCATCACATATGATTTTTGATAAATAAAATATTGAAATATATATAAATTCATGAAGGAGGAGAAGTTACCATTGGGTAAATATAGTTCCTAAAAAATTAAAGTAATTAGAATGGAGAATATTGAATTAGAAAAGTGGATATTTAAGGATGTATTATTTTTTGAAGGGTTAAAAACCAACTTATATATTGTAAGACAACATTTTGTTGACGAAAAAGAAGTTTTTTTTCAAAAAATATTCTTCTATCATCAGATGTGTGAAAGATAGAAATGTTATTTCAAAAGGAGAAATAACCTGTGTGAGCATCTTCCAAATAAGATAATTCAACTTCTCATGTTACATAAGTGTTGAAGTTGAAAATAAGTTGTGTCAGTGAATTATTGGACTCCATAGGGAGAAAAACATGAAATAAAATTATTTGGTTGATTTTTTAGAACCTTCAATTATTTAAATGGATAGAAGTAGATATTTATGTAACTTTTTAGAAAGGTAATATTACTACATAAAGTCATAAGATAATTGAGATTTAGTATACTAGACCTCTTATGAAAATTCATTCCAATTTACGTGGGCTGACGAGATAATAATAAACATAAAGAGATTTATTCATTATAATTTTTATTGATGATTTGATTTTGATAAAAAAAATAATATTTGTGAAAATTAATTCATATCTAGTGGTAATGTTCTTTTTTTTCAGCATAAAAGAATTTGACATTGAAATGGTGGAATACATAAATAAGTTGGGAACATTTAATGGTACTAAATTAATAAGAAAAACATTTGAATGTTATCTAAGAGGTAATAGAATCTAACATTAGTATAATTCTCCTTATAATCAACAGAAAAATGGAGTATATGAATTAAATAATAAAAAATTTATAGAAATGAAAAGATTCATGTTATAGGAATACAAACATTCAAATTTATACTAGAGAGCAAACTGTTATTAATGTTGTACAAATTTAGAATAGATTGTTGTTGAGACTAGAATCCAACATTAATTGTTATGAAATGTGGTATTAAAAAAACCTTCATTGAAGTGTGTCAATGTTTTAGAAAGTCCAAGTATTCTTAAAATAAAAAACTAGATTTGGGAAATATTGATAAGAAAGCTGCGAATGAAGATCTGATGGTTTATTAACCAAATATATGATTTTAAAAATGTTTGTACAATGGTATATAAAACATGGTGGAATCATATGATGTGAACGTAATTGAAAATATAAATTACATAATTTTTTTTGAGAATATTAAGGAATATAATCTAGATGTTTCCAAAATTAATGAATGTATTTAAAACATCATTATCAAATTTATAAGATTATTGTGATGAAAAAAGTTCATTTCGGAAGAAAACATTGAAATTTCATACCTTAAAAAAACATGCTGAGTCTGAAAACATAATTGGAAATCAAAAGGCTCCAGTTCAGACCAAAAGAATATTGACATTAAAATTTAGTACTTCACTTATCACTATAGGTGAAGAATAATAATTTTTATAATCTATTGGACACAATAAAAGGGTGTATGTTTTGAATAAAGGGTTGGGTCCGTTTAATAAAAAGAAAACACTGGAACTTGTTTTGTAGATAAAAAATGTTATTGAAGCATATTGGGTTTATAGAAACAAATAGAATGAGCATAGAGAAGTATAATAACAAATTTAATACATGTTTCTAAAGGCTATGTATAGGTGGATGTTGTGGATTTTGAAGAAATATTTTCCCCAGTTTCAATATTATAAACTATTAGAATGTTTCTATCAGTGGTTGCACTTCAAAATTACAATAATTATCAGATGGATGTAAATTTATCTTCCATAAATAGTGGGATTGAGCAGGATGTTTACAATGGCCAACATTGTTGTTTTCATCTTTATTTGGATTAAAAGAATGTTATTAGACTGAAGAAATATTTTTATGGGATAAAACAAGATCCAAAATCTCTATATTCGAAAAAATATATTTTTATGAAAATTTTTAATTTTTATAAAGGAAATTGTGATATAAAATTATATGTAAAATAGGTTGACTTTGAAAATCTAATTTTAATTATTTATGTGGATGAAATAATTTTTAATATAGAGTAAGAAAATTAATGTAAATTGTTTATTAAGGAAATAAATAAGAATTTTGAAATCTTAATGTTGGGATAATTAACATTCTTTCATGGGATATAG
Organism: Viscum album; assembly: GCA_963277665.1. Classification (NCBI taxonomy): domain Eukaryota; kingdom Viridiplantae; phylum Streptophyta; class Magnoliopsida; order Santalales; family Viscaceae; genus Viscum; species Viscum album. The sequence goes on from OY728146.1 coordinate 1,805,860,686, forward strand.
GGGAAACAAAAAGAAGAATACTTTATTATCTTGAAAAAATTATTAGAGTTAATTTTAATTAATTTTGGGATTTAAGAATAAAAAAAAGCATCTAATCATATATATATATGATAATTTTTTCCCTAAATATGAATATGGAAATAGTGTAAATTAAAATGACTTTTAGAAGTGGATAGAGAGTCTATGTAATCTTACAACCTGAAGGTCTGATATTTGTTATTCTATGAATTTGGGTTCTAGATATCAAAGTAATCCTAAAAATAACATATGTTGGAAGGAAAGAAGATTATTATATATGTTAAAGGAACAATTTCAACGGGTTGTTATATAAAATAAATTCTGAGATAATGTTTCATCATTACACTAGTACTGATTGGGTTGGAGATTGTAATGACCGATGATCAACCTTATGTGGAATAGTTTTCTTTGGTGAATGTTTTGTGAGATGGAATAGTAAGAAACAAAATTCAATACCATTGACCATAGAATTATAAAAATATGTGGTGAATAATCATGAATGTACTCAAATGTTTTGGATTAATGATCATCTTTTATATTTGAATGTAAATGTTTCAAAACTGTGAAATATAATTTAGGATAATCATAGTGAAAATAACCTTTCTAAAAATTATATCCAAAATTTGAGATCAAAATTAATTTATTAAAATTTTGACTTTATAAAAGATAATGTTTCTTCTAAAGATATTTTGAGGGAATATCTTTCAATAACGTATCAAACTACTAATATCTTCTCAATCTCATTTCCAAAGAATGGTTTGTTTAGTTGAAGCTAAAACATCATGTTCAGACTCCTCCTATGACTTCATAATCCTCATAACTACATTCCCCTATTGTGATTTTAATTATGTTGATAATAGGGAGAGAATGTAACAACATTATACTTTGTAATATGATTTTACAATGATTTATTTGATGAATCTGAATCATTGGTTATCATAAAATGGGTGAGAGAAAAAGAAAATTGAGGAAGTGAGAAACAATTATCATTACATGGATGTATAATTTTATTGTCTTCGAGTGATTTAATTCCTTCAAAATCATTAGATTACCCACTACTGTGGTGTTAGGACACGATATTTTCATAAAGGATGTGATTTTTTAAAAGTCAAAAAAAGAGTTGTTTAAAAAAATTTGAGTTTTGATAAAAAATGGGAGTTGAAAAAGTTGTTAATGAGTATTGTAAAAAAATCTTATGGGGGATATTAAAGAACCTTTGTGATATTTTTGTGATTACAATGTATTTATATATGTATAAAACTAACCTTAATGTAAAAGATTTTTTTTTATTTTGGATCAGACCAATTCCATCATAATGATATTTATAAGAAAGTAGAGTATTGATGATTGTTAAAACCCAATAAAAAATAGGTGAAAAATTTATTTTAATAAAATTGTTTTTCCAGAAATAGAGGATCGGACTGAGAAGAACATGACACAAAGTATCATACTGAGAAATATTGGATGTTGAGATGATCTGAAAATGATGTTTTTTATCAAATGCACCATCGATCTCAGGTCCATTACTCTGAAGCTCATGTTCAATCAGACTCTATAGTTTTCAAAAAGTCAGATGTTGTTGATTGAGTATGTTGTAATTTTAAAAATGTGTTTATAAATAGGATACTGAATTCAAGAGGTATAATTTTTTCATAATTTATATACATAATCAAATGATTCTTTTATGGTCACAAATTTATCACAAATCATGAAAACTATAATGACAAAATATATTGATGAAATGAAATATCTGTAATTTTTTTATCTGTTTGAGAAAATTTGTCACATAAGAGTGATTCTAGAATTACTTGACTAAGTTGTTTCCCAATGTGAAAATGTGTAAGGGTGAATTTTTTTGATGAATAATAATGATTCTAAATAGAGTAATAATCAAATTTATAACATCATAATGGGATTTACATACTAATGAGAATAATATCTTAATGACAATTTGATATTTATGAGGATTCCATCAGACTAAATCTAATAACAAATTATGATTGGTCTAACTCTGATATGTAATGTAAATAATACTAACCCTAATGTGGATAGTATGATCGTAATATGATAAGAAAGAAAGCTACATCATAATGGGATGAGAAAGAAAGCCAAATCAGAGTCAGCTGAGAAAGAAATACTTAATCGTAATGATATTATAAAGAAAGAAAGATCATAATGATATAAGAAAGTCATATCATAATGAGAACATGTAGAATGATAGATCATAGTTAGTTTTATATGTTTATCATAATTATGATGAGGAAGTTACATCTGATTGATGAAACTTTAGAATGTTCTAAACATAAATGAATGTAATTTTAAGTGTTTCGAAATATGGGGATGTGGGAAAAGATTGTCAATTTTTTATATTTTCTCTTATGAGTAACCTATAAATAGAGAAAGATTTTATTAAAAAATTTCATCCATTTTGGCATGAAAAAAATAAAATAATAGTATATTTCTTTAAAAAAAATGTATTTTCATATTGAGACCTCATTAGAAGGTTGGACTTATGAATGTATTATTTACCAGACTGAGAATGTTGGACAAGAAGACTAGAACGAGAAGATTGGACTATGAAGATCATATTGAGCTATTCATTACAGTTTTATATGTGTAGTTTGAAAATTTTTTTCATCATAATTATTCCTTCATGTTGATGCAATCATATTGTGGTTCCAAATAGGGATTTGGGGAGTGAAGGTATTTGGTGATATTTTCCTTTATGGATCACGTTTTTGTAAGTAAACATTATAAACTACCATGATTCAGTAAAATCATTCTGATAGATAGATAAAAGACATCTAATAGAAGTTGGCATGTGTTTTATTCACTTATTATTGAATGTGATTTTCTATAAACCCATGTGAGTGGCTATGTCAAAGATTTTAGTTCTCAGACTAAGGCTGAACCCTATAAATATTTTCATCTTTACATTCCTTCATACTTTTTTTGCATGAGTATTTCTTAAATGATGATAAGTATATGAATCCTAAAAGGTTACAAGGGTAATGTTTCTAAAATTCTTGGAACTCATAAAAAGTGAAAATATTATTCAACCTCATGTTAGTTATTTTGAAATCCTTTGTAACTTCAATAACGATCAATAAACTTCCTTCAATGGAAATTCAAGAATTGAAAATTCCAATTAAAATGATATTGTGAGATAAACCATTACCACATTGGTAATTTTTGAATCATAACCCACATTAATAATGTAAATAAATTTAACTTAAAATACAATTATGAGTTAATAATTCGTGATATAAAATAGAAAGTGTCATTATATAATACATATAAAATATATTAGGTGCATTAGTGAACAAGTGTCTCTTAGATGGATGTTTGGAGATGAAAACTATACCTTGAGTATGATTACTCGCTTTCATTATTTATATTCATAAATAATAAAAATTTATTAATTTATTAATTTAATAATAACCATTAAAAATCTTATTATTTCTTTAATTTTTTTAATTACCATGTCATATTAAATTACATAATCATTTTGGTTCATGTTGTATGTTTTGAAGATGTTTTGATCATATGTCCAAAATCAGAGTTTTAAGTTGACTAATTTATATGATGTTATTAATTTTTAATTTCTAAAAACAACTATAATTACATATATATTGTTTTGATACATCAATTATTCTTTTAAAACCAATCAGGAATGATAGATATGAAAATGAAATACATTAAAATCATGGTGACGATAAGTCGTACCTACACTTGTGTAATTTTTCTTTTTTTCAATGATCATGATGTAATGAAGGTAATAATTAGTTTATCATTCAATAATGATAATTTTATCATAAATATCATTTTTCCTCCAAATACACTAACAAATAAAATTTATGTGATTCATTAATAAAAAAATCACACATATTTTTGAGGTTGTTGTTCATCGTACACATTAATAGTGTTTTCAGTCAACCAATTTATGGCATGGTAATAAAATTTCTGATATATTTATATTCCATAATGTTTATTATGTCATTAATATCATATATAAACATAAAATTAGTCATTATTAGCATTCATTTAAAGATAAATTGAGAAACAATTACATCAATTCACCTAGTAGTAGTCTTTCACACACACATGTGACATTATTGTGTTCCCTACAGGTTAGAAAGTAATAACGAATATGTGATATTATAATTATGGAGGTATACTTACATAATAAGAATCATATATAAAAATTATAAAAATAATTATATTCAACCATGATAAACAGTGATGGATAAATAATTACATTGGTTTGTGAGGCGGTTGTCCACAGTACAAAAAATCAATGCTTCTATTTCCCATTTGAGGGAGGATGACATGTTATATGGTAAAAAAACTGACATAAAATATAAATTAAAACCCTCAGTTCAAGATGTAACATATTATTAAGAAAACATCATTATATTTTCACCAAAAGCCTTCAAAGGTATGATTTAGGATAAAACCAAGGGCTCTATGATAAGGTTATGGAAGGATAGAAGATATTTTTTAGGAATTTTACTATAAAATGTGTATTGTATGTGTGTAAATTATAGGAGAGTGAATGTCATATTATAAGTAGGGAAGATGTTTCACTTTCAGTTTTTAGAAAGATAAAATGTATTCCAATTTTTCTACATGGAAAGGGCGCCAAAATAGGATTATTTTAAAATTAAATGTTATACGGTAAATATATGACCATAAAATAGATATTAGAAATTTTTAGTGTCATTTTTTCACCCTAATAATTTTAGTTTAACCCTAAATATACACATTTTTACCTTGACCATGAAAAATAATCTTAACTATTTTCAATATTCATTATGGTAAAAATTGATTTGAAATTTTTAAATAAAAAATCATTATTATTAAAAAAATTAATCCATTTATTCAAACTAAACTTAAATAAGTGGTTTTATTTAATTTAAATTTTAAAAAATAAACGTGTTGAAAAATGGGCTTTCAAGAAATGATTTTTTCACGCATAAGATGATCTTATAAAAACTATATGATAGGTAATAATAGTTCAATGAATTAAAATTAATATTTATCGATATATATTATGTACATTTAAGTTAAATATTTTATCATTAGTTCTTATTTTTAATAATTAACATGGTGAAATATTATGCACTTTAAAATTGTTTTAAAAAAAAAGTCTCTTAATCCAAAGAATAAAATTATTCAAAAATCAAATATAAAAATGATATAAATATACTTCATTTAATTAATAAATTTAATAAATACTTACGTTAATTTTAAATAAAATTAATATAACAACGAGACTCAATTTTAAAAAAATTGAGGAAAATTTTATTAATGTCAGTATTTTCACTATTCACTGAAAAATTAATATTTTTTAAAAAATTATAAAATATTACTATAATATAATATCGATATTATTATTTCAAAAAATGTAATTTTTTTTAAAAAAAATTCTAAATGTTTCAATAATTGTTTATTGTATTTTTATTCAAAAAGTAATAAAAATCAATTTTAAAGTAAATATTTTAATTAAATAAAATTGATTTATTATTTCTTTATTGTTTATGAATAAATTTATATTAGTTAGTACCTTTATATACATTTCTTAAAGAGTTTAATCCTAATAATACACCAAAATTTAAAGGCTATTTTATAATTGTCTTATTTGTGTAATCAATTTTCATTTTGGTTCGGTGTTGCATGTCACCTAGGCTATCAAATGTAATGTTCTTAATTTAAAATATTGAGATATTACATGATAATATAAATATTTCTATTAAAAATAACAATAAGAATATTTTCATATCAAGAATTGGCATTATATTTCTTTAATATCTTTAGTATGAGAAGAAAATCACTTATGCATTCATAATTTATTGTATTCTACCACATCACCCATTCTTCATAATTCACTGAAATTATTTCTTATGGGGACATTGACAACAAACACAACACTTGTCATAATAAATAAATTTTCTCTTGAATTTAATCCTTACTATTTGTTTCCCATATACCTTCACTATATAAATTCAATTTACTTATCCCAATATTTATAATAAATAGAAAGGTGAAAAATAAGTTAAGGTCGTACTAATATATTTGTATCTTGCAAGAATTTGAAAAAAACTTCTTACCTACCTTTTGTTTAAAATTTCAACCCAGATTACTATTTTTAGAGAAGTATAAAATCAAATTTTTTTAGAAATGAGATATTAGTTAAACAACTTTAATTAAATATTGGAAATCGCGGTCTATAAAATAAGTGTGATAAACCAATACGACAAATCCATCCATAAACGAACAACCACACAATAGTAAATTACATACCTCATTCTAGGAGTTTTAGAAACTAATTAATCATGAAATTTAGTACTATAAATAATATTTAATATGCACATAAAAAATATTCAATTAAAGGCCTAATACACCCCTTTAACTTATCTTTCTCATAAATTGACAATCACCAACCCCTCAATAAATATATTTGATATAATCAAATAACTGATAAACAATATAATTGTTAGACATCACATCATTTAATGTTAATACTACCCTGATTATAGATTCATACAAAATAAAATTTCTCTAGAAGCTTCCAATTCATGTTATCATCAACTTATGGGATTCAGTCCATTATTCATAATGAATTCTCCTAGTTAAGTATAAATATCAAGAAACCATTAATAGTCTTCTGAAATTAGGCACTCCAAGTTGGATGAAATCATCTAGTAAAATAATAATTAAACCATTTTATTTAGATATATATTTTCAAATATCAACCCCAATTCCCGGGAATAATGTATTTTCTCATTTAGTTTCTTAGTTAGAGACACATGGTTGAGGCTTGGATCTCAATAATCAAGCTCTATTTTATTGCTGATTTGTGGTCTTGGTATCTTTTTATGCATTGATTCCCTATTAATCTCCAAATCTGATCTCACATGGGAATCATTTATTTATTCATTCCATTTTTATTTCTTTAGTGTGGTGGAGGTTAATATTCCATAGATAATAAGGAATATGCATATAATGGTTCTTATCTTTTATTGTTCATCTTCATAAGCAATTTTTATTAAGATGATTAAGTATTATTTTATATTTTGATTATATTTTATACATAATCCATGTTGACCATTATGAACATTCATTTATTCCTTTTTTGACAAAATATCTAGAAATTTGAGTTCTTATTCAAGTAGATTGATCTTAACACCTCTAGAACATTCACATTCTTCTATTTTCACTATTTGTTGGGTAATATTTAGTTGGAAAAATCAAAAAATTTACCTTTATTTTTTAACATTCAAAAACTTATTTTATTTTTCTACATGGTTTCTTAGAGATCTTTATATTTCTATTTTTATATTTTTCATCCAAATGTTCTTATGGAATATCAACACCTAAACCTAGTTTTATAAATTACTTAATTTTTATCTTTTTAAATTCATTTAAGTCCTTGATTTCTTATTTTCGTTGCCTATTTATAATGAGCCATATTTTTTCATTTCTCCCACAATATAGTTCCTTTTAATTTAGTTTTACATCATATTATTTATTCTTCATGGATGTATATTTCATGGAATTCTTCTGTTGTTTGACCCTATTCTCCACCTTCCTATATCTGATGAAATATTTTTCTTTATTTTAACTAAGATTTTAATTTATTCATCTTCTTTTATCATCAGAATATGTGATGTGATTATTTGGTACGTAGATGAACTCTTCATAACAATGACCATTTATATGAAACTAATTGAATAAATTCACTAATTAATTAAACGTAATCTTGATTGAAAATTTATTTTTATTTATAGGATATTTCTTTTTAATTGTATATTTTTCATTCCCTTCAATTGTTATCAACCTTAATATATGCCTTCTATTATATTTTTGTATTGAAATATTATGTCGCAAGATATTTTACTTGTCCCCAAACCTCTATTATGATAAAAAATTTCCAATGATTATTCTTCTATTACTTTTAGATATTATATGACTCTAAAGTTTATTATGAGAATCATGACATTTTTTAGTATAAGTACAAACGTTTTAATTACATATTAGTATGATTACCCATTTGGTTATGATAAAAACCATTCTCAATTACTTGGTGGATTTTAAAACATTTTTATCAACATATTTTTCCAAAAAATTGTATTTAAATATGTACATGCACATACACCAGTGTTTGTAAAAATAGATTTAACTTATTTGATCTTACATTTTACTAATAACATGTTGTATTTTTATTAAAAGGTGATTTATAGATCTTAATTTCAATTATTTTATCCACATTTTTATAATAATTCTTATTAGATGTTTTTGTGGTAGGGATTTTCTGCTCAATTATTTAGGATATTCAAGCTTCTTTTGATTCAAAATTTCATAATTTCACTTGAAATACAAGTTAATTCCTACTGATTGAATTTTTCTCACAACAAATGATAACAAAATTTATTAAAAATCTATATTTATGTATTGGGACATAATTTTTATACATAATTTTTAAATTTTATAAGAAGAATATTCAATATATAACATTATAATACATGATAAAATCATATAGGTCACTGTCTTTGGAAACATGGTTACATAAAAAACTTGATCATAAGATATCTACATCTTATCCCACTATGTTATTCGTAACTGTCATCCTTATTAAACTTACCAAAATTAAAACCATTATTCATAACACATAGAAAGGAAAAACATGTAAAGGGGAGATTAGACTCTTAGTAATAGTATTAAGAGGGACATCAATGATCAGATAAAAATAACATGAGAATAATTGTATGATAACATGGCCTTGACATTTGAAAACCATACCCTATATATCATTGATAATAATAATGATTCTTGGAATAAAAATGGTAGTTTATAATACATGAATAATAAATGAATTAATGAACAACAAACATGATATCATAACATTGTCCAACGATATAAATTTTTTACACACACATAAGTATTGTTAATAAATTACATAATCAAGTATCACTCCTTAGGTTATAATAGTGTATTGTATTAACTCCCCATTCAATAATATCCTTCTTCAATTATTATTCAAAATACTATCACATTATATAATGTCCCTTAAAATAATGGGCTCATATCTCTTTACCATTATTATTATCACATGAGAGATCAATCATTGTCCAATTTATTGGAGGGTTATATAATTTTAGGACCACCAATAACATAATATAAATCCTTAATATGTTTTAAAAAATATCATAAAAATTATTTATATAATCACACGTAGATAGGAAACATGTTGTATAAAAATTTCAACATTTAATCCTAGTATAACCCACATAAGAGAAATAGGTTTACTAAAGGTTTAATCATAACATAATTTACCAGTGGAAAAAATGATGATGAATAAAATCATCCTTAAATAATCACTATAATAAAAAATATAAATAATTAATAATAATGGTATCATTCGATCATATAACTTGTAAGGCACATCTAAAATAAAATGATGGTATCAAAGATATAAACTGATATTAAAATATTTCTGAATTACTTCATAATGAAAATACTATTTTCAATTTGAAATGAAATATTTATAAAGTAAAAAATCATAAAATATTACAAGAATTTTTATTTTAAATGGACCTTATAACCTTATAAAGGAATCCTTAATGAATTCATTAGTGATGTTGCGGGAAATTCTATTCATGATAAGTGCATTAAAACCAATAGTCCATTCAAATCGTTGGTAAAACAATAAAACCTATTTGAAAACTGAGAGTAATATTATTTTTAATTTTTTTATATAATTAATCATTTGAAAAACTAAATTGACACAATAATTTTAGAAAAGTTAAATAATTAATGAAAATTTTTATAGAAAACATATTCATAGGAGAAAAACTAATTTTTTCAATAAAAGAAATAATGTGCATTCTCCTAGAAAAAATTAATTTATTAACACGAGTACATAAAGAGTGGAAAATGAATGGAAGAAATATAATATATACAAATTACTATAAGGGAATAAATTCATGAGTTTCTTGAGAGATAAATCATAAACTTTTTCTATTAACAAATTATTATTTTTTTAAATACAATGTGGATCAAAATAAGGATGCCATTCATTAAAACCAAAAATTATTAATATAACAAATATGATTAAAAAATTAAGGTCGTAACATTGTCATTATATAACTAAATAAGTGTAAATATGTATATTCCCAGATATCACATCAAATATGAAACTAAAAATGCTCATAACCCATAAAATCAACCGAGAATGATTAAGGAGAACCAAAAGATCATACCATAAGCGTATAATGCTTTTGCGAAAAGGAATGTTTTATATATTGCTAAATAATATGGATGATATCTTGGTATTCACATAACCCAACTGGAAGATCCCTCATGGTTTCCTGACCAAACAAGTGGAAGCTCTCATGGTCTTCCAACTGTATTAACTCAAAATCCCTTGGATAACCAATATAGGTTCTCTTGATCTTACCACTAAAGGATCTCAATGTCCCTTAGAAAAAACCCACTCACAACCCAGGTATTCTAATGTTCTAAATAATTTAAATCATAATCACATCACAATTAGTACACATTAAATCTATTTAAGAGGGTATATGTATAAAATATAATTCCAATTTTATAAAAATTATTTTCTCATTTTAAAAACAATTATAAATTTAATTAATAAATCCATTATAAATCATGATATCCCTTTGAGTCATTTTATCAAACATTTATAGTGTATTCAATGACACCCCAATTTGGAATAATCTCTTTAAACACCACATTGACAGTCGTAACCATTGAACACATCAAGCATGGTGTCAAAATTAACAATAAGTCACTTAATTAGCAATAAAAAATATAATATCTATTTTATTGTAATAATTTAATGTCAACACTAAGAAAAATTCAATAACATGAGTTTCACACCTTAGAAATGTTTCCAACCTCATCATATTCAATAATAAGCACAATAAATTAGAAGAAAATGGACTCAGACACCTATGATAAATGGAATCAAACAAAAACAACCTATTTCCAGCACGATGTTTGGATAACATAATATCCAGTGTTTCCACCATCCATAGGAATATAAGAACAAGAATATGGAAGGGGGGAATGATGAAGAAAACGTAATGTAATAGACTTATCATATTAAAAAACAATATTTATCCATGGATAAAAACCCAAAATATGTGGATGAAGTATAAAAAACTAGGGATAGGGGATGAGTATTCATGGGTGGTGAAATAAGGCCAAGGGGTTAAAAAATTTAAAGGGTATTTTATTAAAAAGAAAAATTATAATTTTCTGGAAAAAATTTAATGGTATAACTATAGGGTTTGAAAAACCATTCACTATCTATGTGGGAGTGACTACCTTCACGAAATAGTCTACATGGTTTATCCTATGCTCTGCACATTCTGAAAAACAATTCTCATAGCATGAAAAAATTCATTATCCCAAACCTATCAACCATTTCATGGCTTACTGAATGGTTTAAAAAACAATGCATGAACTGTGTTCCATGGTATTTTCCCATGAAAACTACAATTCTAACCCCCGATACTCATTAATTAAACATACAAAATGATAAATAAAATATCAAAAAAAAGACATAGTAATGAAACTTCAGGTGTCACAGACTCCCTAGTTATGCCACATAATTACCCAAGAATGTCATCAAGAATCATCATAATAAAAAAATGAAAGGACACTACCCCCCTCAACATCCAATCTTGATCACATGTCTCATAGATATCACCACCACACTTCTAGATTACATGAAAAAACAAGAAAGGAATACGAAAATGAATCATATTAGGTAATCCAATGTTTGAATTGGACACTTCATAATGGTGAAATAATGATCAAACTCATAATTTGACCACTCTAACACCTAAGAAGGTTCTATATGTTATTTCATTAGGTGGGAAACATAATTGATTTCTTTGATTAAGTTCATCCTTGATGGAAACTATTACTGGTAGGCTACCTTATAATGAAACTATAAAACATGAAATGACCCAATATAATGTGGTTCCAATTTCACTTGATTTCCCATGCGATAGTGTCCAAGTTAAATAGATACTCAAAGAAACACATTTTCACCAACTTTTACTCTAATAAAAAACAACATTGTTCTATGTATGTATTCTTGAAATTATGAATTATTGAAAATATGTTTTAAATTAATTGTACAGTCTATATTGTCTCCTAGATGAGAGTAAACCCTAATATGGATTTCTCACCAACCTATTCTTGAAAAAATGGGATTTTTCTAACCCCTCATAGAACTCCTCAATTAGAGATATCCTAATAATGTTCTAATATCATTTATTGTATGAAAAAATATTCAAAGATGGGTTCCTTTCCCATGAACCACCGAAATAAAACACACAGGCTCATAATGTATCCTCGAGTGTAATGATGATCGTATTCGACAATCCATCTACATGTTGATTATATATGTTCCTCATCCTCAGCATAGTCCCCAAATCCCCTTGGTTTCCCTTCTAAAGACAAGAATAAAAATGGGAACTAAAGTATGAAACTATTGCTTTAGGCACTCTATTGATCCTAATGACCTCTGAAACAAATAATAGTCTAACAAAATATACCATCGTTAACTCCCAGATGAGATGAATGTGGGATGAATTCAATAAATAATTAATAATCACCCATATAGAATATTTCCACTTATAGTAAGAGGTATACCGATAATGAAATCTTTTATTATCTCATCCCACTTCCTAAATGAGTTGGGAAGCGGCTGAAATAACCCAACTGGTATCAAAATCATTGCTTTAGTACTATTATATGTCAAACATTGGGAAATAATCATTATCATCTAAATATATCATCTCATGCCACAAATACCAACCCCTAAATGTATCAACAATCATGGTATAACTATAGTGAATGAACCAACCAATTTGATGCACCTCTTGCATTACCTCATATCTCATGATCAAATGAACATCAAAAAACTTCATAAAAAGGGAGATCCATAAAGAGACTGAGACCTATCACTTGCCGTTTTACCACCATTTAAAACACTTCAATTCTATTGGAACTTAGGGTCTGATATCCTCAAAACATTTACTTGATTTATAAGAGAATATATAAATTTCACATAGGATAGGAACACATAATTTATATCCTCCAACACCTCTAGAATAGTATCTGTAAAGAGATGCATAAATTCCCAATCATCCTATGATTCATTAACAACCTAAATTGGTATCTTCTTTCCCAACACATTAATGACCATATTTCATTTCTCGGAAGTATACATTATGTAAAAATAAAATGTATGAAGATATTCAACCCAATGTCTCTATCTATGTTTTAGGAATCTCTAGGTATAAATATAGATTATTACTTTATGAATTGAGTAATCAATAATGTGATCCTCAAAGTGGTAGAATTTATTAGTATTTAATGTATGCATCATATCTTATAATTATAGTTCATTGATTGGATAATTTAACTCATATGTCCATATTTTTTATAATCAACATACCACCACATGGTTATCCAATATAATCACACATAGTAAACCCACACCATAAGAATAAAAATACAATATGTAATCTGTTGTAGGCTCGAGAGGAATAAAAATAAATGTGGATGCCTAAAGGGACATAAAATAATCAAAAGAACACATGAAGTTATTATCCCATTCAATATCTACCCCATTCCATGTAAAAACTTTTATGGGAAAATATTGTATAGAGAAGTCCCAGTCAATGTGTCTAAAATAAAAATCCCATGCCAACAAAATACAGATATTGAAAATATTACTACCATTCAACCATGACATGTCTACATGAACCTTCTTAGGATCCAATGGAACTCCTCCCTTAGAAATCATGTTTCCCAAGAACATCACTTATTATATCCAAAACTAACACTTAGAAAACATAAAATATTGATAGTTCTACCATAAAACTCACAAAACAACCTTCATATTTCCAATATAGTCCACATCGATAATGAAATTGAAAAAAAAATTCTTCAAAAAAAAACACGACCATGAAGCAATCAAAAAATTGGTGAGAGATATGGTTCATCAGTTTGATAAAGACAAGAAGAGCACTAGTAAGAACAAATTACATAACCAAATACTCAAAACATTTATACTAGCTTCATAAGGTTATCTTGTAGTCATCCTCTTCCTGAACTCTCTACTCATTATACCCAGATTTTATGTTCATCATGGAAAACCAATAAGATAAATAGGGTTTATAAAAGAAATCATTAATTCTAGGAAACATGTATTTATTATTTACAATCAATCTATTGAGATTACAATTGTATATGACAAGTTAGAAGATTCTATCCTCCATATTCACGTACAATAATAGGTATCCAAATAGTGAATTAATGGGAATGATAAATGATAATTCCCATGAGATCCTTTAGCTGAACATTCATCTCCTTTAGATGGAACATGTTATCTGATAAGAAAATAATGAAAAGTGGATCATCAAAGGGAGTTGATCAATGGTAAACTCAATCTCTAATTGGCATATAATCCTAGAAAATTAATAAAAAAATATTTCAAGGTGCCTATACATGACCATAAATAGTCCATATACCGGAATCCTCTATGATCCATAAAGGAACAACCTAGACAACTAGTTTGAGATCAAACACAAATTAGAAGCAACCGGTCCCACCCAGCCGGACCATGAATCCCACTAACACTGAATGTTATTATTGGTCACATAAAGAGTGTGAAACAAGATCATACAACAGTGGTACTCAACCTTTTCCTCAAAATTGGTATCCCAATACTTGTTGGTGATAATTTTGAACTATAATATGTCAAAAAAGGAGATACCAGATGACTTCAACATAGATAAATAAAACATTCAACTCTAGGAATATGATTAATTGATTATTCTTCTTACCCAATGAGTTGAGAAGATATATGAAAAAGTAAATAAAAACAACACTCATAACCATGGATTTATAATATTTTTGTGATAATATGAATTGAAATATTCTGATAAAAAATAACAAATTCCATTAATGGAAAAATAAACATCATACCTCATACTGTAGAGAGTCTAAAATCCGAAATCTATTGAAAAACAAAAATACATGATGAACTATATTATATAGACCTCTTACATCCTTCTACAAATTGTAATAATCCACCTTTTCCAAAGGGTGTGATTCTCTACCCTTGGTAGCATCGTATTTCACCAGATAATCCTCTGAGAATGTGGCTCCAATTCCTCTCCCCCACAGAAAAATATGGTAGAAGCACTAAAGATGGCCTAGATGTACACACTATTTTCATGCCATTATAATATCTAATATGTTCTACCTAGTGTGACTACCCTTCATAAATTAGAATCACATAAAAAACTTAAACAATATAGATTCTTTTGTATTCATACACAATGACTTCAAAACACTCTTTTTATTGCCCTCATAAGGCACTGTATTCTTCATCATCTCAAATGATGAGGATATCTACTTTTTACACATTGATGGAAAACTATATAGATATATATTTACAGTTATATCAGATTTTTTATAGCCACTTTTTTCAACTGCATCTTATTATGCAGTTAAAAAAATGAGTAATAAGAATGGAACTCATATCTGGCTTTAGTCCCATGTCAAAACATTGAGCCTTTAGGTAGTATTTTTCATGAAGATCTATAGAAACATTAACCATTATAGTAAATTATGTAGAATAATCCATCATTAATTAGACTCAATGACCATACTTCAAGAAATCATGGGCCTTTGATGCTCATTTGGTATCTTAGTGAATTTTTTTATGAATGTTTACATTTAAGGTAGTCCTTATTAGATCCTCTTGCTGCATTGAGAGAAACATCAATTCCAACCGCTTTACATCCACTCCATCTTAAACATATGTGTAAAATCCTATATTCAATAACTCAATACAAACCAACTGATTCTAAATCTAATTATGTACTTTTAAACAATGCAAAGAAGATATATTGTATCTGTAAAACTCTTGGGCATGCTATGAAATCTGTTTCATCACCCAACCACAAATTTGACCCAATTACTGGATTTCATGAACCACTTGTTCTATGAAATGTGTATGGATGTAAGTATTTCCAATGAGGTTTTCTCCATGTAATCCTCTATATGTATGGATGATGAACTTATGGTAGGAATCATCTATAATTCATAGGGCATAATATTGATTAAAATACTATTCAACCTCAAACATTATCAAACAAAAAAAATTAAACACATCATATGTCTCAAAATGCACCATAATCATTTAGAGTAACTCCAAATGGAAAAATATATAACAAATAAAAAAAATCAATAATGTACCACTATTTATGGATTGGAATCATAGTTAGGAGAACCATGTTACAACTATACTCCAACTACGTGTGTTTTACTGGAGGTCAGCAGACAAGGTCTCATAGGCTATGGCTGATTATTTCTAACAGTGTACAATAACATTGTACCTCCTCCAACCCTCCTTGTTTTTTCCAAAACTCAATGCAGTCCCTGAGTTCACCTTATGAATCCATAAAGACATGAAAATATCACAAAAATCATAAAAACCCTACAAATGTTCTCAAAATAAAAAAAATCTAAAAACACCAATTCACACATGTTGTTCAATATGAAGAAGAGATTTCTAAACAGTCCCTTACTCTTAACTCTAGGCTCATGATGGTCCTAGGACTAATATTTCACTGAACCCATTATAAAAAATTACTTATAATTCTATTTCATGATGAATTGACCCGTCACCCAAGCTAGTTTTAAACAAGTTCCAATGAAAATTCACGATCAACATAGGCAGGAGATCAACACTAAGAAGAATAACAAAAATCCTCAGAATAGATTCTCTCATGGTAAACTCGTGTTACCCATCCATGTAATGAGATGATCATAACAACATCATGATAGTTAATAGAACAAAATACAAAATCAATAGTAACACATCAATGAATATAAATTTCATAACTAATAACATATATCATATAAAAAATAAACCATACAAAGAAATAATACATGGCATGCTAGGAAGAAAGATCAATGGTCAACAAATGGGAATAAATAAAAACAATTAATATACATATATCTCAAACCAAAAATTCTCCTAAAATGACTCAGATGATACAATATGTATGATACAATATCTCCTCCCAAAAAAATTATAGATTAATATAGTTTAGAAGATTCATTAATCTACATTGTTCATGCACCTTTAGTTTTGTACTTCAAAACATAGCCAACATAAATCCAAATGCATATTTTTGGTGTAAGTAACAAGACTTGTAAGATACCAACATGAATATATGTATGGATTTTAAACCATGTAAAACCATAAAATAGTTTAAAAACCAATTTTCAAAGCAATACCATTTCAAAAATTGTCACTTAAATCAAGCCTTTAAAATCCCTTTTGTTTTCTCTTAAACAAGCAACTATCTCAAATAATTACAAATTGATCAAATTAAAGTAACAATATCATAAATAATAAAAAAATCAAAATAGTCATAAAATAATAACAATGGATACTATAAACATCATCATGATCATATAACCAAATAAATTTAAATGGGAATAATATAAGAGACCACATAAAAAAATGAAACTAACAAAGTGTATAAATCATATATATCACCCTGTAATTAGTAAAGGGAAGGAAGGTATCTATCAATAATGTTCTTGTCTATGTGAAAAAAACAAGGTATTCTTTTCAGCTAATGTGGAAACAATCATAGTCTTCCCTAGGACAAACTCTAAGAGATATCATGGTCTACTCTCTAAATTAGAGAAATATCTTGATGTTATTCCTCTGAAAGGATATCATTTTAACATGGAAAACAAATGAAATATATATAAATCTTCACACAAATGGATATCATGGTATCTTATAAAACCCCTTTGACACCCAAATTATTTTCATTTTCTAATAAATGCCAACAACAATAACATATCTAATGACAGACATGAAGTTTCATTTCATAAGAAAATATGATAAAACATCCATCCCATTTTATAAAACACAATTATATAAAGTAAAACCATTAAAAAATACCTTTATAATTCTATAACAATTCATTATATCTCTTCAATCTATTTTATCAAACATCTGAAGTGAAATCAAGCCACCTCCATTCTGTAAACTCAATTTAAACACCTAATTCCCTATTTAAAACATTGAACACATCAAACATGGTATAAAATTCAACCATAAATAATACAATAGAAAATTAAATTAAAAAATTATAATGATTATTTATTATTTAGATTTATGGCATGTATTACATCATTAAATGGATAAACCTACAACAAAAAAGGTTCAAACCTCATCATGATTAATTACAACCCCCCATATTTCAAATGAAAGGGCCTCACACACCCAATCCATAGGAAAAAATATCAAATCCCCCATTTAATATCTTTGTTTTGGCCAACACCATGTGTAGGGTTTTCACTATCCATGGGAATGGATAAAGAAGCTTATATGAGGGGGAAGGATGAAGAAAACTCAATGAAATAGACATACATTAAGCCATAACACCTCAGATACATAGAAAATCAACAAAAATAAGGAGTGGTTGATTCAACACCATGGGTAAGGTCCTATAAATTTATGGAAAAAGAATTCATTCCATGTGGTTAAAAATCCATCAACGGTATTTTGGTAAAAATCAAATATTTAATGATCTAGAGAAACCACACAGTTTTCCCACATAGTTAGTCAAACCATGATCCATCTTTTTAGGAGCTAATGCTTTCCCAATAATATGACACATAGTTTCCCATGGATTTTCATGATTTGATAAAATCTAATCAATCCCTGAAAAATATTATTGTCCCAAACCCAACACCACTCTCACCAATTTCCACATGTTAGAAAAATTGGGCATTGATCGTGCACCATTGCATATATCGAATGAAAACCCTAATTCTGAACCCTAATAAAATGGTGTCTAGAAAAATATCAGATGAAAAATGAAATATTCAAAACATATGTGCTGTTGACCCAATGAGAGTCTTAGATAACAAAAATATAAGATGAGTATAAGGGTATGGTAACATGGGATTAGTATTTGAGAACTATACCCCAGATATCATAGATCATAATTTGAAATCATGACATGAGCCTTGTCGGTTTTAAAGACATGATACTTAATGGAATCAAATAACATGATCCATGTGATAATAAAAATTGATTAAGATATAAGTTGGTGGAGTCCATATAATCATTTATAATTGTATACTTCCTTAAGGATCACATACATGTCTATAATAGAGGTCACTAGGAGGACAAAAATTGGAGATGGAGACCCGAAGCGCGCACCAGAGCCACCCGACGCGGACTTCTAACCCTAAATCAGATCATCGCTCTTATGTAGAGGTTGTTGCGGGTAAATCAGATGTTGTTGTGGATAAATCAGGAGATGTTTTCGTCGATGCTTGCACTGAAATCCAGATCAAACCTAAACAGTTTCTTCATCGAGGTCAGCTCGCGATTTCTTTTACCGAGGATGAGGTAAACTGTTTATCTTCTGATCTTTGGCTTGTTTTAGTTGGTAAATGCAGAAATCGTCGGCCTTCTTTGAGGTTTCTTAGAATGAATCTGGAATCAATAGGTTTTACGGGTTTTAGTTTGGGTCTCCTTAATTCGCATCATATTATCTTTCGGTTTGTCTCAGAAGAAGATTACTATAGGCTATGGATGAAGAGATCCTGGTCTTTTGGAGGATGTTATATGAAAATTTTGAAATGGACTCCTGCTTTTGACCCGTATTCTGAATCCCCAATTGTGCCTATATGGGTTAATTTCCCTGAATTTCCTTTGCACTTGTTTAAGAAAGAAGCTTTATTTCCAATCACTAGTTTGATTGGATGTCCTCTGAAGTTAGAATCAGCCACAAAGCTCTTATCTAGACCCTCTGTAGTGAGAATATGTATTGAAATAGATGTTTCCCAGCATCCGCCAGACCAAATTTGGATTCAGAATGGAGATTTCGGTTTTACACAAGATGTTCTCTATGAAGGACTACCTGATTACTATTATAGTTGTTTTAGACTCGGACATTCAATGAAAAACTGTGTAAAGGATTTTGCTAACTCTAAAATCAGGAAAAAAGTTTGGGTTGAAAAAGATATGCAAGGTCATAAGGCCATTGCTGATTCTTCTAGCTATAAGAATCTGGCAGAACCTAGTCTGAATACTGAATTGAATAATTTACAAGTTGAAGATAATCTAAATTCCTATTATATTAACTCTGTTCTTGAAGTCACTACCCACCCTCCTATTTGCATGGGTGAACCGCATTCATTGTGGATAGAAAAGGATAAAGGAAAGCAAATAGTTGTGTCTGAGCCCTCTAAAGATGTTTGCAAGGACGGAGAGGATGTAGATAAAATGGGTTTGAAGTTGCAAGCACCTGAATGTCAGCCTTCAGAATTTCCTGCTCGATCTGTTAACACAGATCAAGAGGTTGCTGAAAAGGATCAAAAAGATGGATCCGTTTGTAGTGGATCAACATCTGAAGAGGTGGATAAGCCTGGACAATTAGAAGAAGAATATCAGAAAACCATGGCTAGGAAAGGAAAAAAATCAGTGGTAGATGCTGATGGTTTCATCACCCCGAACCCAAAAAAGACTAGAAGACGTAAGGATTACTCTCAAGTGGAAAGAACCATCACCACTAGGTTGACTGAGGATAATAAAATGGTTTACCCCGGAAAAGAGCAAAGAGAATTAATTTGCGAGAAATCCAGCGTTGTTTTATATTACTTCTCATTTCAATTCACGGAAGAGGAAATGCAAGGGTGGCTTTCTCATACGAGAAAGCAACAAGATTTGTTGAAACAGTAGAGACAAAAAGGGATTATCAATGAGGATCAATTCGAGAATGCTATGAAATTCATTTACTTTGAGAAATTGAAGTTGAAAGCACCACTTTCTTGATGTTGTTGTTTGTAGACATTCTGTGTGATCTTTTTCTCTGGTTTACTGGTCACAACTTATTGCTGTTCTAGCTGATCTGTGTTCCTCCAAAGCTTATTATCTATCCTTGATGCGGTTGGAGTTCTCTGATCAGACTTACTAGTGGTCTATCTGCTGATCTTGGATGTTTGGCATTTAAATTCTGTTTTTTATTTCCTAGAAGATCTCATGGTTGGTACAGTTAGTGGATTTCTTTGGATGTTTTGAGGATCCTTATCTAAGGGGTTGATTGAATCTGGCTAGTTTCATCTCTGTTCTTCTGTTTTTCTGGAGACTTGTTCACTTTGATGAACTGCAAGCATGATGTCTTTGTTTGAAGCTTCAGTCTTGTGATTCTGCAATTCTGTTTTGATGGAATGTCCTATATTTTTGCATCGACAAATGTCTGAGCATCTATGTCTGGATGTTCATGTATTTCTCATGCGCTATATAGAGAATCTGTTTAATCATTTCATAGTTTGACATGTTTTGTGAGCGTGATTTGGAGCAGGTTTTCTCCTCTAGAATGAATTGTTGGGAGATCATGATGCTAGAGCTGGAGTTTCTGTTCTTGTTTAAAGCTTATTGACAGACTTTGGCCCACCTGGATTGCATAGCTCGGACGGTTTGGGACTGGTTTTCTGGAATGCTGGGTGGGATATTCTTGTTGGAGTGTGTTTGGTTGGTTCTTGTCAGCCTAGGTTCTTTAATTATTCATTCTTGTGGGCTGTATTTGGTTTTTGCTAGTGTAGGCTTACTACATCTCGTGTGTACTTTGACCCCTTTCTTGTTTTAATAAAATTCTCTTGGCATGGATTGGGAAACCAATCCATGTCACCTTTAAAAAAAACATACATGTCTATAATAGTGTATTGGGATAACTCCTGATACTATCATATAATTTATCATGGTTCACTATAATGTATATCATATTGGACAATGTCTCATACTATACTTGATTCACATCCCATAACAATCATTATTATCTCATGAAATATCTATTTTTGACCAATTATTTTGATTTATATATATTTCTGGGACCACATTTCACATAATGAAAATAATACATATGTTTGATGCAATATCATAAAACATTCATGATATTATTACCCATATAATAGAAATGGGGTTAAAAAACATTTACTAATGTAATAATTGTATATCCAATTTAAACTAAATGGGTTTCATACATGTTTTATCAAAATTTAATTAACCCATGATATAGAAATGAGTTTTATAGAATCATCCTCAAATCATCATCATCGATATATATCTAAATAATGAGATTTTATGGTATCGTTGGATCATAATATAATAAAATAATTTGTAACATAAAAGGATTTTATAATATTTGGAAGATTACCCTAAAATTTCAATCGAACATTTCTTGAGGAAAATAATCATTTAAATTTAAAATTACATATTCATAATCTAAAATTTTCTGAAATTTTAAAACACCTTTTTTAATTGAAAATAACCATCAAAACATATAAAAGATGCTTAAAATAATTTATTGGTCATGATCGTGGAATGTTTTATTCAAGATGTGTTCCTGAAAATAAACATTCATTTCATATTTTTAGTAACAATTAAAATGAACTTTATTCGGAGAATGAAAATATGACTCCTACTAAACCACTACAAAAAAATACAATTAAAAATTAATTTAATCATTCATGGAATATATTTAAAAAATTTAAAATTCTAAACTGGGGTTATGTACATACTTTTAATGTAATATTTGATCCACTTATAACATTTTAACACCCATTTATTAACAATTCCTTAGGAAAATATGTGTTTCCTACTGTTAACAGTCTCATTTTTCATGAACATTTTAATTTGATAGTTCTATAAATTTTAAGTTGATCATGATTAAATAATAGAAATTGTTTAAAACATTACATAAATACCATATATATTCATTATATACATATATTATTCCCCAAAATGTAGATATAGAAAAAATGAATTATTCCATTCATGGAGATGGTCGGTCAAATGTACACCTGAAATATGTTTTCACTTTTTCATTAGATAGAATAAAACAACTTTAAATAAATATTCACTATTATTGAACCATTATTATATCCATTATATTATATGTATCCATTAAATAAATCGATATTATCATAAAATTAAAGATGAATTGAGAAATAAATCACATTACATCATGGAGGTGGTAGTCCACACATACACATGAGTAATGTAATCATTTTACAAAAGATTGGAATGTAAAAAAGTTAAAATTATATTACAATTCTAGAAAAACAATTCTTTCATCAATATGATTCAAAAAAAAGTAAACTCATCATACTAGCCATCCATGAATTATGGATCTGGAAAATGAATTATATCTTTACATGGATGTGGTAATCTGCACATATGCATGGTTGATACCTTCACATCCCATTAGATGGAATAATGAGTTTATATTATTTATTAAATAAAATAATAAAATTTAACTATATTTTGAATACTGATGTGTTTTTTTGATTAATACCATATTTTTAATATTGGTTGATGAAGAAATAAATGGAACTTGGTCAGGTAAGACGATTACCTATTATTCAATACACCTCTTCTAGTTCATTTATTAAGGAAATATTGATTTGTATTTTTAGAAAATATCATGTAATTAATGGAATGAAAATTTGATAAGTTAACATTGATGGTTATGGTTAATCTATATGGATCTATGTGGTGAGAATAATAGAAATGAGGGGTGTCCTTTTTTATGTTGGGGAAAAGACAAACAAGGAATTTCTTAAAAGATTAAAAAATAATAATTACTTACTCAAGAAAAATACTACAAAATGTAAATTGGATTGAAGATAAAAAATTATGAATTCTAAATATATCTATAACAAAATTTATATAAGTTTATTTAACACAAATATCATTATCACTTAGTTTATCCCCCGATAAACTCATTTTCCCTTTAACCGTGAGAACACATGTTTACCATTTTTACTATTATTTATGGAAGAAATTAAAGTGGACTCGTTTAAAAATTTAAAAATCTAATGTAAAATAATTAATAAATTTTATAAATTTCAATTCACGCAACCAAATTAATTTAATTTATAAATAAACACCCAATCTTCATTTAAATTTAGTTTTCTAGAAATGTTTTTTATTAAGTATAATGTTTTTATATAGAAATAATATATAAAATTAATTAAAATAAATATAATTGGACTAATAATAATATAAATTTACTAATATTACATTTAAATTCATTTAGAAAAATGATATTTTATAAATTCATTAAACAAAATTCGATTCTCAACAAAATCATGTTTTTTTCTCTTTTCAGCAAAAAATCATCATTTTCAGAAAATTATCAAAAATTCACTATAGGATAATATTAAATCGTGATCTTAAAATTTAACTCAAATATTTTCAAATAATTTTTATAAATATAAATGAAATTAACTATATTATTTTTTCATAAAATGCATCAAATAACATTTTTGAAGAAAAATTAATTTTTGAATCCTATAATGATTTTCAAAAACAAGAACTTCCTATTTATCAATATAATTTAACAATCAAAAAACATTGTGAATAATTTTTAAAATATTTTTATTCCTATTCATTCAACTAATTTAAATGAATCGGTATAATCATATACATTATTATGGTTCATTTAGTGTTGGGCTTGTGTCAATAGTAATTTATTTAAGAATTAAATATATTTGATGAGAAATATTACCTTAAATCGAAGTGTATTACATTATACATTCCTTAAAATAAAGTTTTAACTTCATAATATATAAGTTAGATACAAAAAAAGTATATATATTTATTTAATCACATCTTGAGGTTCCAGTGTAATTTCATCAAATGTTTTATTCATTTAGAGAACTTCAACCATGTGTGTAGTTTTCTTTCATAGTACTTTATCTCCAGGATCAATAATTCCGACTATTTTATATCAATAGAAAAGATAAATGACTAGTGGTAAAACCTCTATGTTCAGTACATTCAAAGGATCTAGTATTTACTTCCTATTGCGAGATACAAAAAATAGATCATGAACACGGTAGAGGGTTAGTTGATGTTTTTACGGAATTAACAAATGTCCCCACTCGATCAAGAATTTCAATGTGAATAATATACATAGGGATAAAATTTTAAATATTTTTGAATATCACTACCATTTAATTTCGATAAATTGAATGGAATACCTTCCCACTAAATTCAAATTCCATATTTCATGGATGATTTTAAGTATAACTTTTCGGTAGATTCTAGTATACAATTATGGGTTGTAGAATAACATTGGATTTCATTACCATTTAATTATCGATCACATGTCCCAATTGATTTATATCTCAATGTCAATCATAGTATGTTGGATTATACACTTAATTCCCTCGATGGAATCATAAGGAGCCATCAAAATTCCTATATAAAGTTATTATGCGAAGAAAACATGACCATATAAAGGTGTTGAGCATAACCTCATTCCATAGAACAATACTTCAACAATTCCCCAAGGTTTTTATAGTTCAATAATTAGAAACATTTTTATATAGATAATATTATGGACTAAAGCAAATATATGAATCCAAATAATTCAATAGAATTTTCAAAAAATTCAATGTAAATTTCTAATCCTGATCAGATACAATAGAATATGGAACACCTGGAAAACATACCATATCCATAATATATATACAGCACTACTTATCAAGTTAGAATTATTATATGATATATATAATGTGTTCTAACTTCATAAGGTGATTTTTAAGGACCATAAAAATATTATGGTGGGTGGCCACCTTCTCGCCTAGATCTTGATGCTCTCTACACCTCTTCATTTTGCCTTCCCTCTAGAATTTTCCCATTCATCACAATAATGCTCCTATCCTCATTCCCTTATTTCTCAAGAGAGTCTCTCTTCCATCTCCCTGACAGGAGCTACAACAGGTGAGGATGGGGGTCGCCTCTCACCACCCCTCTTTCCAAAAAACCCATGTTCATCGAATATCTACTTGGGTATGTGTGCTGGATCTTCTGATGGTATGGGTCTGTGTTCGATGGTTGTGTGTGGTACTATTCTTATCCTCCTATTCCCTTGACGACCTACCAATTGGACTTGATCCCACATTGTTCAGGCACGATACAGGTATCATGTCCTCCTGGGATGGTATTTGATGGGGCTGATAGCATTCTTAGTCTTTTTCTTCTTCTATATCAGACTCCATCTCTCTACGACCTGGTTCTTTTATCTCTCCTTTTTGGTTTTTATTTTTGACAATCGATTTCAGTTTTTATTTGGCTGATAGTTCATTTTTAATCTACTATTTGAATGAATGATGTTTTTAAATGTTTTCATTTGGATATGGATTTGCTGGGCGTATTCAAGGTGAAGGGATAGAATCATTGTGGAGGCTAATTCCACTCAACTATGACCTAGCCTTGAGTCCCACTTCCACTCCACATGTTAGTCTGGTGAAATGGTTATTTGGAGCTTTGTGAAGTGGTGTTAGGGTGGCCAACGGTTTTACAGGAGGATGATGAGGGTGATGTTCATTCCTATCTAGGGTTTTAGTTTATCAAGAAATGATGTAGAAAAGATTTCGGTGAGGTCGAAAAAGATGGCTCGATAATTTTTTAATCTAGTTTCTATTTTTTTCGTCATTGGGGATATAGAGTAGAGTCTCTTGGAACTGGTTGATGGAAATGTATGGAGTACATTTGTGGCGATGATCGAAAACAAGGATGGAAATTTTAGGCTGTCATCAATGGGAGGTGAGATGACAATGGGGACGGCGATGATGACACTGGTGGAAGGACTTTCTTGATAACTACTCTGATGTGATGATATAGATGTGTGATGTTAGGGTTCTCAACTCGATGCGATTGAACGAAATTAGGTGGATATGTGTCATGAAACATTAGTTTGGTCAATATTTCATATAATGTTTGAAAATTTAAAATTTGAATAGTAATGTGGAATGTTTGGGTACCATGTTGTGGATCTAATTTTTTAGAATTTGGATATTTTGATTGTACGGTTACTGGTCATCAATAAACTGGATTTATAGAAAAAAATTTGAAAAATTATTTGGAGTAAAAAACATTGTGGACTATCAAACATTTTGATAATAATAAAAAATATACATTGTGATGTTTTCCCATTTTCATCTGGTATGAGTACAAGTTGTAACAACCCCTTAGACTTCTTTCAATCTACCTTAACATTATAATATACCTAGAATCAAGATACACTCTCAAATATATATCACTTAATGTTTTACCACTAGAAATATACTTTAAGATCTCTACACATCATCAAAATTTTAGTATGAAAAAAGAATGATGAACTATGACAGTAATCCAATATCTCTATCTTTAAATATGGTATGGAAAAGATGAATACATAGTTCCTAAACATTCATTTTCTATTAAAATAAACATCGAAATTAAGAATATTTCTCACGTTCTTTTTTAGTTCTACATCTTCCTTCTATGCCACATGAATCATCACTTGGATTAATGGTTTATCACTCATTTGAAAAAGATAATATTTCTCCCATTCCTTAATTATTTATAGCTCAATCATTTCCAAATCCAATAATATTATGTCTTTTTTGGTCATTATCATAGATATGTTTTCATGATTCTTTCTAATTAAGGAATCTGACACCTAGTTCACTTTCATAGGATGATAATATTTAGAATATTCATAATCATTCATCATCTACAACCATCTTATTGGGTACATATATATGATTCTTTAAGTGATTATATACATTAATAGTTTGTAAAGAATATATATATTACAACAACATCCATAAAGATAATTACATTACGTATTTGATAAAAATTTACCAAAGCTATCTTGAAATAATGAGTTTGGTAATTTTTCAAATGTATATTTAATTATCATGAAACATTTTATGTCACCATTTTATTCTACAGAAGGACACACCCTGGTCCCTTCATCAATGAATTCCTAAAGATGGAAAAACATTCTCTATAGTATAGCTTTGTAAGAACATATTCACTGATAAACCATCTCTCTAGTTCCTTGAAATATTCCTCACATTCATGTATCTTGAAGAACATTGATCCAATCTAATCCAACCTGGTGAGTGGATTATACATCCCTGAGAAATTAATCACAAATAATAAAAAATATATAATCAAACCATGAAAATTACAGATCATAGTCACAATGGTGGGTATAGGAAAACCATCAAAAAACATCCATTTAGATAAAACCACTAATATACCCTTGAATGAAATTATATGGCATAGAAATGAAACATTTTATAGAAAAAATTCATAGTTGGTAAATTGTAAATACAAATTATCTTTTATTAGTGTCTAAATTACAATACTCATGTGGTCTTAATTCTCTTCTTTTATATTGGAATATATGATAATATTATCTATAAATACCACAAAAAAATATCATGGTAAAAAATCAATATTATATTCATGAAACCCATGAATCTATTGGGGTAAATTGGTAAAAAAATGAGATCAATATAAATTTATAGTATCTATACACTATAAAGAGTGTTTTCTTGGGTATGTCTTTACTTTTCAACATAGACGTATAGTATCAAGATTGATGATCACCATTTTAAAATATTTATTTCTTTATAATTAATGAAAAAAATCATCTAAATGAGGAAGTGTTTAATTATTCTAGATTGTGATCTTCATAAGTTTTTGATAATCAATATTGAGTCGCATTGATTAGTATTTCATTATAATAAAAATAGAAAATTGTCATGATGATGATGCACATGGATGAATGTATCCCTTTCCAATATTCTTATGTATTTTCTTCTTCAATTACATTAACATAATAAGGGAAATTCTACATAGAGTCTTTAAAATAGGTGTACTGTTAGGTATGAGTTCTATTGAAAGATCAACGGCACGATTTATAGGAAGACTAGGAAACACATTCCAAAGTACACCAATAAACCACCATAAAATATGAATACATTTTATGTTAATTTTATCCCAAAACATATTTGATAAAAACCACTTTTTATAGGAAAAAATAAAAAAGTATATTTCTAATTTCCTTTGGAAGATGATATTTATTGTTTCACTAATGAACAATCATGGGATGCTTCTGAATATCAAACATAAATTCCCTTCGTTGATTATTTTTGTGATATTTTTGTAAATAAATATATTATATTCCCAATTTATAATCAAATTCAACTAGTGTGAGAATAATGATATTTTCAGGAATCACATTCCTACAATCATCATTCATAGAATACTCATAAATATAAAATTTGAGAATAATAATATTCATAATTGTCACTTACAATACAACATCTATTAATTAATGTTGTATTATTATACACTTATAAAACTCTTTAGATAAAAATGTTTTTATATATCTAAAACTAAATGTGATAGTTAATGTTCTGGACTAGATGGTATGTATACCATTCCCCCTTCATTTTAAAAACCCACATAAAATATTGTGAAAGAATGATTTTTTCCTTTGTACCTAGACATAACTGGTTTCAGGTGTTTCTCATCATAATAAAGATTTATATTTGAGAACTAGTTATAATAATTACCATACTCAATAAATTAGGAACAATGGATTGTGGGTATTTCATTCTATGTTACTTTTTACCCCATCATTAGAAAACTTATTCTTCCCATAACATTGTAAATTGATTACCTAATGAACATATTTTCCACAATTAATAAAATTATCATTATTCATATATACATTTACTCCTTTGTAATTTTAAAATATCTAGAATAAAGTAATTATCATCTTCTTATCTCTATGATTTTTATAATTTTTGTTGAATTCCATCTTATTTTCTTATTAAAACAATGTGATTAATGGTTAAATCCAACCATTATCTCCACCTTGATAGAACAGTGAATGATTTATTCAAACCTACTAATTTCCATTATGGAAAAACTATTTGAAGACATGGTTTTATTCCACCCGAGAATTGATCAACCCTACAACGAGGATAGATTAAAATTCTGGATGTTTAACTCAAAAGTCATATTCAATTTTACTCAAAGGTACTAATGGTTTTACCATAATTATTATTCAAATCAAATTATTCGTTATCAATTATCATTCAAATTATACAAGGAATGTATTTACTAAGAAATGATATATTAAAATACTCCATTATATGGATTTAATTTCATCCTCTTGACACGTGTTATTGATATATGTTCAAAATTAATTTTCATATCCTTCAAAATGAAAAATTAATTTTTTTTTTCAAACACTGTAGAACAAAAGTTATCTTCTCAATGATACTAATTCATTTCACAACAATTATTAGATCAAAAAACCCACTAAAATATGGTTCATGCTTCCTTGCGGAAGAATTAATATAATTTTATTCCCTTCATTTCTCATTTGCAAGGTCAAAATGATTCATATACTAAGAAAGGTTTATAATAATAACAATATGAATTGTAAGCCCATATATATTAACATTGTAACACCCCAAGAATCCATGGTACACTTCTCTTTGAATAATACAGTAGTGTGTGTTATACGTAACTTTGAGTTCTAACACACACCACAACCAATCAAACTAGTCATTATGAATAGTAATACCCACTCTTTGAAATTTTATAAATTTTATATTTCAAAATTGATATCATTTTTGGATTCGGAATAGCAAAATTACACTAGGGTGAAATTTTGGTATTTTTCTGAAAAATTTCATTTTTTGATGAATAGTGAAAAAAACACTGAGTTATAGTTTAAAACCGAATTTTTATTTAAACAATTATTTTTTTATTTAAATTTAATTAAGGTCAAAATAGATACACTATTCCTAAATAATTTCAATGTAATTCATTGTAGTTATTTTAGTATAATTTTAGATATATAAAAATTTTATTGAACTTTTCACCGTCTTTTACCCACCTCCTAGGAAAATTTGGAAATTCACATAAAACTTAATTTTACCTCTTTTGTGATTGGAATTTCGAAAATTTGAGAGACACGGTTAATATCAAGGAGTAAAATTTTGTTCAATGACATGAAAATAATTTTTGGTGAATAGTATCTTTTTACTTTTATTTACCACGGTTAAAAGTAAATAGGGTAATTAAGGGTAAAAATGATATTAATATTAAACTAACACATGTCCTAATTCTATTGGACAGGTGTATCTCGACCAAAAACAACATTAGGAATAAAATATTATCATTTAGGTCCACTTGGATTAGATTTGGACATTAATTATTATTTAATTCAAATAAGAGTTAAAAGAGTTAAAATCAATGTTTAATAACCAAAAGTTTTTTAATATAAAATTATAAAGAAGATAAATTCGATTTTAAATATTCATTAGAAAGATAAAAATATTTAATACATAATGGTATTTTATTTATAAATTTTTTACAATAAATAACTTAATTTATTTATGACACAACGGTGATGTAGTAATTACCTAATTAATGAAATATAAAAATAATTAATATTATAAATATCAAAATATATGTAATTTGAGAATTTTTATGAATTCCACTAATTTTATAGGTTAATATGACATATTAGTATTGGTTATATAAATTATGTTCTATGTAATAATGATTTTATGAAATTATGAATAACAAAATACCCAATAGTTTCAAAATTGACATAAAACCGTTTTTTAAAAAAATATTATATTATTAATTTATATTCTATTCATAAAATTCTAAGGTTCAGAAAAAATACTTCTATAATGATAGGTGTATCATTAATGGACCACTTGGGGGTCTCTTCGATGTATATAGTAAGTTTATTAACTATATAATATAAAAATACAAAGTGACATGGTAAATGTCAAACTAATTAACTTAGTGTTAAAACTAAAATATAAGGTTAATATAGGGACCCAAACCTGTCTAAAACCTATTTGTTGAGTGGTTTTCGACCCATCCTCACCTTAAAATTTAAATAATCCACTTTTGAGCCATTATAATCCGAACATGAATTTATTATAAAATAATATTTTTTTCCTTTTCCAAAGGTGCCCCCCACCCCTCTTATAAAAGAG
Source organism: Viscum album (assembly GCA_963277665.1). NCBI lineage: Eukaryota > Viridiplantae > Streptophyta > Magnoliopsida > Santalales > Viscaceae > Viscum > Viscum album. The sequence goes on from OY728146.1 coordinate 1,805,892,681, forward strand.
AACTCCGCATTATCACTAATTCACACATTCAAAGCCTGATGTATCGGAAAACCCCTACCCAAATACTCTCTAAACATCCCTCACTACAACCTAGAGGCCTTAGTTTGATCATAAAGCCAACCTATGGAGTCCTTTTGATCAAATCAAAAGGAAGAACCCGAAGAAGATGTAATGCTTTCACCACCCTTTTTCAAGTTCTTTTCTTCTTCAACATATTCATTCGTTGTTATTCCCATTATAAAATAATAACTCCAGTATCTTATATATACTGTGATTTAATTATAAACATGGTAAAACCATATTCAGTATTCTATCCATCCTTTGAATGACATGTCACCATACGTGAGTACGTACGGCTTACCATCTCCACGTCGTGGTGTAATTGTTATTCAACAAATTATTATTTGGATGGGTATAATAATGATGTGTAATTCCTATAAATAATAAATATATCATGATAATTATTATTTATATATGATATAACATCCAATTATATATTATTTTAATATCAAAAGGATGATATTGTTGCTCGTGCGTACATACGGACTACCGTCTCCACGATCGCGATGTGATTCATTCTCCATCGTATCCTTTCATGACTAATTCTCATTTAATGATTAAAAATAATGTTTACGGACTTGATATTATTCTGGATATGAATAAGATACAACCTATTCGTAACAAACATGGTTGATGTAACAAAACATATAAAATAAAATGAGTAAGTTAACACCCGAAACAACAATAATACTAAGATATTATTAACAAATAAATGTTAAAAGATCATATATGATATCATATTAATGTATATGTTTATTGAATAATTTAATAACAATTATATCACCATTATACAGTAGTTTAACCTACCCTCAACCAAGGGAAAGTACAAGGTAATGATTTATTTCATAATCTCTTCATTATCCAAGGTTGTTTATATGTAATTATCTACTGGGACCTCTTTATCATCCACATCCATGTTTCATAAAAATGTACTTCAAATCATTCTTACTATTTTAAAGACTATGGGATAAAGTCATTAATACCCTTGTTTACTTTTATAAGAAGTTTATAATGGAATCTTTCTGTCATTTTCCAATCAATGTCCTTTTTAACCTTTTCGACAGAATTAAGGTAATAATGTATTTTTAACTTATACGGAGGGTGCGGATATTTTCTACCGTTGTAAAATCGTCGAAGCTTCCCTTACAAGATTATAAGAATATTTTCATGTAAATGTTTTATTTTATAATTATGTGACTTTTAAATGATTTAAAACAAAATATTTCTCTCAAATAGTTTTGATTTCATCTATGTCAACATCCATTGATGGATTTAAAGCTTATTTGAAGTTTATTTATTATGATACAAAACTTTTATATTGTATTGAAGGTTTTGTGATATGTTTGACTGTGGATGTGTTATTTTTATACCATTCATGGTTTATGGATTTTGTATTGACATTTTGTATGCTAGTTTTAATACGAATGTTTATGTTATGTTTAAACCCGTTCATATGAGGAATGCATTAGACTTAATATGTGACGGGTGGAGCCCGATATAGCTCCTAGATGAATAAGTAGGTCTCATGAGACAAACTAGTGTCTTGGCACAAGGCCTTGACAAAATCATATTTTTATTCTTGGCATGAGGCCTTGGCTACATGGTTATGATAGTATAGAATTATGCATTCCATCATTAGGAAAGTGGTTTTTGATATTTCCAGAGATTATTTGACTATTAGAATGTCAATATGAATAAGAAATTGCAATTATTTCATTTTAATTTTGCCATATTATGCTAAAGTTCAAGTTTAAAAGGATTTTTTTAGTTATACATTACCTTCAATGTTTATTATTATTTATAAATTTTTCTTCTATATTTTTATCCTTACTGAGCATCTAAGCTCACCCCTTTCAATGATTTATTTTTTCCAGGATGTGAAGAAGTAATTTATGAATGACCTGCAAGAATATTATGACGGTATATGAAGACAATTTTTTTGTAGTTTTTTATACTTTATGATGTAATTTAAATCTTTATTAATTTATCCAGTCATTCCAAGGATACTAAACTAATCAGTATTTCTAGCCTTGATTTTTTGTGATCATGACAATTTTATGTAATAATGCACCGACTCTGGGTAACTGGGGTCCGGGCGTTACAGTTGGTATCAGAGGAAGTTTAGTATAATCCTTTGAAGGTTAATTTAGATAAACTCTGATTAGAGCACATGAATCTAAGTTGTACTTTGGGGATTATTATAGAAGAACTCTCTAGAATTATGGTATTGTAGAAATTTTGTGAGTTTTCCGAAAAATACATCCCTGTCTGGATACGAGCAGGTAGAGGCGGCTCTGGAAAAAATGTACCTAGGGGTAAAATCTGAAAACACTGCATTGAGCTAGACTCAAACAAGATCTGGTGCACAACAACAAGCCTTGCTGCACTCTTGGTTATGACACTCCCGGGGGATATGCTTAGGATAATTCTCATTTTCTTTACAAACCGTTATGAAGGGTTTTGAGTATATACTTCCTCAAAGAAAACATTTTTATGATTATGGAATGTACCCATAAATAGTTAAATTTATGTTAAGTGTTTTAAAATTATGGAATTATGTATTTTGATTCATAAAATGATCTAGTTTATGCCATTGTATAGAAATGGCACCTAGTGGAAGAACTGGAAACCGCATCAATGCATGTACTCCATGTAGGGATTTCCCTCCTGCTCAAGATAATTATAGTGGAGCTGGTGATGCCCCTAGTGCTGATCAGCTAATCACCATACTGGTACAACTCACTTAGGTTATGAATAATAACCCTTCCCGTATGGAACACCCTGATCCGTAGTGTGGAGGATCATTGTTAGATCGATTCATGATGCAACAACCACCAAGGTTTAATGGGATTACAAATCCCTTAGTAGCTGAGAAATGGATAAATTCCCTAGATAAAATATTTCAGGCATTGGGGAGTAGTGAAAGGGAAAAAGTTATCATGGCAGTTTACCGCCTCACTGGAGATGCTGATAAATGGTGGTCATTGATTCAAAACATGAAGGAAGATGATGAAGTATCAAATATGGAATGTAGGGAGTTCAAATATCTATTTTTAGAAAAATTATTTCCTCGTGACCATCGAGAAGATATGGAAAGGGAATTTCTGAGTCTGAGACAAAAGGATGATGAGAATGTCGCAAAGTATGAGGCTAAATTTACAAGGTTAGCAAGGTATGCTGGAGATTATATACATAACCCAAGAATTAAAATTGATCATTTCATTGATGGGTTAAAACCATTTCTCCATTGATAATTAGTCTCACAATCTTTCTCGTCATACGAAGACATTGTCTCATGTGCTATCAAGATAGAAAAGGAATTCTCTAAGTCTTATGAATTTAAAGCAAAGAAAGAGAAGAAGAGATCTGCTGAGCAATATGGGAATGGAAATAAGGGGAAAAAGGGAAAAGTTGAATATACATCCTCCAATAAATGTGAGAAGAAACACCCCGATACTTGCTTAAATGGATTGAGATTCTATTACAAGTGTGGTGAAAAAGGTCACCAAGCTCGTGATTCCAAGGGGAAGAAGGAAGATACTAATGTCCAATGCTACAATTGCAGGGAGATGGGACATTATGCAAATGAATGTCTTATGCGTCAGGGGAACTTACCTCAAAAGGCCAAGGGATCAAGGCTAAGCTTATGTTATCACTACTGCTGAGGTAGAAACTCCGAAAGATGTGGTGGCAGGTAATTTAATGGTTTCCTCAAATTTAGAAAATGCATTATATGATTCTGGATCATCACATTGGATCATATATTCCCAGTTTTCAAAGAAAATCAGACATTTCCAAATTGATTTAACAAGGGAGTTATTATTTAAAACTTCTAAGGGAAGTATCATTGCAACAATGTTTTGTGAATCAGTTCCCATTAGAGCACATAAATGTTCTTTATCTGTTGATATCATCATCATACCTATGATTGAGTTTGATATAATTCTTGGTATGGATTGGATTTCAGACCATGATGCAAAGATTTATTGTAATAAGAAGCAGGTTACAATTTTTGATGATGATTATAAGGAACACCTTATCTTTAGATCAGAATCGTCACAGCATTATTCTTATCTAGATCCACCCCTAGTAGCTCAAATAAATTCAATTATTGGGGAGGAAGAGAATGAAATGACTGTGGGTGAGGAAAGGAATGTTCAAATATAGGATGTACCAGTTGTAAAAGAATATGTAGACGTGTTTCCGGATGATTTTCCTAGATATCCTCTAGAACAAGAAGTTGAGTTTTCCATTTATTTAATTCATGGATCAAGACCTATATCAAAGTCCCCTTATAGAATGGACACTGTAGAATTAGTTGAACTAATGAAAAACTAGAGGAATTGAGTAATAATATATTTATTCTCCCTAGTGTTTCTCCCTGGGGAGTCCCTTTTATTTTTGTTAAAAAGAAAGATGGATCTTTGAGGTTATGTATCGACTATATGGAGATCAATGCTATAATAATAAGGAACAAGTATCCCCTACCTCGCATTGATGATTTATTTGACCAACTGCATTGAGATCAATATTTTTCAAAGATTGACCTTCGATCTGGATACCATCAGTTGTGTGTGAAGAAGGAAGACATTCTGAAGGCAGCATTTCGAACCAGGTACGGGAATTATGAGTTTACGGTAATGCCTTTTGGATTGAATAATGCACCCTCTGTATTCATGGATATGATGAATAAGGTTTTCATGGAATATCTCAATGTGTTTGTGGTGGTATTTATTGATGATATCTTGGTATACTCTAATAGCTACAATGATCATGAAAATAACTTGAGCTTTATCTTGAAGACTCTGAGAAGACATGAATTATATGGGAAGTTTAGCAAGTTTGAATTTTGGCTTCAGGAGATTTCTTTTCTTGGCCATATTTTCTCTAAAGATGGAATCTGTATTGATCATTCTAAGACCAAGGAAATCCAAGAATTTCCTGCACTAATAAGTATAACTGAGGTACGCATTTTTATTTGTTTAGCAGGTTATTATCGACATTTTTTCCATAATGTTTCCCAGATGGCTAAGCCATTAACAACGCCAACACGTAAAGGGGTTAAATTTGTTTGGAAAAAAGAGTGTTAAGAATGTTTCGAAGAACTGAAGAGAAGATTAGTCAATGCTCTTATATTGACTCTACCATCATGGAATGATGGGTTCGTTATTTATAGTGATGCATCAAAGAAATTACATGGTTGTGTCCTTAGGCAGAATGATAGGGTTATTTGCTATTAATCACAGTAGTTTAAAATTCATGAAAAAAACTATCTTTCTCATGATATCGAGTAAGCAGCTGTGATCTTTTCTTTGAAGAAATGGAGACACTAACACTATGGTGAAAATGTGAGATTTATAATGATCACAATAGTTTGAAGTATATATTCTCACAGAATGTACTCAACATGAGGCAAAGGCGATGGCTTGAACTACTCAAGTATTATGATTTCACGATACACTACCACCCGGGGAAGGCAAATAATGTGGATGATTCTTTGAGCAGAAAAGATCAGGGAGTTTTGAACATGATGAGAATTGAAAGGGATCCTATTTTTATGGATCTAGTAATGTTGGATATGGAAATCACCATAGAATCTGAAACAACAATGCTTTTTCAAATTGTTACCAAACCATATTTACTAGAAAGGATAAAGAGTTCTCAGACCAATTATGTAGAGTATCAGAAGAATATTAAAGTTTTGAATGATGGGAGATTGAGAGACTTTCTGTATGAAATAAGGAACATTAAAATTTGGGAAGAGAATTTGTGTTCCCAATATTCCAGATCTAAAAAGGGAATTTTTGTATGATGCTCATAGTTTCAAATTCCTTATACACACTGGGAGCACCAAAATGTATAGAGATTTGAAGGTACATTTTTGGTGGGACAAAATGAAGACAGAGATTTCTGATTTTTTGTCAAGATGTATGGTTTCTCAGCAAGGGAATGATGGAAGGCAACAACCTGGAGGAGTCATGCAACCTCTTCTCATACCTGAGTGGAAATGGGAAATATCACGATGGACTTTTTCATGGGACTACCAAAGACTCCTAGAAGGAATGATGCAATATAGGTCATTGTTGATCGTCTTACCAAGTCATCACATTTTCTTCCTATAAGAGAATATCTACCACTGAAACATCTAGAAAGACTATATATTGATGAAGTTGTGAGTCTTCATAGAGTACCCCTATTGATTGTTTCTGATCTTGATCCCCGTTTTACTTCAATATTCTGTAAAAGTCTTCAAAAATCCCTTGATACTGAGCTTCGTTTGAGCACTACCTACCACCCTCAAACAGATGGGCAATTAGAACAGACTATTCCAACCTTAGAAGACATTTTGAGGTCATGCTCACTTGACTTTCAGGGTATGTGGGATCAATATTTACCTCTGGTAGAATTTTCCAATAATAATAGCTTCCATTCGAGTATTCAGATGGAACCATATAAAGCATTATACGAAAAGAGATGTCTCACACCAACCTGTTGGGATAACGTCAGTGGAAGTAAACTTGTATGCCCATAACTTGTGGAGGAAACGATGGAAAAGGTGAAGGTAATCCAAAACCACATCAAACCAGCTCAAAGTAGGTAGAAGAGCTATACCGAAAACCGAATGAAGGATTTGGAATTTCTGGTAAGAGAACATGTTTTCTTTAAGGTATTTCCATGGAAGGGAGTTATACGTTTCGATAAGAAGGGTAAATTGAGACCCAGGTACATCAGACCTTTTGAAATTCTAGAACGAATTGGGGCTGTAGCTTACCATTTGGAAATGCTTCCAAGTCTCTCCAAAGTTTATGATGTGTTCCACGTATCACTATTGAGGAAATACATGCCTGATACAATGCAAGTACTCACCTATGGAGAATTAGAACTAGAACTCGATCAGTCTTATTGTGAATATCCCATTAAGATTCTTGATACAAGGGAACAAGTGCTGAGAAACTAGACGACTCGCCTGGTAAATGATCTATGGAGAAACCATAAGATGGAAAAGGCAATGTGGGAACTCGATGAACTTATGATGAAAAACCACCCGAGTCTTTTTATGCAATAATATTATATAAATTCCTAGGAAGAGTTTATTTGAAGGAGGGGAGAATGTAACACCCCATGCTTCCACGATACGCTTCTCTTTGAATAATACAGTAGTGTGTGTTGTATGCAACTTCGTGTTCTAACACACACACCACAACCAATCAAACTAAGTGTTATGAATAGTAATACCCACTTTTTAAAATTTTGTAAATTTTATCTTTCAAAATGAACTTCATTTTTTGATTCAAAATATTGAAATTTGCCTAGGGTGAAATTTTTTTATTTTTCCAAAAACATTCACTTTTTGATGAATAGTGAAAAAAAACGTTATAGTTTAAAACTGAATTTTTATTTAAATAATTATTTATTTTATTTAAATTTAAATAAGGGTTAAATAGATACATAATAACTATATAATTTCAATGTATTTCATTGCAGTTAGTTTAGAATAATTTTACATATTTAAAAAATTTAATGAACATTTCACCGTCTTTTACCCACCTCATAGGAGAATTTGGAAATTCAAATAAAACATAATTTTACTACTTCTGTGAGTGGAATTTAGAAAATCTAAGACACGCGGTTAATATCAAGGAGTAAAATTTGGTTCAATGAGATGAAAATAATTTTTTGTGAATAATAGCTTTTTACTTTTATTTACCACGGTTAAAAGTAAATAGGGTAATTAATGGTAAAAATTATTTTAATATTACCCTAAAACATGTCTAAATTCTATTTGATAGGTGCATATCGACCAAAAACAACCTTAGGAATAATCTATTATCATGTAGGTCCACCTGGATTATATTAGGACGTTAATTATTATTTAATTCAAAGAAGAGTTAAAAGAGTTCAAAAAAAGTTTAATAACTAAAACCTTTTTAATATAGGGTTATACATAAGTTAAATTCAATTGTAAATATTCATTATAAATATAAAACAGTTTCCTACATAATGGAATTTTATTTATAATTTTTAGACATTAAATAATTTTATTTATTTAGGACACAATGGTGATGCAGTAATTACCTAATTAATAAAGTATTAAAATAATTGATATTATAAATATAAAAATAAATGTAATTTGAGACTTTTTATGAATTCCACTAATTTTCTAGTTTAATATGACATATTATTATTTGTTACATATTTTTTTTGAGGTAATAATGCTATTATGAAATTATCAAAAACAAAATAACCAATAGTGTCAAAATTGACATAAAAGAGTTTTTAAAACAAATTTTATATTATTAATTTATATTACATTCCCAAAAATATATGGTTAGGCAAATAGACTTGTATCAAGGTAGTTTTATCATTAATGGACCACTTGGGGATCTCTTGGATGTATATATTATGATTATTAACTATGTAATATAAAAATACAAAGTGACAAGGTTAATGCCAAACTAATTAACTAAGAGTTGAAACTAAATGATAAGGTTAATATAGTGACCCAAACTAGTCTAAAACCTATTGGTTGAGTGGTTTTCGACCCATCCCCAGCATAAAATTTAAATAATCCTCTTCAGAGCCATTATAAACCGAATATAAATTTATTATAAAATAATATTTCTTGCTTTTCCAAAGGTGCCCCTCACCCCTGTTATAAAAGGGCACTCCCCCTTCTCACTAATTAACACATTTAAAGCCTCTTGGATCGGCCAAACCCTACCCAAATACTCTCTCAAATTCCATCACTACAACCTAGAGGCCTTAGTTTGATCATAAATCCAACCTAAGGAGCCCTTTTGATCAATTCAAAAGGATGAACCTGAAGAAGAGGTAATGATTTCACCACCCCTTTCCAAGTTCCTTTCTTCTTCAACATATTATTTCATTGTTATTCCCTATTATAAAATAATAACCTTAGTATGTTATATATACTGTGATTTTATTATAAATATGGTACAACCGTATTCAGTATTCTTTCCATCCTTTGAATGATATGTCACCATACGTGCGTACGTACGACTTACTGTCTCCACGTCGTGGTGTAATTGTTATTCAATAAATCTTTATTTGGATGGGTATAATAATGATATATAATTCATGTAAATAATAAATATAACATGATAATTATCCTGTATATTTTATATAAAATCCAATTATATATTATTTTGATATCAAAAGGATGATATTGTCGCTCGTGCGTACGTACAGACTACCGTCTCCACGATCGCGAAGAGATTCATTCCCCATCATATCCATTCAAGAATAATTCTCATTTAATGATTAAAAATAATGTTTAAGGACATTATATTATTATGGATATGAATAATATACAACTTATCCATAGAAAATATGACTTACGTAACAAAACATATAAAAGAAAACGAGTAAGTTAACACCTGAAACAACGATAATACTATGATATTATTAACACATTAATGTTAAAAGATCATATATGATTTCATATTAATGTATATGATTATTGTATAATTTAATAACAATTATTTCACCATTAAACCATAGGTTAACCTACCGTCAAACAATTAAAATTATAAGGTAAATATTTATTTCACAATCTCCTCATTATCCGAGGTTGTTTATATGTAATTATCTACTGGGACCTCTTTATCATCAACATCCATGTTTCTTAAAAATGTACTTCAAATAATTCTTAATATTTTAAAGATTATGTGATAAAGTCATTTATACCCTTGTTTACTTTTATAAGAAGTTATAAAGGATTTTTTTTCTTTTTCCAAACAAGGTCATTTTTATCCTTTTCGACAGAATTAAGGTAAAAATGTCTTATAACATATACGACGGGTGCAACTATTTTATGCCATTATAAAATTGTCGAAGCTTCCCTTAAAATCTAATAAGAATATTTCCAAGTAAATGTTTTATTTTATAATTATGTTACTTTTAAATGATTTCAAAATATATATATTTCTCTTAAATAGTTTTGATTTCATCTATGTCAATATCCTTTGATGGATTTTAAGATTATTTGTAGTTTATTTATTATGATACAAAACTTCTATATTGTATTGAAGGTTTTGTGATTTGTTTGACTATGGATGTGTTATTTTTATACCATTAATGGTTTATGGATAAAGTATTGAAATTTCTTATGCTAGTTTTAATACGAATGTTTATGTTATGTTTAAACCTGTTTATATGAGGAATGCATTGGACATAATATGTGACGGGTGGAGCTCGCTATAGTTTCTCGATCCATCGATAGGTCTCATGAGAAAAACTATTGTCTTGGCACAAGGACCTGACAAAATCATATTTTTAGTCTTGGCATGAGGCCTTGGCTATGTGGTTATGATAGTCTGGCATTATGCATTTCATCATTATGAAAGTGGTTTTTGATATTGCATGCGATTATTCGACTAGTAGAATATCTATGTGAATATGTAAATGGAATTATTTCATTTTATTTTTTCCATATTATGCTGAAGTTCATGTTTAAAAGGCTTTTGTTTTATTTATACATTTCTTTATATGTTTTCTCATATGCACAATAAGGGTAAAAAGGGGGATTTCAATGGTAAAATTAACATAACATGATCAAAAGGGTATAAAAACATGTTCATAAAAATTGGAAACCATACATTATATATCATAGATAATACTCATTATCCATTGAATGAAACATGGTATTTGATAATACAAAAATCATAAATTTCATTTCATAATTCAGGTACCAAATATTTGGAAATTTTGAAAAAAAATATTGAAATTATTTAAATATCAATTGGGTTAGAAAATGTCGGATCATATGAAGGATAAATTATAAGATTCATTGCGTTAAAAAAGAAATCACAAATGATATTGATATTGTAAAATAAATTTTTACATTATCAAAAACAAATAAATTATAACCACATGAGATAATATACTTGAATTGAATCAATAATAATCATGACTACAAAGGTATTCATGTTAAATACATAAAATAGGTAGTATATAAAAACCATGAAATTGTAATATGTGTGAAATAAAAAATATGATCTAATGGATTGTAAATTGAAATGATATCCCTTACCTCATGATTCCCTTCAGTTGAATGTTCTTAAAAACCCTTATTTTATTATTTTAAACATGTTATTAATTTATACCATAAGCATGGTAATATTTATAATATCTTATAAGATGCTCTTATATCATCTTGTCATCTAATTATTAAGAATAGTTCTTCATTACCATTGTTTCAAGTTATATCTACATCAATTTTTGATTCATGTCTTTTCATGAAAAGATGTATTTTTGTTAATAGAATATAGTTAAATCACCTAAAAAATAACAACAAAACTATAAACACAATATTTATTCATTAGATGAATTTTTAGAATCATTCTTAAAATTAGGACATGGTAATTGATTCACATGACATCATGGAGATGGTAGGTCATAAATAATCTTGTGTGATTTTATAACATCCTTCATGGGTTGATATAACCTCACGCCTTCTTATTACATAATTTTTCATTGAATTACAAAGTGAGTATATTTAAAGTTTAGTGTCATGGAAAGAAGCATAAATAAAACATGAAAAAATGTAAAATTATTTTAATACTCTTATATGTATTATTCAAATGTGCGTACTATGTATAATTACTACATGTTATAACATGGGGACATAAATCAAAGGAAATGGGGAGAAAAGGGTCAGTAAGAAAAACATGTGAATCAATTTACATGTGAACATGAGTGATATCAATAAGAACATGGGGAATATTATAAAGATACAATAAAGAGGCATACCATAATATTAATAAATGCAAATATAACATGAAAATGTGGATGAAAAATTTAATTTATACATTAATAATCAAATCACCAAGGTCCATCCCCAATGTATTATAAAAATTACCAAGGTTATTCACCAAGGTATCATAAAAATTGTCATCTCTTATGATTAATTTCATTACCAAATATATTAGAGTGATATCAGAGCACACCCATAATATGTAATTAATTTCATGTGATCCACATATATCATAATAAAAAATTTCATAGTTAACCTATAGATAATAAAATATATGGGTTTCATATAAAATTTTTTATGTTTTAAAAAGTGCTTAAAAACATGTTCATTCTGTCATTTATAACACAAGGAAAGTTAATTAGGGTTTTATATATTTTATTTCCAAAATAAAATATATGTAATATATGTTATTTATGAATAAAAATATAAATGGAATTTATTTGGGTCTTCATATAAATAAAACAAGACAATTTCTTGAGAAAAGAGATATATTCTGAGACGAATATTATGTAGCATAACGTCTATGGAACATGTTTCTCGAAAACATTAAAATGAGAGGGTAAAGACATCAACCATTCATTAGAGAGTCATAAAAAATTATATGTAAAACATTACATGATGATAAAAACATGGTATGGAAATTTTAAATACATAACACATAAAAGAGAATTTGAAAGAAAAAAAGGGAATTTGCGCATTCACTTACGAAAATTCTGCAGCCTAACATCCTCACTCAAAAAGTCAAAAAATTGGTAGAGTAGAGAGAAAAGGGTCTCTAATAATTCGGAAATAAAATGGGAAGAAATAAGGATAAATAATAACATACTTCAACATAATAAAATTTAAATTTAAACAAATAACATAAAAGAAGTCTCGACTATTGAGGGTGGGGGGGTCAAAGGTTCCCTTACGTAGAAAGGTAACCTCAAAAACATAAAGGTTGGGAAATTGTGGATCCTGAGGGAATCATGGGAGGACTCCATTTTAGGTAAAAATACTAGTGCATTGTTGAGGAGGAATTTGGAATAAAATTAATGATCTAATGGGTAGGTATTTATAAAAAAAGCGACAGAATATTTTATTAATTTTTCAAGTGACATCTCATTAGTTGTATTTGAAAAACCATAGGGTTTCCCAAGGTATTGGACACATGGGACACCTCATAACATATATTATTCTTCATGATTTTACTATAATATTTAAATTATTTTTACATCATTAATGATTATATTAAACTTATCAAAAACTCAAAAGTGTATTTTAACTATTCACTGAAAATTTAACAATTTTACAAAAATATCAAAAATTCCATGTAACCATTTTTTGACATTTAGAATCCAGAATTGAACTCCATTTTATAAAAATTAATTTCATTTTAAATTAAACTAAATAAATAAAATAATAATACATGGCTAATAATTTCTAAAACATTTATTTCCTTATAATATGATATAATTGTATCACATTACCCATTAAGATGACTAAAGCATATTTATACCTCCATAGGTGATGTTACTATTACATTGGTAAAATAACCATTCATAAGGGTAAAATTACTATTCCAAAGGGTAAAGATACTATTCACAAAAAAATTATTTTGATCTTATTTAACCACATTTATCACACTAATTAAAGCTAGATATGTTAGATTTTTGGAAATCATTTCGCAGAAAAAGTTATTTATTAATAATATTTTTACTATTCATCAAATACTATTCATAAAAAACTATTCAAAAAATATTATTGATCAAATTGAAACTTCTTAGAAAAATTCTAAAAAATCATCCAAGGTTAATTTTGACATTTTAAATTCAAGAATGATGTTTATTTTTCCACAATTATTCTCTATATATGAAAAATCTCTAAATGGTACAAATATTTACTTCAAAAATCAATTTATCATATTTTTATTAATTAAACATATACATTATTAAGAAAATAAATTCCTCAAATTGGAATGAGGAAATTAAAATTTAATTTATACCAACAGATTACACAATGTAACTAAGGCTTCATTACATAACTCATTATAACGCCTGCATAGGACATAAGAGTAAGGTGTGAAATGGTGATAGAATCTTGGGGTATCTCAGAATTCATTTCTTGAGTGGTGATTTATATAATCTTGAACTTATACTATAGGTGATTACCTTCAATATTAATATGTTGAAGCTTGTCTTGGTCTTGGTTCAGAGCAATGTTAGTGATTCTATCTCCTTCCCATGCTTCGACATATGGGCTTCATATGGACTGAGTCTACTTGATGAGGCCATAGAAACTTCTTTATTTATTAATTAATAATGATAATTTTTATTTACAAAAAATAATCATAGTATTAAGATTATAGTTTCCAACAATCATATAATAGTCGAACCCCAACATTCTTATTTCAATTATAGTCACTTCAGGAATAAAATGATATTTTTTGAGTAAAAAATAAAATAACACACAATGGAAACCAAAAAATATTAATCAAAATATTAGGTCATTACATTATTCCCCCATAAGTAATTTCAAGCCAATAATTTCAACTCGTACACTCAGAAGATAAAAGGTGTCTGTACTTCCAGCTCATAGACTACTTTGGTTCCCACATGGATTCTTCATACTTGTGGTTCCACCACAACACTATAACAAGGTGGTTAGTCTTATTGCGCTGAACCTTGACTCTATGATCCAACATCTCCACCGAATTATCCTCATAAGAGAGGTCATGTTCCAGTTGTACCACCTATGGATTTAGTACATGTGAAGGGTCTCGTATGTACTTCCTCTAGAGGGATACATGGAAGACATCATGAACTTATGATTGATTTGGAGGAATTATAAGCTGATATGCCACTGCTCATATGAAATCAATGATTTCATATGTTCAAATGTACATAGGGATGTGCATCCCATTCTTCCCAGACATCATGACTCTCTTCCACGGTGAAATTCGAAGAAAGGATTTTTCACCTACCTCAAACTACAAGTTCCTTAGATGGTTGTCGGCATTGATCATTTTATGACTCTGATCATCCTTAATGTGTTATTAGATGGAATGAATATTTTATATCATCTCTTTCACAAGATTAGGACCAAGAATCTTTCTCTCAGTAGCTTCATCCCATCAAGTAGGGGTTCTACACCACTTCCCATATAGAGCTTGATAGGGTACCGTTTGAATGCTCAATTGAAAAATATATTTGTAAGAGAAATAATTTAAGGGATATTTTGATCACATACACCATTAATTTGCATTGATAATATTTTTATCATGCCCTCAAACATTTGAATAGTCCTTTTATATTGTCCATCAATTTGGGGGTGATAGGCACTATTGAAATTCAATTCAGTACCAAAATCATGTAAAAGAATTACACAAAACTTTGATGTGACCCTTGGATCATGATCAGATACTATTTAATGTGGAACTCCATGAATCCTTACAAATTCCTTCACATAAATCCTGGCATGTTGATCAAGAGGGAGGTCTTCTCAAATTGAAATAAAATGGGCAGTATTGGTGAGACATTCCACTATAACCCATTTTCGGGTGACCAGTGACAATGTCCACAGTGATATTTCCCCACTTACATGATGGTATGGGTTGTGGTTGTAATACCCCAGTATGAAGTTGTCACTCTACCTTCATTTTCTGACATACTAGGAACCCTATAGAGTAGTCAGAAATCTCCATTTTCATATAATCCCACCAGTAATGATAGGAAGGTCCCTATACATTTTTGTACTTCTGAGATGAATTGAGAAAGTAGAGCTATGAGCTTTATCCATCAGATAATTTATTATTTCCATAATATATGGAACACGTAGCCTTGTATGAATATCATTACACCTTCTTGATAAATATTGAACTTAGGAAACTTCACATCCTTCACAGCCTCAATATTCTTTATAAAAAATGATCTTCTTTTTTTCCTTCTTGATATACTCTAGTAATGATGGATGAGAAATCATTTGTGATATGGTTGATGGTGTATTTTCCCTTATAATTCCCATATCCATTTCACTAGGTCTTGGATTAAGATATCTCATGGAATCTTCATCATTTCCATAATTGTAGGTTCATTCCTATATACAGAATCATCAAAAAAAATTCTCTTCTGGGATGATAAGGAATTGAACAATCATAGTATTTAATATATTCCTACCATCTCATACGTCTCTGTTTAATTCCTTTTGTGTAAAAATATACTTCAAACATTGATGGTCTTTGTATATATCAAATTTCTCCCCATAATGATTGTTCCTCCATTTCTCCAGAAAAATCAACTGTAGCTAGTTCTAGATCATGCTTAGGATAGTTCTAATAATGAGTATTCCACTATCGAGAAACATTTTCAATGACATTGTTATTTTCCCTGAGGACATGTCCAGGACCTTTCAAAGATGCATTCCAAAAAAAACTAATCCTTTTTTACATGAGACAATAGTTTACCTTGGTGCAGTAACCAATTTCTTCTTCAGCTCTTGGAAATATTCCTCACACTCCTTTTTCCAGATGAACTTGACCCATTTTCAATTTAACATGATAATGGATTATAAAATAAGGATATTTTTCACAATCCTCATATAATATCCAACTAATTCATTGAAACTATGAGTCTCAGTTATTGTAATAGGATGATGGCACATCTCTATAAGCATTTTCTTTGCAGAGTCCGCTATTATTCCTTCAATTGTAATAATGTTCCTAAAGAAATAATCTTTCTGTAAAAAAAATTCACTTTTTCTGAACAATTCAAAAGCCTCTCCTTCTATAGTGTTTGAAAAATAACCCATAAATGATCCTCATGATCCCTGTGACTTTTAAAATATATCATAATATCATCAATAAAAACTACCATAATTTTATCAAGGTAGTACTTAAAGTCTCTATTCATCAAATCCTTATAAATAGAAGTAGAATTAGTTAGTCTGAAGGGAATAAAAAACTCAAAATTTCAATATGAAGATTCGAAGGTGTTAATTAGGAATATATTCCTAATTCACCATCAATTGACAATAACTAAATCGGTGATCAATCTTAGAGAAGAATTGATCCCCCAAAAGTTGGTCAAAAAATCATAAATTATTTGAAGAGGGTATTTTTATTCACTATGATAGTGTTCTATTCTCTTTTTCAAATCATATATACATTGATCCATCCTTTTTATTAACAAAGGGAAATGGTGGTCCCTAAGGAAACCCACTCAGTCAGATCATCCCCCCCACCAAAAGATCCCGTAGTTTCTTATTTAAGTCATCCAACTCCACATTTTCCATCTTATACAGGGTCTTTGATATATGATGAGGTCCAGGTATGAGTTAAATAGATAACTATGCCTATCTTTTAGGGGGAGGTTTGGGTAACTCCCCAGGAAATACATTAATGTACAATTGTTTAGTGGGTTAATTTTCTATCCATACACTCTCATTTATTTATTTTTCTTAACTGATAAACTCCATAAATAAGGATATAGGCGGTTTTTATTGAAAAAGATTAGGTCGAAAAATATCTCTTTGGAAGATAACTATAGGTTTCCCATTCAAGACTACTGATATTTCCTAGCTTCTACATTTGATATTAGGATTATACATTGAGAGGTAGTCCATCCATAGTATAATGTTGAATTCTAACATCATAATGACTACTAGATTAATGATAATATTGTTCTAGCTAATGTAAATACTAGAGTTTTGAAATACTGTTGATGCATGGAAAATCCAACTATGTGTCTTGACTGATATTTATGATTTTAGAAAATCAAGGGTTCATTCTAAATTCATTGGAATCTTAGAGGAAATAATGGAATGTGTAGAAACTAAATGAAAAAAGTACTTGATAAATTTGATAGAATAGAAAATGTAACTTCCACCACAACATTTTGAGCTTCAACATCAATTCTCTTCAATGAAAAAGCACGGCCCTGCTCCCAGGAACATCGCTAAGGCTGATGGAGATTCCCCTCCACTACACTCATATTTGGACATTGATTAGAAAATTTCACAATATTCCCACACTTGAAGCATTGGACATCACGTAGGGAATGCCAAATCTTTCCCTTGTCATTATTTTTTTTGGATTTGAGGCATCAGCTTACTACAACCACTCTAAATGATATGTCCATATTCTCCACACGTGTAACACTTCCCACTCCCGAGGAGGTAGTTCCCCAAATTTTTCTTCCCAAATTTATTACACATGGGATGCTTCGGTTTCTTGCCTCCTATTAAGCAATCAAATATCCACCAAAATATTGTATCCATTGATCTATTCTATTAATTGGATTTATGAGAACACTAAATCTCACAAAACTCCAGTTCAAGTTTCATAGTACTATATGCAATCTCTTTATATCTTTCATAGTCTCCGTTGGATATATTGTTTCACAGATGATGAATTAGTCCATAAAATAATATATCAACCTTCACATTAGAATTTGTGATAATTATTGAGGTGTAAAAGGATAGTCTTTTGAAGTTTATCTCGTATCTTCTAATATATTCATTCTCTTTCTACGTCATCTTGAGAAATACATTCTCTTTTTTTTTCTAATTTATTGAGGGAGATACTTAATGAAGAATATCCCTCTTAACTCTTCCCACTCCATAGCATCAACCTATATTATTGTCCTCACATTTTTAATTAGTTCCCACCACTGATTAACATCTCTCTCTAAGCAGTAAACAATATGGGTTACCTTCTCCTGTTCTAAAAACTAGAGCACAGAAAATATATTTTCGATAGAGCTGAACCACTATTTTGAAATCAGTGCATCAGTTGATCCACTTCAAATTTTTGGTTGTTGATTCATAAAGGTGTCAACATTAAATTGATTCCATAGTGGACACATTGGTCTCTTATCATGACTCGTGTTATTTCCCATTACATGAGCCAGTTGGTTCATCATTCCCATGAAAATTTCTATTCCGGCATTCAACGGAGGGCCATTAGCACATGGTCCATGAAGGTCACCATTTTAATGGTTCCTCATATTTCCCACTATTTTCTAAAAGAATAAAACCTTAGTGAGAATATTATTTCATTTATGAATCTTTTAACTGTAATGGAATTTTCTATCTTAAAACCTCATGCTTATACATATTATTTTTATCTAATATTACATTTTTCTATAAATCCTTCATAATGATACATAAAAAAATTGCGAATAACCAAACATATACCTCTAGGAGTTTCAAACAAGGAGTGCAGCAAGGCCCGTTACGATGCATCAGTTCCTATTCGAGTCTTTATTGTAAAGGTGTTTTCAGGTTTTACCCCTAAATGCATCTGTTCCAGAGCCACATCCAGTTATTTGTATCCAGACATGGATCTATTTGTTCATAAACCACATAATTAATATTTATAGAATATACCAGGAAGCTTTCTTATATTTAAACTCCTAAATAGGGTTCGTCATAAATTTTTCATATCCTAATTTCCACAAATAAATAAAATATCCTTTAATACCAACTGTAACCTCCCTTCTTCTTTTTACATTACATTTCATTACAAAACAAACATAGGATATTTAATGTTTAGTGTCTTGGAAAAAGGTTAAATAAAACATGAAAATATATAAAATAATTTAATCTTCTTGAATAAAGTTTTGAAATTTTCATCCTAAGTAAAATTACTTCATCTCATAACTGAGGGACAAATATCAAAGGAATGTGAGAGCATAAGGTCCAATAAGGAAAACAAGTGAAACAATTTAAATGTGAAAATTACTGATATAAATAAGAACATAAGGAATATCATTAAATAATAATAACGATGCATTACATAATATTAATAACATAAAACATAACTTTAATATGTGGCTAAAACATTTTATTTAGACATTCATAAGTATATCACCATGTTCCATCCCCAAGGTGTCATAAACATTACAATCGTTATTCCCTATGGTATCATAAAACTTGTCATCTCTACGGATTAATTTCATTACCCAATGCATTGGAGAGATATCAGGGAAATGCATTCATATGTCATTATTTTCATTTTATCCACATAGATAATTATAAAACACGTCATTAAAAATCCATAGGGAATAATTGAAATGGGGTTCATATCAAAATTTTCACGTTTTGAAAAGTGCTTAAAAACATGTTCATTATGTCATTAATATCCCATGAAATTTGAATGAGGGTTTTATATATTTCAATTATAGAATAAAATATATATTATTTTTGAGTCATTATGAATACCCATAGAAATAAAATAGATTTGTGTATTAATATAAATAAAATAAGATAATTTCTTGAGAAAAAGAGAAATATTTTGAGACAAAAATTCTACAACATAACAACTATGTAAAAAGGTTTTTGAATACCTTAAAAAAGGAGGGGACAAGGGTCACCAATTCATAAGAGAGTCATAATACAGTATAATGACAAAATAACAAGGAGGTAAGAATATGGTATGGAAATTTTCAAGAGATACAAACAATATAATTTGAATGAAAAAAGAGAAGTGGCGAATTCCCATCTGAATATTAGGTAGCCTAACAACGTTGCTTAAAAATTCATAAAATCATTTAATGAGATAAATAAGGGTCTCTCATCATTGGGAAATAAAATGGGAAGAAATAAGGTTACATAATAACATACTACAATATAAGAAAATGGAAATTGAAAGACATAAGATAAAATAAGTCTTTTCTAAAAGTGAAGGGTGAAAGGTTCCCTTACATTGAGGAGTAACTTCAAAAAATACAAGGTTGGGACCTTTGGAACATGTGGACACCATGGGAGGAATATTAGAGAAGTAAAAGGTCCATATATTCATTTAAGAGGAATTTGGAATGACTTTAATGAATTAATTGGTTTGTATTTATAGCAAAAGTGAGTGAATGTTTTATTAATTTCCAAGGGACACCTCATGAGTGGTATTTGAAAAACCATGAGACTGCCCATTGTATTTACCCATGGTAGTTTCCACATGGGACAACTCTTAAGATATTTTATTCCTCAAGGGTCTAGAAAAACTATTATATCATTATTAAATTATTAATGACGTCCTTAAACTCACTGAAATATCAAAACAATTTTTTTTACTATTCAAAGAAAATTCAACTGTATTTGAAAAATCCCAAAAATTCTCCTCAACCATTTTTCGATTTCTAGTATCCAAAAGAAAATTATATCTTATAAAATTTAATTTAATTTTAAATGAAATTAAATAAATAAAATTCTAATACATGAATATTAATTTCTAAAACATTTATTTACATATACTATGAAATAATTATATCACGTTACCACTAAAGATGACTAAAACATATTTGTACATCCTTAGTTGATGTTACTATTGTATTGGAAAATTACCATTCACAATGGTAAAATTACTATTCCAAAGGGTAATGTTACTATTCAAATAAATTATATAGATATTATTGAACAACATTTTTCACCTTGATTACAATCATGAATGTTTGATTTTTGAAAATAATTTCACAGAAAAAGTTATTTAATAATGAAATATTTTGTCACTATTCATAAAAACATTATTCAGTAAAGAATATTCCTCACAAAAACGTTATTCATATAATACTATTAAAAAAATAAAATCTTCTTAGAAAACGTCTAAAAATTCCACCTTGGTTAATTTTGACATTTTTAATTTAAAAATGTTGTCTATTTTTCCATAATAATTCTCAATGTAATGTGAAAAGTACAATTTTTAAATATAAAATCAATTTATCAAATTTAAAATATTTAAACATATATTTTATTATTAAAAGATATTCCTAAACTATGAATGTTGAAAAAATAATTTTTTTTATACCAAGGGATTGCACAATATAACAAAGGCCTCATTACATAGCCCCTAATAACGCCCGCATAGGGCTTAAGTGTAAGGTGTACTATGGTGATAGAATCTTAAAAGGCTGGGACAACATTTCATGGGTAGTGATTTCAATAATCTTGAACATCTTCTAAATGGGATTATGTTCAAGATAAATATGTTGAAGCTCGGATTGGTAATGTTCTAGAACAAAGCCCATTAAATCTACCTCCTTTCCATGCTCCAAAAGATGGGCTTTTTATGGAACGAGTTTACTGGATGAGGCCATCGACTCTTCTTTTTTTATTAATTAACCATGATCTTTTGTATTTATAGACAATAATCAGGATGTTAAGAGTATAGTTTCTAATGGTCACATGACAGTTGAAATAAAAGAGTCTTATTTTTATTATAGTAACATCATTAATAAATGGGTATATTTTTTCAGTAGAAAATAAAACAACACGCAAAATCGGGAAACACATATTATTCAAAATTTTGGGTTGTTGCAGTGTATGTTTATCTAATTAGCTTACATATTAAATTTATAGAATCAAAATTATTTCAATGTTATCATATATATCTATTGGTAATATTATTATCAATATTCATGCAGGTCAGTGATGGAATACAAATATATTCGGTTCATGGAGAAATAATTTTCTATATAAACAAGTGATGGTTTTGTTTCACATTTTATGGATAAGTATATAGATAAATATAATGAAATCAACCTAATAACACCAAATTATATATTATATACTGGATTTATCATATTTTATGTTTTAAGTAATAATTAATTGTAGTAAAATAATTCATAATAATGAAATACCATGGCGAAGACAATTACCCTATCTGAAAAGAACCTCCTCTAGTTCTCTTACAAATGACCATGGGGTAGGTATATTTGAAGGAACACAACCTCTATAATTTGGATGATTTTTTGGGCATATTTTTCTAGGGGATGGTTGAGGTTAACGACTTGATATCTATGAATAAATGACAAAATGTGTGCCATTTTATAATTGAGGTGACTGTTACAATATTAATTTTTCAATGATTTTGAATAATGTCAGGTAAATTTCATAAAACAATTGCTCCAAAATGGATCTTATTCAATGAGGACAAGGATAAAGTCAAAATAAAACCATCCAATTGGGTTTTGGAAAGCGTTTATTTAATTTTAGCCCATATATTTATAGAATAACTACCCATGAAACCTATTTTTACCTTCATCAAGGTAATTAACTTATACTATTTGTACTTATAATTTTGAAAAAACATTAAGAAGAAATTATCACGAAATTATTCCTGAAAAAATATTTTTTGGAAAAAATATATATCACTTTTTACCTCCCAATGATATACTAGTTATAAATATGAATTTGAAAGTCAATAAATTTTTAAAATGACGTATTATAATACTTTATTATAAATAAAAATATAAATAATAAATTATATGCTTTCAATTATTAGTACCATATTTTTTAAAATGTTAATTGAAAATAATCATTCTAGGCTAATTTTGAACAAGTAAGTTCATAATCAATATTAATTTTATAAAATTGGAATTTTTGAGAAATGAATTATTAAAAGTCCCAATTTTTATTTTTTTATTGAAATATAATGTTCACATAATATAATTGGAGCTCATATTTCTAAAATAAGAACAAATGTGATTCATAAAATGCATCAAGGATCAAAAATATAGTTGAATTTAAGAAAAATAATTAATTTTTTTAATTTATTTTTTATATTCAATTTTTCCTAAAAACTACGACTTTATATAAATACTATTAATAAAAAATATAGTTTTTGTTTCATGTTGTGAATGATAATGAGAATTGACCAAACTTTATATGTGTTTTATTTTTTGCCATTTAATTTTCATTGCATGGTTTATTATTTGACAAATGGTAATAAATTTAAAGCTGATGATTAGTGAATCATCCAAAAAACTATAATATATATATATATATATATATATATATATTTATTTATTTGTTTTTTGGGATTATTTTATATAACACTATACCCCTATTACCGCAACATCCATAATAGTATACTTTTAAAAAAAATTGAGTTCCCAATCAGAGAATACAATTATAGACCTCAGCCAAGATAAGTCCAAATAAGATTATACATAAGATAACGTTGCATGCATAAACTCAATCTATGAACAAGATAAAGAAGGTATATCCCCTATGGACTAGTTTGGTTTATAACTATTTGATAAACCATCTAATAGAAAAAATTGCATGCTCGTATCACACATTTCTTTTATTTTTTTTGAAAACATGGTTATTTATTTATTTTATTTGAGGAATGATTGATTTATTTTCTAATTTAAAAAATATCACATAATTTAAATAAATTAGCAAACATGAATGAAGGAAATAAAATAAATTTTATATGATATATTTTATCTTGCATCATTAATTACTTTTTTATGTTCCTATATAATTTAATTAACCAATAAACAAAGGAAAAAATAAGATATCTTATACAAGTAAATATAAATATGCCTAAATTGTTTTATTAGATACGTTTACTTGTTTTTTTAATATCTAGATAAAGTTGATAATCAAATTAAGAATAAAATAATGGTTATTATTTCATATGTAAAACAATACCTCATCTAAAAATGTTAATTCATTAAACACATTCTATTTTTTTGATAAGATAAAACCATGGTCAAAGTGTTATATTGAACATAATTTAGGGATATTTAATTGATTAATGTTTTTTAATAAGGAAAATTGATCTAACTAATTAGATTATTTTAATGGTTAATGAATATAGTATAAATAATATAATTTATAAGAAAGTGTTGTGAAAATACTTGTATAAGATATCTATATTACGGTGTCAAATAAACATATCATTGAAATAAAAGTTATTTACATTGGAAAATTTGATGACCAAGATTTACTTGGTCCATTCCATTATGAAAATCTAGCGTTTAAGGTGTTTTGGGGGCTATCTATGACTCAATTTGAGAGTTTTTTCATAAATCTATATTTGAACAGTCAGGGCGTCTCCATGTCAGTACGTTGGCATGTAAATCCATTTGTGAGTCAGGGGAGTGAACAACGGTGAGTAAGGGGCATCGACATTAGTGAGTCAGAAGAATTAACATCAGCGAGTCAGGGGAATCAGCATCTGTGAGTCTGGTGCATCACATCAGTGAGTTAGGGGAGTCAGTGAGTCATTGCATCGATATCTTAGCGTCGGTTTCTCATAGTCGGTTGGACTTGACGGTAGATCACCTATCCATGGGTCAGTGTTAGTAGGTCACATCGATTTCTCACTCATCAGTGGATCAACATTTGTGACTCGCCCATAGGTGACACATTTCCAATTTTTCTAGTTTTTCCTAGTTTTCCAGTTTCACCCCTCTTATGTCTTATTCGATGTAAATCGCGTTTAATGACTTATTTAGAAATTTTAAAGGTAATTTATATGGATATGAATTATGTCTTTAATTTATGGGGGATTTGAGATACTAAAACTATATAATATTGACCAGGATCCAATGATTAATGGATTTTGATACCGTTCTGCCATTAAAATAAGATCTCGATCTTCAAACAAGGAACTTCCCTTCCCTGTGTGTTTTTCATTCCCTCTTGGTGCGCCTAATGTGTTCCTCTATAGAGGAGTCATTCACTTATTCTCCATCCCCATCCTCCACAATTATCACAGGGTTTCCAGTAGCTCATGCAATCCCCTATTTTAGATATAAACAGGAGCCTTGGTTGCATGTTGTTCAATTAGGTAGTCTTCCGCCTATCTTATAACAGGAATCATACTAGGAGGGTGTACTGATGATTCCTTATATGTAATGGGTGAATACATTTCTAAAATAAGAAATTAATAAGAAGCCAATGATATGATCAAAAGGTAATGAGGTCAATTAAATAACAGGCTGAGAGTGGTTTGATGTTGACTCCATGTTTTATTTTTTTATCCATATTGATCGTGTGACCTATTGTGTCTGTAAATCCTTCTAAAAATCATGGTACATGGTGGTCCTTATATGTGCATGGATGAAAATTTATAAATTCTATTGGTTCATTATAATAAATTTGTGCGAATACTAATATGACTAATCACATATATCTAGTTAGATGAAATGGATTCCCCTAGATGAATACCCATATATGATCACTCATGTTTATCAAATTGATTAATGAATGGTGCTTAAAAAATATAAATATATCCTTTTAATAGTTTTGGATGATTTATATGTTCTTTTTTGTTTTTTTGTGAGTTGTGTGGTGCTATTATTGTTATCATGTTCATTAGTAAAGTGGTGGGTAGGGGAGTTGGTTCTATGAGAAGGGGGTGGTATGTGTGTGTAGTGGGGAAATGGTTTAATAGAAGTTTATGTGGGATTTGTGTGTGGGGTTGTACAAGTTGTGTGTTGGTTTCCCAGTTTGAGAGACTAATTGAATGTAATGGACTTGTATGAAGTGAAAATGACTTTGTTTGTGTTGTGGTAATCGTAAATTGTTGGGAAGTGGTACTGCAAAGTAGTTATGAACTTGTAATGTAATGGGACTACATTTCGAAAATATTA
This sequence comes from Viscum album, assembly GCA_963277665.1. Classification (NCBI taxonomy): domain Eukaryota; kingdom Viridiplantae; phylum Streptophyta; class Magnoliopsida; order Santalales; family Viscaceae; genus Viscum; species Viscum album. Next base: position 1,805,918,874 of record OY728146.1, read on the forward strand.
TGATTGTGTGGTATATCTTTGAAGAACGATAGTTGGAAATTGTTGAACAGTTATTAAAATGTAATCTATTTACATTGTTAGTTTCCCCGGGTAGTTCGGGAAAATGTTAATGTGAATCCCTTAATAAATAAATGGAAATTTGTGGAATGAAAAAGCGGTTGGGTTTATGCTTTAGGAGTTACTTTTTGTGAAGTTTTTCATATATAGATAATAGTAAAGGTGGTTCTAGTTTCCTGGTTGTTTATTTCAAAACCCATAGGTTGGGATGTGTGTTTTCATACCTATTTATATAAATTTTATTTCATTGTGATTTGTATATTTACCCACCCATGTTTAGCACCATGACTTCAAAACCCCCATTTCATGGGTAGGGGTGTCATTCCGAAAATCTCAGGTGGTGGATAGAGGAATGGTTACTGACTATCTTCCTCATACCCTCTTCCGGGATCATACCACTTGATCATATCTGGGATGGCTGTAATGGCTTGAGGCCTTCCATAGACCAAGATCCACTAAGCATGTTTGTTTTGGATGGGTGGCCTAGTTGTTTGTGGGCGAGGTTTGTTTTCCCAAGTGTCTTCATGATGAGGCCCATGTGTCTTCAGACAAGAGGCATGGTATTTGTGGCCTAGGTGTTTTTGGGTGTGATGTGTCGTGTGGTTGATTCCCAGGTGTGTGTGGGAGAGTTTTTGTAGTGAGATTGAATTTTGTAGGGCTGTTAGTGTTAAGAAATTAGCCATTAGGAATAGTATTTTATGAGTGGGAAAGTGGTGCGGGGTACACAATTGTTTATTTTCTTACACTACTGCTTTACTTGTGTTTTATGGTGAGCCTGATTTAGTGAGGCTGGGAAGGCAATTACACCTTGATTGGTGATTTGAGATGCGACTGATTTTATCACAGGGGGATTAGTATGTTTCCCCCACTTGTGCATGTGTGTATTTAGTTTTACTACTGGGTATACTTGTATACTCACCCTACGTCTGTAAAACAATCTTCATGTTTCTAAGAAAAAACTTGAAGATGATACTGGACTTTACTCGCTCTGGCATCAGGATAGTTTCTGTGTTGCTATGTAGTTCCTTTTTTGGGTGCTTTGTTTTGGAGTATTTTTGTACTTTGTATAAGCTTTACTTTTGAACATGCATATGGGAATTAATTTTGGCCACACTTTTACCTTTAGTATTCGGAGTTTCAGGGAATTAACCATATTATCTCCTGATCCTGTTCCAATTAAAAAGGGTAATGTCGTTCATTTTTTTAAAGATTCCATAAATATAGTTCTAGCCACCACTCCGATTCTAATTAAAGGCTGGAATCGATGGTCATTATATATCCTTCATTTTATAGAAGGAAGGGTGTTGCACCTTGGATCCCCTTCCTTCATTTTGTGGATGGTGGGTTATGATATAATGGTACACGAGGGGAGGTTTGAGGGATATGATGGAGTTACGAGTTTGCTACAATGAATATTACATCAGATTGTTGGGAAATGTTGTTAGGAAATATTGGTATGTGAAATAGTCTAGGGAAGACCATCTAGGACACATGATTTTAGGGCACCCCACGATACGATGTAAAGACTCTAAGCCTACCAAACGACCAAGTGAGGCTGTACTGGTTGTAGGATAGAGACCATAAAAAAGGTACATGCATCAGAATGACATTTTTTCTTGTGTTTCTGGGGAATCAAGGGGATTTAATTTAATCAAAGAGTTAAAATTAAAAAGAAAACTTCCATACTCCCTATAACGAACCATATATTTATTACTGAAATTTCCACTTGATATAATTTAATGTTTTATTATGTAAAATGGTTATATAACATATGCAATTCTTTGGTTATGTATTTTATTTTTGAAATACCATTAATAATTGTGATCGTGGATAATATAGCTACTGAATAGTGACCACATGATTTGTATAAATTTAGGGCATTAACAAATCCAATTTACTTTGAAAAATGATGTCATGGCCTCATCTAGTAGAATTTCTCCATACAAAGCCCATTTTTTTGAAGCTCAGAAAGGAGGTGGAATCACTGGAATTCACTCTTGATGAATCCCAAACCGATCTTCAACACGTTAATCAGTAATGGAACTATCTATGGGAGAAGTGAAAGTTGATAGAGATTACCACCAAAATGATGTTATTCGGGCAACCCGAAGAGTTTATGACCTTCTCACACTTTACCCATCAGTCTTATAAGGGTGTTATAAGGGGTTAAGTAAAAAGACATTTTAACTATGATTATGGGAATTATTTTTGTATATAATAATGAATATACATTCATTTTATTATTGTTACCTTGTAAATAGTATTTAAATAACAAATAGAATTATTGAATTTAGAAATCTATTTTGATGAATTAATGTATTTTTGAATTAAATAATATCAAAATAAAATAATATTACCAAATTACTTTTTATTAAATATAAATGATCTATTAATTTTTATGAACACAATGGTAATTTTTATTAAGGCTTGAAAGCTATTTTTTTTTTGAAAACCCCTGATTTTTTGATAAAATTTGATTTTATTTTAAATGTAAAAATTAACTTATTTAAAAATTATCTAGATAAAATTAATATTATTTTTGGAAACAGGATGATAAAATAATCCAATGGTTAATTTTTCAAAACATTCGGAGACAGTTGAATTTTTGGGTAAAAATTAAATACTGTTTAATTATATAATGTGTTTTATGACATCATAATAATCTAATAGTGATGTCATAAATTATTATAATGGTGCTTTTTGGAGAATAAATGTTTTAACATTAAAATAATTTGATTTTAGGTTAGTTTTATCTATTTTAAAAATCATTAGTGGACCCTCCATGACCTATAAAACATTTTAACTTTTAAAATGATTTCAATGAGAGTGTGAATCACCTCCCCATAATCATTCATAATATTTTAAAAATATCAGCCATTGGCATTATAAATTTTTTTTTCCACTCCCCTTTTGTGAAAACATGGGAAAATCTTATCGGATGGTTTTTGGTTTTAATTAGTTTAATGTGTAGGGCCCAAAACCTATATAATAATGAATTCACTCTCTTTTATTATATAAACCAACCAAAGATACAACTTCCTCTTCACTAAAAGACTTTGGAGCATGACCAACCTCTGAGATCCCCTCTCCAGATCCATCCCAAGGTTCCTGAAGCTCCAAAAAATCCACTCTCAAGTCCCTACCAAGAAGTTGGTATCACACATCCAAGTAAGGGATTTCTTTCATTCTCATTTTTGTCCAAATTTATTTACATTGTTAAGACATATTATTTTCACTTAAAAATGTTGGTTTATGATTTCACACCTCCCCTATAATTTCCTACTTATGTTTTAATGATGAGAAACCCATTTATCTCTCATTAATAGCTACCTTTTACACCCGTTGCCTTACTGAAATTTCGTAAGGAATTTCCCTCTCCTCATTTACATTCAAGCAATTATTTGGTATTATGAATATAAATTACATTAATTATTTTTGGAAAAGTATATATACAAAAAACATAATTCCATTTTCATGCTAATATGATGATAAACTCATTTCACTCTCATCAGCTATTTTTATGAATTCTTATGTATCACCGTTATGCTGTCGAAATTGCACTGCAATTTTCAAAGCCAAAGTCATTGGGTAGTGAATACAATTCCCAATTCACTATAAAGAGTATTAACCATTATGCACATTTACTTATTGAGTATATATTTTCATGTATGAATTACAAATTCCTATATAGTGGATTAAATTATTATGTTTATTGAATCCATGTTATGTGATCCATGTGGCACACTTATGCCTGAAATGAAATGATTAAGAAGGGTGTGCCCTAATAGCGCTCCAATACATTGAGTATAGATTTGTACCATGATACATCAAGTGAAATGAGTTTTTACACTTTCTAATTCAACTGAAATTAGGGTATACTCATGCTCCATGTGAAATTATCTTTGGCTCATGCGAATATCATGTTAAATTACGTTTCCACATTTCCATATTAAGATAACCATTCCATATCATACCATTATGTTCGTGTTTCTCTTATTCTCTATTGATATTCCTATTTCCTAACATGTATTATATTCATCATTTTATTCCTTTTTACTCCCATAATGGTCATTATAGTTCACTCTTTTCATATTCATGTCTTCAAGTTATCCCATGTAATGAAAAGTACGATGGAATGTGTGTGGTCATGTAAAATATGTTTCTAATAAAGATGTGTTTTTCATGAATTAATTTGTTATGTAATGATCATATTCCCCAAAGACACTATAACCCTCGATCTTCTATGTTTTATCAAGTGAAGGTTTTATGTAATAAAATATGTTTAAGTGTGAAATAAAGATATGGGTAGTTATAGTTGGTTTTAGAGGATATGTTTAGTTATATTATGAATTAGGATTATAAAAACTGAGTGTAAGAATTAGGGATTAGAATATGTATTATAAAAACATCCCTAATCATTGGTGAGTAATGAGTAAGTATTTTATAAAAAATATACATCCTAATCTAGATAGGATTCAGTAGAGGAAAATCTAGAACATATTTATCTAGGGGTAAAACCCTAAAACAGTACTTTGAGCTAGACTCGAACGAGAACTAGTAATGATAATAGGCATTCATGAACTTTTGGTTACGACACTCCCTTGGGATATTCTTTGGTAAATTCACAATCTTAGTATGAACCATTATTATGGGAATAAAAAAATTCCCCTAAGAATATATGTTGGGAGGTAGATCATGGATAACATATGTTTAAGCCTCTAAATTTATAAGATAATGGAACAAATGTAATTTATAAGTCATCTATTTTTGCCTTTGGATAACCCATTATGTGGTACCCATAACATTCCTTTTATCCCATCCGATGTCCCGTAAAAAGTGGACTCAAGCAAACAACTGATGTGAACATTAATGTGATGACTATTCTAATGGGATTCTCAATCCTATAAGAGTAGTAATCATGAACATTGTCATGATACTCTCTCAGTTATCTTAAGATTTGAATAGAAGTATGGGTCAATTTGAACTTCAACACCCCTAAGAAAGAACAAGTTGCAATCAAGAGCATCATGAGACAAAGGCCTCCTACTTTTAATGGATCATCCAATCCCTCAATTTCCAAACAATAGACCAACTCCATTAAAATGATCTTCTATATCATTCAATGTTCCGAACTGGAGAAACTTTTTTTTGGCTACATATAATATGGAAGTGGAAGCTAATCAATGGTGTGAATTGATAAAAAAAATATGAAGCCTGAGGAAGATATTGAGGCATTGTAAAGGAATGATTTTCGGAAAAAAATCGGTAAATATTTTCAGTGCACCATCCATCTTAAGATGGAAGGTGACTTCTTTGCCCATGAGAAAAAGGACGACAAATCCATCGGAGTGTTTGAAAAAAAATTCACATGGTTTGCATGATATGCCTCTGGATTTGTTGTAACCCCAAATGTAAGGTTGACCTCTTCTTTGGAAGGCTAAAACCTAGCCTAAGAAAAGTCATAGGGGTCTATGACTTTGAGAGATATTAAAAAAATTTCTAATGTGCCCCAAAGGTCAAAATGAAGATCGAAAAATTTCAGGGGTATCATGGGGATAAGAAGAACAAGTTGGACTTCAATTCTGGTGGTCTGATGGATAAATCCAACAATGATACGAAAATTCAGCCCCAACTTTCCAATGGTATGGAAAGAAGAACCCCAGAAATTGCCTGATGGGGATGAGGAAATTCATTAGGTGTGGAAGAGAAGGGAACCTGTCCATTAACTACAGACATGAAAAACCTGTATCTGTGATAGAGGAGAGGAACACTCTGTTCAAACCTCAATTCATTATTCATTGCTTCAACAAAAAATAACCTATGAAAATTGCAAACCTGTGTCCAAAGCGAAGGGTTTTTAGAGGCAACCAACAACCTCCAAAGAATAAAGGGAGATCTTTTCCCATCACTACCACCAATGTGATCCCCGACAACGAAGTGGTGATAGGTACGCTAGTTATTCACTCAAAAATATCCAATGTACTTTTTGATTATGGATCTACACATTATTTTATATCCTGAACGTTTAGTAGAACAATCCCAACACCACCAAAAATCATGGAGGTAAAGATGTTGGTGAGTACGAAAAATGGGAAAATCATTCCATCCCATGAATATAAATCCTCCCCTATCGTAGTTTGTGGATTTTAATTCCCTGAAAACCTCATCATACTCCCTTTGGTATAATTTTATGTAATTAATTGAATGGATTGGATTTCCTTATATATAGACAACATAAATTTGTGTGAGAGGAAAATCAATCTCTATATAGATAATAGACCCTTGATTCTTTACATGTGTAAGGAGTATGATGAATCTTATTTAGCACCATTATCTTGAGAGTGGATATTTCTGCCATATCAGCACATGTATCTTGCTCATATGATTGATTACAATATGCAACCATCCTTGAAGACATGCATATTGTGAGGGAATTTTCTAATGTGTTTCCCAAGTAATTGCCTAGTCTTCCTCCTATAAGGTATGTAGAATTCTCAATTTGTCATACACCTAGAGAGTTTCCAATATCCAAGACTCCATATAGAATGGATATTGTGGAGCTTGAGGAGATGAAGACACAACTACAAGAGAATCTGGATAATGGTCTTATATGCGCAAGTGCATCACCATGGGGTGCACCAGTTATCTTTATCAATAAGAAGGATGGGTCATGTGCCTTTTCATTGATTACCATGAGCTCAACTAGATCACGATAGAGAAAACTTATCCTCTACTCCAAATTGATTACTTGTTATATTAGCTATGTGGAACACAATACTTCTCCATGGTTGATATATGGTTGAGATATTATCAATTAAGGGTGAAGAGTTATGATATCCCCAAGACAACCTCTCGTACAAGATACATGCACTATGAATTCATAGTAATTCCTTTCGAGCTCAATAATGATACAAAAATCTTCAATGAAATGACGAATAGAGTCTTTCGAGATTTCCTAGACAAATTTTTCGTACTCCTTATAGGCAATATAAAAATATATGCTAAATCCAAGAAGAGAATGAGAAGAATATAAGAACTTTACTAGAGACATTGCGATATGATAATCTCTATGAAATGTACATCAAGTGTGAGTTGTATTTGAAGGTGGTCCCATTCTTGAGTCATATCAACACAAGATATAAAATATATGTCGATCTATCGAAGATAGCTAAAATTGAGGGGTGTTATTGGCGAACATCGGTAACAGATATTAGTAGTTTCTTGGGTTTAGCTGGATATTATCTCTGATTCGTGATAAATTTCTCACTATTTTACAACACTCATACAAAGCTAACCCAGAATGGAGTTATGTTTTCATGGAGTGATGAATGCAATGAGAGAATCATGGAGTTGTAAAAGAGGCTTATCACTATGCCCGTGATAAAACTACCCAAAAGTGGAGAACATTTTGTTGACTTTTTTTATGCTTTGAAGAAGGGCTTGGGCTGTGCAATGATGAAAAATGACAAATTCATTGCCTATGCTTCTAAGAAATTGAATGTTGATGAGGAAAACTATCCAACACATGATATGGAGTTGGCTGATGTGATCTTTGATTAAATATTTTTGAGGCATTACCTCTTTGTGGAGAAATGTGAAATATATACTAATCACAAAATCCTCATGTATATATTAATACAAAAAAAGTTGAATATGAAATAACAAAGGTAGTTAGATATGATCAAAGGCAATGACTGATCAATCCATTACCCTATGGGAAAGAGAACAAGGTGGAAGATTCTCTATGAATAAAGGAACCAGCCATTCTATCATTGATGAGAATTGAAAAGGACACAACCTTCTTAGATATGATGAAGATGGACATGGGAATCATAAATAAGCTAACATCATCAATCCGTTCACAAATTATTTCTCAACCATATCATTTGGAAAGGTTAAAGGATGCTCAAAAGGATGATGTGGTAATTCAAGAGGAATTGGAAACCATCAGAAAAAAGAAATTCGTGGAGTACATTGTTAATGATGAAGGAATTATGGGATTTGGGTCAAGACTATTTGTTCCATCAAATCCAGAGTTAAGGAATGATCTTTAGGATGATGCACATTGGTTAGATTTCTCCATCACCCAGGAAACACAATGTTGTATTGATATCTATAAGATCATTATTTTGGGGATAACATGATAAAAGAGATCACAAAATATACATAACTGTTCATGGAATGTCAAAAGTGAGGTCTGAGAGGCATATGTCTAAGGTGATGATTCAACCATTACCCATACCAGAATAGAAATGGGAGAACATCACCCTGGAAATTATCATTGTACTTACAAAGACATCAAAATTAAATTATTCTATATAGGTTATTGTGGATCGTATTAACAATAATACACACTTCATTGAAATTCAGGAGGATTTCTCATTTGATCAACTAGCACAGATATACGTCAGAGATGTGGTAAGGCTGCATGGAGTACCACTACCGATTGTATCTGATCAGGATATATGATTCACCTCTTTTTTTTGTAATAATCATCAAAATTCTCTAAATATTGACCTAAACATCAGTATGTCTTATCATCCTAAAAATAATGGACAATCTGAGGGGATAATCCAAACACTATAGGAAATGTTGAGAGCATGATCAGTAGACTTCAAAGGCAGATGAGATCAAAATCATCCTATAGTTGGGTTCTCTTGTAATAATATCTTTCACTCAAGAACCGAAATGGCTCTTTATGAATCCCTTTATGTGATGTGGTGAAGAACACTGGCATGTTGGGATGATGTTGGGGAAAGAAAACTCCTATATCTAGAAATGGTCGAAGAAATGGTGGAGAAGGATAATACAATCCAGTAGAACAGGAAAGCTGCTCAGAGTTGACCAAAATGATATGATGATAATCATTGAAAAGACATAGAGTTTGATGTTGGAGACATTTTATTCTTCATCATATCACCATGGCATATAATAATGATATTTTTGAAAAGGGTAAAGCTTATTCTAAGGTACATTGGCCCTTTTCAGATCCTTGATCACATTAGACTAGTGGCCTATCGACTAGCACTACGGAAAAATATATCTCAAGTACATGATTTATTCCATGTATCCCTATTGATGATGTATATACTTAACCCACAGCATGTACTCAAGCCATAGGTGGTAATATTGAGAAATGAAGACTCCTATAAAGATAAGACGGTGAAGATCTTAGATTATAGTGGAAAAGTTCTTCAAAATAAGACAACGCCCCTCGTCAAGGTGTTGTGGTGCAACCACATGTTTAAAGAAGCAACATGGGAATAATAGGAATAGAATAATTAGAGATACCCTCATCTTTTTAGTGTGGGAAAATTAAGTTTTGAGGTAAAATCTTTCTATCAGGGAAATATTGTAATGACACAAAATTTTATTGATGAATATTACTCTTGATAAAATTAAAGGTCTTATTATGTTAAATGGTTATATAAAATATTTACTTCCTTTGTTTTAAGTATTTTATTTTAAAATACCAATAAAAATTGTGGCCATTCCTAATATAGTCATTGAATATTGATCACATGACTAGTATAAATACAAGGCTTTAACAAATCCAATTTACCCAGTCAACGGAAGTGATGGCCTCATCAAGTAGATTTTCTCCATACGAATCCCATTTTTCATAGCTTAGAATGTAGGTGGTGTCACTGAACTTCACTCTTGACCTATCCCAAGATGAGCATCAACACATTAATCTCGAACGAAACTGTCTATGGGAGAATTGGAAGTTGATAGAGATAACCACCCAATTGTTGTTATCATAGCAACCCCAAGATTTTTCAACATCAAACACCTTACCTTTCGCTCATATGCATGTGTTATAATGGGTTATGTAACAATACATTGGAATAATGGTTAGGTGTATTATATTTTTATATAATAAAGAATATACATTCATTTTATTATTGTTACTTTGTAAATAGTTTTTAAAGCAAAAATAATATTATTGAATTAATAAATCTATATTGATGAATTAATGGATTATTTAATTAAATAATATGTTAATTATATATTATTACTAAATTAAATTTTATTAAATATAAACGATCTTATAATTTTTTTATTACAATTGAAATTTTTATTAAGGCTTGAGAGCTGTTTGGGTCAAAACCCTTGAATTTTCTATAAATGATGGTTTTTATTTTAAAAGTAAAAAATTTACATATTTATAAAATTAGATAATATGAATAATTTTTTGGAATCGGGATTTCAAAATTATCTAATGGTGAATTTTTGATAATTTTCAGAGATAGTCGATTTTTTTGGGTAAAAATTAAACATTGTTTAATTATGTAATGTGTCTTTTGACGTGATAATAACCCAATAGTGAAGTAATAAAATACTATAAATAGTTTTTTAGGAAAATATATGTTTTAAAATTAAAATAATATGATGTTAGGTTTGTTTAATTTATTTTACAAAGCATTGGTGGACCCTTTAAGACGTATAAATCATTTTAACTTTTGAAATGATTTCCTTGAGAGTGTGACTCACCTCCACATAATCAAGACTAATATTTTTAAATTATTGGAAATTGGCCTTATAAAATATCTTTTCCCACTCTCCTTTGAAAAAAAACATGGGAAAGAACCTTGAGGTGGTTAGTGGTTTTGATTATTTTAATGGGTAGGGCCCAAAACCTAATTAATAAATAATACCCTCCATTTTCCTATATAAACCCATAAAATCTCACACTTCCTCTTCAATAAAATCCTTTGGAGATTGAAAAAACTATTCCATACTCTCTCTGTACTCCTCCCAATGCCCAACAATCTCCACATAAACCTATCTCAAGCCCCTCCCATGCCTATGGTATCACACTTCCAATTAAGGGATTCCTTCCATTCTCATTTTTGTACAAATTTACTTATATTGTTTTTCCCTTTTATTTTCAATTAAAAATGTTTGGGTATGATTTAGAACCTACACTATACTTCCCTCGTTATGTATGAATGATGAGAGACTCCTTTATTTCTCATTAATTCCTCCCATGCACACCTATTACCATGTTGAAATTCCGAATGGAATTTCTCTCTCCTCATTTACATTAAAGTAGTTCTTTTGAATTATGAATCGAAATTTAAATAATTATGTTGGGGAATTTATCTATATTACCCTATTAGATTCCATTTCATCAGAATATTTTTATACACCCCTTTATCATTCATCAACCATTTTTTATCAATTCTTATGTCACGCCTTTATGCTGCCGAAATTGCACCATGATTTTCAAAGCCAAAGTCATTGTGTAGTGAATACAATGACCAATTATCTATCAAAGATATTTGCATTTTTACACATTTACTTTTTGATTATATATTCTCATATATGAATTCCACATTCCTTTATCATGGAAAAAATTATTATGTTTAATGATTCTGTGTTATATGATTCATGTGGCACAGTTATGTATGAAATGAAATGATTAAGAGTGGTGCTCCTTGATAGCACTCCAATGAATTGGGTAAATATTAGTATCATGATATGTCAAGTGAAATTAGGTTATACTCTTGATAATTAAATTTCATTGACGGTTTACTCATTCTCCATGTGAAATGACCTTGGATCATGATAATATCATGTTAAATTTGGTTTCCACATTTCAATGTTATGATAACCATGCCATATCATACCTTTATGTTCATGTTTATATTATGCTCCATTGATATTCCTATTGCCTAACATTTAATTTATTCTTCATGTTATGACTTTTTTACACTCTTACTGGGCTTTATAGATAACCCTATTCTTATGTATGTCCTCATGTTATCCCATGAAATTCTATGTACGAAGGAATGTGTGTGGTCATGTTAAATTAGCTTTGAATAAAGATGTTTTTTTCATGTTTTAAGTTATTATGTAATGATCCTAATCACTAGATACACAAGGCCTCTCGATATTCTATGTTGTATCAAGTAAAGGTTTTATGTAATAAAATATGTTTATATAATAAATAAAGAGATATGATGTTATACTACAATGTAATAAGAGTTCCTTGTTTACCGTTTTTAGATATTTCTCCCAAATGTCACCCACATGTGGTATGACCAGTTCAAACCCACTTGGTTAGCATGATTGATCAGCGAAGGGCCGATCAAGAGGTGGATGATTACTTGTAATAAAGAATCTTTGTGATTTCCAACGGTAGACCCTATGAAGGTATGAAGGAAAGATTTCTGACTCAGAGAAGGAGGGATAGACACCATCCTAGAATAGGTTGTAACTCTAACCCTAGAAATGAAGTTGAGTTTGAAATAGACTCGAATCCTAGTGACCATATAATTTCTATGGATTTGTATTGGATAGCGCCTTTTGTGTTGTTGGAGTTGTTGAATCTAATTGATTACTTGATAAAGAAGGGTTTTACTCAGATGAGTGTGTTGTCATGGTGTTCTCCATTCTAGTTTGAAATGAAATAAAGCATAGGTCAAATATTGTGCATAGACTCTAGAATACTGAATCATATGATAGTAATGAACTATTACCCCCTACCGAGTTTCAACAATATTTTTTGTCAGTTAAAGGGAGCATGTTGGTTCTTATAAGATCAATTTTCCATCTCAGTATCACCTATTGTGGGTAAAGGAGGGTGAAATCCAAAAGAATTATTCTAGGTGTAGGTATATGAACTTTCGGTTCATGGTCATGTCATCTAGTGTTGAGATTTCACCAGCCATGTTCATGGTTCTCAGGAACTCTAATTTTTGTGAGTTCGTGCACCAGTTCATCTTCAGGTTCATCGACAACTTCCTGATATACTCTAGGTCATAAGTGGACCACACCAAACATATGAGGTCTGTATTGGGTTTCCTCCAACACCACTAGATCTATGGATTGTTTTCCATGTTAATGTTCTGTATTCGGGAGGTGAACTTCCTCAAACACCTGGTGTCTTGGAAGGGGATAGCAGTGGACCCATCAAAGGATGATGCAATTTTTTCTAGGGAAATTACCAAGAATGTGGAAATGGTTCATAGCTTCTTGGGACTGGTGGGATATTACCGGAGGTACATAACTTCTCTTGGGTTGTGGCTCTATTGATATCTTTGTCTAGAGAAGACCAGGACTTTGTGTTGAGTGAGTATTGTTGGGTATCTTTCAGCTACCTGAAGGGGAAACTGGTCAGTGACCCCGTGAATATGATTGCAGAGGAAGGGGTTATGTTCAAGGTGTTCATAAATGCTTCTAGCCTAGGTTTAGGGTGTTTGATGATGCATTAGTGAGGTGTAATATCTTATCATTCCAGGTAGTTACGTCAACATGAATTTAACTATTCAACCCAAGATCTAGACCATGCTGCAGTCATGTTCATAATGAAGTTTTGGTGAAATTGCCTCATCAAGGAATGTGTTGTGCTCTTCATGACTCCCAAGAGTATGAGGTAAATATTCACCCAACAAGACCTAAACATGAGATATGGAAGGTGGATGTAGTTTCTCCGAGACTAGGACCTTTTGATCACATACACCCCTATAAAAGGAAACGTGGTGACTAATTCCAAGAGAATGATGTCGCGAAAGGAGATAGTTTGGGAATCCATGGATTTATGTAAGGAAATCGAGGATTTAGCCACCTTGCATCCAAATGAAATTGTTGATGGTGGAAGTGGATGTCTATTTTAGATGGCAGTGAAATCATACTTAGCAAGGCAAGAGGAGGAGTCCCAGTGGAGAGACATCTAGATAGAAGTGATGTGTGATCTTACTATCCATGGTGTGGCTTCAGAGGGATGGTCGGAGGATAGTAAAGAATCCGGTGTTGTTCTCTGGGAAATTGATTGTCCCTTTAGCTAGGAAAGAGGGAGTTCTTAGTGAGTTCCATAGCTAACCCTGATGGTGCATCGAAGAGTCTCAAAGATATACTGAGGATTGAGAGAAAATTTTTGGTGGCCCAGGATGAAGGGGGGGGGGGTTACTTAGTATGTGGAAAGGTGCCTAGTGTGTCAATAGGTAAAGGATGAGCCTTGTGTATCTAGATGTTTGTTGTAGCCCTTGAATATTCCTTAGTGGGAGTGGGATGATATCTCGATGGATTTCATCAATTGATTACCTAGGGATCCGGGAGGATGTGTTATTCATGGGTAGTAGTGGACTAGTTGACTATGTTAGCTCACTACCTGGTAATCAAGGAGTCAAGCGCAGTAGATGCCTTGGTAAGGAGGTATGTGGATGAGGTGGTGTAGATGCATGGAGTTCCACGATCCATTGTATCAGACCAACATACTCATTTTATGTTGTGATACTGGAGGAGATTGTAGCCTGTCTTTGGAACCTAGTTACACCATAGTAATATTTTCCACCCTCATATGGATGGGCATAGATAGAGGACAATCCAGATGTTGGAGGACATGATGCGGGAATGTGTCTTGTACTTCAGAGGACTATGGGTATGACACATGAACAAGGAGGAGTTTTCTTACAATAATTGCTATCATTATACCATTAGAATGAAATTATTATAGGATTTGTATAAATATTTGTTTCATTCACTATTATATTGGACATAGTTTGAGTAATAAGCCTTCATGGACCAAGGGTAGTGCAAAGCACAGTGGAGATGGTTCAACTTGTGAGTGAGAGGATGAACGTGTCTCAAGACTAAAATAAGTCATATACAAATCACAGGATGAGGCCCTTGGAGTTTGAGGTTGGGGACCACGTGTTCTTAATGGTTTCACCAAATTGTGGGCATCATAGGTTCGGTAAGGGGATAAGTATTTTTTTTAGGTTCATCAGAACTTTTGAGGTGTTGGGACGAGTTGAAGACGTGGAATTTCAGCTGGTGTTGCCACCATAGCTAGAAATGATCCACAAAGTATTTCATGTATCTCGTCTTTAATACTATATACATGATGAATCCCATGTCATTGAATAGGGAGAGTTGGATATTGAGGATGACACAACATTTGTGGAGCCGTTGATGGAGTTCCATGACCATCGTGAGAAGGTGATTCATGGATGGTCCATTCCATTGGTCTGTGTGGTATGGTGGAAAGTTGTCCTTGAGGAGATTACATGGATGTTAAAAGGTATAGATTCATGCCCAGTACCCAAAGATTTTATTAATTTGTCTCTTGTGTTTGTCCTTTTGACTTTCTTATGATGTAATGCTGGAATTTTTTTATCAGATGAGTATTTTCTAAATTCATTGAGTGTATGTGAAAAGGTCTGGAATACGGGGAGGGGAGGACCTGATCCGTAATCGAGATGCATTAATGTGGATGTGACTAAACCCATGTGGGTGATTTAGTACCACCCAAACAATATAATATCTTAACATGGATGAAAGATATCCAAAATCGATGTGTATGGAGAGTGTGACATTGGTTTTTGCATGGTTGTTTAGGGAAATGGTCCCTTAGTGTTTCTACAGTTGTTTAGGAGATTGATAACAAGGCGGTGTTCTTAATGTAATGGTTTTCACTACATATTTCAAACAGAACGAGGTTGTTCATCATTGAGAGGTATCCTATAGGGTGATTGTTTAGTCACCTCATTCTATGATTGTTTTAAATTATTGACAAAGATAATCGTTTGAATGTTATCTTATTTAATGACTCAGATTTCCTTGGGCCATTCCATTGTGAGAATACTATGTTTAGGGTGTTTTGGAGTCTCTCTATGATTCATTCTGAGAGTTTTAAAAAAAATATAGTTTTGAACTCTCAGTGTGTTTCCATGTAAGTTAGTCGGTCTGTTAGTGCATCGACGTGTTAGTGCATTAGGGAGTAAGGGGTGTCTACATAGATGTGTTAGGGGCGTCGATGAGTCATTAGGTCGATAGCTCAGTGTTTGTGGCTCTGCATCCGTAAGTCTCCAGGGTAGCACACTTGCCAGTGGCTCCACATTGGTAGGTCACATCAGTAGCTTACTCATTATTGGATCATCTTTGGTGACTCAGCCACATGTGACTCATTTATAGTTTTTCCAGTTTTTTTCCCATTTTTCCAGTTTCTCCCCTCTTACATATTATTTGATGAAACCCATGTTCAATGCCTTGTTTGGAATTCTTAAGGTCATTTAAAATGATATTAACTATGTATTTAATATCTTGGGGATATGAGACACTCAAACTGCAAAATCTTGACCCTGATCCCACAATTAATGTCTTTTGAAACTATTCCCCCTTTAAAATAGTATTTGGCTCTTCAAGCTATGATCTTCCCTTCATAGTGAGTTTTCCATTCCTTCTCGGTGTGCTCATATTATTCCTCTTTAAACGGGTCTTGAAATTATGCAAGAGCCCCATCCTACTTAGTTCTCAAGGGTTTTCCTACTAGTAACGTGATCCGCTGTTCGTAGCTCAAAGAGGATTTTTGGTCACATGTTGTTTCCAGTAGGGATTCATCCACATCTTTTCTATTGTGCATCTTTCAGGGTGGGTGTACTAATGATTCCTTATATGTAATGGGTTAATACCATTCTTAAAATATTAAAAAAATAAGAAGGGAATTATATGATCATAATTTAATGGGGTCAATGATATAACAGTCTGAGAGTGGTTGGATATTGATTTCTTGTTTTTATTAATATCCAGATTGATGGTGTGACCTGTTGAGGCTATAATGACTTCTAAAAATCATTGTTGTTAGTGGTATTCATCTGTTCATGGATGATGGGTTCTAAATTTTTTTGTTTCCATATATGCAATTTGTGTTAATAATAATATATATAATCATCTTTATAAAGTTAAATTAAATGGATTCCCTAGTATGAAAACCTTTATACAATCACCCATGTATATCAAGTGGATTAAAGAATAGTTCTTACCAAATCTGAATATATCCTATTGATAGGTTTGGATGAGTGCTATGTTCTTTTTTTGTTTTTGTGTGAGTTGTGTGGTGCTGCTGTTGGGAGAACAGTTATGGGTGCATGGGTGGTCAAGGGAGATGGTTATGTGAGAAGGGAATTGTATGTGCGTGCAATAGGGATGTGGTATAACAGTATTTGTTCTGTGATTTGTGTGTGGGCCGGTACGAGTGTTGTGTTGGTATCCTAGTTTGAGAGACTGATTGACTATCTAATAGATGTAATTATAGAAAGCAAGACATCCTTTTTTGTTGTTGTGGCCGTTGGGAAACGTTGGGATGTGAGACTGAAATGTCATTATGAACTTGTTATGTAGTGGGACAGTGTTAGGGAAATGTTAGGGTTGTGAGGTAAAAACTTGAATAATTGTCGATGTCAATGGGTGAAAATTTGTTAAAATGCAAATGCATTATCTTTGTAGTTTTCCTAGGTAGTGCAGGAACAAATTATAGTCAACCCATTTATAAATAAATGAAAATTGGTTAAATGAGAAAGGGGTTGGGTTTATGCTTTGGTAGTGAATTTTTGTGTGGATTTGTATATAAGGATAACAAAAAAATTCATTCTGGTGGTCTGGTAGTTTGTTTTGGAACCCATCGATTGGGATGAGTGTTTTCTTACCTATGTATATAAATTGTAGTTCCATGTGATTTATATACACATCCCACCCTAATTGAACACCATGTGATGAACACCCCCATTTCATGGGGAATTGTTTCATTCCCAACATCAAGGTTGGTGGATGGAAGACTGGTTACTGACTTTTTTCATATCACCCTCTTCTGGGTTCTTACCACTCGAAACATTCTAGGAAGAATCTACTAGATTGAGGCTTACCAAAGCCCATGATCCTTTATGATTGTTTCTTTTGGATGAGAGGCCTAGGTTTTTGGGTGCCATGTTTGTTTTTCCCAAGGGTCTTGAGGCTAATGGTTAGGTGTATTTGGGCGAGGGTCATGGCTGTTGTGGCCCAGGTGTCTACCAGTGATATGTGTTGTGTGCTTTAGTCCGTAGTGTGTGCAGGTGGGTTTTGGTAGTGGAACTTCATTTTGGAAGAGTGATAGTGTCATGACGTTAAATGTGAAAAATAAAAATTAACTAGTGGTGAAGCAGTTAGGGGTACCGAAATATTGATGATCTTATTCTACTATATTACATGACTTATATTATTTGGTTTGCATGCCTTGGTGAGGATGGTTGGTTATTACTCATTGGTAGGTACATTGATATTCTACTATTTTCTCACAAGGGAATTTGTATGTTTCTCACACATGTGCCTGGGTGGCTTTAGTTTTCCTATTGGGTATACATATATACCCAACCTATGTATGTAATACTGTTTTCAGGTTTCTGGGGGGACTTTGAGGACCATGCTGGACTTTACGAGCATGGTCATTGGGATAGATTGTTGTGTCGCTTATTAGCCCCTATTCTTTTGGGACCTTATTTCGGAGATTCATTGTACTTTGTATCATCTTAATTTGGATCATTCATATGGGAATTGATATTGGACATACTCTTACCAGTTTTATTTAAAGTTTCATGGGATTCACTATCATATTTCCTGATCTTTATATCATTAAAAATGGTAATGCATTCCATTTTGTTGGAGATTCAATACCCTTTGTGCTAGTTTCCACTCTAGGGCCTATTGTTAGTGGGACCTAGGGGTCATTTTCTATCCTTCGTCTTAAAGAAGAATGGTGTGGAACCTTTCTACCCATTCCATCATTTTGGGGAAAGAGGGTTGTAAAAGATACAAATCATACTTAATTAACTTCATGTAATATTCTTGGTAATTTTATAGGTTAGGAGAAGGTAAATATGGAACCATAATACTAAATTATATATGAGACTGGATATAAAAATTACAACTATGAAGAAATATGGGATTTTTAAAACTATATGGATATTTAATTAAATAATTTATTAGGTCATAATTAGTAATCAAGAAAATATACCAATTTTATATTTTAATTATTTTATAATGTTGGAAATATAACTATAAAATCACTGTAATCACCCCTGAAAATAATAATATAATCAAAAGAACATACTTCACAATGTGGTGTAAATTCTTGTCCATAATACTAAACAATTAATAATGATTAATATAATAGAAATCCTAATTCTTTTTTCCCCCATAAGTAGAAAGTAAGGGTGAGAAGGGTGCCTAAAAGTAGTACATAGAGGATTTTTGATGAATCCTATTATCATATATGTCCACTGAGCCTAATATTAAGCATTAAAGTATGGATGTATTCACCATTTCAAATAATTTTCATGAATGTCATTGGGTTAATGGTATGAAAATGAATAATGATTTTTGACAATATTGTAAAAGATTAATGTAGAAAACTAATAGATAAACAGTGATTATGTACTCATGATGATAAAGTATATCAATAAATTAGAAATATTGGGGGTTTTATATAGAAATAATATTATCTATAACTTTATCTTTTAATCTCCACCACCTATACTCTCAATTTTCATTAATTGTTTTTTTAAATTAGTATGGAGAGGACGATCATGAATCTGTTAACATCACGTACATTTGGATAAGTGGATTTTTCAGTCTTTATATTGAATTATGAGATGGAAAGTATTAAAAATCCAATGAAAAGTTTAAATTATATAGTTCAATTGAAATTGTAATCAAATAATGATCTGATTTAGTTGGAGAGTAATGACCAGGAGACCATTTTCCTCACATGTGGAATGAAATATCCTTATAAGAGAAATTATAATGAGTTTTATAATAATTATTCATACACTCCTAATTTATATATATTCAGTATTATATTTAATATTCCTATTTCACTTGTTTAATATTTAATAAATAAATTACCCACAATTTTTTATCCAAATATAGTAACCATGGAAGAAAAAAATAAAATAGTGAAGTGAATCATCTAATTACTAATGGATCACGACTCCTAAGTTAGCTAATTTACTATTAAAACAACACATTAAAACTTCTATAGATTCATTTATTTGATGAAAACATATATGTTTTATAGGGTATTACCAAATATTTATCTTAGTGTTGTGTTTTAGACATAATGTGACATACTTTCATGTTATGAATAAATATTATTATGGTAAACCATACTTGATAGTTTATTTATAATTTAATAATAATTATCCATCAAAAGTATTTAATGATTAATATAATATACATAACTCAAATAATATAAAATTATTAACAGAAAATTTATGGGTATGTAAAACTCAATATAATAATCCATACATTACATGAATTGATATTTCTTCAATGTTAAAGAATATTCATTACAAAATATGAAAAATACTATATATTACTGTATTGGTATAGTATCTTTAGAAACTGGGAAACATAAATAATTGTTTCATAAAATAACTTCATTGTCCCTAACTTATTGTGTCATTACTAGAACCCTTTTTGATATACAATACTTTATACCCTTCTTAATGACCAAGGGAAAAGAAACATTTGAAAGGGTGTGATCAGATTATCTATAAGGGAAAACAAAGGAGATATCAGACATATCATAATCATAAAACATAAGAACCTAATATTTGAAAATCTTATCCTTCATGTGAAAGGTCATGAAATCATGAAATGGGATAAATTTTAAATCTTTATAAAAATCAATGAATGTAAAAAAAAGTAATAATGTAAGACTTGATGACTTGTGTCATAAACATAAAAATAAAAAATAATTCCATATTAGTCAAGGATCATTGACAATACCATAATAGTGGACAACATCCATTACTGAACCGAGTTCACTCCTCATCGAGCACTATATTATTGAACCGAGCTCATTTCTCATTCCATTCATATCTATATCATGATGTATAAGTCTTTATAAAGTGAATTGGTGGTAGATATAGGTCTCACCCATCATATAATAAAATCATTCTTACGTGTGCCACAGAAAACAAAAATCATTCATCATTTCATAACCCAAGGAATAAAATGGGTATCTTAAATATCATTCCATCATAATACATATAAAACAAATTGATTTCCTAAATTTCATAAAATAATAATAAAAATCAAATCATTTTAATAATCCGGATAGACACATAACCCTATTTAAAAATTTTCATTTATGAGAAAAATAATTTTGAGAAAACAAATGTAATTAGTTATTGAGGAAAATTTCGTTTATTCTTCTAAAACATTTACTTTTCTAAAAATGCTTCATAATTTTATAAGAAATGAATTTACTTGGAAATAATGATGACATTTTGTAATGTAATATTCAATGAAATAATTCATTATGAGTGTGTATAAATCTATTCATGCTATATATGTTAAAAGACAACATTCCTCTCATACCATTGTCAGAAAGTAAAAAAGTACCTCATTTCAGAAACAACAAGAGATTCCTTTCACACCATTTAATATAAATTCACCAATGGGTAAAATTGACATACAAAAATTAGAGAAGGATTGATATAATATTTTATAATACATATTTAGGGATCAAAGAAGTGGATGATAAATATATCCCAGTAAATACTTATGTATAAACAATCTTGGATAATAATGAGATTGTGAAATTATCTTTTACCGTAGGTCCAATTACCATTCTTTGTACAAAAAATATTGTAATGACTTAAATAATTTCATTGAATTATTTAAGAATCATATTTATTTTTATGATATCATATATGATAATATTATCTTCTTATTGTTAATAAAATTTCATTATTACTTGTTTTTTGGGTATTAACTACATCATTTCCATTATCACGTTTTTTTGAATAAGACCTAGTTCTATATAATAGGTCATAGTTATATAATTCAAACATTATATTTAAATTATAAATATAATATTTATTCATTATATACATTTATATATTCATTCTATAATTATGATCATGTAGAATGAATGGAATCACATCATGGAGACGAAATGGCATACGTACATACGAGTGATAAAATCATTCCCATAATTGATGATTTTAATTTAAGTGAATGGTTTATAATATTTCATAATAAATTTAATTTTTTAATAATAAAATTATGATATTATTTCAATTATTATAACTATCCATGTAACTTGGTGATGAGTGACAGATTACACCATGATGTGGAGACAAAAAGTCGTACATATGCACGCGTTGTAATTTCATTTTTCATAGGATGGATTGAAATTGGAATATTGTTATTCCATAATAATGATAACAGCTTAATAAATAAGTGGTAATGTATTTATTACATTACAATGAATCAACTCATGAAGAGTAAGTAGATGATGAAATAAGTTTGAATGAATATGTAGTGGAGATTACCTTTTTTCGATGTGCTTCCTCTCAAAATCCTCTTATAGAACTAGAGTGGGACTTTAAAGAAGACAAAAACCTATAGAATGTAACTATGAATGTTAATAAGGTATAATGATTGGGTATTGTCATTTTTTAAAGCTCACGGTGGATTGAATTGGTGAGGGGGAGATTCCTTTTTATAATTGGGTTAAGGAGAACTTTTGGGATCTCCAAAAATATTAATTTCTAATATAATAAAAATCCATAAAAAACATCCGAAATATTTATATATTGAAAATGAGATGATATATGGTTATAATAGAAATAAATAGGTTTTAGAAACTAATTTAAGTCAATTTGAGCGATATAATTTTAATTAAAACCTAGTTATTCTATTTAATTTTTAACATGGGTAACAAGTACTTCTCCATTAAAATGTCGAAATATTTAATATTTCTTTTTATTTAAAAATTAAATAAAGAAATTATAAAATTTTAGAGCCTATTATTACTATTTTTTTACATTTTTTAATTAATTTTAAATTATTTAATAAAACCTTATTTTGATAAATATTCAATAGTTTCAAATTTGACGCTATTCAATAAATTGATTATTAAAATTTATATGAAATTTTTTTTTCTTTGAACCATATATTTTATTATATTTATTAGAGGTAAAATCATATAATAAATTATGTATACATATTAATAATCCCAAATTACAGTTATTTTATTACATTTAAAAACATTTATTTGTTATAATTATTAATAAAATAATTATTATATCAATTTTGTGTAATTATTTAATATACTTATTTCTTAAAAAAAATTAAAATTAAAATGATTTGTTGAGAATAAATCGACTATGTTTTTTTGTAATAATTTTAGTTGAATTTATATTCTATAAAATCCAACATTTTGACGGTTATAATTATTAAACAATGATTGTGAAAACTTCAACATCATTGTAAATTAAATAAAAGAAGTGTCACAATCTCTTCTATAAAACGCAAAATGGTCACTAACTCACATCTTGGATGGTTATGTTAGAATATCATAAACCGATAATATTTGGTAATGTTTTTGAGACTTTTATGGTTATTTAAATTTTGAAAAAAATTAGTTATTTGTAACTCATAAATTATTATTTTTTACATCATCAAACTATATATTTTTATAGTAATTATTTATTTCCAAAAAATAAAATTAAATTATCATGACAAAGAAAAAAAATAATATTTCCTTTGAGTACTTATAAGTTAATTTATCCCTTCTGTAAACTCATTTTAAAAATAATACAGTTATTAAAATTTGAGAAATACATATTTAAAATTCCTTTTAATGAAATTAAATTAAATGTCCTAATCTCATATAATTGGTTTAACAAGGACAAAATTTCTACAAAAATATGATTTAAGTCAAGAAAAATCATCCAATGATATTTTGAAAAGTGTTGGTGTAATTTTATTATAGTATTCTTACCCTTAATAACCCGATTTAACCTTTTACAGTATTGATAAGATTTACGAAATTTACTATTAATAATATCAAAAAATTTATTTAAATAATTTTGAAGAACTTATTCCAAATATGGAATCCATTCTTCAAAATTAAAAACATTTAAGTGGAAGTAAAAAATTTAAAATTAATCTCGTTTTCCGAATGAGAGAACGAGTTTTAATGTTTAAAACATTACAAAAGAATGAAATTTTTTGACATCTGAATTCAATATAAAATTAATTTGAAGCACATAAATTTAATTTAATTATATAAATATATTATTTTTAGACATTTAAACAATTATATAATTTAATTTTTCTATATAATTTTTTTTTATTAAAAAAATTGTTTTCAATTAAAATTTGTGTATTTTTATTATTCATCAAAATTTGAAAGTTATCAGAGAAATAATAAAATTTCATTCAAATTAAATTTTTATATCCCACCATCAAATAATATGTTTATGATTCATATTAATATTATTACTGTGTCAGAATATAAATTAAAAATGGGTTCTCCATTAAAAAGATGGATATTACCCTTTTGAAAAAATATATGATTTTATATTTCAAACAGAGTTTATTCATACCATATGACAAAAATATATACCAGATGAATATAAAAAATATTTAATTAAGTTAATACCATATATATTTCATTAATTTGATTTACTAATAGTAATTCACTCAATTTATTAAAACAAAATACAAATATATAGTTGATTTTTTTAATTAATAATTTCTAACAAATGACTTCTCCATACATTTTCAAATGTTAGTGATATTAATTATATCAAGCCTAAAATATAGGTTCGAGTGGTAATTTTAATCTACTGGTATCTAATTGTTCTTTTAAACACATGATTGTGTGAAATACATGCTATTGAAGAATAAAAATTATTTAATGGAGATAATTCATAAAAAAATCCCAGAGTTATATTATACAATTATTAAACTGAACTTCACAATTGTATTCTTAAATTGGATACATATATATGAGTATATATCACCCTCATATTATCCTCAACTTCCCCTGTGGCTTCCTCGAATTTGTCGTTCCGCCATAATAATCTAACCAAGCGAGTGGAATTCTTTTGCAGATGTTTTTCAATACGATCAAGAATCTCAATCGATTATTCTTCATAAGAAAGATCATGACCCAATGGTACAAATTCTAAGTTTAGTACATGTGAAGGATTAGGTATATACTTTCTCAAGAGAGATACATGGAACACATAATTAATTTGAGAGAAATTATTTTGATGTGCCAATCAGTAAGCTAACTTCTCTAAAAGGTACATAATTTTAGAAGAATAAATATACCTACGGCTCTAATTTCCCATATTTCCAAATATTATTACTATCTTCCAAGGAGATATTCATTGATACACTGTTCACCCACTTCAATCACTGGATCTCTTCTACATTTGTTAACATTAATTTTTTGTCATCTATGATATGATCTTATGGGTGGTTTAATAGAACAGACCTTTTCTACAATATTATCAACGACATCAGGTCCAAATAGCATTCATTCACTAACTTTATCCAATAAAGATGGATTTCAGTACTTCATTCCATATTAGGATTCATAAGGATAAATCTAAATACTACAGTGAAAGCTATTGTTTTATGGAAATTCCACAAAAGGTAGATTATGATCCAAAAACCCAATAAAATATGTAGATTACGCTCTCAAAATTACTTCTAATGATTGAATTGTACTCTCAGACAAGAATCTGTCTGTCGATGATAAAAAGTGTTGAAACATAAATCTATATCCATATCCTATTGATGACTTCACCAAAACATCATGGTAATCCTCATATCTCATTCATATATAATATAAAGTGGTACTACATGAAATCTTACAAATTACTTTAAATATATCATAGAAATCTGATCAAGAGAGAAATAACCTTTAAAAGAAATGAAGTGTGTCTACTTCATAATGTGATCAACCATAACTGATATAGTATTATATACTTTAGATTTTTTCATATGTAAGACGACAAAGTCCTTAGTGATTTTTCCCTTTTGCATTCTGGTATTGGTAATGATTGTAACACCCCTTTAGAATTTTTTCCAACAACCATAACTTGCCAACAAACCAAGAACTGAGAGTCATATTCAAGAACATATATTTTCATGCCATCCCACAAGAAATACTATTTCAGGTACCTATACATCTTTTTTATTGTAGGATGAAAAGAGAATTTATAACTATGTGCCTCATCAAGTAGATACTTATTTAATTCAACTATGGTCTGAAAATAAACTCAATTCATCCACATTATTATTCCATCACCATCACCATAGAATTCTGGAACATTTCTCACATACTTTAATAGTTGTACATTGTATTTCCTTTCCTCCCTAATCATCACTTGTATAGATGGTTGGATATTCAATTGAAAAATATAATATTTCTACCCTTAATTTAAAATTTCCATATCCATCCGTTACAAGTCAATAAATATATTATCTTTTTTGATCCATATCCTACATGTGGTAGGATGATCCTTTCAAATAAAATTATCTCTCAACTTGTTCACATTACGAAGGTAGTAATGTATTTAGAAGTCATATTAATTAATCAAATCCATTAATATTCATTGATGTATATTCATCTCATTTTGTTTGATTATATACTTTAACATTTTATGATTAGTATAAATATCACACCTTTTACCATAAAGATAATTCCACCATATCATTAGTGAAAATATTACCATAGTTATATCCAATTCATTAGTTGGGGTAATTTTCTTCATGAATTTTCAATTATAGAGAGGTATAATCTATCACCATATATTGTTTCATGAGAAAACTACCCAAAAAATTCTCAGATGCATCACTTTATATGAAAAACCTTTCATCACTACTAGGTAGTGTGAGCACTGGTCCACTAGCTAACCTTCTTTTTAGCTCTTTGAAATTTTCTTCACATTCCACCATCTACACGACCTTAACTCATTTATGAATAATCTTATAGAGTGGATTAGAAAACAATTAAAAATATTTCACATGCCCTCTATAATAAAAATCCAACCCATGATAAGTTCAAATCGTACATACCATTATTGGTCCCGACCAATTTTTAATAACTTTTATTTTCTATTGGATCCACAGATATCCCGTCTCTTGAGATTATGTGACCCAAAAATGAATATTTTTGATTCTTGAATTGACAATTGGTAAATTTATGAAAAATATTAGCTTTTATTAGGGTCTTTAAAACAATTCTCATGGGATATTCATTCCATTCATTTCATTTCGAATAGATAGGAATATCCTTTATAAAGACAACCACAAATTGATCTAGATTGACTATAAGTATTCTATTAATTAGATCCATCAATATAATAGATCCATTAGTAAGGCCAAAAGGCATCACTATAAATTTATAATTTCCATACAATTTACAGAATGTCGTCTTCAGTATATCCACCTTATTGACCCTTAATTGAAGATATCATGAACGAAGATCAATATTGGAAAAGTATTGAGCTCCATGTAGTTAGTTGAATATCTCATTAATTAGGTGAATATGATATTTGTTTTTGATACTGATATTTTTATGTTCTTGATAATAAATATCGAGTCTATTGACTAATATTTATTGTTAACAAAAAAAAACAAGTTCTCCCAAAGGTGATACACTAGGGCGTATGAATCCCTTGTCATGATTATATTGAAGTTGCTTCACTAATTCTTTCAACTCAATTGGGGATATTCTATATGTTGTCTTTGAAATTGGAATAGAAGCTGGTTTGAGTTCTATTGAAAATCAAGATCATGATTCTATGGAAGACCTAGTAATTATTCTTGAAAGAAACTATCAAACTTATGTATTGTGGATGTGTTCTTAATTGTGAGTTTCTCCCCATCCATTTTAGATAGAAAACCATCATTTATAGGGATCATGAATGGTAAGACAAATTAAATTTCTATTGGAATGTTATATTCTTCATTTAATCAATATATAATCACAGATTGATCTTTAATATTAAATGTGACTTCACATTCATTGAAATTTATATGAGATCCATCTAGTTAATGGTAACTCATGCCAACAATCAAATCAAACTCTATTATTGGAACCATCATAAGACTTGAGGTGACCATATTCTCACAAACATCGAACGGTGAAGAATTATAAACATTTTAGGTGACCATTGTTTCATTAAGTGTTTTTAAAACTAACTCAATATATAATTAATGAGGTAATATAGGGATGACCATAGAAAATTATTTAGAAATGAATGAGTGTATGATACAGAATCAAATAAAATATTTTATACTTCATAGTGGATGGTAAGTGTACCTTTCACCACATCGTTATTTTACTCCACATCACAAATAGTTCTCGCATGTCGCAAGACTTTGTCATTGTCCTTAAGAGTTTTCTGACATCAATCTTCATAAAATCCCCTTGGATTAAAGAATTAATTGGTATAACGCCCCCATTTACTAGAACCTATATCATTGAAGTGTATGAGGTTCATTCAGTGTAGAATTTTCTCTATTTGCATCATTAAACATATTTTTTCCATCACTTTGTCATTCAACTACCAAATAAAATTATTTTCCACAGTTAAAAAATTTACAAGTACCTTTAATAAAATATCATCCATGTTTTATTCCATACTTTTAGATTAAGGTAAATCTAATCCTCTTTTCAATGCGATCATTAGATATTTCTTTGATTTCCTTTTTTCTATTATGATCATCCATATGACATATGGGTTACTCAAACCTCCATCTCTACCTTGAGGGAACATAAAATGATTTATTTATATCTATTAAAGTCCCTTATAGATAATTATCTTAGAGATACGTAGTTTTAAGACACTAATGAATCAATCAATTTTACTTTCAATTTGGAAAATAATTAAATAACAATACCTGGGACGTCATTTCATATTTGTTTTGTAGGTACTAATAGATTCATCTTTTGTTTGGTTGAGTTCATGGACCTCATTCCCCATCGTTGTTCAAAGAATACAAGGAAGTTACATATTGAAAATTATGTTCTTGAAGTCATCCCATTCGGTAGATTCAATTTCATCAATTTTAATCATATTCTTGATAAAATTCCACCATTGATAAGCTTCACCATCAAAATTAATTACTGATAAGATGAAGATATCATTTTTTAAACATTGGATAAATGAATTTAACTTTTTATTTATACTGATCCATTTTTTATCCATAGTTGATTTGAAGACACGCTGAAAGAAGGTGGACTCTGGATCATGAATGACTCAATATAATGGTGTTCCCTCCTTTTCCTATTTTTATGTTTGGAATGATACATAGATTGATAATATTTTGTGAGAATAATTACATGATTTTTCATTCCATCTCCCATAACATTTGGTTTCTCAGGAGTATAATCATTTCATTTCCCTTCGCATTCAGTATTTACACGGTTCCTTCGGGTTCCAACAATTGAATAAAACTGAGAATAATAACGTGAGAAACAGTTATCAATAAGTAAATATAACATAATCAAGAATAAAAATTAAATTTAGGAAACATTAGTTTTTATACTATGTTATTAAAGATAATTTATAAACCAGTAGGATTGTAACCTATACATTGATATATCCTAAGGATTCTTACTAAGGTTTTATCATCCTATAATCAAAAGGTTAATTATAACTTTCCTCTGATACAAATTATAATAACCCATAAATTATATAAATTTATATTAATTTAAAGTTAAATAATTTTTATTAAAAAATATAAAAAATCCATGACATTACCATATATGTATAATGTCTTTAGAAATAAGGAAATGTATACAACTGGCTCTTATGTCATCTTCATTATCTCACACTTATTTCATCATAACTAGACCCCATTATGACATATATTACTTAATACTCTTTTTTATGACATGTGGAAAAGATAAATATGAATGGTTGATGTCTGATTCTCTTTAAGGTTAAATAACATAGATATCAATAATATAATAATCATAAGATGAAAGAAAAAAATATTTGAAAATATTATCCTGCATATGAATGATCGTGATATCAAGCCATGTGATAAATTGTAAATGATCATAAAAATAAATGAACGTAATCCCAAAATTCATAGCATAATACATGATGTTTTGGGGCATACACATAAATATATAAAATCATTTCATATTATTAAAGGCTCATTTCTAAGACAATCTGTAACACCTCGAGATTTTATGAAAAATATTCTTTTTAATTTCATTAATGTCTTGTGTTGTACGCTACACTAAAAGGAGCTTTCACAACACGCATCCTTGACTTGCCTTGCATTACACACAATCACGACCATCCTCGATAGCGTGTGTAGTACGCAATAACGAGTTTCACTAAACAACAATATGCTATTAAAATATTATTAAAACTAGCCGTTATGAATAGTAATAACCCCTTTTTGAAATTTTTTAAATTTTATTTTTCAAAAATGACTTCATTTTTGGATTCGGAATATCGAAATTATCTTAGGGTGAAAATTTTGGTACTTTTCAGATAACTTTCATTTTCTGATGAATAGTGAAAATTAATAAATTTTAATTAAAAACAACCTTTTTAATCGAAATAATTAATAGCTATAAATTATTAATTTTCTTGGTTTTATAGTATATTTAGAATATATGTTTACATTTTAATACAATTTTGGTCATTGGATGTAATTTCACATTTAAACCAGACATAAACAAGAGTCAATCTTTTGATAGTTATTATCTCTTAAGAACACCCTATTTGTTTAGACGGCGGGAATTAATTTTTAAATTAATTAATGCAACTGATATATTTTTAATTTGGTAAAATAGATATCATTTTTGAGTTCATAGTATTAAATATATATTAGGCCTAATTTTTGGTATTTTTCTAGAAACTTTCATTTTTTGATGAATAGTGAAACCACTAAGTGGTAGTTAGAAAAAAATGAATTTTTCATAAAACTTAATTTTACCGCTTCTGTGAGTGGAATTTCAAAAATCCGAGAGACATGGTTGATGTCAGTAAGTAAAATTTGGTTCAATGAGATAAAAATAATTTTTGGTGAATAGTGACTTTTTACTTTTTTTACCACGGTTAAAAGTAAATAGGGTAATTAAGGGTAAAAATGATATAATTATTACCCTAAAACATGTACTAATTCTATTGGATAAGTGGAATTAGACCAAAAACAACCTTAGGAATAAAATATGACCATTTAGGCCCACTTGGATTAGATTAGGATATTTATTATTAATTTATTTAAAAAGGGTTAAAATAGTTAAAATCAAAGTTTAATAAGTAAATAATTTTTAATATAGGGTTATACATAAGATAAATTCAACTATAAATATTCATTAGAAATATAAAAAGATTCCCTACATAATGGTATTTTATTTGTAATTTTATACATTAAATATTTTAATTTATTTATGACACAATGATGATGGAGTAATTATCTTATTAATGAAATATTGACATAATTGATGTTATAAATACCCAAATAAACGTAAATTGAGACTTTTGATGAATAAAACTATTTTAATAGGTTAATATGACATGTTATTATTGATTTTATAAACTTTTTTCGAACTAATCATTATGTTATAATTTCCACAAAAATAAGTTACAAAATAGTGTAAAAAATGACATAAAATAGTTTTTAAAACTAATATTATTTTATTAATTATTATATTATTCATAAAAATATAATATTCGGCCAAATGACTTAGATAAGGTTATATATATTAATAATAAACAACTTGGGGTTCTTTTGGCTTGTTATAGTATGTTTATTAACCTTATAGTGTAAGAACACAAAAAGACAAGGTAAAAGTAAAATTATCTAACTTAAAGTTAAAACTAAATGATAAGGTTAAAATATTAAACTAAACTTGTCCAAATTTTATTGGATGAAATTATTTCTACCCATACCCACATTAGCTTCGAAATAACTCAATTTGGAGCTATTTAAAACCGAATTTGGCTTTATAATAAAATAATATTTTTAGTTTTTCCAAAGGAGCCTCTCTCCTCCCTTATAAAAGGGCACCTCCTCCCTCTCTTCCTCACACCACATTGAGCCTTCAATCTCGGAAAAACTCTGCCAAATTACTTTCTCCACTTCCCTAGAAACATCCTAGAGGTCCTGGTCTTCTTCAAATACCAATTTTAGTTCCCTAAGAGGAGGACTCAAAGAGGCGCTTCAAAGAAGAGGTAATGTCCGTTACCGATTCTTTCAACTTTATTCCTTCTTCCACTTCTTCTTATTAAGTTGTTTCATTATGAAGTAATGACATAAGTATCACTAATACACTAATATGTTATTATAATTATGATGCAACCCTATTTCACCATCTATCCAGCCTACGGAAAACAAAATCACCGCGCGTGCGTACGTATGGAATACCGTGTCCACGCCGTGGTGTAATCTATTTTCCACCACCACCTTACTTGGATTGGTATAATGGTGTAAATAATAACTATATATGATTATTGTAAAGAGATATTGATTCTGAAATAATATACATACACTCTAATAGAATTCCACGATCATGAGAACGATATCATCGCTCGTGCGTACGTACGGACTACCATCTCTACGACGCGATGAGATTCATTCTCCACGTTAACCATTTATGAATGATTATAAAGTATATATAATAAGTAATCATGAAATATATTAAATAATAATGATACTGGATTTATGTGTATATATAAGTCATCTACTTAATTCTATTCAACTCAATAAGGAAACGAAAACAGCGTTCATGCATACGTACGGCCTACCGTCTCCATGAACGGTGTATTTCATTCCATTTACTGGTCTATTTTATATATTTATATTCTGAAAATATATTATATATAAATCATTTATTATATTCTATAATTATGTAATCATGATCTAAGTAATCATATGAATAATTACAAGTCAAAACACGGACGACAAATGAAACGATTTTACCCAAAACACTCTTTAACATGGAATTTACAAAAGAACGGGTAATATAAAGTCATAAGTGAACCATATATGATATCATAACAATGAGTATGATTCTAGAATAATTCAATGACATTATTTAAATCATTATACAGGAGTTTTGGACACTTACAATGAAAATCAGACATAAGGTAAGGGAAAATATCACAATATCATTTTTATCCGAGATTGTTTATAATTTGGTATTTACTGGGGTGTATTTTATCGTCCACATCCATGTTTCCTCAATATTTAATATTTATATCTTTCTACAATAGTTTATATCCAATTTTACCCTTTAGTGAGTTTTTAGTAAAAGATATGAAATGAATCTTTTGTCGTTTTTCATACGAGGTACTTTTTGACTTTTCCGAAAAAATTACGGGAAGAATGTTTTTTTAACTTATACGACATGAATGGATTTTTAAAAAATTATTTCCAAGAAGCTTCCTTCACATGTTATCAAGTTTATTTTTAATCAAATTCTTTTAGTTTATAATTGTATGACATGTTAAGA
The DNA here is from genome assembly GCA_963277665.1 of Viscum album. NCBI lineage: Eukaryota > Viridiplantae > Streptophyta > Magnoliopsida > Santalales > Viscaceae > Viscum > Viscum album. The sequence goes on from OY728146.1 coordinate 1,805,951,989, forward strand.
AAGAAAAAGTGTTTTTGAAGTAGAAAGGATATTTTCCTCAAGAATGGAGTTCAAGAGTTTTATGAAAATTATTTTCCATCTCAGATAATATAGGGTTTTATTTCTATCCCTATTATTAAATGGATTTGATTATGTTGTGATGGAAATATTTTTATGAATTCCTTTATCTTGTATGAATTGTTTTATGATGTCATGATGTTTAAGAATCTCATTTTTATTACATGGGTTATGCAATGATGTATGATTTATGATTTTGTGGCACACATAAGAATGGTATCATTATGAGATGGGTGGGACCTATATCTCCCTCCAATGCATTGGGTAAAGATTTTATATCTCATGAGATAAACATGGCCGGAATGGCAGGTTAAACCGGTTCAGTGAAACAGGACTGAAACGAGGAGTGAACTCGGTTCAGAAATGGACTTTGTCCACTAAGATAGTCTTGGCAATGAGTCTTGACTAATAAGAAATGATTCTCTATGATTATGTGTGTATGCCACAAAGTTTCATGTTTTAAGTTATTATTATTGGGATTACATTTCACTACTATTATTTATCCCATGTTATGATATTATGATCTCTTTTGCAGGTTAAGATTTCAAAAATGTTATGTTCTTATGAATATGATGTGATTGATATTTCTTTTGTTTACCCTTACTGAGCATTTGAGAACACCATTTTATGTTTTCTTTTCCCCAGGATATAAAGAAAAGATTTAGGTAAAAAAATGGGAGATCTTTATGGGAGATGTTGAAGATCTTTCACCATGATTAGAAGATTATATTCTGTGTTTCCAAAGACACTAAACAATTACGGTCCTTGTGTGTGTTTTTGTTATGTACTAAGTCTTCCACAAAAGTAATGTAATGTCCATGTACGCTAAGCTTAGGTTCTCTACCGTTGGTATCTGAGGAAAGGTTTAGTCAAACTTTGGAAACTAGGATGCGAGAATATTAGTGAGATCCCTATAGATATTTATAAGGTATGTATAGAGATTTACCTAAGGATAGTTATAATTATAGGTTATAGTACTAGAAATATGGTAACCTAAGATGTTAGATATTGAAGGTACTCCCCCTTTATTATGTTGTTTTCCCTAGCGTGATTTTTTCCTCTCAAACTATTATTTTTGGGTTTTAGACGATGACTGGAACCCGAAGGAACCGTGTTGATCAATGTAATGGAACATGCAATGATTGTCCTCCTGAACAAACTAATGATATGGGAGATGGAGTTGAAAATCTTATTGCTATACTTAAACATGGTATGAATCATTCTGGACTTCTAAATGAGTAGAGAAGGGAACAATATTCTATTGAGTCCTTCATGAGGCAACGTCTACCTTCTTTCAGTGGGTCTTATGATCCACTTGTTTCTGAACAATGGATCATTACCACTGAAAAGATATTTTCAGTTCTTCAATGTTCTGAACATGATAAAGTCATCTTAGTAGTATATCATTTGAATAGTGATGCTGATCAATGGTGGAATCTTATCAAGAATACGAGGCCATGAGATGAAATTGGGTCCATGTAATGGGATGAGTTTAAGAACATATTTTTCAATAAGTACTTCCGTCGTATTCTTCGAACAAAGATGAAGAAGGAGTTTCTTGAACTAAAGAAAAAGGATGATGAATCTGTTGGTATATACGAAGCGAATTTTACAAGGCTTGCAAGGTATGCATCTGGATTTATTATCCAACCTGAAAGTAAAGTTGATCGATTCTTTAGTGGCATAAAACCAAATCTTCCAAGGGAATTAACTATAAGAGACATCAGTAGTTATGAAGAAATTGTGCGTTGTTCTATCAAGGTAGAAATGGAAGTTGGTGTTACATATCCATCTCATAGTTTTGACAAGAAACGAAAGATGGAGTTCAAGGTGAAATCTCAGAATAATGGTGATAAGAAGTTGAATGTTTCCTTATGCTCAAAGTGTGGAAAGAAGCATGGTGGAGATTGTCTAAAAGGGACTAGAAAATTTTCTATGTGTGGAAAATAAGGTCATCGAGCAGCTGAGTGGAGAAGTAATGGAAAAAGGGTTTATAATGATGTGAATAAAGAAAAAACTGCAGAGAACACACCACCAGCACTTCAATTCTTCAAGTGCAAGGAAATGGAGCATTATGCTAATAAATTCCATAATCCAAGGGTTAGGGATGATCGACATGAACAACCACTTTAGGAAAAGGATGAAGGGAAGTCACATGCGATCACTATTGGCGATGTTGAATATGACAATGATGTGGTGGAATGATTAAGTGTTTATATAATGGGATTCCAAAATAATGATGTATATAGTATTGTAAGATATTGTAATATTTATGTATTGGTCTATTGTGGTTTTCAATAATTTTATGGTACCGGTAACCATGGAAAGTGATTGAGATATTTTTGGTAAGTAGATGATATGCGCATAATTAATGGATAATAATATAATGATATGTTTGATTGTATTCATGAGCTCATGATTGATATAAGGACTAAGTGACATCATGGTTTGAGTATAACAAATTTTGAGAATTTTGGTTTGTGGAAAGTGTTAACTTTTAACTGCATTCATGTTTTCACTAAGGTTCAATGGGTATTCATTATTCAAGAGAATACATGATTAAGGTACTCACATGTTTGTAATTTGACCAACAAGATATATCTTATGATATATGGGGGATAAATGATGGCATTCATATGATTGTCAGGTGACATTTCAAGTAATCATTTTTTATACTATGAGCTTGGACCGAAGTATTTTAGATAAGCCTAAAGATTGGAATGGATTATGTTGGAAATAAGTTAGGATAGTAGTTTTTAGATATTATTGATGGGATGTTATATTAATATAGATTTAGAAAAAAGACAACCTGTAGGTCAGTTGACATCCCATCACGTCAGACAAGGCTGTGGGAATTGAACCCACAACCAAAGTGTGACTGGCCTTTATTGCCTACCACTGGCCTACAGGAAGTCGTTGTTTAGTAGAAACTAGTATTATTATATTAAGAAGTATGAAATATGAAGTATAAGTCCATTTTAGGAACCATATATGATTAATCTCACTATAGATGGACTTACGTATTTTTTGATAACTTTTTAATCCTTTTGTTTGAGATAGATGGAATGACCCCTCATTCTATCACATGATCTTCTAACACATCACGAATGAAAATTTCAACTTCACTTCTTAAAGAGATGAAGTGGAAATTGTCCAAAGAATGACTAACGGTGAGACTATACCAAAATCATGAAAGTATTTATTCTAATTCCAATCTCATCAACTTTAGGGAAATGATCTTGAAAACCAAAAATGTTTTCCTAGTGCTCTTATATCTGATGAACCAGATGGTACCTTATATCATCACAAATTTATGGCTTTGTGATTGCTGGCTTTTCCATAGCCTTGTTCTCTACCACTCTCCATCAGAACATGATGGTTAGATTTCTTTTCTATATCCATATTTTCACCAATGTGGAAACCCAGTGATTAGTTTATTTGGGTAACCGTTACGTTTCATACTTATGTTTTTAAAGATTGGTTTTGGTATTCCTTTTTACGATGTGGGTTTCTATTAATGAAACTTTCGAGTAGTAAACCATTTATAACCCCAACGAATTTCGAGGGAGAAATTCATTTTAAGGGGGGTAGAATGTAACACCCCGAGATTTTATGAAAAATATTCTTTTTAATTTCATAAATTTCTTATGTGGTACGCTACACTAAAAGGATCTTGCACAACACGCATCCTTGACTTTCCTTTCATTACACGTAATTGCGACCTTCCCCGATAGCGTGTGTAGTACGCAATAACGAGTTTCACTAAACAAAAATATGATATTAAAATATTATTAAAACTAGCTGTTATGAATAGTAATAAACACTTTTTGAAATTTCTTAAATTTTTATTTTTCAAAAGTGACTTCATTTTTGGATTCGGAATATCGAAATTAGCTTAGGGTGAAATTTTGGTACTTTTCGAATAACTTTCATTTTCTAATGAATAGTGAAAATTACTAAATTTTAATTAAAAACAACATTTTTAACCAAAATAATTAATAGTGATAAATTATTAATTTGAGTGGTTTTAATATATATTTAGAATATATTTTTACAACTTAATTCAATGTTGGTCATTGGATGTAATTTCACATTTAAACCAGACATAAACAAGTGTCAATCTTTTGATAATATTATATCTTAAGAACACGCTATTTGTTTAGACGACATTAATTAATTTTTAAATTAATTAATGCAACTAATATGTTTTGAATTTTGTAAAATAGACATCATTTTTGAGCTCATAATATCAAATATATATTAGGCCTAATTTGTAACGCCCCGACCCCAGCTACCCAAAGTCGGTGCATTACTTCATAACAATGGCATGATCACAAAAGATCAAGTCTCGAAAGACCAATTAGTTTAGTATACTTGGAAACACTAGATACATTCATAAATGTTACATTACATCATAAAGTGAAAAAATACAATAAAAAAGTCTCCATAGACCATACTCATATCCTCTCCTGAAAATCCCTGCAGGTCATTCATAAAATACTTCTTCACATCCTGGAAAAATATTAAAACATTGAAAGGGGTGAGCTCAGATGCTCAGTAAGGATAAGAATATTGCGGAAGCTTTTATAAATAAACATAAACATTTAAGGCAATGTATAACTAAAAAAAATACTCTTAAACATGAACTTCAACATAATATGGAAAAAGTAAAATGAGATAATGTCATTCACTTCTTCACATGGATATTCTACTGGTCGAATAATCACATGAAATATCAATAACCACTTTCATAATGAGGGAATGTATAATGCCAGACATTCTGCAACATTTTGTCAAGGCCTCGGCCAAGACGTCTAAAATGATTAAGGCCTCGGCCAAAACCATAAATCAAATTGGGAAAGGGCCTCGGCCAAATCCACGTCTAGTTGTCTCATGAGACCTACCGATGCATCGAGGAGCTATAGCGGGCTCCACCCGTCACTTATTAAGTCCAATACATTCCTTATACGAATAGGTTTAAACATATCATAAACCATAACATAATCATATCACATAAAACATGAATAAAGGAAACATAAAATTTCCATATTTCAATCACAAGAGATCAATACAACACATTGATATAATAAAAATGCTTTCAAAACCATTTTCAATACCAAAATAAAAGAATGTTAAAACTTTGTATTTATTTTTCATTAAAAAAATGATGGCTTGTAGAGGAAGCCGAAACTAAAATAATGGTCACGAAGGCGGAGAAGTCGTTGTCACCGCATAAGTATGGAAATAAAAACATTCCCTTTTGTCGTTTAGCAAAACACATCGTATAAAAAAGATTTCTTTTGAATAAACGTAAAAGTCAAAGGGGTTTATACACCGTATAAAAGAAAGTTGTGTATAAAACCAAATATGCCTCAATGAATGGGGATTGAGACGAAGTCCTCAAAAAGATAATTTTTAAAATAAAATATATCTATTATGTGTATTCACTATAAGTACACATAAATAATGTAAAAATACAAGATAGGACATAATAATATCATGACATAATTTGAAAGTAGGAGATTAACCCAAAGAATAGAAATTGGGTTAAGAAGTTCCCTTACCTCTTGTCCGACTTGACTCAACCATTCTTTAACCTCCTGAATAATAAACTAGAGTAAATATCTGCATTATTAAAAACTATTTTCAATTTCATTATCCTTTTTATATCACTTATTACAATTTTATGAACATTATGTAATTATTTAAGTTAATAACGGTCGTTTTGTCGATCTTTGGTACTTGAGTCAACAATAAACTTCTTATAATTACGAGTTGTTAATGTGATGAAATATCCATTATATCCAGAATTATATTCATGATGTAGATATCATATATATCATATATATCCAGTATATACATTCATTCATAATATTACGTAACATTTGGAGGAAAGAAATGAAATGCACCGTTCATGGAGACGGTAATCCGTACATACGCATGAACGCTACTTTCATTTATATTTAATATTTAATGGAATGAAATCATAATTATATAAATTTAAAATATAATTCCAGTATAATATACCATTTACTCCATCCTTTATACATCCCACATATGGTATTAACGATTCAAATCACTTTGAGGGGGCGGTAGTCCACACTTCCTAAAATGAAAATATCGCGTTTACCCATAATGGAAACCATAAAGGTATGCCATAAATGAAAAATACAAAACCATAAGTAAAACAAAAACATAATATATATCATATATAAAAATATGGTCATCATAATGACCACCATTAGAGGTGTTATATGAGTTTTGAACAATCATCGTTTCGTGAGGCAGAAATTCGCCATCCACAGAAACAGTAAGTTCTTTAACCATTATATGTTGGTGTGTGTAAGTGTAGGTCTATTCCTTCTTATAACAACATCCTAATATATTGAGGATACTTTTTATGTTCCAAAAGAAATGAATAAAAAGATTTATGGGGTTGGAGAAGAAAAATAAAACAAAACAACATTAGAGAAGACATTACCTCAAAATCGGGTAACTCTTTTTGATTTGAGCCAAAGGCTTCCTTGGGAAGAGTTCTGCCCAAAGTGAGGCTTCTATAAGTAATAGGGGGACGTTGGGAGAGTATTTGGGAAGAGGTTGGCCGAGCCAAATTGTTTGAAAGTGTGAATGAGGTGGTAGAAGTGGGGGCCTTTTATAAGAGGAGAGGAGGGGCACTCTTGCAAAGTAAGGAAAGTTTACATTATTATACAATGATTTTCGGATACTAAAGGTCCCACACTTATATAATTCGTGGTTAAAAAGATAAGGGTTCTAAATATACCCATCCAATAGTCTTTGGACATGTTTAAGCCTTGGATTGTACATTATCTGTTCATTTTATTAAAATCGTTAAATAATGAGGTCATCACTCCATCATAATAGTGTCATAAATAATTTAATTTATTTAATGTCTAAAAATTATAAAAAAATAATAGGATGTAGGAAATATTTTTAGCTTTCCAATGACTATTTATAGTCAAAAAGATGACTTGTATAACCTCATGTAAAAATTGTTTTAGTAAAACACATAATGTTTGTGTCATTTTTTACTTTAACATTAAATAAAAGGTATTTATGTCATTTTCCAACTAATGTGGCTCTATGGGGTCCCCAAGTTGACCCATGGATTGTATTGGTCGGCCATGGCACATCCAATTAGGTTAGTACATGTTTCAAGCTCATCTCATATTATTAAAACATTATTTGTAGCTTAAACTACACTAATTACCTCTAATCGCGATTAAGAACTTAAAAGTTACTATTCACCAAAAATTATTTTAATCTCATTGAACCAAATTTTAATTCTTAATGACAACCATGTATGTTGGTTTTTTGAAAATCAAATCACAGAAGTGTTAATATTTCATTTAAACGAAAAATCAGTTATTTAACTACCACTTAGTGGTTTCACTATTCATCAAAAATTGAAGTTTTTTAAAACAATGCCAAAATTTCACCCTAAGAAACAATTGATATTCCAAATTCAAAAATGATGTCTATTTTACAAAATTCCAAACATATATGTTTCATTAATTAATTTTATAATTAATTCCCGCTATCACAACAAATAGCGTGTTTTTAAGAAACAATTTATATCAAAAGATTGGCAATTGTTTATGTTCAATTTCAACGTTAAATTAATTATAATGACCACCATTGGATAAAATGGTAAAAATATATTCTAATTATACTTTAAAACCACTAAATAGTATAATTTATCACTATAAATTATTTTGATTAAAAAATTTGTTTCTAAGTATTTTTCACTATTCATAAAAAATTAGAAGTTCTCAGAAAAATACCAAAAATTCAACATAGGCTAATTTCGATATTCCGAATCCAAAAATGAAGTTCATTTTGAAATATAAAATTTCTATAATTTTAAAAAGTGGTTATTACTATTCATAACGGCTACTTTGATTAGTTGCGGTGTTTTAGAACTCGAAGTTGCGTACAATGCAAGCTATTGCATTATTGAATGAGAAGCGTATTGTGGAAGCTCGAGGTGTTACATTCTCCCCTCCTTCAATAAATTGCGTCCTCGCAATTTGAAATTTTTCTTGGAAAATAAAAGGTTGAAAATAGAAAATACCTTTGTGGAAAACCCACATCAGAAATAAGGTTAATAAAATTTAGCCTTAATAAGAGGGAAATGGAAATAAGAAAGTCACCACAAAATTATGATCTCGATAAGGAGAACATTGGTGGCAATTAGAGACATATAATTGGAGTAAAACGTAAATATTTTCAGGGAGTGATTGAGGTCATCAATAACAATCAACTGTCAAATTGAGGGCCTCAAATCCTTCAATCTATGTTGATTTAAAATATCATCAGTTCAACAAGACATAAGGTATTAGCATAACACATTTTGTTGTTTTAATATCTCTTTACTAAATTTTAAGAATTAATTTATTCATTGAATAAGAGATAGGTATATATATATTTATGCTTGACAATTAGAGTTTCTGCCTTCAACTCATCTTTCACTCAAAAAGATAATATAACTCAAAAATATTATACTTATCCTAATTGTATAAGGTTCCAAATGTTAACACATAACATTTAGATTAGTAAAATTATTTTTTAATAACCAGGGACTTCCTGTAGGCTATTGGTAGGAAATAAAGGCATGTCACACTATGGTTGTGGGTTCGATTCCTGCACCTTTGTCCGATGCGACGGGTTATGCCCCACCCTGCAGGTTTTTCTTTTCCTAAAACTATAGTATCATAATATTCCAAAAATAATCTTCATAAATTTTTTAACCTTAAACAATACTATCCAAAGATCAACTTAATCCACTCCAACCTTTATAGTTATCCAAAATACCTCTGTCCAAACTTTCTATAAAAGGTATCTTAATTCCAAAATCAATTTATCAGATTCTCCAAACAAAGTAAAGTTTCTCTTATTGTCACATACTAAATATATGATTACCTTCATCATATTAAATCCTTATTGAAAACAACAAGTACTGTTGTACAATCACATTATCCTTATTACCAGAATATAATCCATGAGTCCAAAAGCACCAATACATTAGTTATTCTGCTTCAACTGTAGTAACAGCATAAGATTTTCCTTGATCCCTTGGCCTTTTATGAGGTAAGTTTCCATGACGCTTAAGACATTCATTTGGATAATGCCCCATTTCCCTACAATTGTAGCATTCAACATTGATAGCCTCTTTCTTTCCCTTAAAATCATGCGCCTGGTGACCTTTTTCCCCACAATTATAACAACATCCTCTTCCTTTTAGTCAAGTAACAGGGTGATTCTTCCCACAATTATCACATAATGTAAAATCCTTCTTTCCCTTTGTCCCTTTATTTGTCTCTTGTTCCACCGTTCTCTTCTTCTCTTGCTTTACTTTGTTGTCATAAGACTTAGAGAATTCATTTTCTGTCTTGATAGCACATGAGACAATATCTTCATATGACGAGAAGGATTGTTAGACTAATGTTCGACGGAGAAATGGTTTTAACCCATCAAAGAAATGATCTATCTTACTCCTTGTGTTACGTATATAATCTGCAGCATGCCTCGCTATCCTTGTAATGTTGGCCTCATACTTTGGGACATTCTCATCCTCCTTTTGTCTCAGACTCAACAATTGTATTTCCATATCTTCTCGATGGTCATGAAGATAGTATTTTTCTAGGAAAATCTCTTTGAACTCCCTCCATTCCATATTTGATACATCATCATCTTCCTTTGTATTTTGAATCAATGGCCACCATTGATCGGCATCTCCAATGAGGCGGTAAACTGCCATGATAACCTTCTCCCTTTCGTTACTCCCCAAGGCGTGGAATATTATGTCTAAGGAGTTTATCCATTTCTCAGCTACTAACAGATTTGTACCCCCAATAAATGTTAGTTGTTTTTGCCTCATGAAGCGGTCTAACATTGATCATTCACGTTGCGGATCAGGGTGCTCCATACGAGTAAGGTTATTATTCATAACCTGAGTGAGTTGTCCCAGTATGGTAATAAGTTGATCAGCACGAGTTGTATCTCTAGATCCACAATAATTATCTTGAGCAGGAGGGAAATCCCTACACGGAGTGCATGCATTGATACAGTTTCCATTCCTTCCACAAGGCGCCATTTCTAAACAATGGCATAAACTAGATTAGTTTAAGAATTAAAATACATAATTCCATATTTGTAAAACACTTTACATAAATTGAAATATTTATGGATATAATCATAAAAGGGAATGTTTTCTATGAGGAAGTATATAATCATAACCCTTCATAGTGGTTTGTAAAGAAAATGAGAATTATCCTAAGCATATCCCCCGGAAGTGTCGTAACCAAGAGTGCCGCAAGGCCCGTTGTCGTGCACCAGTTCTCGTTCGAGTCTAGCTCAAAGCGGTGTTTTTGGGTATTACCCCTAGGTACATCTGTGCTAGAGCTGCCTCTACCTGCTCGTATCCAGATAGGGATTTATTGATCAGAAAACTCACAAAATCTCTATAATACCAAAATTCTAGGAAGTTCTTCTATACTAATCCTTAAAGTCTATCTTCGGGCTATGTTCTCTAATTAGAGTTTATCTAAATCTATCTTCCAAGGTTAGTACTAAACTGCCTCTGATACCAACTGTAACGCCCCGACCCCAGCTACCCAGAGTCGGTGCATTACTTCGTAACATAGGCATGATCACAAAAGATCGAGTCTCGAAAGACTGATTAGTTTAGTAGCATTGGAAACACTAGATACATTCATAAACGTTACATTACATCATAAAGTGAAAAACTACAATAACAAAGTCTCCATAGACCACACTCATATCCTCTTCTGACAATCCCTGCAGGTCATTCATAAAATACTTCATCACATCCTGGAAAAATATTAAAACATTGAAAGGGGTGAGCTCAGATTTTCAGTAAGGATAACAATATTGCGGAAGCTTTTATAAATAAACATAAACATTTAAAGAAATGTATAACTAAAACAAAAGACTTTTAAACATGAACTTCAACATAATATGGAAAAAGTAAAATGAGATAATGCCATTCACTTCTTCACATGGATATTCTACTGGTCGAATAATCAAATGCAATATCAATAACCACTTTCATAATGAGGGAATGTATAATTCCAGACATTCTGAAACATTTTGTCAAGGCCTCGGCCAAGACGTCTAAAATGATTAAGGCCTCGGCCAAAACCATAAATCAAATTGGGAAAGGGCCTCGGCCAATTCCACATCTAGTTGTCTCATGAGACCTACCGATGCATCAAGGAGCTATAGCGGGCTCCACCAGTCACTTATTAAGTCCAATACATTCCTCATATGAATAGGTTTAAACATATCATAAACCATAACATAATCGTATCAAATAAAACATGCATAAAGGAAACATAACATTTCCACATTTTAATCACAATATATCAATACAACAAATTGATATAATAAAAATGCTTTCAAAACCATTTTCAATACCAAATTAAAAGAAAGTTAAAACTTTGTATTTATTTTGCATTAAACAAATGATGGCTTGTAGAGGAAGCCGAAACTCAAATAATGGTCACGGCGGCAGAGAAGTCGTTGTCGCCACATAAGTATGGAAAGAAAAACATTCCCTTTTGTCGTTTAGCAAAACGCTTCGTATAAAAAGGATTCCTTTGAATTAACGTAAAAGTCAAAGGGGTTTATACACCGTATAAAAGATAGTTGTGTATAAAACCAAATATGCCTCAATGAAAGGGGATTGAGACGAAGTCCCTAAAAAGATCATTTTTAAAATAAAATAGATCTATTATGTGTATTCACTATAAGTACACATAAATAATGTAAAAATACAAGATAGGACATAATAATATCATGACATAATTTGAAAGTAGGATATTGACCCAAAGAATAGAAATTGGGTTAAGAAGTTCCCTTACCTCGTGTCCGACTTGACTCAACCGTTCTTTAATCTCCTGAATAATAAACTAGAGTTAATATCTACCTTATTAAGAACCATTTTCAATTTCATTATCCTTTTTATATCACTTATTACAATTTTATGAACATTATATAATTATTTAAGTTAATAACGGGCGTTTTGTCGATCTTTGGTACTTGAGTCAACAATAAACTTCTTATAATTACGAGTTGTTAATGTGATGAAATATCCATTATATCCAGAATTATATTCATGATGTAGATATCATATATATCATATATATCCAGTATATACATTCATTCATAATATTACGTAACATTTGGAGGTAAGAAATGAAATGCACCGTTCATGGAGACGGTAAGTCGTACGTACGCATGAACGCTACTTTCATTTCTATTTCGTATTTAATTGAATGAAATAATAATTATATAAATGTACAATATAATTCCAGTATAATATACCATTTAATCCATCCTTTATACATCCCACATACGGTATTAATGATTCAAATCACTTTGAGGGGGCGGTAGTCCGCACTTCCTAAAATGAAAATATCACATTTACCCATAATGGAAACCATAAAGGTATGCAATAGATGAAAAATAAAAAATCATAAGTAAAACAAAAACATAATATATATCATATATAAAAATAGTTTCATCATAATGGCCACCATTAGAGGTGTTATATGAGTGTTGAACAATCATCGTTTCGTGAGGCAGAAATTCTCCATCCACAGAAACAGTATGTTCTTTAACCATTAGATGTAGGTGTGTCTAAGTGTAGATCTAATACTTCTTATAACAACATACTAGTATATTGAGGATACAGGTGTTGTTACAAAAGAAATGAATAAAAAGAGTTTAGGCAGTTGGAGAAGAAAAATAAAACAAAACAACATTAGAGAAGACATTACCTCAATATCGGGTAACTCTTTTTGATTTGAGCCAAAGGCTTCCTTGGGAAGAGTTCTGCCCAAAGTGAGGCATCTAGAAGTAAGAGGGGGACGTTGGGAGAGTATTTGGGAAGAGTTTGGCCAAGCCAAATGGTTTGAAAGTGTGAATTAGGTGGTAGAGTTAGGGGCCTTTTATAAGAGGAGAGGATGGGCACTCTTGGAAAGTAAGGAAATTTTACATTATTATACAATGCTTTTCAGATTCTAAAGGTCCCACACTTATATAATTCGTTTCTAAGGTGACAAGGGTTCGAAATATACCCATCAAATAGTCTTTGGAAAAGTGTAAGCCTTGGATTGTACATTATATTTTCATTTTATTAAAATCGTTAAATAATGATGTCATCGCTGCATCATAATGATGTCATAAATAATTTAATTTATTTAATGTCTAAAAATTATAAAAAAAATACTATGATGTAGGAAATCTTTTTATATTTCCAATGACTATTTATAGTAAAAAAAATGACTTGTATAACCTCATTTAAAAATTGTTTTAGTAAAACATTTCATGTTTGTGTCATTTTTTACTTTAACATTAAATAAAAGGTACTTATGTCATTTTCCAACTAAAGTGGCTCCATGTGGTCCCCAAGTTGACCCATGGATTGTCTTGGTCGGCCATGGCACATCCAATGAGGGTAGGACATGTGTCAAGCTCATCTCATATTATTAAAACATTATTTTTACCTTAAACTACACTAATTACCTCTAATCGCGATTAAGAACTTAAAAGTTACTATTCAACAAAAATTATTTTAATCTCATTGAACCACATTTAACTTCTTAATGAAAACCATGTATGTCGGATTTTTGAAAATCAAATCACAGAAGTGGTAATATTTCATTTAAACGAAAAATCAGTTATTTAACTACTACTTAGTGGTTTCACTATTCATCAAAAATTGAAGTTTTTCAAAACAATGAGAAAATTTCACCCTAAGCTATAATTGATATTCCTAATTCAAAAATGATGTCTATTTTAAAAAATTCCAAACATATAAGTTGCATTAATTAATTTTATAATTAATTCCCGTTGTCACAAAAAATAGCGTGTTTTTAAGAAACAATTTATATCAAAAGATTGGCAATTGTTTATGTCTAATTTCAATGTTAAATTAATTCTAATGACACAATTGGATAAAATGTAAAAATATATTCTAATTATACTTTAAAACCACTAAATAGTATAATTTATAACTATAAATTATTTTGATTAAAAAATTTGTTTCTAAGTATTTTTCACTATTCATAAAAAAATAGAAGTTCTCAGAAAAATACCAAAAATTCAACATAGGCTAATTTCGATATTCTGAATCAAAAAATGAAGTCCATTTTGAAATATAAAATTTCTATAATTTTAAAAAGTGGTTATTACTATTCATAACATCTACATTGATTAGTTGCCGTGTTTTAGAACTCGAAGTTGCATACAATGCAAGCTATTGCATTATTTAATGAGAAGCGTATTGTAGAAGCTCGGGGTGTTACATAATTTTTGGTATTTTTCTGGAAACTTTCATTTTTTAATGAATAGTGAAACCACTAAGTGGTAGTTAAAAAAAATGAATTTTTCATAAAACTTATTTTTACCGCTTCTGTGAGTGGAATTTCAAAAATCCGAGAGAGACGGTTGATGTCACTAAATAAAATGTGGTTCAATTAGATGAAAATAATTTTTGGTGAATAGTAATTTTTTACTTTTTTTACCACGGTTTAAAGTAAATAGGTAATTAAGGGTAAAAATGATATTATTATTACACAACACATGTCCTAATTCTTTTGGATAAGTGTAATTCGACCCAAATCAACCTTAGGAATAAAACATGACCATTTAGGCCCACTTGGATTAGATTAGGACATTTATTATTAATTTATTTAAAGAAGGGTTAAAATAGTTAAAATCAAAGTTTAATATGTAAATAATTTTTAATATAGGGTTATAAATATGATAAATTCGACTATATATATTCGTTAGAAAGATAAAAATATTTCCTACATAATGGTATTTTATTTTTAATTTTTTGACATTAAATAATTTAATTTATTTATGACACAATGTTGATGCATTAATTATCTTATTAATGAAATATCGACATAATTGATGTTGTAAAGATCCAAATAAATGTAATAGGAGACTTTTTATGAATTAATCTAATTTTATAGGTTAATATGATATGTTATTATTAATTTGATTATCTTTTTTCGATCTAACTATTCTGTTATGATTTTCACAAAAATCAATTACGAAATAGTGTCAAAATTGACATAAAATATTTTTTTAAACAAATATTATATTAGTAATTGTTATTTAATTCCTAAAAATCTAAGGTTCAGTAAACTGACTTAAGTAAGGTTATATATATTAAAAATAAACATATTGGGGTTCGTTTGTCTTATTATAGTATGTTTATTAACCTTATAGTGTAAGAACTAAAAAAGACAAGGTAAAAGTAAAATTATCTAACTTAAAGTTAAATCTAAATGATAAAGTTAAAATAGTAAACTAAACTTGTCCAAATTCTATTGGATTAGAGGATTTCGACCCATCCCTGCCACAGCATAGAAATAACTCAATTTGGAGCTATTTAAAACCGAATTTGTATTTATAATAAAATAATATTTTTAGTTTTTCCAAAGGAGCCCCTCTCCTCCCTTATAAAAGGGCACCTCCTCCCTCTCTTCCACACACCACATTGAGCCTTCAAGCTCGGCCAACCACTGCCAAATTCTGTTCTCAACTTCCCTAGAAACATCCTAGAGGTGCTGGTCTTCTTCAAAGACCAATTTTATTTCCCTAAGAGGAGGACTCAAAGAGGCGCATCAAAGAAGAGGTAATGTCTGTTACCGATTCTTTCAGCATTATTTCTTCTCTCACTTCTTCTTATTAGGTTGTTTCATTATGAAGTAATAACATCAGTATCACTCATATACTGATATGTTATTATAATTATGAAACAACAATATTTCACCATCTATTCATCCTACGGAAAACGAAATCACCGTGCGTGCGTATGTACGGAATACCGTCTCCACGCCGTTGTGTAATCTATTTTCCACCACCACCTTACATGGATGGGTATAATTTTGTACATTATAACTATATATGATTATTTTAAAGTGATATTTATTCTGAAATAGTATACATACACTCCAATACAATTCCACGATCATGAGAACGATATCATCGCTCGTGCGTACGTACGGACTACCGTCTCCACGACGTGGTGAGATTTATTCTCCACGTTAACCATTCATGAATGATTATAAATTATATATAATAAGTAATAATGAAATATATGAAATAATAATGATACTGGATTTATGTGTGTATATATGTCATCTACTTAATTCCATTCAACTCAATAAGGAATCGAAAACAGCGTTCATGCGTACATACGACCTACCGTCTCCATGAATGGTGTATTTCATTCCATTTACTGATCTATTATATATATGTATATTATGAATATATATTATATACAAATCATGTTTCATATTCTGGAATTAAGTAATCATGATCTAAGTAATCATATGAATAATTACAAGTCAAAACACGGACGATAAATGAAACGATTTTACCCAAAATGCTCTTTAACATTGAATTTACAAATGAACGGGTAATATATAGTCATAAGTGAACCATATATGATATCTTAACAACGAGTATGATTCTGGAATAATTCAATGACATTATTTAAATCATTATACAGGAGGTTCGGACACTTACGAAGCAAATCGGACCTAAGGTAAGGGAAAATATCACAATCTAATTTTTATCCGAGATTGTTTATATTTTGGTATTTACTGGGGTGTATTTTATCATCCACATCCATGATTCCTCAATATTTAATATTTATATCCTTCTACAATAGTTTATATCCAATTTTACCCATCTGTGAGTTTTTAGTAAAAGATATGAAAGTAATCTTTTGTCGTTCTTCGTACGAGGTACTTTTTGACTTTTCCGACAAAAGTACGAGAAGAATGTTTTTTTAATTATATGGCATGAATGGATTTTTAAAAAATTATTTCCAAGAAGCCTTCTTTACTTGTTTTCAAAATTATTTTAAATCAAATTCTTTTAGTTTAAAATTGTATAACATGTTAAGAAATGAAAAGTGTTTTTGATGTAGAAAGGATATTTTCCTCAAGAATTGACTTCAAGTGTTTTATCAAAATTATTTTCCATCTAAGATAATAAAGGGTTCTGTTTCTATCCCTATTATTACATGGATTTGATTATGTTGTGATGGAAATATTTTTATGAATACCTTTATCTTATATGAATTGTTTTATGATGTCATGATGTTTAAGAATCTCATTTTTAGTACATGGGTTATGCAATGACGTATGATTTATGATTTTGTGGGACACATAATAATGGTATCATTATGAGATGGGTGGGACCTATATCACTCTCCAATACATTGGGTAAAGATTTTATATCTCATGAGATAGACATGGCTGGAATGGTAGGTTAAACCGATTCAGTGAAACAAGACTGAAACGAGGAGTGAACTCGGTTCAGAAATGGACTTTGTCCACTAAGATAGTCTTGGAAATGATTCTTGACTAATAAGAAATGATTCTCTATGATTATTTGTTTATGCCACAAAGTTTCATGTTTTAAGTTATGATTATTGGGATTACATTTCACTACTATGATTTATCCCTTGTTATGATATTATGATCTATTTGGCAGGTTAATATTTCCAAAATGTTATGTTCTTATGAATATGATGTGATTGATATTTCATTTTTTTACCCTTACTGAGCATTTGAGATCACCCTTTTATGTTTTCTTTTCACCAGGATATAAAGAAAGGGTTTAGGTAAAAAAAAGGCAGATCTTTATGGGAGATGTTGAAGATCTTTCACCATGACTAGAAGATTATTTTCTGAGTTTCCAAACACACTAAACTATTACGGTCCTTGTGTGTGTTTTTGTTATGTACTAAGTATTCTGCAAAAGTAATGTAATGTCCATGTACGTTAAGCTTCGGGTCTCTATACAATCATAGTAGACAATGTCCATTACTGAACCGAGTTCACTCCTCATTCCATCCCTATATTACAGAACTGATATCATTTCCCACTGCAAAAATGTCAATATAATGAGATATAAATCATTACCCAATGAATTAGAGGAAGATATAGGTCCCTACAATCTGATAATTAAATCATTCTTATGATTCCACAAAACCATAAATCATTTATAATAGCATAACCCAAGGAATTAAAAGAATTTTGTAAACATCATTCCATCATAGTATATAAAAAATGGATTTCATAGAGAGTATTCCATTAAGAAAACAATCAAATAATAGGAAAAATATGGATAGAAACATAACTTTATTTAATGAATGGAAACTTAAATGAAAAATGATTTTGTTAAAACACATGAAATTAATTCATTATGAAAATATCCTTTCATCTTAAAAAACATTTTCCTTTCTCAAAATCCAATTCAATTTTAAATGAAAATAATTTATTTTAAAATAACCTTAAATCATGTAATGGTCACATCATGGAAATAAGGAATTATAAAATCATAAACTCCATTTATTCTTAATATGTAAAAAACGGAACATTTTCCTCATACCGTTGTCAAAAAGTCAAAAAGTACCTCATATAAAAAAGGCAAAACATTCCTTTCAAACAGTTTAATAAAAATTAACCGATGGGTAAAATTGATGTAAATATTTTTATAAGGACAGAAATAATACTTTGAAATATATATTTCATAAACAAGGATGTGAATGATTAATATACCCCAATAAATACTTACATATAAATGATCTTAGATAATAATGAGATTGTAAAATTATTCATTAGCTTGGGTCTAATTTTCTTTGTATATATTTTAACCATCTATATAATTATTTAAATTATTTCATTAAATTATCTAATAATTATAAAAAAATTTATGAAATCATATATAGACATATTATCATCCGTTTCTTTATAAAAATATAATACTACTTGTTATTCAGGTATTAACTCCTTCATTTCTACTTCTAGGTTTTGTCGATTAAGTTCTTGTTCTCTTTCATAGGTCATAGTTATATCATGAAAAAATTTTAAAAACATTATATGTATCATATTAATTCACTATTAACATTTATATAATCATTATTCAATGAAGATCATTTATAATGAATTGCGTCTCATTGTGGAGGTGATAGGTCGTACGTACACACGAGCAACGATATCATTCACATTATTGTTGGATGGAATTTAAGTGAATGTTTCATAATATGTATGACTAAAAATCAATTTATAATAATAATATATAGTTAATATTTCAATCATTAATCCCATTCAATAATGGTGGCTGTGAAAAACAACATACATCATAGTGTGGAGTTGGTAAGACGTACGTACAAAAGTGTGGTGATTTCATTTTTCATATGTTGTATAGAAAGTGGAATATTGTAGTTCTATAATCATAACCAAAAATCAATATATATGTGATACTTTCTTTAATACTTTATAATGAATGAAATCATGAAGAGAAAGTATATGTAAAATGAAGTTTGAATAAATCGGTTGAGGAGATTACCTCTTCTTCAACTTGCTTCATCTAAATGTACTCTTAGAGAACAAGAGTTCATCTTTGATGAATAATAGAACCTATAGAATGTAACAATGAATGTTGATAAGGGAAATGGGTAGGGGACGATAGATTTTGAGGGCTCAAGGTGAAGTGAATAGGTGAGGTAAGTGGTGTCCTTTTATATTTCAGGACAGGGGAACTTTTGGGATATCCAAAAATAATAATTTTTAATAAAATGAAACCACATCCAAAAGCTTCAAAAAATGATACAATTTAAAATATCATATGATATAGTGTTTTAATATCATCAGAAAATATATTTTTTACATGTTTCTTTGTCAATTTAAACCTTATCATTTTAATTAACACTTAGATATTCTATTTACGTTTTAACTACGGTAACAGATATTTCAATATTAAAATGGTTCAATATTTACTTATTAGAGGTCAATTAGACCATAAATATATAAATTAGAACATTTTAAAACATACAATAATTATTATATATATATATATTTTAAAAAATATAATTTATAAATAATTTAATATTTATTATTTTGATAAGAAATCAACAGTGTCAATTTTAATACTATTCAATTCATTGATTTTTAAAAATATTAATATTAAAGGATATATTCAAACGATATATTTTATTATATTACTAAGAGGTCAAGTTATTCATGGAAATTCATTATAAAAATTAGTTAAGACAAATTGTTTTTATTTTAATAATTGTTATAACATTTATTTTTTATCTCTATTAATAAAATAATTACTACATCTATTTTGTGTAATAATATAATATAATTATATGTTAAATAAAAAATAAAAATAAAATACTATGATGAATTTTAGTCTACTATGTTTTATAAAATACTTGTAGTCAAATTTATCTTCAAGAAAATCCAACATTTAAAATGTAATACCTATTAAATTATGAATGTGATAACTTTAACATCACTTTAAATAAAATAATATAAGTGTCACAATCTCTTACATAAGGCTCTAAATGGTTATTAAATTGACCCATGGATGGTTATGGTCAGGATATAATGGAAAAATAAGAATTGGTAATATGTTTTGGTAATTTTAGTGTTATTATCATATTAATTAAAATGTATTTACTGATTTCCCATCAATTAATTAATTTTTACATCACTAAAGTATAAGTCTTTAAGTTAATTATATATATATATATATATATTAAAAAGTACAAGTAAATTATCATGAAAAATAAAAAGAATTTATATTTAAAATGAGTATTTATAATTGAATTTTTTCGATATAATCTTATTTTAAAAAGGATATATTTATTAAAATTTGAGTAAGACATATATAACGTTTCTTTAAATAAAAATAAATTAAATGTCATAATATAATCCAATTAGATTCCAAAGTCTTCCATTTTGACCCCAGAATGATTTAGGTTCAATAAAACCCAACCAATGATATTAAGACTTGTGTAGTAGTAATTTTATAATAGTATTTGTACGCTTAATTTAATGATTGACCCTTTTACAATATATAAAAGAATTACAGAAGTTACTATTCATAATTCCAAAAAACAAAATTAAACTATTTAAATATTTTGAACCAACTTATTCCAAATATAGAATACATTTTTGAAAATTAGAAACACATAAGTTTTAGTAATTAATTTCATATTAATACAAATTTTGAAAAGAGGGAATGAATTTTAAAATTTAAAACACTACAAAAGATAGAAATATTTTTACATCTGAATTTAATGTAAAATAAATGATAATGACATAAATTATATTGTATGAGAAAATATATTATATTTATTATTTAAATACATTCAGTATTATAATTTAAACATACAAATTATTTTGAAAAAAAATGTATTCAATTAATATTTAGTGAATTTTTACTTTCCCCAAAATTTGAATGTTATCAGAAAAATATTTAAATTTAATTAAAAGTAAATTTTTATATATCTCATCCAAAGAATATTTTTGTGTTTTCATATAGAAATTAGTAATTATTCAAAATCATAATTAAAAGTGGGTTCTCCATTTAAAGTTAGAAACATTCATTTTTGAAAAATATATGTTTTATACATCAAAAAGGGTTTATTCATGCCCTATGAAAAAAATATATATTTAGTGAATATAAAAAATATTATATTAAGTATATAACATATATATATATAATTAACTTGTTTTAATAATAGTAATTTAGTCAGTTTATTAATAAAAAAATATAAAAAAATATAATTTATTTATATTAATCATAAATAATTTATAGTGAATGACTTCATAAAATATTTTCATAACGGAGTTATATTTATTAATGATAACATAAAATCTATGTTAAATTGGTTATTTTATAGTAATTGAATATTGGTGTTCATTTAAAATCACAATTTCATGCATTTCAATCTATTAAAGGATTAAAATTATTTAATGAAAATGTTTCCTAAAAACATAAGGTTGATACATTAGAACTAAATATAGAGCATATACCAATAATGGTGTTTAGAATATTTCGTCAGAATAAAATCATATCTATTTAAAAATCTCACTTATTATGTGTAACACCCTGACCCCAATTTCACAGAATCTGTGCATTATTACAAAACAATAGCATGATCACATGAGATCATGTCTCGAATGACCGATTATTTTAGTACCCTTGGATGTTCCAGATACATACAAAAGATTTACATTATATCATTAAATAAAAACGTCAACAAAATTTTTTCCCCTTTGAACACTATTAAATCCCTTAGCCTTTCTATAACATCCAAGGTAAAAAAAGGATAAGAAATTTTCATATTTATTAATATTTTTTAATTAAATATTCAATTTACTTAAAAGGGGATTTATGTTCGATGGCGTACCTGATACTCAACAATGAGTTTCTTTGAAATCTAACATTGCACAGAACATTGAGCTATACTGAAAAATTATAATATAATATTATAATTTTAAATTGTAGTTAACTCCTAGTAATTTTAATGGAGGGAATGGACAGAACTATCTAAAATATGATTATATAATTTTTTTAAATGTTTTTTACATTTATCCAATAAAAGTTAGAGGCTTAAATTCTGAATGAATCCAATTTTTAACATTAACACTCTAATATTCTTTAAAAGATCGATTTACTACCTTTTGATGGTGAACCCTTTTCAAATATAGTTTTTCTCAAATTTATTTGTAATATTTGAAAAAATAATATTTTTCTTTTGAATAAGAACATTGAAATTTACTTTGGATGAAATTTTGGTATTTTTCTGAAAATGTTCATTTTTTAATGAATAGTCAAAAATACTGTATTTTAATTTAAAACAGACTTTTAATAAAACTTATTTATATGGTTAGAATAAATTTTTAATTGGTTTTAAAGTGTAATTAGATTATATTTTTACCATTTAATCTAATTTTGGTCATTAGAAGTAATTTCACTTTGAAATTGGACAAAAACAAGTGTTAGTCTTTTGATAGTTATTATTTTATAAAAACATGTTTTTTATTTTGACAATGGGAATCAATTTTAAAATTAATTAGTTCAACTTTTATGTTTTTAATTTGGTAAAATAGATATAATTTTTGAATTCATAATATCAAATATATCTTAAGTTGATTTTTTGGTTTTTTTTCTGAAAACCTTCAATTTTTGATTAATAGTGAAAACACAGAGTAGAAGTTAATAAATCAAATTCATCATTTAAATGAAATTTTACCACTTCTATGAACTGAATATCAAAAATATGACATACATGGATGTTATAAGTGAGTAAAATCTGGGATAATATGATGAATTTTTGTTGCTTAATAGTACCCTTTGACTTTTATTTGTCATTGTTAAGGGTTAATAGGGTAATTCAAGGTAAAAATAACATTATAATAAAATAAATGTACCTTAAAACATTTCTTAACAATATTTTATGAGTCCAGGTAGACCAATAAAATCCTTCGATGATATTTCTGTCCTTTTAAATCCATTTTGTTAAGATAATTACATTAATAACTTTTTATTTAAAATAAAAAAAATATCATAAACAAGTATTGTTTTTCTAAAACTATTTTTATGTGGGGTTTTATAATTGATATATTTGACTATAAATATTCATTAGAATGATAAAAAGTATTTATAAATAATGGTATTTTATTAATAATTTTTAGATATAAAATAAAAAAAATTATTTATGACACAATAATGATACTTTGTTTACCTCATTAGTGAATGATTCAAATAAATAAGATTACAAAAACTAAAAATATATATAAAAAATCAGTACAATTATTATTGGATTATTTTATTTCGAATAAGAGTCTTCTTATCATCTACTTTAATATGTTTTGGATCTTTAAAAACTAAAAATCATTATATAATAAAATAATATATCCATTCATTCCAAAAGAGACCCTCCTTCACCTTATAAAAAGCCCTCACATATAACACATTACTCACACCTCTAAAGCTCCGAGGATCATCTAAAATCATCCCAAATAATCTTTCTAGATCCCATTCTTCCACTTAAAATCCATACCTTAGGTATAAGGCACTTCAAGAAAACCTTATGGTTCAAACCAAAGGGAGTTACCGTTTTTAAATATAAAAACTTCTCTTAAGATGTTTTATTTTGTTTTAATTCTCCAACCCCATGAAATCTTTTTATTAAATAATATTATAACAAAAATTGTATCCTAAATATACTAGGTTGTTTTTATGATAAGTATTTTAACTACACTTACAGACACCTCCATCTAATGGGTAATGATCATACTTTTTCTATGGACGGTTAACTCCTACCTAACGAAACAATGTTTGTTTAATCTTATCCTATCACCTCTTATGGTTTCCATTAAGATAGAACAATATTTATATATTATATATATATATATTAAATTTATATTGTTTATATGATTCTATATTTATCATTTACATCACACCTCTATAGTTTTTCATTATGGGTAAACGCGATAATTTCATTTGAGGAAGTGCGGACTATCGCCCCCTCAAAGTGTTATGACTCGATCAAGACATATGTGTAACATATAAAAGATGTTGTCAATACAATTATATCTGATATTATACTGAAATTATAACATACCTATTTATCATTATTTTATCATTCAATTAAAAATGAAATATAAATGAAAGTATCATCCATTGGTACATACGGCTTATAGTCTCCCTAAACGGTGCATTTCATTTCTTATCTCCAAATGTTATGTACTAAAATAAATACATATATATTCTCGATATATATGATATATATGATATATAAATCATGAATATCTGCTCTGAAAACCATTTTTTATCATTTTCTAAAAGCTGGTTTAAGGGTTTCTGGTACCCATACAACACACATAAAACAACCACATCATTAACACCTTTAAAAGTTCAAAAACCCCACAATACATGCCTCGAGCTATGAACCACATCACACCTCGAGCATTGAACCAAATCATGCCTGACCAATTCTACCTCGATCCACGGTCTACCTCAACAGACACATCACCCGATTTCAGACAAATCCGCATCAACCATACCACTGGAGATCTTCACCGGCGCCCATATTTTCAATCCAACTCCACCTTCACCAAACATCAAGATCAACAGAAAACTCCACAGAAAAATATGCAGAGAAAATGCAATCCGAATGTACCTCCACCAAGAAACCTTCACTCGTGCAAACCCACCTCAGGTTCGCTCCACATAAAACAAAAATACAAATCTCGAACAACAGACATAAATCCACCACATGAGCAGCATAAATCACAATCCAAAATCCAAAAACGAAGACGACAAGAAAAGATAAAGAAAACATCACCATATCGATGGCCACCCAAGTGAAAAAACCAGATCCAAGTCCCGTTTCCGCCATACAACACACCCTCGGAGACCACGATAGACCACCCAATACAAACCATATGGATGAGCTACAACCCTCAGTCACACGAGATAGGTCACGACCACTGGAGAATCATCACGCCTCTGGGGATAATTGGATTTTGACCACACAAACAAATTTGAATTATAAGAAGATCATTTTTGACTCAAGTACCAAATATCAACAAAACTACCATTATTAACTTAATGATTACATAATGTTTATAAAATGGTAATAAGTGACATAAAAGGAAAAATAAACATGAAAAAGGTTCTTAAAAAAGTATAAATAAACTATTTTTTATTATTGAGATGATTAAAGAATAGACTGGTCATGTTGGACACGAGGAAAGGGATTTCGTCTCAATCTTATTTCATTGATGCATATATTGTTTTATACACGACTATCTTTTATATGGTGTATGACCACATTTTATTTTTCTTTTCATTCAATGGGAATATTTTTTATGAGGCATTTTACTAAATGACATAAAAAAAATGTTTCTTTTAACATAAGTTGTGGCAATGGCATAGTCTCACCCCGTGAGTATTATTTAATCTATGGATTCCTTAACAATCCGTAGTGTTTTTTTAAAAAGGAAAATAAATACCATATAAAAATTTTACATATTTTGGTATTCAAAATGATTTTGATATTGGATTTTTTATGTCAATATATTAAAATGATATATTTTGATTGAAAAGTGGAAATCATATCTTTCCTTTATGCTTGTGTTATGTATTATGACTTTGTTATTGTTCTTTGGAATTTTTTACATATATGGGTGGTTCCATGGTAAACCCAGGGCGAGTGAGCCCGATATAACTCTCCAATGAATTGGGTAATATGATAGAGGTAAACAATTTTGTTTTTTCTAAGAGATTTAAAGAATATATTGTGATGGGTTTTCCAAATGTAACTCTCTACGTACCTGTGATTGCTACAACGTATGTGGTCATGGTTAAAACAAGTTACCATTTTGATTTATGATTTATATGTGTTATTAATATATCTAATTATTTTATGAGGTATGAGCTTATTCTTGGTATGTATTGATGCAATAATGTTTCTTTCTTTATTTTATGACCCTTACTGATCTTTTTATGCTCATCCAAATTTTTTGAATTTTTTTTCATAGGACTAATATAGGAATAAGTTCAAGGATGGGATCACGAAAAAGTCATTCAATCTAAAACATGGAATTAGACATGGTACTTTTTTCAATAGTTTTTATTTTATAAAAAATGGAAACTGAGTAGAAGTGTCTACTTTGTAGTTTTTGAGATTTAATGTAATAGTTAAGGCCTAATTCTCTAAAACTCTAAACATGATAAGATCCTCAATGTGAATTATCCATTTAATTAAAGATTATGTAATGTTTATGTCAAGGTACTTATAGTTGGTATCAAAGGCCAGTTTAGGAGTCTTTAGGTGTAAGAATATTGTTAAATTATTGTCCATAAATTAATTTATGGTCAAATGTAAAAGATATAGCATTTAAAGATTAACATTTTTCTTCACCTAATATATTTCTGTGTTCAGAATGGTTTTCTACAGAGGAAATAGGGTAGCTATGATGGGAAAACAATAGTATTAAGAAAACCTTCCAAATCAGCAGCCTGAATTGGTCATAATCAAAACTGAACAGTTTTTTGCAGTGATGGCACAATTGACTCAGGCTATAAATGGTGGTGGTATCAATGTATGAGATCATCTAGATCATCCATTGAGGAACATGTCAGTAGTGTATTATTTAATGGGGACACATCCCCTATCAATCAGATGATCATCTGACCCTACGCTAGCAGAAGGGCAGATTAAAGCACTGGAATTTATTTTGATTTCATGAAGTGTTCATAACAAAAAAAGGTTAGTATTGTTATTTACTGTTTTGAAGTTGAAGCCGATCAGTAGTGGTCGATGGTGAAAAATATCAGGGATAGTGACGAGATTGATGCTCTTGATTTGAATGAATTCAGAGGTATGTTTGTTGAGAAATATTTTCCTAAGGTGGTTCAACATAGGATGGAAAAAAACAATTCCTAGAATTGAGGTTGGAGGATGACTCAGTGTCTACTAATGAAGGAAAATTCACTCGACTAGTAATGCATGTTCCAAATTTCTTATGAGTTCTTGATAATAAAATCAATCGTTTTTAATAGAGATTAAATAAAAGAATCTAAGGGATTTAGCTTCTCGTGAGTTCAAAATTCATGAAAAACTTGTTCGATGTGTGTATAAAGTGGAAATGAAATTTTATGATGATGTGTTCTTTAAAAAATAAAAGAATAGGAGGTTGAGGTGGTATATGAAAGGGAATAACACCTAAAAAGAGTATTATGGTATGAAACAAAAGATTACAATATGTGAAAATTGTGGTAAAAATCATTCTGGGGAACATATTTTGAGTTCTTGTAAGTGATACCATTGTGGTAAAATGGGGCATAAAGTTCATAATTCCAATAAAAATGATCCGGGTAATGGCCAGAAAAAATATGATTTATAGTCAATGTTTTAAGTGCAATGAAATGGTTCATTATGCAAATGAGTGTCCAATGAAGAACTCAACTATGGGAAGGCAACCATACTACAAGCAGAAAGGGGTGGAAAAATCCTTTTAAACTACTTCAGAAGATGTTGGGCCATCAAATGAAGTAGTATTAGGTACACTATATATTTTTTTAGATTATGCCAATGTGTAGTTTGATTTAGGGTCTACACATTCATTCATTTCTGAGATGTTTTCTAGTGAATTTGAATTCCAACTCAAGATATGAACCGTGAACTTGTGGTAAAAACATCAGGGGAAATGTTGAGAAAAAAAATAAATTATAAGAACCTTCATGTCTTAGTGTGAGGAAAGAATCTTCCTGCAAACCCTATAGTTTTTCCACTTGTAGATTTTAACGTTATTTTTTGTATGGATTGGATTTTTGTTTAGCATGATAAGATTGAATACAAATCTAAAGACGATTCTTTTCAGAAAGAATTATATTTTGTGTACAATAATGAACTCTTTCTTTTTATAACATATTAGAAAACTGAGAAACTAGTTAAATATATAAATGAATGTCACCTTGAACATATTTTTGAAAACAAAGGAATTGACCAGATTAATGATGTGCCAGTCGTAAATGAGTATCTTTATGTTTTTCATAATGAGTTTCCTTGTAATATACCTGATTGGGAAGATGAATTATATGTTTACTTAGTTTCTAAGGTGAAGAAAATTTTAAAACCCCCTTATCGAAGGGCTAAAATTGAACTTTTAGAGTTAAAGAATCAATTGCAAGAGTTATTAGAAAAAGGGTTCGTTCGACCTAGCACGTCACCATGGGGTGTTCCTGCCTTGTTTGATAATAAGAATGATGGTTCAAGGAGACATTTCATTGATTGCAGAGCATTGAGTAACATCACTGTTAAGAACAAGTAACCTTTGACTCATAATAATGATTTTTTTTGATCAGCTCCAGGGAGCTTAGTGTTTCTAAAGAATGATTTTATGTAGGGGTACCATCAGTTGAATGTAACGGAAATAGAAATTCTTATTGACAGTGTTTCAAAATAGATATGGCCATTATGAATTTCTAGTTATGCCATTTGGGTTAACTAGTGCAACTTCAGTATTCATGGATCTTATGAATAGAATTTTCTCTGAGTTCTTGGTTAAGATTGGGGTTGTGTTCATTGATGATATTTTGGTTTATCATAAAAATAAATAGGAAAATTAAATTCGTTTAAGTGTTTTCTTGAAAAACTTTAATGAAAATAAACTATATCGTAAATTCAGAAATTGTGAGTTTTGGTTACAAAAAATTTCATTCCTTGGTAACATTATTTCAAAAAATGGCATAACTGTTGATCCTTATAAAAAAAAGTTGTTTAAGAATGTCGAAGACCCACAAATATAACTGAGATCTGTTGTTTTCGTGGTTTAGCAGGTTTTTACTAGAGGTTCATTGAGATTTTTTCATGGTTATCTAGTCCAATTATAATGTTAACTCAAAAAGTTGTTACGTTAATTTGGACTAAAGATTGTGATGATTGTTTTTAGGAATTTAAAAAAATATTGGTGAATGCTCCAGTTTTGGAAATAAATTCTACAAAATGTGTGTTTGTTATATATAATGATTCTTCTTTCAAAGGACATGGTTGTGTCCTAATGCAGAATGATTAGGTAATTTCTTATGCTACACATCGGTTGAAACCTCATTAGTTAATTTATTGTACACATGATTTGAAATTATCTTTTTATGTTTTTTCTTTAAAAAATTAGAGGCATCATCTGTATGGAGTAAAATGTTAAATATATACTGACTAAAAATTTTTAAAGTATATATTCACTAAGAATTAATTAAACATGAGACAAATGAGATGGCTATAATTAATCAAGGATTATTATTACACAATTCAATACCCTTTATAGATGGAAAATAATGGGGCTGGTTCTTTGAGTCTAAAAATTAATTCTTTAGAAACCATGATACGTTTGGAATGAAATCCATTGGTTTTTTATTTGATTAAATTTTGAAAAGAAGGTGTTCATAGGGGAAATTAATCTATTTTTCTTCACGTGTCTATGAAATCATCTCTATCAGACAAAATTAAGCCAATACAGAAGGATGACAGTGAGTTTTAGAAAAAGGTACAGTTCTTTCAGAAGGTTATGTTTCCTGATTTTAACATTGATAATGATTGTTTTTTGAGATTTGGGAAAAGATTATGTGTTCCTTGTGATTCAAAGTTGAATAAATATTTATTAATTGATGCTCATATTTTACTGTTTTCAGTTTATTCTGGCATGACTAAGATGTATAGAGATCATTGGGTGTGTTTTTAGTGGGATGGAATGAAAAGAGATATTGTTGACTTTACTTTTAAGTGTTTGAATTGTCAGCATGTTAAAGCAAAGCATCAGTTACCAAAAGGGATGCTTCAGTCTTTACCAGTGCCAGAGTGGAAATGTGAAAATATATCCATGGACTTTGTTTTCGGATTTCCAAAGATATCTTGAGGTAATAATGAAATCTGGGATATTGTTGATCGATTGACTAAATCTACTCATTTCCTTTCTATTCGACATACATTGCCTCGAGATAAACTTTCTCTGTTGTATGTTAAAGAGATAGTTAGGTGGCATAGAGTTCTCTTCACCATTATATATGATCGTGATCTCATTTTTTCTTTTATCTTATTGAAAGGCCTTCAAAAGACATTGGGTAATAAATTAAATTTTAGTACAAATTTTCATATTTAGTCAGGAGGGAAGTCAGAATGAACAATTCAGAACATGGAATATAAGCTATGTGCTTACTCAATAGATTACCAGGGATGTTGTGATGAATATATTTCTTTGGTCAAGTTTTTTTATTACAAAATTTTTCATTCTACTATATAGATGGCTTTATTTGAGGCATTATATGTAATGCGGTGTCGAACTACAACTTTTTAGGATGAAGTAGGTGAAAGGGAGTTGATGGGACCACAATTGGTAGCAATGTCGGAAGAAAAAGTTCATTTGATTTTTCAGAACATGAAAACATTCAGAGCGGGAAGAAAAGTTATGCAGATAAACTTAAGAAGGATCTTTCTTTCAAGGAAGGTGAACATGTATTTCTAAATTTTTCTCCACAGAAAAGTTTGATTCATTTTTATAAGAAGGGAAATTTGAGTCTGAGGTTCATTAGACCCTATGAAATCATATAGAATGTTGGATCAGTTTCCTATAGAGTGGCTTTACCTCCATGTTTATCTGAGGTACATAATTTTTTTCATGATTAAATGTTGATAAATTATATGACGGATACATCTCATGTTTTGAGCTCAGATGTAGTTAAGTTGGAAGAAAATCTCTCTTATAAGGAACAACCACTCCAGATTCTTGACCGAGGAGAGAAAGTGTTGCGGAATAAGGCAATTCATCGGGTACAGGTTTTTTGGAAATACCATATGGTTGAAGAGGCAATGTGGAATCTAAAAATGAAATGAGAGATAAATACCACCATTTATTTGATAAGTGAATAAAATTTCAAGGACCCAATTTCAAAAGGCGGAAAGGATGTAACATCCCAGGTAAATAAAGAATAATAAATTTTCATATTTATTAATATTTTTGAATTAAATATTAATTTTAATATATAATGAATTCTATGTTTGATGACATTCCCGATAAAAAAATGGGTTTCATTGAAATCTTACATTGCACACAATGCTGAGTTATACAGAAAAATAATAACTTAAAATAATTATTTTTCATGGTAGTTAACACCATGTCGTTGTAATGGAGGGAATGAATAGAAATAACTACAATATGATTACATATGTTTGTAAATTTTTAACATTTATCCAATAAATTTTAGATTCTTAAATTGTAAATGAATCTAAATTTAAGCATAAATAATCTAATATTCATTAAAAGGTCGATTTACTGCCTTTTGATGGAAAAACCTTTTCAAATCTAGTTTTTTCACTTTTATAAGTTCTATTTGAAAAAATAATATTCCATTTTACAATAGGAGGATTTAAATTTACATTTGTTTAAATTTGGGTATTTTTCTTGATAATGGTCAGTTATTAATGAATTGAGAAAAATACTATTTTTTAATACAAAAATTCATTTTAATGTAATTTATTTATATATATAGATTATCTTCATAATTAGTTTTAGAGTGTGATTAGATTATATTTTTACCATTTAATTCAATTTTGGTGATTGGATGTAATTTTACATTGAAATTGGACATAAAAAAGTGTCAATCTTTTGATAGTTATTATTTCATAAAAACACGTTTTTTTTATTTTGACAAAGAGAATTATTTTTAAAATTAATTGATTAAATGTGAATGTTTTGATTTTTTCAAAATATACATCATTATTGAATTTTTAATATCAAATAATTCATAGGATGAAGTTTCGGTATTTTTCTAAAAACATTCAATTTTTTGATGAATAGTGAAAACACAGAGTGGTAGTTAAAAACAAAATTCTCCATTTAAATGAAAATTTACCACTTCTATGAATTGAATATAGAAAATCTGACATACATGGTTGTTATCAATAAGTAAAATTTGGTTCAATAAGATTAAAATAATTTTTTTTGAGTAGTATCTTTTGACTTTTATTTACAACAGTTATGGGTAAATAGGGTTATTCAAGGTAAAAATACAATTATAATAATATAAATTTACCTTAACACTGGTCCTAACCAGATTGTATGAGTCATGGCCAACCAATATAAATATTGGATGACATTTATGGCCTTTTAATTCCTTTTTTGTAAGATAAAGACATTAATAAATATGTATTTAATGTAAAAATAAAAATATCATAATCATGTATGGTTTTTCTAAGACAATTTTAATTTGGGGTTATAAAATTGATATATTGGACTATAAATATTCATTATAAAGATAAATAATACTACTTACATAATGTTCATTTATTTATAATTTTTATACATCAAATTAATAAAATTATTTATGACACAATAATGATGGAATGTTGACCACATTAATGAATGATTTAAATAAATAATATTATAAAAATTAAATCAATATATCTAAAACCTGTCCAATTATTATTTTATGATTTTATTTTGAAAAATAGTAATTTTATATTTGGCATTAATATGTTTTGTATCGTTAGAAACTGAAAATAATTATATAATAATATAATATTTTCCTACATTCATAAAGAGCTCCTCCTCTATTATAAAAATCCATCACCTCTAACCCATTACAAACACCACTCACTCCCCTTTGATCATCTATCCTCTGCCCAAATAAGCTCTAAAAATCCCTATATTCTAAATAGATGAATTAAATTAAATAGAATTCACTTCAAGAAATCATTTTTGTTCATACCAAAGGGAGTTACCCGATTTAAAGGTAACATCTTCTCTTATGTTCTTTTATTTTATTTTACTTCTTCAACCCCCTAATCTCTTTTAATTCCAAAATATTATAACAACACTAGTATACGAAATATAGTAAGTTGTTTCAATGAGAAGTATTCTAACTACACATACAAACACCTTCATATAATGGGTAAAGAACATATTGTTTCTGTGGTCGGTGAACTACTGCCACACAAAACATTCATTGTTCAATCTTCCCCTACCACCGCTTATGGTGGCCATTAATATGGTATGGTATTTATATGTGATATATATTATATTTATATTGTTTCTATGCTTCTTTATTTTTCATTTACAGTATACCTTTATGGTTTCCATTATGGGTAAACACGATAATTAAATTTGAGGAAGTGCGGACTACCGCCCCCTCAAAGTGATATGACTCATTCATGCCTTACATGGAATGTATAAATGATGGATTTACTGAAATTATATATGATATTATACTAGAATTATAATAAACCTACTAATTATTACATTTCCATTCCATTAAATATGATATAGATATGAAAGTAACATTCATGTGAAAGTACAGCTTACCATCTCCATGAAAAGTGCATTCCATTTATTAACTCCAAATGTTATATACTATTATAAATAAATATCTATACTATATATATATATATTAAATATATGATATCTAAATCATGAATATCATTCTGGAGATAATGTAATTTTAACAACATGAAAAACGTGTAATTATAAGAAGTTCATTTTTTGACTCAAGTTCCAAATATCGAGAAAACAACCATTATTTACATAAATTATTACATAATATTTATAACATGGTAATAAGTAATATAAAAGTAATAATAAAAATTAAAAATGTTTCTCAAGCATGTATAAATTAACCTTAGTTTATTATTCCGGAAATTAATGAATGAATTGGTCAAGTCAGACACGAGGTAAGGGACTTCGTCTCGATCATCTTTCATTGAGGAAAATTTTCATTATTACACGACTTTCTTTTATACGGTGTATAAAGACCTTTGAATTATCATTTAATTCTAACGAAATATTTTTCCATGAGGAATTTTACAAAATAATACGAAGTGTGTTTCTTTTAATGTAAGCAGTGACAACAACCTTTTCCGCTGCCTTGAGTATTTTTTGACTTATGTCTTCCTTAACATGCCGTAGTGTTTTTTTAAAAAGTAAAATAAATACAATATATTCATTTTTTTTATTTTGGTATTGAAAATGGGTTTTATAAAATATTTTTTATTTCAATATATTTAATTGATATATTTTTAATGAAATGTGGAAATGTTATCTATCCTTTATGCTTGTGTTATGTGTTGTGACTATGTCATTGTTCTTGGGCATTGTTTACGTATACAGGTGGTTCCATGATAATCATAGGATGGGTGATCTCGATATAGCTCTCCAATGCAATGGGTAACATGACAAGGATAAAAAATAAGGCATCCCCTAATAGATTTAAGGAATATACTGTGATGGGTATTCCAAATGTAACTCCCTATGTAGGTGTGAAAGCTACAATTTAATTCTATTATGAATGCCACAAGTTACCATTATGATTTAAGATTTCTACGTGTTATTCATAAGTATGATGACTTGATGAGGTATGTGATTATTCTTGGTATGTAGTGATGGAAAAATATTTTCTCTATATATTTTATAACCCTTATAGAGCTTTTTATGCCTAAACCATGTTTTTGAATTGTTTTTCAAAGGACTTAAAGATGAATAGGGTCAAGGATGGGATCCTGGAAAATTCATGTTATCTAAAACATGGAACTAGACATGACTATTTTTTTCAAGAGTTTTTATTTTTTGAAAAAAAATTGAAACTAGGTAGAAGTGTCTACATTGTAATTTTTGAGATATAATGTAATAGTTATGGCCTAATTCTATCAAACTCTATACATCAAAAGACCCTCAATGTGAATTATCCTTTTAATTCAATATTATGTAATGTTTTATGGAAGGGTACATATACTATAAATTCATTTCATCCATAAAATACATTTTCACATCCTGCAAAAAATAAAACATAGAAAGGGGAGAGCTCAGATGCTCAGTAAGAATAACAATATAGAGGAAACATTCACAAATAAGCATAAACATATTAGGAAATGTACAAGACTAAAGCAAAATCCTTTAAAACATAAACTTCAGCATAATGTTTTAAATAAAAATAAAAATAATTACATTTACTTATTCACATGGATATTCTATTATTCGAATAATCACCTGCAATATCAATATCAAATTTCATAATTAAGGAATGCATAGTGCCAGACATCATAACCACATAGTCTAGGCATTGTGCCAAGACTACAAATAATATTTTGTCAGGGCCCTGGGTCAAGAAAATATTTTGTCTAATAAGACCTTCCGATACAACAAGGAGCTATAGAAGGCTCCACTAGTCACTTACTAAGTCCAATGCATCCCTCATATGAAAATGTTGAAACATAAAATAAACATATGTATTAAAACTAGCATAAAAAATTTTAATATTTGAACCATAAACCATGAAGGGTATAAAAATAATACATCCATAGTCAAACATATCACAAAACCTTAAACACAATATGGAATGTTGTATCATAATAAATAAACATCATTCAAGTGTAAAATTCATCAAAGGATATTGACATAGATGAAATCAAAACTATGTGAGAGAAATATCTCTTTCTATATTGAAACCATTTTACAGTCCCGTAATTATAAAAGAAAACATTTATTTAGAAAATATTCTTATAAACATGTAAGGGAAACTTCAAATATGTTATAACAGCCGAAAATAGAGACACCTGCTATATATGATAAAAAAAGAATCTTACCATAATTTGTCGAAATGGTCATAAAGTACCTTGTTTGGAAAATGAAGGAATGATTCCTTTCAAAAAAATTACTAGAGGTAAAAAAAGGTTATAATTGAAATTAAATAATATTATAGGAAATAGTAAAAATGTTTTGAAATACATTTTTAAGAAGCATAGATGTCGATTATAAATAATCCCTAGTAGATACTCACGTATAAGCATCCTCGAATAAAAAAGAGATTTTGAAATTTAACACATACATTGTACTTTTACGGGGTCGAGGGTATGTTAGCCTCTTGTTTAATAGTTAAATAATTGATATTAAATTATACAAGAACTATATACAAAAATATGATATCAAATACGGTCTTATAATATTGATTTGTTAATAATATTTTAGTAGTATCATCGTTTCAGGTGTTAAATGATTCATTTTCCTTTATATGTTTTGTTATTTAAGACATGTTTGTTATGGATAAGTTGTATTTGATTCATATCCAGAATGATATTAGGGTCTAAAACATAATTTTTTTAATCATAAACTGATATTTAACCTTGAATGGTTAGGATGTGGAATGAATCTTATCGCCTTCCTGGACACGACAATACATACGTACACACGAGCAACAATAGCATTATATTGATGGTGAAATAATATGTAATTTGATGGTATATAATATATACAGAATCATTAATCTGTTATATTTATTATTTACCTAAAATATACTCATTATTATACCCATCAAAATAATTAAGTGTCAAATAAAAAAATACGCCACGACATGGAGACAGTAAGCCGTACACATGCACGTATGGTGACATTCTCATTTAAAGGATGGAAAGAATAATGAATATGGTTGTACCATATTTATAATAATATTCCAATATGTAGAAGGTACTGACGTTATTATTTTGGTATAGAGATAAGAAATATAGAGGATGTGGACGAAGAAAAGAACTTAGAAAGAGGTGATAAATTTTAACCTCTACTTCAGGTGTTTCATTTTAATTGGATCCAAACGACCCCTTTAGATGCTTTTCTGACTGATATAAGGCTTATAGGTTGATGTTAGGGTAGTTGGGAGGATATTTAAGTAGGGTTTGGCCGATCCAAATGGCTATGGAGGTGTGATTTGGATAGAAGGTGATGTACCCTTTTATAAGAGAGGTGAGGGTCACATTAGAAAAATCCTGAAACAATATTGTATTATAAAATCATAATCAGATTATAATGGCATTAAAAAGATTTATTTCATGGATAGGGTGGGGGATGTGTCGAAAAAATATAAAAAAATTGGGTTTAGAGAAGTTTATGTCACCATATAAACCATATCATTTAGATTTAACTCATAGTTAAATAGTTTATCTTTTACCATGTATTCTTGTATTATTATTATAAATGGATAATAAACATTCTATGAAAATCCAATAGAACACAAAGTGGTTCATAAAGGACATATTTATCAATATATAATAGAATATTTGTTTAAAAAACTCATTTATGTCAATTTTGACACTATTTGGTAATTGATTTTTGTTAAAGTCCAAACAACCTGATTACAAAAAAGAAATTCAATTAATCAAACATAACATGCCATATTAAACTATAAAATTCATGTAATTCATCAAAAGTCTCAATTTACATTTATTTGGATATTAATAATATCAAATATTTTAATCTTTGATTAATAAGGTTATTATTGAATCATCATTGTGTCATAAAATAAATAAATTATGTAACATCTAAAAATTATAAATAAAACACCATTATATTTGAAATAATTTTATATTTCTAACAAATATTTATAGTCGAATTTATCTTACATGTAACCCTATAATAAAATTTGTTTAGTTATTAATATTTTAATATAACACTTTTAACTTTTCTTAAAACAAAATATAATAAATTTCTTAATCTAATACAAGTATGTAAAAGAAGATCATATTTTATATATACAGTTGATTTTTGTCGGAATAAACTTTTAAAGAAGAATTAGGACATGTTTTAGGGTAATTATAATATCATTTTTTTGCCTTTAATTAACCTATTTACTTTTAACAATGGTAAATAAAAGTCAAAAGTTACTATTTACCATAAAATATTTTTGTAACACCCCAAGCTTCTACGATACGCTTCTCATTCAATAATGCAATAGCTTGCATGGTACACAACTTCGAGTTCTAACACACCGCGACTAATCAAAGTAGACGTTATGAATAGTAAAACCCACTTTTTAAAATTATAGAAATTTTATATTTCAAAATGGACTTCATTTTTGTATTCATAATATTGAAATTATCCTAAGTTGAATTTTTTGTAATTTTCTGAGAACTTCCATTTTTTTATGAATAGTGAAGAAAACTTAAAAACAACTTTTTTAATGAAAATAATTTATAGTGATAATTAAAACTATTGAGTGGTTTTAAAGTATAATTAGAATATACTTTTACCATTTTATTCAATGCTTTTCATTATAATTAATTTCACTTTGAAATTAGACATAAACAATTGTCAATCTTTTGATATATATTGTTTCCTAAAAACACGCTATTTTTTGTGACAGCGGGAATTTATTATAAAATTAATTAATTCAACTTATATGTTTCTAATTTTGTAAAATAGAAATCATTTTTGAATTTGGAATATCAATTATATCTTAGGGTGAAATTTTGGCATTGTTCGGAAAAACTTCAATTTTTGATGATAGTGAAACCACTAAGTGGTAGTTAAATAACTGATTTTTTATTTAAATGAAATATTACCACTTCTGTGATTTGATTTTCAAAAATCCGACATACATGGTTGTCATTAGGAAGTAAAATTTGGTTTAATGGGATTAATATAATTTTTTGGTTAATAGTAACATTTATGTTTAATTAATCGTGATTAAAGGTAAATAGTGAAATTTAAGGTAAAAATGATATTAAAAAAATATGAAAATACCTTTACACTTGTCCTACCCCAATTTTATGTGTCATGGCCGACCAAGACTATCCAGGGGTCAACTTGGGGAACCCATGGAACCACTTTGGTAGGAAAATGACATAAATAACTTTTTATCTAAAGTTAAAATAAAAATGTCACAAACATAAGTTGTTTTACTAAAAAAAATTTTAAATGGGGTTATAAAAGTCATATTTTTGACTATATATTTTCATCAGAAATATAAAAAGATTTATTACATCATGATATATTTTTTATAATTTTTTAACATTAAATAGATTAAATTATTTATGACACCATGATGATGCAGCGATTACCTCATTAATTAACGATTTTAATAAAATGGAAAGATAATGTAAAATCTAAGCATTACACATGTCCAAAGCCTATTGTATGAGAATATTTCGAACCCTTATCACCTTATCATAGAATTATATAAATGTGGGACCTTTAGAATCTGAAAATAATTGTATATTAAAGTAACATTTCATTACATTCCAGTAGTGCCCCTCCTCTCAACTTATAAAAGGCCCCCACCACTACCACCTTACTCACACATTAAATGCATTTTGGCTCGGCCACCCTCTGCCAAAATACTCTCCCAGAATCCCTCCCTTACTCCTAGAAGCCTCACTTTGGGCATAATTCTTCCCAAGGAAGCCTCTGACTCAAATCAAAAGAGTTACCCGATTTTAAGGTAATGTCTTCGCTTATGTTATTTTGTTTTATTATGCTTATCCAACCCCCTAAAATCTTTTGATTCCATTCTTTTGTAACAAAAACAGTATCTAAAATTTACTATGATGTATTTATGATTAGTATTTGGTTTAAACTTACACACACCTTCCTCTAATGGTTAAAGAACATACTGTTTCTGTGGGTGGAAAAATACTGCCTCACGAAACGATGATTGTTCAATATTCATTTAACATCTCTAATGGTGGCCATTTTGATTACACTATTTTCATATATGATATATATATTATGTTTATGTTTTCCTTATGCTTCTTTATTTCTCATTTATAACATTATTTATGATTTCCATTATGGGTAAACTCGATAATTTTATTTTAGGAAGTGCGGACTACCGCCCCCTCAAAGTGATTTGAATCGTTAATTCCATATGTGGGATGTATAAAGGATGGAGTAAATGGTATTATAAATTATATTATACTGGAATTATATTATACATTTATATCATTATTTTTCATTCCATTAAAATATGAAATAGAAATGAAAGTAGCGTTCATGCGTACGTACGGCTTACCGTCTCCATGAACGGTGCATTTCATTTCTTACCTCTAAATGTTATGTAATATTATAAATGCTTGTATATACTAGATATATATGTTATATATGATATCTAAATCATGAATATAATTCTGTATATAATTTATATTTCACCACATGAACAACTTGTAATTATAATAAGTTTATTTTTCACTCAAGTACCAAAGATCGACAAAACGACCGTTATTAACTTATATAATTACATAATGTTCATAACATGGAAATAAGCGATATAAAAGGAATAAAAAACATGAAAAATGTTATTAGGCAATTATAAATTAACTCTAGTTTATTATTCAGGTGGTTAAAGAATGGTCGAGTCAAGACATGAATCAAGGTAAGGGAACTTCTTAACCCAATTTCTATTTGTTGGGTTAATCCCTTATTTTCAAGTTATGTCATGATATTATTATGTCCTGTCTTGTAATTATACTTTTTTATGTGTACATATAGTTAATACACATAATAGATCTATTTTATTTAAAAATGGTCTTTGTAAGGGACTTCGTCCCAATATCCATTCATTGAGGCATATTTTGTTTTATACACAAATTTCTTTTATACGGTGTATAAACCCCTTTGAATTTTACGTTCATTCAAAAGGAATCATCTTATAGGAAGCGTTTTTACTAAATGAAAAATGGAATGTTTTTTTTCTTACGTATGCGGCGACAACGACTTCCCCACCTCTGTGACTATTATTTGAGTTTTGGCTTCATCTATAAGCCATAACTTTTTTTAAATGAAAAATTAATACCAAGATTTAATTTTCTTTTATTTTGGTATTGAAAATGGTTTTGAAAGTGTTTTTATTATATTAATGTGTTGTATTGATATCTTGTGATTGAAATGTGGAAAAGTTATGTTTCCTTTATGCATGTTTTATGTGATATGATTATGTTATAGTTTATGATATGTTTAAACCTGTTCATATGAGGAATGCATTGGACTTAATAAGTGACGGGTGGAGCCCGCTATAGCTCCTCGATGCATCGGCAAGTCTCATGAGACAAACTAGTGTCTTGGCACAAGGCCGTGACAAAATCTTATTTGTGGTCTTGGCACGAGGCCTTGGCTACGTGGTTATGATAGTCTGGCATTATGCATTCCATCATTATGAAAGTGGTTATTGATATTGCATGTGATTATTCGACCAGTAGAATATCCATGTGAATAAGTAAATGGAATTATCTCGTTTTACTTTTGCCATATTATGTTGAAGTTCAAGTTTAAAAGGCTTTTTTTAGTTATACATTTCCTTAAATGTTTATGTTTATTGATGAAAGCTTCCACTATATTGTTATCCTTACTGAGCATCTGAGCTCACCCCTTTCAATGTTTTAATTTTTCCATGATGTAAAGATGTATATTATGAATGACCTGCAGGGATAATATAAGGGGATATGAAGAGAAGATGTTGTAGTTTTGTTTTACTTTATGATGTAATGTAAGACTTATGAATGTATCTAGTGTTTCCAAGGCTACTAAACTAATCGGTCTTTCGAGACTTGATCTTTTGTGATCATGCCAATGTTACGAAGTAATGCACCGACTCTAGGTAACTAGGGTCGGTGCATTACAGTTGGTATCAGAGGCAGTTTAGTAATAACCATGGAAGCTCGATTTAGATAAACTCTAATTAGAGCACATAACCCAAAGATAGACTTTGAGGATTAGTATAGAAGAACTTTCTAGAATTTTGGTATTATAGAGATTTTGTGAGTTTTCCGAAAATACATCCCTGTCTGGATACGAGTAGTTAGAGGTGGATCTGGAATAGGTGTACCTAGAGGTAAAACCCAAAAATACTGCTTTGAGATAGACTCGAATGGGAACCGGTGCACGACAACAGGCCTTTCTGCACTCTTGGTTATGACACTCCCGGGGGATATGCTTAGGATAATTCTCATTTTCCTTACAAACCACTATGAAGGGTTATGAGTATATACTTCCTCAAAGAAAACATTTTTTATGATTATGGATTATATCCATAAATAGTTCAATTAGTGTTAAGTGTTTTACAAGTATTTAATTATGTATTTTGATTCATAAACTAATCTAGTTTATGCCATTGTTTAGAAATGGTGCCTAGTGGAAGGAATGGAAACCGTATCAATGCACGCACTCCGTGTAGGGATTGACCTCCTACTCAAGATAATTATTGTGGATCTAGAGATACAACTGGTGATGATCAACTTATTACCATACTGAGACAACTCACTCAGGTTATGAATAATAACCTTACTCGTATGGAGCACCCTGATCCGCAACGTGGAGGATCAATGTTAGACCGCTTCATGAAGAAACAACCACCAAAATTTAATGGGGTTAAAAATACATTAGTATCTGAGCAATGGATAAACTCCTAAGAGAAAATATTCCACACCTTAGGGAGTAGCGAAAGGGAGAAGGTTGTCATGGCAGTCTACCGCCTCTCTGGAGATGGCGATCAATGTTGGTCGCTGATTCAAAACACAAAGGAAGATGAAGAAGTATCATTTATGGAATGGAGGGAGTTTAACGAAATTTTCTCAAAAAAATACTTTCCACATGACCATCGAGCAGATATGGAAAGGCAATTTCTAAGTCTGAGGCAGAAGGAGGATGAGAATATCACAAAGTATGAGGCTAACTTTACAAGGTTAGCAAGGCAAGCTGCAGATTATATACATAACCTAAGAAGTA
Source organism: Viscum album (assembly GCA_963277665.1). NCBI lineage: Eukaryota > Viridiplantae > Streptophyta > Magnoliopsida > Santalales > Viscaceae > Viscum > Viscum album. Next base: position 1,805,994,960 of record OY728146.1, read on the forward strand.
AGATTGATCATTTCATTGATGGGTTAAAACCATTTCTCCGTCACGATTTAGTATCACAATCTTTCTCAACAAAAGATGATATAGTCTCGTGTGCTATCAAGATAGAAAAAGAATTCTCTAAGTCTTATGACAACAAAGTAAAGCAAGAGAAGAAGAGAATGGTGGAAAAAGTGACAGATAAATGGAAAAAGGGAAAGAAGGATTTTCCATTAAGTGATAATTGTGGGAAGGATCACCCTGGTACTTGCCTAAAAGGAATGGGAGTTTGTTACAAATGTGGAGAAAAAGGACACCAGGCTCGTGATTGTAAGAGAAAGAAAGAGGCTATCAATGTTGAATTCTAAAATTGTAGGGAAATGAGTCATTATGAAAATGAATGTCCTAAGCGTCAGGGAAACATACCTCAAAAAAGGACAAGGGATCAAGGACAATATTATGTTGTTACTATAGTTGAAGCAGAATAATTAATGTATTGGCGCTTTTGGACTCATGGATTATAATCTAGTTATTAGAATAATGTGATATATATATATAAGGATTTTACTACTGTACTTTTTGATTTCATTAAGGTTTTAATATGATGAAGGTAATCATATTTTTGTATGTGACAATAAGAGAAACTTTTCCTTGTTTGAGGAATCTGATGATACAATGGATTTTGGAATTTAGAGACCTTTTAGAGAAAGTCTGGATGGAGGTATTTTGGATAACTATAAAGGTTGGAATGGATTAAGTTGAACTTTGGATTGTATTTTTTAAGGTTAAAACATTTATGAAGATTATTTTTGGAATATTATAATACTATAGATTTAGGAAAAGGACAACCTGCAGGGTGGGCTATAACCCGTCACGTCGGATAAAGCTGTAGGAATCGAACCCACAACCATAGTACGACAGGCCTTCATTACCTACCACTATCCTACAGGAAGTCCCTGGTTATTACAAAATAGTTTTACTAATCTAAATGGTATGTGTTAATATTTGGAACCTTATACAATTATGATAAATATAATATTTTTGAGTTCTATTACCTTTTAGAGTGAAATATGGTTTTGTGGAAAAAATTTATTAAAGAATGAAAGTCTACATAACAAGTATATATATTCCCTTACATTCTTAGTAAATCTCATAAATAAATTACTCAACTTTATAAAAGGTATCTTAAAACAAAAACGTTACCGGCTAACTTTTCCAACTGGGGATTCAATGACTGTTTAACCAATCACAAGTTTGTGATTTTCTTATGGTTAACTTTCTCCTAATCCAGTGTTCTACAACTCTCCATCAGACCTTGATGGTTTTTTTTTCTTCCATATCCATATTTTCATAGAATCCTAGTATGGGCTATCTCGGGTGACCTTTGTACTTCTCTTTCTTTCTTTTAATGTTATATTTTTATTAACCTTATTTCCAATGTTGGTTTTCCACAAAGGTATTTTCTATTTTCAACCTTTTAATTTCAAAAGAAATATTCAAATTGTGAGGACGCAATTTATTGAATTAGGGGAGAATGTAACACCACTAGCTTCCACGACACGGTTCTCATTCAATAATGCAATAGCTTGCATTGTACGCAACTTCGAGTTCTAACACACATCGACTAATCAAAGTAGCCGTTATGAATAGTAATACACACATTTTAAAATTATATAAATTTTATATTTCAAAATGGACTTCATTTTTGTATTCGTAATATCGAAATTATCCTAAGTTGAATTTTTTGTAATTTTCTGAGAACTTCCAATTTTTTATGAATAGTGAAGAATACTTAAAAACAACTTTTTTAATCAAAATAATTTATAGTGATAAATTATACTATTGAGTGGTTTTAAAGTTTAATTAGAATATATTTTTACCATTTTATCCAATGGTGTTCATTATAATTAATTTCACTTTGAAATTAGACATAAACAATTGTTAATTTTTTGATATATATTGTTTCTTAAAAACATGCTATTTGTTGTGACAAGAGGAATTAATTATAAAAATAATTAATGCAACATATATGTATGGAATTTTTTAAAATAGACATCATTTTTGAATTTGGAATATCAATTATAGCTTAGGTTGAAATTTTGGCATTGTTCTGAAAAACTTCAATTTTTGATGAATAGTGAAACCACTAAGTGGTAGTTAAATAACTGATTTTTCGTTTAAATGAAAAATTACCACTTCTGTGATTTGATTTTCAAAAATAAGACATACATGGTTTTCATTAAGAAGTGAAATTTGGTTCAATGGGATTAAAATAATTTTTTGTGAATAGTAACTTTCATGTTTAATTAATCGCAGTTAAAGGAAATTAGTGAAATTTAAGGTAAAACCTATATTATAAAAATATGAAAATACCTTTACACTTGTCCTAAACATATTGGATGTGTCATGTCCGACCAAGAAAATCCATCTGTCAACTTTGGGATCCCATGGAGCCCCTTTGGTAGCAAAATGACATAAATAACTTTTTATTTAAAGTTAAAATAAAAATGTCACAAACATAAGTTGTTTTACTAAAACAATTGTTAAATGGGTTTATACAAGTCATATTTTTTACTATAAATATTCATTAAAAAGATAAAAAGATTTACTACATCAGGATATTTTTTTATAATTGTTATACATTAAATAGATTAAATTATGTATGACACCATGATGATGGAGTGATTACCTTATTAATTAACGATTTTAATAAAATGGAAGGAAAATGTAAAATATAAGCATTACACTTGTCCAAAGCCAATTGGATGAGAATAGTTCGAACCCCTATATCCTTATCCTTTAATTATATAAGTGTGAGACCTTTATAATCCGAAAATAATTGTATAATAAAGAAACATTTCATTACTTTCCTTGAGTGCCCCTCCTCTCCACTTATAAAAGGCCCCCACCACTACCACCTTACTCACACTTTAAAAGCATTTTGGCTTGGCCAAACTCTGCCCAAATACTCTCCCAACTCCCCTACCTTACTCCTAGAAGCCTCACTTTGGGAAAAATTCTCAAAGGAAGCCTTTGGCTCAAATCAAAATAGTTACCCGATTTTAAGGTAATGTCTTTGCTTATGTTATTTTGTTTTATTTTTCTTATCCAACCCCCTAAAATCTTTTTATTCATTTATTTTGCAAAAAAACCAGTATCTACAATATACTAGGATGTTGTTATGATATTTATTTGGTTTACACTTACACACACCTTCGACTAATGGTTAAAGACCATACTGTTTCTGTGGGTGGCGAAATACTGCCTCACGAAACGATGATTGTTCAATATTCTTTTAACACCTCTAATGGTGGCCATTTTGATGAAACTATTTTCATATATGACATATATATTATGATTATTTTTTCCTTATGCTTCTTTATTTCTAATTTATGGCATATTTTATGATTTACATTATGGGTAAACGCGATAATTTCATTTTAGGAAGTGCGGACTACCGCCCCCTCAAAGTGATTTGAATCGTTAATGCCATATGTGGGATGTATAAAGGATGGAGTAAATGGTATTATAAATTATATTATACTGTAATTATATTATACCTTTATATAATTATTTTTCATTCCATTAAAATATGAAATAGAAATGAATGTAGCGTTCATGCGTACGTACGGCTTACCGTCTCCATGAACGGTGCATTTCATTTCTTACCTCTAAATGTTATGTAATATTATAAATGCATGTATATAATGGATAAATATGTTATATATGATATCTACATCATGAATATAATTCTGTATATAATGGATATTTCACCACATTAACAACTTGTAATTATAAGAAATTTATTTTTGACTCAAGTACCAAAGATCGACAAAATGACCGTTATTAACTTAAATAATTAAAAAATGTTCATAACAAGGTAATAAGTGATATAAAAGGAATAAAATAATTGAGAAAGGTTATTAAGCAATTATAAATTCAATCTAGTTTATTATTCAGGAGGTTAAAGAATGGTCGAGTCAAGACATGACGCAAGGTAAGGGAACTTCTTAACCCAATTTCTATTCTTTGGGTTAATCTCTTATTTTCAAATTATGTCATGATATTATTATGTCATATCTTGTACTTATACATTATTTATATGTACATATAGTGAATACACATAATAGATCTATTTTATTTAAAAATTATTTCTGTAAGGGACTTCGTCTCAATCTCCATTCATTGAGGCATATTTTGTTTTATACACAAATTTCTTTTATACGGTGTATAAACCCCTTTGACTTGTATGTTAATTGAAAAGGAATCTTTTTATAGGAAGAGTTTTTACAAAACGAAAAATGTAATGTTTTTTTCTTACATATGCGGCGACAACAACTTCCCCGCCGCCGTGACTATTATTTGAGTTATGACTTCCTCTATAAGCCATAACATTTTTTAAATGAAAAATTAATACCAAAATTTAATTTTCATTTATTTTGGTATTGAAAATGGTTGAAAGTGTTTTTATTATATCAATGTGTTGTATTGATATCTTGTGATTGAAATTTGGAAAAGTTATGTTTCATTTATGAATGTTTTATGTGATACCATTATGTTATGGTTTATGATATGTTTAAACATGTTCATATGAGTAATGCATTGGACTTAATAAGTGACGGGTGGAGCCCGCTATAGCTCCTCGATGCATCGGCAGGTCTCCTGAGACAAACTAGTGTTTTGGCACGAGGCCTTGACAGAATATTATTTGTGGTCTTGGCACGAGTCCTTGGCTACGTGGTTATGATAGTCTGGCATTATGCATTCCATCATTATGAATGTGGTTGTTGATATTGCATGTGATTATTCAACCAGTAGAATATCCATGTGAATAAGTAAATGGAATTATCTCATTTTACTTTTTCCATATTATGTTGATGTTCAAGTTTATAAGGCTTTTGTTTTAGTTATACATTGCCTTAAATGTTTATGTTTATTGATGAAAGCTTCCGCTATATTGTTATCCTTACTGAGCATCTGAGCTCACCCCTTTCAATGTTTTAATTTTTCCAGGATGTGAAGAAGTATATTATGAATGACCTATAGGCATAATATAAGGGGATATGAAGAGAAGATGTTGTAGTTTTGTTTTACTTTATGATGTAATGTAAGACTTATAAATGTATCAAGTGTTTCCAAGGCTACTAAACTAATCGGTCTTTCGAGACTTGATCTTTTGTGATCATTCCAATGTTACAAAGTAATGCACCGACTCTGGGTAACTGGGGTCGGGGAGTTATAATTTTATTCTTATTTAACCACATATTACTGAATGATTTCAATTTTGTCTCTTAATTTTTTGAAATTCAATTCCAAGAAGTTGTGAAATTAAGTTTTATACAAATTTGATAACATGCTTATAAGGTGGGTAAAAGACGTTAAAAAATTAAATAAAATTTTACACATGTAATTTTATTATAAGAATGACTCCGATGAATTACATTGAAATAATATAGGTATTAAAAATCTAATTTTAAATAGAATAAATTTAAATAGAATTAATAATTTTTTAAATAAAAATTCGGTTTAAGAAAATAACACGGTGCTTTTCACTATTTAGCAAAAATTGAATGTTTTCCAAAAAATATAAAAAATTCACCCTAATGCAATTTTTACCATATGAATCCAAAAAAGAAGTCCATTTTGAAAAATAAAATTTATAAAATTTCAAAAAGTTGATATTACTATTCATAACGGCTAGTTTTACTGGTCGTGGTGTGCTAGGACTACAAGTTGCATACAACGTAAGATATTGTATTAATCAAAGGGAAACATAATTTGGAATAATGGGGTGTTAAATTGTTTCCTCCTTATAATAATTTCATCCCCAAAATTTCTAGATTACAACAGCCTAAAAATATTTGGGAGGATATTCATCATAATTTCCTTAGGTTCCCACGTTGCCTCTTCCATCTTATGGTTTCTCCATAGAACTTTTACCAGACGAGTTGTCTGCTTTCTCAACACTTGTTCACTTTTATCAAGAATCCTGACTGACTCTTTACAATAAGACCGATCAGGTTCTAGTTCTATTACTTCATAGGTGAGTACATTTTTTTGTCACACATGTATTTTCACGATAGTGATACATGGAACACATCATGAACATTGGAGAGAATTAGGAGTATTTCCAAACACTAAGCTAAAACTCCAATTCCTTCTAGAATTTTGAAAGGTCTGATGTACCTGAGACTTAATTTACCCTTATTTATGAATCGTATAACACCCATCCATGGTGATACCATCAATAAAACATTATCTCCAACTAGAAATTTCAAATCCTTTGGTTATCGACGTAGCTCTTTTGCCTACATAGAGCTGCTTTGTTGTGGGTTTGGATAGTCATCACATTTTTCATTGTTTCCTCAACAATTTTAGGGACATGAAGTTTTCTTCCACCAAATTCATCCCAAAAAGTTGGTGTGAAACATATTTTCTGTATAATGCTCCATATGGTTACATCTGACTATTTGAATAGAAGTTATTTTTATTGGAAAATTCTACCAAAGGTAAATACATATCCCACATTCCTAGAAAGTAAAGTGAGAAAGATCTCAACATGTCTTCTATGATTTCAATAGTCTATTCGGATTGTCCATCAGTTTGAGGGTGGTAGGAATTGCTCAAACAAAGATCAATATCAAGGTCCATCTGAAGACTTTTCTAAAATATTTATGTAAAATGGGGATCATGATCATAAAAAATCGATAGCGGTACACCATGAAGTCTTACATCTTTATTAATATATAGTCTTTCAAAATGTTGAAGTGGTAAATCTTCTCTTATTTCATGAATATGTGATGACTTGATAAGACACTCAATAATGACCAATATTGCATCATTCCTTCTAGGAGTTTTTGGTAACCCGATGAAAAAATCCATTATTATATTATCAAAATTTACACTCAGGTATGTGAAGATGTTTCAGGACTCTTCTAGGATGTTGTCTTCCAGGCTTTACTTTTTGAAAAACCATTCATCTTGACACATAATTATCAATCTCCCTTATCATGTTGTCCCACAAAAAATGTTCTTTCAAAAATATAGACATCTTAGTGCTACCAGGGTGTATAGGGAAATTTGAGTTATGAGCATCATTCAACAATTCACTTTTTATATCATGTATGTCAGGAACACAAAGTATCTTCCCAAATTTCCAAATTCCATCTTCATATATGATGTTGATAAGTCTCCAATCATTCACAACTTTAATATTCTTTTGAAAATCATAATCATCAGTCTGAGAACTTTTTATCTTATCTAGTAAAGATTGTTTTGAAACCATTTGAAAACTATTGATGTTTCACCTTTTATAATTATTCCCATTTACATAATTACTAGATACATGAACATAGGATCTCTTTTGACTCTCATCTTGTTCACAAATCCATGATCCTTTATGATAAAAGCATCTACCACCTTATTTTCCTTCCATTGGTGGTACTGTATAATATAATTATAATCTTTGAGTTGTTCTAGAAATAGTCGTTACCACATGTTGAGTACTTTCCATGAGAAAATATACTTCAAATGCATGTGATTGGTATATATCTAACGTTTTCACCATAGAGATAGTGTCATCATATCTTGAAAGAAATGATTACAGCTATTAACAAAAGATCATGAGTGGGATAGTTTTGTTCATTAACTTTTAGATATTTTGAGGGATAGACCATAACTCTATCATTATGCATAAGGACACAACCAAGTACTTTCTTTGAAGAATCACTATAAATAACAAAACCATCATTCCCCAATGATAGAGTCAATATAGGAGAATTGACTAATAATTTCTACAACTCTTCAAAAAAAATTTAACACTCTTCTATAAATTTTTTTTATCCCATTAGGTGTGAGATATGTTAATTGATTAGCCAATCAGAAAAAATTCTGGATGAAATGCTAATAATATCCTACTAAACCAATAAAATTGTGTTCCTCAGTTATACATGTTGGTGATGTCAATTAATGGAATTCCTTGGTATTTGAAGGATCAACATAGAATCCATCCTTATAGACAATGTGGACAAGAAAATAAATCCCTTGAAGCCAAAATTCACACGTGATAAACTTCCCATAAAATTCATTTTTTCTGAGGGTTTTCAGAATAGTGCGGAAGTGATATTAACGATATTCATAACATTTGGAGTATACCAAGATATCATCAATAAATACTATTAAAAATTCATCAAGATATTCCTTAAAAAATATACTAATAAAATCCATTAAAATAGAGGACGCATTAGTTAGCACAAAAGGCATTACTGTAAACTCATAATGGTCGTACCTTGTTTGAAATGATGTATTTGGAATATCATCCTTCTCCACACAGAACTGATGATATATAAAACTAAGGTCAATCCTTGAAAAATATTTATAACCATTTAGTTGATCAAATAAATCATCAATGCGAGTTAAGGGATACTTTTTCATTAGTGTTATAGCATTGTTCTCTCTGTAGTCAATGCAAAACCTCATAGATCCATCTTTCTTCTTAACAAAAAGAATAGGGGCTCCCCATGGTGAAACACTATGATGAATAAATACCTTATTAATCAATTCCACTAGTTGTCTCTTTAGTTCCACTAATTCCACAGTGGAAATTCTATAAGGGTTCTTCGACATGGGTTCTGAACCAGGAATTAAATCAATGGAAAAGTCAATTTCTCGTTCTGGAGGATGTCTAGATAAATCTTCTAGAATCACATCAACATATTCTATCACAATAGGTACATCCGATATTTTAACATTTTGGTCCTCACCCATAGTTTTTTCACATTCATCCTCGTCAATAATTGAAGTTAGAAGAGCTATAGTGGGTGAATCTAGATAAGGATCAAATAGTGTCATTTCTTCTCTAATGATAAGGTACTCCTCATCATCATAGAAAATTGAAACCTCATTCTTCTTGAAAAAACATTCACATAATGGTTAAAAATACAATCCATACAAAAGATTATATTAAATTAAATCATGGGTATGATAATGAGATCAATAGATAAATAACTTTTATATACCGTAATGGGAACAGATTCACAAAAAATTGTTGCAATGATACTTCCCATTACATTATTGGACAGCATCTCCCATATTAAATAAAATTGGAAATATATAATTTTCATATAAATATGGGAAGATATGAAAAAATATGATGATCAAGATGAAAATAATGCTTTGGCTAAATTTGAGGAAACCATTAAATTACATTCCACCATGTCATTCGGAGCTTCAACCTCAGCAGTAGTGTTCGCATATGCTTGGCATTTCACTCTTGGACATTTTTGAGGTAAGTATACTTGGCGCTTAGAAAATTAATTTTCATAATGACCCATTTCTATAAAATTTTTGCATTCAACATTGACAACCTCTTTCATTCCCTTGCTATCACGATCTTGGTGGCCTTTTTCAAGACACTTGTAACAAACTCCCATTCCCTTTAATAAATTACCAGGATGATTCTTCCCACATTTAGTGGAATATAGAAATTAAAAATTTCCCTTCTTCACCTTATTTCCATTTACAGAGTGTTCATTAGATCTATTCTTCTCTCTCTTTTCATTAAATTCGTAAGAATTAGATAATTATTTTTCTATCTTGATGGAACACGAGACAATATCATCGTACAATGAGAAGGATTTTGAGACTAATTCTCGATGGGGAAATGGTTTTATCCCATTAAATAATCAATCAATCTTTCTCCTTGGGTTATGTATATAATATTGTGCATGAAATTCTATCCCTATAATGTTATCCTCATATTGTGCGACATTCTCATCCTCCTTTTGTCTCAGACTCATAAATTGTCTTTCTATATCCGCTCGATGGTCACAAAGAAAGTATTTTTCTATGAAAATCTCATTAAACTCCTTCCGTTAAATATTTTATAGTTCTTCATCCCCATTGTGTTTTGAATTAATAACCACCATTGATTATCTTATCTCATGAGGCTATAAAAATCCATGAAAACTGTTGGGCTTTCGCTACTCCCCAAAGCATGAAATATTTTCTCTAAAAAAATTATCTATTGCTCATCTACAAATGGATTTGTAGTCCTATTGAATGTTGGTGGTTTTTACCTCATGAAGTGGTCTAACATTGATCCTCCACGTTGTGGATCAGGGTGATCAATACGGGTAAGGTTATTATTCATAAAATGAGTGAGGTGTCCCAGTACGGTGAGAAGCCGAACATCACCAGTTGTATCACCAGCTACACTATAATTATCTTGAGAAGGAGGGTAGTCCCTAAATGGATTACGTGCATTGATATAGGTTTCATTCCTTCCACTAAGTGCCATTTTTAAACAATGGAATACACTAGATTAGTTTATGAATCAAAATACATAATTCCAAACTTGTAAAACATGTAACAAAAATTGAAATATTTTTGGATATAATCCATAATCATAAAAATGTTTTCTTTGAGAAATTATATACTCATAAATCCATAATAATTGTTTTTAATGCATATTTGAATTATCCTAAGCATATCCCCCAGGAGTTTCGTACCCAAAGTGAAGCAAAGCCCATTGTCATGTACTAGGATACCTTGGGTCAAGCCCGAAACTCTTTGTTAGAGTTATCACTCCTAGGTACATATATTCCAGAGCACCCTCTACATAATCGTATCCAGACAGGGATGTATTTCATGGGAAATACACAAAATCTATACTATTCCAAAATTATAGGATGTTTTTCAATACTAATCCTCAAATTCTATATTAGGGTAATGTTCTTTAATCAGAGTTTTTCTAAATCTAGTTTCAAGGGTTTGTACTAAACTTCCTCTGATACAAACTATAACACCCCGACCCCAGTTACCCAATGTTGATAAATTATTACATATCATTGGCATGATCACAAGAGATCAAGTCTTGAAATACTGATTAGTTTAGTAGATTTGGAAGTACTAGGTATATACATATGTTTTACATTACATCATGAAATAAAAACAACAAAAAAATTTGGTTCCCTTTGAACACACTTAAATACCAAAGCCTATATCTACAGGTCAACCATAAAATACTTCACATCCTGGGAAAAATAAAACACAGAAAGGGGTGAGCTCAAATGCTATGTAATGAAAAAAAAAATCAGAAACATTTATAAATAAGTAAAAACATTTAAGGCAATGTTGAATACTAAAACAAAATCTTTTTAAACATAAACTTCAGAATAATATGGAAAATATTAATCAAAATAATTCCATTTACTTATTAACTTGGTTATTCTAATTTTCTAATAATAACATGCAATATCAATACCAATTTCATTATGATGGAATACATAATGTCGGACATCATAACTACATAGTAAAAGCTTCGTTCCAAGACTACAAATAAGATTTCATCAAGGCCTTGTGCCAAAACACTAGTTTCTCTAATGAGACCTACTGATGCATCTAGGAGCTATAACGATCTCCACTAGTCACTTACTATGTCCAATTCATTCCTCATCTGAAAAGGATGAAACATCACAAAAACATTTGTATTAAAACTAGCATACGAAATATTAATACATTAACCATAAACCATGAATGGGATAAAAACAACACATCCATAGTCAAACATATAAAAAATCCTTCAATACCATATGGGGGATTGTATCATAATAAGTCAACATAAATCATCTGTAAAATCAATCAATAGATGTTGACATGGATGAAATCAAAACTATTTGAGAGAAATATCGGTTTCTAATTTGAAATAATTTAAAATCTACGTAATTAAGAAATAAATAATTTATTTTGAAAATATTCTTATAAGCATGTAAGGAAGGATTCTAAGGTTTCATAATAGTATAAAATAGCCACACCCACTGTATATGATAAAAAACATTCTTATGTTACAATGACGAAAAGGTCTTAAAGTACCTTGTTTGGAAAAAGACGGAATGATTACTTTCAAAACATTTAATAAAAGGAAAAACATGGGTATAAATGTCTTTAACCCATATTATAGGAAATAGTAAAAATGTTTTTAAATACATTTTTATGAAACACATATGTGGATGATAAAGATTTCATAGTCGATACTAATGTATAAACATAATTGGATAATAATGAGATTGTGAAATTTAACCCTTAACTTGTACTTTTACATGGTTATGGGTATGTTATCCACTTTAATAATAGTTAAATCATTGTTTTTAAATTATACAAGAATAATAAACATAAATATGATATCATATATAATCTTAAAATATTTCTTTTTTAATAATATTGTTTTAGTATCATCATTTCATGTCTTAACGGATTCATTTTACTTTATATGTTTAGTTATAAATTTCATGTTTATTATGGATAGGATATAAGGAAACAGACTTAAAAAATTTATATAATCTTTAATTAAATGAAAATTCACATTGAGGATATTTGCAAGATTAGAGTTTTCGAGAATTATGCCATTATTATTACATTACACCTCAAATATTACAAAGTAGTCACATCAACTCAGAATCCATTTTTTCATAAAATTAAAAAACTTGAAAAATTGTGTCATTTGTAGTTCCATGTTTTAGAAAATATGAAATTTTCTTGATCCAATCCTTTACCCTATTAATCTTTATATCATGTGAAAAACATATTAAAACATGGGATGAGCATAAAAATCACATTAAGGTTTATAAAATATATAAAGATAACATTAGTATCTAAATACCCAAGCATTAGAACATAACCAATGAAATCATAAGATTTATCAATAACACATTGGAAAAAAAATCATAATGGTTACGTGTGGCATTCATAACATACTTATGTTGTATCTTTCATAGCTACGTAGGGAGTTACATTTGGAATACCCATCATATTATATTCCCTAAATATCTTAGGAGAAACATTCAGGTTTACCAATGTCACGTTACCCAATGCATTAAAGAGCTATCTTGGGCTCACCCTCCTTAGGTTTATCACTGAACCTCCCATATACGTAAACAATTCCGAAGAACACTAACATATTAATAACTCATAAAATTAATAAAAAGGAAAGATAACATTTCCATATTTCAATAAAAAAATATCATATAAATATTTTGACATAAAAAATCCATTATCAAAACCATTTTAAATACAAAAATACGTAAAAAATTATACGGTATTTATTTTTCTTTTAAAAAATTTACATTTTGTTATGGAATCCAAAGAACAAATAATACTCGCGGTGGTGGAAAAGGTCATTGTCACCACATACGTTAAAAAGTAAGAGTCTTTCATGTCATTTAGTAAAACACCTCATAGAAAAAAAATTCCCTTTGAATGAAATGAAAAGTAAAATTTGATTATACACCATATAAAATAATTTCATGTATAAAACAAAATATTTCTCCATGAATGGAGATTGAGACGAAGTCCCTTACCACATGTATGACTTGACTCGTTCATTATTTTATCTCTAGAATAATAAAATAATGTTAATTTCTAATTTCTTAAAACAAATTTCAAGTTTATTATTCATTTTATATCACTTATTACCATGATATAAACATTATAAAATCATTTACATTAATAACGGTTGTTTGGTCGATATTTGGTACTTGTGTCAAAAATGAACTTCTTATAATTACTAGTTGTTCATGTGGTCAAAACTACATCTTATACAGAATGATATTTATGATTTATATATCTTATATATTATATATATCTAGTATATATATGTCATTATAATATAACATTTGAAGCTATGAAATGAATTGCACCGTTCATGGAGATGGTATGTCGTACGTACACATAAACGCTACTTTCATTTCTATTTCATATTTAATGAAATGAAAACATAATGATACATAGGTATATTATAATTCCATTATAATATCATATATATATATAATTACACTATAATATCATATATATAATTTTAGTAATTTCATCTTTTATACGTTCCACACAAGTCAGGAATGAGACATATACTTTGAGGGGCGGTAGTCCACACTTCCTCAAATAAAATTAACATGTTTACCAATTATGTAAACCATAATGGTTTGCTATAAATGAAAATATAGAAGTATAGAGACAATATAAATATAATTTATATCACATATAAATACATTTATATCATAATGGCCACGATAAGAGGTGGCATGAGAAGATTGAACAATTATCATTTCGTGAGGTTGTAGTGTGTCGTCCATCAATATAGTTTGTTTTTAACCCATTAGATAGAGGTGTGTGTCAGTGTAGTTCAAATCCTTATAATAAAAATATCCTAGTATATTGAGGATACTATTTTTGTTATAAAATAATGTAATAAAAAGAGTTTAGGGGTTTGGATAAGTAAAATAAAAGAAAATAACTTAAGAGAAGACGTTACCTTTAAATCAGGTACCTCTCTTGGGTTTGATCCCAAAGGATTTTTTGAAGTGCCTTATGCATAAAGTAAGGATTATATATGGAATATATGGATCTTTAGATATGAATTGGATAGATTTAGGGTGATACATGCGTCTTGAAAGGTGTGAGTAATGGGTTAGAGTTGATGGATTTTTATAAAGAGGAGGAAGGGCTCTTTTTGAAAGTTGGAAAATATTATTTTATTATATTATGATTTTGGGTTTCTAAATGTATAAAACTACTTGAAGTTTAATATAGAAGACAATTCTTCGAAATAAAATCTTCCAATATTTATTGGATAGATTTTGGATATTTATTTTAATTTTTATACTCAATTTTTTTAAATCATTCATTAATGAGGTGAACATTGCATCATTATTGTGTCATAAATATTTTATTTATTTGATGTATAAAAATAAAAAAAAATTATGTAAGAAATATTTTTTTCTTTAAAATTAATATTTATAAAAAATGTGATTACTTATATAACCCCATGTAAAATTGAATTACTAAAATATATATGTTTATGTCAATTTTGTCTTTACTTTTAATTAATTAATATAAAGTGTCATTATTACTCCCAAGTGGATCCATAGGGTCCCCAAATCGACCTAATGATGCCCATGGTCAGACATATATCAACTAATATGATTAATAAACATGTTAGGTCAATTTAAATTTATTATAATGTTATTTTTTACCCTTATTTAACTGATTTACTCTTTAACCATGTTAAATAAAATATTTATTTATGTATTTAAACAGTCCATTAATAAAAGTGAACTATTTACACAATTTGGATATTCTGATTCAAAATATGGAATCCATTTTTCTAAATTCGAAACAAAAATGTGGCATAAATTAGTTTAAAATTAATTCTCATCGTTAAAATAAAAATCATGTTTTTAAGAAATAATAACTATTAGAAGATTGATACATGTTTACGTCCAATTTCAAAGAAAAATTACATCCAATGACCAACATTGGATTAAATGGTTAAAAAATAATACAATTACAATTTAAATACAATTAAAAAGATAATCTAACTATATAAATACATTATATTAAAAGGTAGTTTTGAATTAAAATGCCATATTATTCGCTATTCATTAAAAAATGTACTTTATCAGAAAAATACCAAAATTTAATCCATGGTATATTTTGATGTCCCATTTTTAAATAAGAATATTTTTTTTTCAAATATAACCTATAAAAGATAAATGAACTAGATTTAAAAAGGGTTCTCCATCAAAATGTGGTAAAAGTCCTTTTAAAGAATATTAGAGTATTTATGCTCAAAATCAGATTCTTTCTTATTTTATGTTTCAAAAATTTATTGGATAAATGTAAAAACATTTGAAACACAATTATTATCATATTTTAGAAAGTTATGTTCTTTCCCTCTATTAAAACTCCTAGGCATTAACTACCATTTAAAATAATAATATTATATTATTAGTGTGCAAAGTAAAATTTCAATGAAACCCGCTATTGCGTATCAGGTACGCCATTGAACACATCATCCCCTTTAAAGTAAAATTAATATTTAATTCAAAAATATTAATAAATATGAAAATTTCATATTCTTTATTTAGCTGGGACATTAAATAGTTAGTATCTGATTCATATCCAAAATGATATTATGTTCTTAAAAATTATTTTTTAATAATAAAATGATATTTATTCATGAATGATTATGATGTGGAATGAATCTTTTCGCGTTCCTGGAGATGGTAATTTGTACGTACGAATGAGTGGAAATACCATTAAATTGATGGTGAAATAGAATTTAATATGATGGTATATCATATATAAAGAATCATTAACATGTTATATTTATTATTTACATAAAATATACTCATTATTATACCAATACAAATAATTAAGTGTCGAATAATAAAATTGACCACAACATAGAGACGGTAAGCCATACATAAGCATGTGTGTTGATTTTTTCATTCGCAGGATGTATAAAATAATAAATATGGTTGTAACATAGTTATAATAACATCCATGTTTTTTGGATGTATGGGATTAACTATTCTTGTATGGAAACAACAATGAAATAGGATGTGGAAGAGGAAAAGAACATTGAAAGAGATGATTAATTTATTACCTCTTCTTTGGGTCATCCTTTTGATTTGATCAAAAGGTCTCCTTATGTTGGTTTTTTAATCAATATAAGGCCTCTAGGATGAATTGAGGGTAGATGGGTGGATATTTGAGTAGGGGTTGTCTGAGCCAAATGTCTTTGGAGGTGTGATTTTGAGAGAAGATGGAGTACCCTTCTATAAGAGAGGTGAGGGTATAATTAAGAAAAGCATGAAACATTGTTTTATTATAAAATCATAGTCTGTTTATTGTGGCTCAAAAAGGATTTATTTCAAGGATACAGATGTTATGGGTCGAAAACCTTTAAACCAATAGTTTTTAGAGAGGTTTATGTTACCATATTAACATTATCTTTTAGATTTAACCCTTAGTTAAATAGTTTAACTTTTACCATGTATACTTGTATTATTATAATAAATGGTTAATTAACATACTATAAAAATCCAAACAACCCCTAAGTGGTTCCGTAATGACATATTTGTCATTATATGAGTCATTGGACTAACCTTAAATTTTTAGGAATATTATATCATTTAATAATATAGTATTAGTTTTAAAAACAAATTTATGTCAATTTTGACACTTTTTAGTAATTGATTTTTTGTTAAAGTCTTAACAACTTGATTACCTCGAAAAAATTCATTTAATAAACCATATCATTTCATATTAACCTATTAAATTCATGTAATTCATAAAAAGTATCAATTTACTTTTATTTGGATATTTATAATATTAATTATTTTAATCTTTCATTAATAAGTTAATTACTGCATCATCATTCTGTCATAAATAAATTATATTATTTAAGGTCTAAAAATTAAAAATAAAATGCTAATATGAAGCAAATATTTTTATCTTTATTAGGAATATTTACACTCAAATTTATCTCATGTGTACCCCTATATTAAATATTATTTAGTTATTAAACATTGAATTTAACACTTTAAACTCTTCTTTAAAATAAAATATAATAAATGTCCTAATCTAATCCAAGTGGGTCAAATAAGATCATATTTTTTTCCAAAGGTTGATTTTTGTCAAAATACACTTATCCAATTGAATTACGACATGTGTTATGATATTTATAATATCATTTTTACATTTAATTACCCTATTTACTTTTAACCATGTTAATTAAAAGGCAAAAGTTACTATTCACCAAAAATTATTTTCATCTTATTGAACAAAATTTTACTAACTGATGTCAACCGTGTCTCTTTTATTTTTTAAATTTATTTCACAGAAGTGGGAAAATTACATTTTATGCAAATTTTCTAATGTGGCTAGAAGATGGGTAAAAGACGTTTAAAAAATCAATTAATTTTTTTATATCTAATTGTATTATAAAAATGACTCCAGTTAATTATATTGAACTAATATAGGTATTATAAATATATTTTGACTTCAAATTTATTTAAATAAAATAAATAATTATTTAAATAAAAATAATGTTTTAAATAATAACACAGTGTTTTTCATTATTCATAAAAAATTGAATGTTTTCAGAAAAATAGAAAAAATTCAATGTATGCTAATTTTGATATTCCGAATAAAAAAAATAATGTCCATTTTTTTTTAAAAAAAATTTAAAATTTCAAAAATTGGGTATTAATATTCATAACTGCTAGTTTGATTTGTCGTGGTGTGCAAAAACTCAATGCTGCATACATCTCAAGATATATTATTATTCAAAGGGAACTGTACCATTGAAGTGTTGGGTGTTGCATTTTGTTTGAAGAAGAAGGTGGATTTTTTTTATTTTAATTAATTATAAAGCCACAAATATTATAGAACATATGTAGTATGAAATTTGAAAAAAAAATTTTAAAAAAAGATATATTATATTCATATACATCATTTTGTTCTTTTTTGATATTTTAGGAAAGTAATGTGATGTTGACATATTCTTTTTAAATGAAAAGATACGATTTTTATGGGTGAGACTTTAAATATCTTATCAAAGGATTCATCATTCATTAAATTGTTTGGTTGATCTACTAATAAATTTATATATTCTTATACCCACGAGGGTTATGGTATTAGTAAAAGGAGAATTGATAAAGAGTCTAAAAATAATTAAAATTCATCCGTTAATCCTTTCATGAATGGTTTTTAAACTAAAGGCACTAAACGTTTTCCAAATTCAAACTATAACAATAAATGAATACCATATAATTTATCATATAATTATGATCCATTATGTCACAACCTCATGACTGTAGATACAAACTAATTAGTATGGACTATTTTATAATTAAACATGAATCTTGTAAATCCTATTGTATATCAAAGTTATTTAAAACATGTTAATAAGGGAATTATTATCAATATTTTGGAAAATTATTAGTCAAATGAATGATTATAATTATATAATAAGGATGAAAATATATATTTTATATAATGGGTGAAATTTAGACTTTAGATAAGTCAATTAATGAGATTCACTAAGTTGGAATAACAAAATAAGAAAAATAAAAACTAGTGATCAGATTTTATCTAGAGACATATAATTTATAGGAGATATAAAACCAATTTAATATGGTTTTATGATTAATATTTTGGGTGGGGTATTATTCATTAATTATAGATGATTCTAATCCTAGATAAATTTTGTAAATGGAAACAAATTAAATAAATTAAATAAATTAAATAAATGATTATATGAATTTGGAAATAGATTCCATGTTCTAGAATCAAAATTTTTTATATTGGGACTTTATTATATGAAAATCCCACCAGTCTA
Source organism: Viscum album (assembly GCA_963277665.1). Taxonomy (NCBI): domain Eukaryota; kingdom Viridiplantae; phylum Streptophyta; class Magnoliopsida; order Santalales; family Viscaceae; genus Viscum; species Viscum album. The sequence continues at coordinate 1,806,014,116 of OY728146.1, forward strand.
AATAGGTGTTAATGATATATTTGTAAAATGATACTCAAGAGACACATACTGTGTTGAATATTTCAAACCAATGTAAGATGTTTTTATAGTAACTGAATTTGGTAATACATTATTCATTGAATATAATAAAATATAACCATAAATCCAATAAGTACGTGAAAATAATTAGTTGTTTACCAATTGAAGTGAAAATAAAAAAGGGATTCAACGTACGAAAATAAGTCTGTTTATTTTTTAGTTACCTCATGTATATATAAATACATATGTGTAAAAATGGGTTTTCAAGATCATGTTTTACCTAGATTTATAAAGTGATTTCCTATAATGTATGATTGGTATTTAATTTTCTAATACAAGTAAAATGATTCATTATTTTTAAGCCTTTTCACCAATAGAACTACTGTAATCCTTTTACGAATTTGAATTTATATTTTATGTAAAATTATTATCATATAAACATTTAAAGAATATTTTTTTGAATCATAGAAGGCATTAAATCAATATTGAATTCTTAACCTTCTGTTAATAAGTAGTTAGCAGGAGATCCATTATTTTCTTTGTTAAATATTATATAAAATATATAGAAGAAAAAAAATTATTCTTAGAGTCATATAAGACTATACATGAATATTAATATTCCAAAAAATGAATTAATGTTGCAGCTCAAGTTATGATAATCAAGATATATTTTTAATGATCTTGGGGTTTCTTAGATGAAGTAATGGTATAGGCATAGAGAAATTATATAGAATTTAATATTATAAAATTCATTTTTAATTCATGAATATTTAACTTATAAAATATGTCCCTAATAGGGAATGTTTAGACACATTATGGGATTTGAATAATGAGAATAATTTCATATGTTTATGAAATTATATCTATTAGATATTATATGATATTCACTACTATTTTATATTTCAAATTCATAAATCATGCTGAGAAAAATTAAACTATAACCAAGTGAAATACATAAGGAAGTAGTCAAAACATTCTAAAAAGAGGTATCATTATATAAAGTATATGTTCATAGTACTTTGAGAATATGGGATACTGGTAATCAATGAGAAATTTAACTATCACTGATGTAGAATTTTTTTTATATATTGCATCATAGGTAGACTAAGAAAGTATATATGATAATAATTTTAAATCAAGTGGAATCCAAATCTATATTTTCCGAGTACATTATAGAATCTAATATACCCATAAATTAGTATAAAATATTTAATAATATGATCCACATATTTTAATTTTAATAATAAAATTAGACTATTACGATAATATATAATATGATAATATTACATTATTGGAGAATATTTCACCACTATTACTTAGGAAAAATAGTATATATTAATAGATATTACTTAGGGGGATTTTTTACAAAAATAGGTTCAATCATAGTAAGAAGAGTTACCCCACAAGAAAACTAGCAGACTTACTGACTAAAATATATGAAATATGAGGAACATAAACAAAATGTGAATGTTAGTGGTTTTAGAGTTTTTAAAAACTATCTCTAGTTAATGTGGGACTATTTAGAGTATGTTTACCAGAAATATGGTTTATAATTTTAATTAAAAAATATCAATATATTATCTTATCAAATAGTGGTTGTTATTCTATATAGTAGTTTTGTGATAATGTTCATAGAATACTTTTCATGTAAAAAGGTTACAATAGTTTAATTATCTATTGAGAACCTTTATATGCTTTGAAAAGTTTATTAAATGAATATATCCTTTGGTCTAGATATATCTATCTACTGGAGCATAGATAATGTTTTAATATTTGGTGATAGTGGTTCACAATATATTGAGACTTTTTCTCATGATATTTGTTCCTAGTGATCTCTACTAATGGAGATCATAAGGATATGACTACCAATAATAATTCTACTTTCATTAGGTATCAATGTGTTTGTTTCTACAGGAATATGTATCAGTCCTTATACATGAGATTATTTTTCAAATGTATCATGAATCATGTAATTTTACGTATGATCAAAACTCATGTTGAAACATTCTATCAAGAATGTATCATAAATTGGTTACATAGTAATTGAAGTGGAATTAATTAATTTTTATGGAAATGATTTATCTGATCCATATTAATGGAAGAATATATATCAAGACTTTTAAATAAAATTTAATAGTTTGATAAAAAACTTTGTATTGGTTGTTTATAAAGAATTTCATTTCATAATTTCAATTAAATATTATTCTATAATATAGTGTTATAACATTAGTATTCTTTCCACCTAATGAAATGTTAATAGAAAAAGTGATTATATTACATAATAGTATTCATAAGAACGATGCCATTTCAACAATTCATTTTTTCTTTATAGGTTTCATGAATCATTTCTAGATGTTGATAATAAAATTTTGGTATGATCACATATTACCATTAAAAAATGGGCATATATCATGACACAATATGTGTATCATGAATCACATTAATTTTTTTTAATTTAATTTTAATAATAAATTTATTTCCCATCTAATAAAATATTATTTGTTCAAGAAGATATTGATTCCATATATTTGATCATGGTATTTTTGATTTTATAATATGTGAGTTGAATTTTACTTATTATTTTAACTATTAACATGGTAATAAGTAATTATTTATTTAATTACAATATTTTTGAATATATTAAAATAATATATAATTAAATTTATTTGAATATAAAAAAATTCACATGCATAGTGATTAATATATTTGTTTTAATATATTGAAATATTACATTATTATTTCAAGTTTTATAAATTTATGTATGAGTATATGGGTTAATATTGATGATATGATGGAAATGATATATTTAATAACACATAGAATAATATATATGAATATAAATAAGATACTATACTAAAAAATTTCATGGGATATATAATAATAATAACAATAACAAGAATTCTAAAAATAACAACATTATTATTACTATTTAATTGGTATATATCATAGATTGAATTATAAGATAAGGGACTTTCTGTAATTATCATTACGAATCTATATTTTTTATTATAAAATTTATTAATTTTTCAATATACACATTTTAACGAAACATTAAAATTATTAAGAATTTTCTCAATTCCAAGAGTGAAAACCATTAATTTACCCCTCTTAAAAACAAAGCGAACAACATATTCATTATTGTTATAGATATGGAAAGATGAAAATAATTTTATTCCATTAGGATAGATCATGGAATATAAAAAATTTCATTTGGATTTTGTTGGAGAATGTGTAGATATGTCTATAGGATTCCACATATTGATTGAAAACTGCAATATATAACACATTTGATTATAAAAAAACATTTTTCCATGAGACTACAAAAAATGGGGAAATTATTACATAAAATTAATAATAAATTAATTGTGTGTGATTTTATCTAGGTAATTTTAGGGTTTATTCATTATGTTCATTGGAATTATCAATTAATATTTGGTAAAAAAATTGGTCAATTCCCCAACACATCAACTAATCCTTAGAAAATTTATACCTCACATTATAATATATCAAAAAAAAATTCATTACATTAGATAAAATTATCATTTAATAATCTATGACTGGTGTACACCATCAGTTACACTATCGACTACGTCTATACCCAATTAGAGTAAGTATAATATCATTTTTTTTCATTAAAAAAATTATACATTTCTCTTTACAATATAGGGAGTTCTTTGATATCAATCTAAATAATAGGTTCCATGATAGAAATAAAATTTTATAATAAATTTTATTAACTAATAAAGATAAATTCACTTATAAAATAAAAAATTTCTTAGATGTATGTAAAGAATCCAAAACACTTTTATAAAACCAATATCATATATCACTCCTATAAAATATATCGAGGTCCCAAAACATTATTCAATGATAGGTGGTTTGAATCAAGGATTTGAAATCCATTATGATTATTTACTAATTGACAATCATTATCAAATTTTATGAAAAAAATTATGTTTTCTAAATTTATTCATCACCCATGAACATAATATTGTTAACCATGTAAGTTTAGTTATTTCTTTTTTACATCCACACTACCATCGAGGAAAATAATATCAACAATTTTCACCATTTAAAATGAATAGTTATTTATTAGGAATGTAACGATATTACCCCTTTATAAACAACATACTATAAAAATGGAATAGATTAAAAAATCGTGTTATATCAATGAACTAATTCATTTAAAAATATCAATAAATATGTATAATATAATCCCATATAAAATCTAGATAAATCATTTTTGGTATAATGATAAGGATATGGTATCATAGATAAGAATCATAATTTCCACTATAAAAGTAGTATCACCACTTGTTTTTTTCAAGGAACACTAAAACACTAAAATTTATCCAATAATAATTTCTTATAGACCAACCAACATGATTTTTTATTCCTTTAGTATTACATATTAAATTATAAAAAATCATTTATAATTAAATAAGAATAAAAATATCAAAAAAATGCTTTAAAACTACAACATCCCATATCCTCCAATGAAATCCATTGACATTCACTATTTAAGGGATCCTATTTTAATTAACATAAGAGGATGGATAGATAAAATAATTATTTAGTTATTTTAGTATTAAATATATCTTCTATTATATTATTATGTCTACCACTCTATTACACACACACACACCACATAATATAAAAGAAGAACAATTTTCTATTTCATTGAATTTAAAATATTAAATTTTTAATATGATAACCAATTTTCACATCAAAAAATAAATTTTTCAATTTTAATCAATATTAAAAATTCAATACTATATGTATCTGAAGATTTTATCCTGAAATATAATGTATTATGTGGGATTATCCCTTGTTTAATACCCAAATACAAAAAAATGTATCAATTTTTTGTTTTCTCTCAATCAAAAACTTGTTTAGGAGAAACTATGACATATTTTCCCACAAACTCCCAAACTAGACTCATACCACAACCAGTATGAGGAACCATAACATTTTTATATCCTCATTATAACCTCTATTAAATACCACAATTATCACATCAATATGTTAAGAGAAGCATTGTAACGCCCCAACCCCAGCTACCCGGAGTCGGTGCATTACTTCATAACATTGTCATGATCACAAAAGATCATGTCTCAAAAGACCGATTAGTTTAGTAGCCTTGGAAACACTAGATACATTCATAAGTCTTACATTATATCATAAAGTGAAAAACTAATAACAAATTCTTCATAGTCCACAATCATATCCTCTTCTGACTATCCCTACAGGTCATTCATAAAATACATCTTCACATCCTGAAAAATATTAAAACATAGAAAGGGGTGAGCTCAGATGCTCAGTAAGGATAACAATATTGCGGAAGCTTTCGAAAATAAACATTAACATTTAAGGCAATGTATAACTGAAACAAAATCCATTTTAAACTTTAACTTCATCATAATATGGAAAAAGTAAAATTAAATAATTCCATTTACTTCTTCACAGGGATATTCTACTAGTAGAATAATCACATGCAATATCAATAACCACTTTCATAATGATGGAATGCATAATGCCAGACTTTCATAACCACGTAGCCAAGCCTCGTTCCAAGACCACAAATAAGATTTTGTCAAGGCCTCGTTTCAAGACACTAGTTTGTCTCATGAGACCTGCCGATGCATCGAGGAGCTATAGCGGGATCCACCCGTCACTTATTAAGTCCAATGCATTCCTCATATGAATAGGTTTAAACATATCATAAACCATAACATAATCGTATCACATAAAATATGAATAAAGGAAACATAATATTTACAAATTTCAATCACAAGATATCAGTACAACACATTGATATAATAAAAACTCTTTCAAAATCATTTTCAATTCCAAAATAAATGAAAGTTAAAACTTTTTATTTATTTTTCATTAAAAAAAAGTGATGGCTTGTAGAGGAAGACGAAACTCAAATAATGGTCATGGCGGCGGAGAAGTCATTGTCGCCGCATATGTACGGAAAGAAAAACATTCCCTTTTTTCGTTTAGTAAAACGCTTCATATAAAAAATATTCCTTTTTAATAAACGTAAAAGTAAAAGGGGTTTATACACCGTATAAAAGAAAGTTGTGTATAAAACCAAATATGCCTCAATGAAAGGAGATTGAGACGAAATCCTTAAAAAGATAATTTTTAAATTAAAATAGTTCTATTATGTGTATTAACTATAGTCACACATAAATAAAGTAAAAATACAAAATAGGACATAATAATATCATGAAATAATTTGAAAGTAGGAGATTAACCCAAAGAATGGATGTTGGGTTAAGAAATTCCCTTACCTTGCGTCCTGTCCTGACTCGACCATTCTTTAACCTCCTAAATAATAAAATAGAGTTAATTCCTATTTAATTAAGAACCATTTTCATGTTCATTATTCCTTTTCTATCTCTTATTACAATGTTATGAACATTATGTAATTATTTAAGTTAATAACGGTGGTTTTGTCGATCTTTGGTACTTGAGTCAACAATAAACTTCTTATAATTACAAGTTGTTCATGTGGTGAAATATCCATTATATCCAGAATTATAATAATTATGTAGATATCATATATATCATATATATACATTATATACATTCATTTATAATATTACGTAACATTTAGAGGTAAGAAATGAAATGCACTGTTCATGGAGACGGTAAGCCGTACGTACGCATGAATGCTACTTTCATTTCTATTTCGTATTTAATGGAATGAAATCATAATGATATAAATGTATAATATAATTCCAGTATAATATCATATATAATATAATTTACTCCATCCTTTATACATCCCACATGTGGCATTAACGATTCACATCACTTTGAGGGGGCGGTAGTCCGCACTTCCTAAAATGAAATTATCGCGTTTACCCATAATTGAAATCATAAAGTATGCCATAAACGAGAAATAAAGAAGCATAAGTAAAACATAAACATATTATATATCATATATAAATATAGTGACATCTTAATGGCCTCCATTGAAGGTGTTTTATGAGTGCTGAACAATCATCGTTTCGTGAGGCAGAAATTCGCCCTCCACAGAAACCGTATGTTCATTAAACATTAGATGTAGGTTTGTGTAATTGTAGCTCGAATCCATATTATAACAACATCCTAGTATATTGAGGATACTGGTGTTGTTACAAAATAAATGAATAAAAATAGTTTAGGGGGTTGGAGAAGAAAAATAAAACAAAACAACATTAGAGAAGACATTACCTAAAAATAGGGTAACTCTTTTTGATTTGAGCCAAAGGCTTCCTTGGGAAGCGTTCTGACCAAATTGAGGCTTCTAGAAGTAAGATGGGGATATTGGTAGAGTATTTGGGCAGAGTTTGGCCAAGCCAAATGGCTTCAATGTGTGAATGAGGTGGTAGAGGTGGGGGCCTTTTATAAGAGGAGAGGAGGGGCACTCTTGGAAAGTAAGGAAATTTTACATTATTATACAATGCTTTTCGCATTATAAAGGTCCCACACTTATATAATTCTTGGATAAGGTGATAAGGGTTCGATATCTACACATCCAATAGTCTTTGGACAAGTGTAAGCCTTGGATTGTACATTAACTTTTCATTTTATTAAAATTGTTAAATAATGAGGTAATCGCTGCATCATAATGATGTCATAAATAATTTAATTTATTTAATGTCCAAAAATTATAAAAAAAATACTATGATGTAGGAAACTTTGTTATCTTTCAAATGACTATTTATAGTTAAAAATATGACTTGTATAACCCCATGTAAAAATTGTTTTAGTAAAACATTTCATGTTTGTGTCATTTTTTACTTTAACATTAAATAAAAGGTATTTATGACATTTTCCAACTAAAGTGGATACATGGGGTCCCCAAGTTGACCCATGGATTGTCTTGGTCGGCCATGGAACATCCAATGAGGGTAGGACATGTGTCAAGCTCATCTCATATTATTAAAACATTACATTTACCTTAAACTACACTAATTACCTCTAATCGCGATTAAGAACCTAAAAGTTACTATTCCCCAAAAATTATTTTAAACTCAATGAACCACATTTTACTTCTTAATGACAACCATGTATGTCGGATTTTTGAAAATCAAATCACAGATGTGGTAATATTTCATTTAAACGAAAAATCAGTCATTTAACTACCACTTAGTGGTTTCACTATTCATCAAAAATTGAAGTTTTTCAGAACAATGCCAAAATTTCACCCTAAGAAATAATTGATATTCCGAATTCAAAAATGATGTTTATTTTACAAAATTCCAAAAATATAAGTTTTATTAATTAATTTTATAATTAATTCCCGCTGTCACAACAAATAGCGTGTTTTTAAGAAATAATTTATATCAAAAGATTGGCAATTGTTTATGTCCAATTTCAATGTTAAATTAATTCTAATGACCACCATTGGATAAAATGGTAAAAATATATTCTAATTATACTTTAAAACCACTATAGATTATAATTTATCACTATAAATTATTTTTATTAAAAAAGTTGTTTTTAAGTATTTTTCACTATTCATAAAAAATTAGAAGTTCTCACAAAAATACCAAAAATTCAACATAGGATAATTTCGATATTCCGAATCAAAAAATGAAGTCCATTTTGAAATATAAAATTTCTATAATTTTAAAAAGTGGTTATTATTATTCATAACGGCTACTTTGATTAGTCGCGGTGTTTTAGAACTCTAAGTTGCGTACAATGCAAGCCATTGCATTATTGAATGAGAAGAGTATCATGGAAGCTCGGGGTGTTACATTATCCCCTCCTTTAATAAATTGTGTCCTCAAAATTTGAAATTTTTTCTTCGAAAATAAAAGGTTGAAAAGAGAAAATACCTTTGTGGAAAACCCACATCGGAAATAAGATTAATAAAATTAAGCCTCAATAAGAGGGAAATGGAAATAAGAAAGTCACCACCAAATTATGATATTGATAATGAGAACATTGGTGGAAATTAGAGACATATAATTGGAGGAAAAACATAAATATTTGTTGGGAGTGATTGAGGTCATTAATCACAATCAACTGTCAAATTGAGGGCCTCAAAGCCTTCAATCTATGTTGATTTAAAATATCATCAGTTCAACAAGACATAAGGTATTAGGATAACACATTTTTTTGTTTTAATATCCCTTTACTAATGTTTAAGAATTAATTTACTCATTGAATAATAGATAGGTATATATATATATTTATGCTTGAAAATTAGAGTTTCAACCTTCAACTCATCTTTCACTCAAAAAGATAATAGAACTCAAAAATATTATACTTACCCTAATTGTATAAGGTTCCAAATGTTAACACATACCATTTAAATTAGTAAAATTATTTTGTAATAACCAGGGACTTCCTGTAGGCTAGTGGTAGGAAATAAAGTCCTTTCTCACTATGGTTGTGGGTTCGATTCCTGCATCTTTGTCCGACGTGACGGGTTATGCCACACCCTGCAGGTTGTCCTTTTCCTAAATCTATAGTATTATAATATTCCAAAAATAATATTCATAAATTTTTTAACCATAAACAATACTATCCAAAGATCAACTTAATCCACTCCAACCTTTATAGTTATCCAAAATACCTCTGTCCAGACGTTCTCTAAAAGGTCTCTTAATTCCAAAATCAATTTATCAGATTTCCCAAATAAAGTAAAGTTTCTCTTACTGTCACATACTAAAAATATGATTACCTTCATCATATTAAAACCTTACTGAAACAACAAGTACTGCAGTACAATCCTTATATATATATCACATTATTCTAATAACCAGAATATAATCCATGAGTCCAAAAGCACCAATAAATTAATTATCCCGCTTCAACTATAGTAACAACATAAGATTGTCCTTGATCCCTTGGCCTTTTCTGAGGTAATATTCCCTGACGCTTAAGACATTCATTTGAATAATTCCCCATTTCCCTACAATTGTAGCATTCAACATTGATAGCCTCTTTCTTTCCCTTGCAATCACGCTCCTGGTGACATTTTTTTCCACATTTATAACAAACTCCCATTCCTTTTAGGCAAGTACCAGGGTGATTCTTCCCACAATTATCACATAATGGAAAATCCTTCTTTCCCTTTTTTCCTTTATCTGTCTCTTGTTCCACCGTTCTCTTCTTCTCTTGCTTTTCTTTGTTGTCATAAGACTTAGAGAATTCCTTTTTTGTCTTGATAGCACATGAGACAATATCTTCGTATGTTGAGAAAGATTGTGATACTAAATCTCTATGGAGAAATGGTTTTAACCCATCAATGAAATGATCAATATTACTTATTGGGTTACGTATATAATCTGCATCATGTCTTTCTAACCTTGTAAAGTTTGCCTCATAATTTGCGAAATTCTCATCCTCCTTTTGTCTCGGACTCAAAAATTGTCTTTCCATATATGCTCGATGGTCATGTGGAAAGTATTTTTCTAAGAAAAGATCTTTGAAATCCCTCCATTCCATATTCAATACGTCATCATCTTCCTTAGTATTTTGAATCAATGACCACCATTGATCGGCATCTCTAGTGAGGCGGTAAACTGCCATGATAACCTTCTCCCTTTCACTACTCCCCAAGGCATGGAATATTTTCTCTAAAGAGTTTATCCATTGCTCAGCTACTAACGGATTTGTACCCCCATTAAATTTTGGTGGTTGTTGCCTCATTAAGAGTTCTAACATTGATCTTCCACGTTTCAGATCATGGTCCTCCATACGGGTAAGGTTATTATTCATAACCTGAGTGAGTTTTCCCAGTATGGTAATAAGTTGATCAGCACCAGTTGTATCTCCCGATCCACAATACTTATCTTGAGCAGGAGGGCAATCCCTACACAGAGTGCGTGCATTGATACAGTTTCCATTCCTTCCACTAGGTTCCATTTTTAAACAATGTCATAAACTAGATTAGTTTATGAATTAAAATACATAATTCCATATTTCTAAAACACTTTACATAAATTGAACTATTTATGGATATAATCCATAATCATAAAAAGGAATGTTTTCTTTGAGGAGGTATATAATCATAACCATTCATAGTGGTTTGTAAAGAAAATGAGAATTATCCTAAGCATATCCCCCGGGGGTGTCGTAACCAAGAGTGCAGCAAGGCTCGTTGTCGTGCACCAGTTCCCGTTCGAGTCTAGCTCAAAGCGGTGTTTTCGGGTTTTACCCCTAGGTACATCTGTGCCAGAGCTGCCTCTACCTTCTCGTATCCATACAGGGATGTATTTCTCGGAAAACTCACAAAATCTCTATAATACCAAAATTCTAGGAAGTTCTTCTATACTAATCCTTAAAGTCTATCTTCGGGCAATGTGCTCTAATTAGAGTTTATCTAAATCTAGCTTCCAAGGTTCGTACTAAACTGCCTCTGATACCAACTGTAATGCCCTGAACCCAGCTACTCAGAGTCGTTGCATTACTTCGTAACATTGGCATGATCACAAAAGATCAAGTCTTGAAAGACTGATTAGTTTAGTAGCCTTGGAAACACTAGATACATTCATAAGTCTTACATTACATCATAAAGTGAAAAAATAATAACAAAGTCTTCATAGTCCACACTCATATCCTCTTCTGACTATCCCTGTAGGTCATTCATAAAATACTTCTTCACATCCTGGAAAATATTAAAACATTGAAAGGGGTGAGCTCAGATGCACAGTAAGGATAACAATATTGCAGAAGCTTTCATAAATAAACATAAACATTTAAGGCAATGTATAACTAAAACAAAAGCCTTTTAAACTTGAACATTAACATAATATGGAAAAATTAAAATGAGATAATGCCATTTACTTCTTCACATGGATATTCAACTGGTCGAATAATCACATGCAATATTAATAACCACTTTCATAATGATGGAATGCATAATTCCAGACTATCATAACCACATAGCCAAGGCCTCGTGCCAAGACCAAAAATAAGATTTTGTCAAGGCCTCATGCCAAGACACTAGTTTGTCTCATGAGACCTGCCAATGCATCGAGGAGCTATAGAGGGCTCCACCTGTCACTTATTAAGTCTAATGCATTCCTCATATGAATAGGTTTAAACATATCATAAACCATAACATAATCGTATCACATAACACATGCATAAAGGAAACATAACATTTCCACATTTCAATCACAAGATATCAGTACAACACATTGATATAATAAAAACACTTTCAAAACCATTTTCAATACCAAAATAAAAGAATGTTAAAACTTTGTATTTATTTTTCATTAAAAAAGTGATGGCTTGTAGAGGAAGCCGAAACTCAAATAATGGTCACGGCGGCGGAGAAGTCGTTGTCGCTGCATATGTACGGAAAGAAAAAAATTCCCTTTTTTTCATTTAGTAAAATGCTTCGTATAAAAAATATTCCTTTTGAATAAACGTAAAAGTCAAAGAGGTTTATACACCGTACAAAAGAAAGTTGTGTATAAAACCAAATATGCCTCAATGAAAAGAGATTGAGGCGAAGTCCTTAAAAAGATAATTTTTAAAATAAAATAGATCTAATATGTGTATTCACTATAGGTACACATAAAGAAAGTAAAAATACAAAATAGGACATAATAATATCATGACATAATTTGAAAGTATGAGATTAACCCAAATAATGGAAGTTGGGTTAAGAAATTCCCTTACCTTGCGTCCTGTCCTGACTCGACCATTCTTTAACCTCATGAATAATAAACTAGAGTTAATTCCTATTTACTTAAGAACCTTTTTCATGTTCATTATTCCTTTTATATCCCTTATTACAATGTTATGAACATTATGTTATTATTTAAGTTAATAACGGTCGTTTTGTCGATCTTTGGTACTTGAGTCAACAATAAACTTCTTATAATTACAAGTTGTTCATGTGGTGAAATATCCATTATATCCAGAATTATATTCATTATGTAGATATCATATATATCATATATATATAAAGAATATACATTCATTTATAATATTATGTAACATTTAGAGGTAAGAAATGAAATGCACCGTTCATGGAGACGGTAAGCCGTACGTACGCATGAACGCTACTTTCATTTCTATTTCGTATTTAATTGAATTAAATCATAATGATATAAATATATAATATAATTCCAGTATAATATCATATATAATATCATTTACTCCATCCTTTATACATCCCACATGTGGCATTAACGATTCACATCACTTTGAGGGGGTGGTAGTCCGTACTTCCTAAAATGAAATTATCGCGTTTACCCATAATGGAAATCATAAAGTATGCTATAAATGAGAAATACAGAAGAATAAGTAAAACATAAACATATTATATATCATATATAAATATAGTTACATCTTAATGTCCACCTTTGATGGTGTTATATGATTGTTGAACAATCATCGTTTCGTGAGGCAGAAATTCACCCTCCACAGAAACCGTATGTTCTTTAACCATTAGATGTAGGTGTGTGTAATTGTATCTCGAATCCTTCTTATAACAACATCCTATTATATTTAGGATACTGGTTTTGTTACAAAATAAATTAATAAATAGAGTTTAGGGGGTTGGAGAAGAAAAATAAAACAAAACAACATTAGAGAAGACATTACCTCAAAATCGGGTAACTCTTTTTGATTTGAGCCAAAGACTTCCTTGGGAAGAGTTATGCCCAAAGTGAGGCTTCTAGGAGTAATATTGGGATGTTGGGAGAGTATGTGGTCAGAGGTTGGCCGAGACAAATGGCTTGAATGTGTGAATGAGGTGGTAGAGGTGGGGGCCTTTTATAAGAGGAGAGGAGGGGCACTCTTGAAAAGTAAGGAAATTTTACATCATTATACAATGCTTTTCTGATTGTAAAGGTCCCAAACATATATAATTCGTTGATAAGGTGATAAGGGTTCTAAATATACCATCCAATAGTCATTGGACAAGTTTAACCCTTGTATTGTACATTATCTTTTCATTTTATTAAAATCGTTAAATAATGAATTCATCACTGCATCATAATGATGTCATAAATAATTTAATTTATTTAATGTCAAAAAATTATAAAAAAACTACTATGATGTAGGAAATCTTTTTAGCTTTAAAATTAATATTTATAGTCAAAAATATGACTTGTATAACCCCATGTAAAAATTGTTTTAGTAAAACATTTCATGTTTGTGTCATTTTTTACTTTAACATTAAATAAAAGGTATTTATGTCATTTTTCAACTAAAGTGGCTCCATGGGGTCCCCAAGTTGACCCATGGATTTTATTGGTCGGCCATGGCACATCCAATGAGGGTATGTCATGTGTCAAGCTCATCTCATATTATTAAAACATTACTTTTACCTTAAACTACACTAATTACCACTAATCGCGATTAAGAACTTAAAAGTTACTATTCACCAAAAAATTGTTTTAATCTCATTGAACCAAATTTTACTTCTTAATGAAAACCATGTATGTCGGATTTTTGAAAGTCAAATCACAGAAGTGGTAATATTTCATTTAAACAAAAAATCAGTTATTTAACTACCACTTAGTGGTTTCACTATTCATCAAAAATTGAAGTTTTTCAAAACAATGCCAAACTTTCACCCTAAGCTATAATTGATATTAAGAATTCAAAAATAATGTCTATTTTAAAAAACTCAAAACATATAAGTTGCATTAATTAATTTTATAATTAATTCCCGTTCTCACAACAAATAGCGTGTTTTTACGAAACAATTTATATCAAAAGATTGTCAATTGTTTATGTCCAATTTCAATGTTAAATTAATTCTAATGACCACCATTGGATAAAATGGTAAAAATATATTCTAATTATACTTTAAAACCACTAAATAGTATAATTTATCACTATAAATTATTTTGATTAAAAATGTTGTTTTTAAGTATTTTTCACTATTCATAAAAAATTAGAAGTTCTCAGAAAAATACCAAAAATTCAACATAGGCTAATTTCGATATCCCGAATCCAAAAATGAAATCCATTTTGAAATATAAAATTTCTATAATTTTAAAAGGTGGTTATTACTATTCATAACGGCTACTTTGATTAGTTGCGGTGTTTTAGAACTCGAACTTGCATACAATGCAAGCCATTGCATTATTGAATGAGAAGCGTATCGTGGAAGATCGGGGTGTTTCAAGAATGATATCCACACAATTAAACCATGACAATGATGGATACACCATTTTATGGGTATTTCACCATTTTTACCACTACTATAGACCATAACTAGTGTATGATACCACCTCTATATAATTGGGCTATTCTCATTTTCACCATTATAATTGAATTTTTTTTGTTTATGCATGACCAAAACTGCCAAACCATGACATAATATTGAATCTCCATTACAAATAGAAATTTTTAAAAAACTATGTTGAGTGAACCATCCCTTTTTTAACCTTCAGATGTATTTTTTCAAATATATAAAACTAGAATTTTTCTTTCAAACCCCAATTTATTTTGTTATTATGTTCACTTAAAACATATTAAAACACCATACATCACTCCCAACATTATTAAAAATTGATTAAATATGGTAAAAATACATACATTTAATATAAAAAAATAATTAGTTTCTGAATTTGATTTATATTTGATAACCAACACTATCATCCCAAATCACATCCATTTTACCATAACTAAGAACTATGATCAAACTTTTTATAAGTTACACATCTCTTGGGGAAATATTCATTCTCAAAACATATTTTTTATCCAAATGTAGATATAATTAGTGAAGGAAGAGGATCATTTATAGTGAATGGGTAAAGATTAAATCTTTTAATTAAAGGAATAATGGAGATGAAATCAACCATCACAAATACAAAGGATCAAAACTAGATATTTCATAGAAAAAAAATATAAAAATAGAAAATATGGGGAGGAAATCCAAGAATATAAATTTTCATTTTAATTAGATAGTTTTTAAAGATAATTATATTTTCCTCCTAATGAGCTAGTAACATGATTTTTGAATGAAGAATATAATTATATATGATATGATGGAGTATGCTTTTGAAAGACACACATGTTTTTTGGGATGAATAACAAATGGAGGGGTATTGAACCATCTATTAATATTACATTCCATATAAAAGAATATTGTTATTAAAGTCATTAATTTTATCTCTCTAAATATTTACATAATTAAAATATAATCAAAATAGTATTGGTGGGAGAAAGATGTGTAGTTTGGTTTGTTTGTGAGAAAATCAATTGAAAGAATATTTTATCAATATCAGTGATAAAAAAATCATAAAATCAATCAAGTCTCTAGTTTCTTTACTACAAAATTAATGTTTCATTTCATCTTTTTTAGGTGAATAAAAAAATTAGAAAGTATATATTGGATTAATGAACTCAACCATGAGTGAATTTTCGTTATAAAGAATTTTAATAATTAAATGATTCATTCTAATCATGTTTTACTATGTCATTTGAATTGGAGTAAAATGAGAAGTTGAGAAAGAAACCCTCACTTTATTAGGATAGATTGATACAATTTTTCTATTGGATAAAATATCCATAAATTATTTTTAAGAGATATTTGAGAGATAACCATTCAACATTGCTTCTATGACCTAGTTATTACAAATAAACATGGGGGAATACCTACTGTTTTGAATGGTTTATATTTGAATTTTCTATTATTAATTATTAAGTGAGTTCAATGAATAAGAAATATATTATTAAAAAATTTGCGTTTTGTACACACTGTTATTGATAAAGATATAACAAACGTGGAATTATTTCTCAAATTATAAAGTGATAAATTATTGTTTCAAATTAGTTGTCTATAGGTAGAGTATTCTTAGGTGTGTTTTTATGTGATAAGAAGAGGTTTAAAGAGTTGAATTTTTTAATTTGTTTTAATATTAATTTTTTAGTCTCCCATTATTTATTATCATTTAACATTCAATAATGTAGAGAATATATTGTAGATAATTTTAAATCATTTTGAATTAATATTCTGAGTAATTGCCTATGTATATATATGTGTGGTTAAATATTTTTAGAATATTTTTTAGTTCCTTTAATATAAATTTTAAAGTATATTATTCAATGTATTATTGAAAATACGATGGTAATACATTTAATTATTATTATTATTTTAAAAATAAGATTCTCATATTGATTATAATTGATTAAATTATATTTATTTGAGAAAACATCATTCCCCAAATTGAATGATAATTTCATTCTCAATTTTGGTTGTTGGTGTTTTTTTAATGATAAGAAAGAGACCACAAAATATTATAGATAATTAATTTTTAAATATAAATAACAAGGAATATGGATTTCTTATTCAATTATAATAGGTGTCATAGGATACAAGTAATGATGAAGGAATACAGAGGTAATATTGAATATTAATTTCTAATGTTCTTATAGGTTAATGGATCATGATATGTGAGATTGGATAGTGGATTTCACTACCCACATATGGTTTAAAAAATGGATAATATCATCCCATAATTGAAAATAGTCATATTTGTTTTTGTTAAGAATTATTTAGGAAAGATGATAAAGTGAATCTAATGAACACTAAAATGGATGAACATGTCTAAAATTAATAATAAAAAAGTCATATGATTGCATATAACAAACCTTATGAAGTATCAAAATTCTCAATCATAGTCCATGTCACATCACTGGTGAGTGGTATATATAAGCCATAGTATACATTTAGAGTTGTGTTATCCAGGTACAATAACCCACCAATTTCATGCATAAGAAAAAATACAATATAATAAACTATATTCAGAACACTAACATCAATGGTTCTCGAGGAATAATGATTCCTATGATTCCTTTATGTTGATTCCAGGAATAACCTGAGTTGGGATCATATTAGGAGTTATGATGCTTCAATTTAGGGATGATTATGGGTAATTTAATCCAAATTGTGTGATATCATATTTATATAGGATTTGAAGAGGAAGTGAATTGGAATAGAGGTAGGTATTATGTTATATCACCTATAGAGGAGAGTTAATTGAATCAACATATGGTTATGTTTAGTTGTTTAGAAATGATAAATTTCATAATTTGATTGATAAATAGTGTCACTTCACCCTTACTTACATACTGATGTCATAGTTTAAATATAGTGTTTCTACTATAATATATAGGAACTAACATCAATGAAACGAGTTATGAATAGAATTAAATTATGGGATATTAAAATTTAATAATGTTATACATGTTACAATGGATTACTCTACAATATTATCAAGTTAAAAAATTGAATATATCAATTATATAAGAATAATCTATAATATCAAGGGAAAATATTCTAGAATCAAAAAAAAATTCATGCAACGAGATCTACTGATGGACATTCTAGGATATGTGGATGACATACATAAATTTAATCTCATCAATAGAATTTATAACTGAATTTCATAACCATTTAAAATTTATCTATATTTTTCTTTATAAAATGGAGGTAAAAAAATGAATATGATAAGGGATATTGGAGTTGGATCTCAAAAAGGGTGATGGAAATGGATTTTCAATGGCATAATAAAATATATGGAAAATAGTGGAAAATTCTCTAAATTCCACTAACAATACGTATGAATATATTAATTTTTATGGTGGTAACACCCAAGACTTTTATGGGAAATATTTTTTTTATGTTATATAAATCATCAAAGGAATCTTTCGCTGCACGCAATCGCGACCTCCCTCGATAGCGTGTGTAGTACGCAATACCGAGTTCCACAAAACAACAATATATTATTATAATATTATAAACTAGCTGTTATGAATAGTATTAACTGAATTTTAAATTTTACAACATTATTATTCAACTTACACATTTTCTAGAACATGGTAATAGAACAAAATAATGTTTTTTGGGTAAAATAAGTATTTATCAAAAAAATGCAGTTTTGCCGCCTTTTGATGGAGCACCCACATTAAATCTACTTTTTCATACATTTATAAGTTCAATTTAAAAAAATAAAATTCTTCTTTTGAATGCAGATATAAAAATTTACTTTGGATAATTTTTTTATATTTTTCTGATAACTTTCATATTTTGATGAATAGTAAAAATACGCTAATTTTTAAATAAAAACAACTTTTTTCATTGAGATAATTTATATTGTTAAATTATAATATTGAATGGTTTTAAAGTATAGAAAGAATATATTTTTACCATTTAATATAATGTATTTCATTAGCATTAATTTCACATTGAATTCATAAGTAAAAACATTTCAATCGTTGGCAATGTTTTAACTTCTAAAACCCGTTTTCTTAACAACGGGATTTATTTTAATTTAATTAATGCAACTTATATGTTTTGAATTTAAAAAAATGGATTTCATATTTAGAATCATTGGGTCCAAATTATGTAAATAGGCTACTTTTTATTTTTGGGCATTATGAATAGTAACTACGGTAAATTTTATTTACCATAGTTAAAGGTAAATCGGGTAATTAAGGGTAAATATAAGATTATAAAATTAACCTAACACCTGCCAAAATCCTATTGGATGACTAAAAGTCGACCCATATCAACTAAGTGTCGGATTAGATTTATTTAACAGACTTTTTTCCATGAAAATAATTTAATTATTATTAAAACCAAAGAATGTGACAACATGTCACTTTCTTAAATCTTATAAGTATATTAATTTTAGTTTGTTGATAAACTTAATGAAACTTAGAACATGAATAGTCTCCAGAAAATATAATACAATTATCTACATCATAGGAGTTTATTTATAATTTTTAGGGATTATATAATTATCATTAATTTTGACACAATAGTGATGTTGAAATTATTTTATTAATTAAAATATCAAATAAATGGTTTTAAAATATTAAAATAATTATTATATGCACTATTTAAAGTGCTCCACTAATTTTTTAGATACATATGACATTTTATTAATCTATTAATTCTTTTATTTAGAATGTATCCTCTGTATATATTTTATTTAAATTCAAATAAATGAATAGAGTCAAAATTGACACTATTGTTATTTGATAAAAATAACATATTATAAAATTGATTAAAAATCACAAAAATATTTAAAAGGGATAAATTAAAATTTATTTGATCTAAAATGTCATAAAGTGTCAAATTATGGAAAATTCACAACACATATGTAATTATTAATAATAATTTAAAATTTAGAATATTATTACCACAAATAAAATTAAACTGATAAATAAGGATAAATCATGTTGGTAATGTTTAAAATAAATTCCTAACATGTATAAATTTTATAGGTTGATGATATTACAACACTATCTCATCTAAGATTCGGATATGAGTCATTTTGGAAGTTTTTAAGTGGAGTTGGAATTTAATATAAACTAATATTGCTTATATTTCCAAAGGTGCCCATCTCTGCCCTTATAAAAGGGAACCTCCTCCCTCTCCTCCTGACACCAATTTGAGCCTTCAAGCTCGGAAAAACCCTGCCCATTTCACTTCCCCACTTCCCTAGAATCATCCTAGAGGTTCTGGGCTTCTTCAAAGACCAACCCTAGTGCCCTAAGAGGAGGTTAAGAAGAGGCGCATCAAAAAAAGGTAATATCCATTACCGACCCTTTCCAAATTATTTCTTCTTCAACATCTTCTTCTTTAGTTGTTTCATTATGAAGTAATAACATAAGTATCACTCATATACTGATATGTTATTATAATTAACAAAACAAACCTATTTCAACATCTATCCATCCTATGGAAAACGAAATCAGCGCGCGTGCGTACGTACAGAATACCATCTCCACGCCGTGGTGTAATCTATTTCCCCCCACCACCTTACTTGGATGGGTATAATGATGTAAATAATTACTATATATGATTATTTTAAAGTGATATTGATTCTGAAATAGTATACATACACTCCAATACAATTCCACAATCATGGGAACGATATCATCGCTCGTGCGTACGTACGGAATACCGTCTCCACGATGTGATACGATTTGTTCTACATGATCTTCATTGAATAATGATTATATAAATGAATTTAATGAATAAATATGATATATAGTACATTAATACCATTATGTAAATTATGTATCTATAATTTAAAGAGAATTATAATAATTTATTCGACAAAACACGCATAAGAACAAAAAGTTATAAACACCCGAATAACAAGTAGCAATGAAATATTACTACTAAGAATCTAATAATATGACCATATATGATATCATAACAATAATTATGATTCTGGAATATGTCAATAACATTATTTAAATCATTATACAGGAGGTTTGGACAATTACGAGGCAAATCAGACCTAAAGTAAGGGAAATATCACAATCTCATTTTTATATGAGATTGTTTATACTTTGGTATTTACTGGGGTGTATTTTATCATCCAAATCCATGTTTCCTCAATATATAATATTATTTCAATCCACCTACAATTTTTTAAATCCAATTTTACCCTTCGGTGAGTTTTTAGTAAAGGATATGAAAGGAATCTTTTGTCGTATTTCGTACGAGGTACTTTTTGTCTTTTCCGAAAAAAAGTACGAAGAATGTTTTTTTAACTTATATGGGATGAATGGATTTTTTAAATATTATTTCCAAGAAGATTCCTTTACAATATTTCATGTTTATTTTTAATAAAAAATTTTTAGTTTAGAATTTTACGACATGTTAAGAAAGGAAAAGTGTTTTTGAAGGAGAAATGATATTTTCCACAAGAATGGAGTTCAAGTGTTTTATCAAAATTATTTTTCCATATAAGATAATAAAGGGTTCTGTTTCTATCCCTATTATTACATTGATTTGATTAATTTTTTATGGAATTAAATTTTTATGAATTCCTTTATCTTATATGAATTGTTTTATAATGTCACGATGTTTAAGATTCCAATTTTTATTACATGGGTTATGATATGATGTATGGTTTCTGATTTTGTGGCACACATAAGAATGGTATCATTATGATATGGGTGGGACCTATATGTTCCTCAAATACATTAGGTAAATATTTTATATCTAATGAGATAGACATGGCTGGAACGGCAGGTTAAATCGGTTCAGTGAAACAGGACTGAAACGAGGAGTGAACTCGGTTCAGAAATGGACTTTGTCCACTAAGATAGTCCTGGAAATGAGTCTTGAATAACAAGAAATGATTCAATATGATTTTGTGTGTATTCCACAAAGTTTCATGTTTTAAGTTATGATTATTGGGATTACATTTCACTACTATGATTTATCCCATGTTATGAAATTATGATCTCTTTTGCAGGTTAAGATTTCCAAAAGTTATGTTCTTATGTATATGATGTGATTGATATTTCTTTTGTTTACCCTTAATGAGCATTTGAGCTCACCCTTTTGTATGTTTTATTTCCCCAGGCCAGGAAGAAGTTTATTAAGTTGGATATGACAAAAAGGGGCTCTAGATATAATGAAATGAATGAGAGGAAAAGTAGATTCTTTATGAACTAGTTGTTTATGTTTCCCATTTTCTAAAGACTCTATACATATACGGTACTTTACTGGTTTTGTTATATGTTGCAATAATTGTGCTTAAATTCTGATGTAATGACAATATATGTAAATTATGGGTCGTTATAATGGTGGATATAGGTTATAGACAATATTAGAGCACCTTTTGAGGCTATTGTATTTGAAATTGGATCCAATGTTATTACCATAATAATAGAATCTTATGATACTTCCATGTGAGATGCTAAAGGATATAGGCATTAGTGATGCGATCCTATATCTACGAGCACCATTCTTATGTTAGTAAGAAAAAAAATCGGTGGAATTATTAGAACCTATGTCCACATTGAAATACCACAAACTACATAACATTTAAATATTATATAATCTATAGAATATATATATATATATAACATAATTATATATATATATCTAAAGACCTATACCTGTGGTGGACTTTGGATCTAGGTAATTTTTTGTGATTTTGATTGGGAATCAAATTTTATACACATGCATCGAAAAACCTAGAACCATGGGTGGTGTAGACCATTAAGGTAGGACATTTTTTTCCTACCATAAACTGTAGCTCGAGGATAGAAGTGGAAATATTCCATTTTCATCCCACCTATAGAAACAGTCAGGGGGAAAAAATTTCTATATCCATATGGTTGTTGGTGGATTTTACACCAGTGGGTATGATTAAAAAAATTACATATATAGACTAATATAATATAAATTCAAGGTTTATAATATTTCATAACTATTAAATGTATGAATAAAACTATATGTGTGGGATATATTAATCTCTCTATAATAATTATTGATTCAAACTGAGTAAGGAGGATTCAACTCCATCATTATAATTAGAGTAGTAGTTTTTATGTTATGTTTTCATTATGATTTTAATTATGAGAAATTTCAGATAATGTAATTTTGGGTCTACAGTGAGGTAATTTGAAAATAAAATCAACACCATCAAATACATTTTTTAATAATACCTCTATGTTATTATCTTTATATTTCAGTAAAATAATCATGGAGTATATATATATTGTGAGTGAGTGAAATAGTGAAAATGGAAATGAATTTTATGCATTTTGGAGAGGGAAATTATTTATAATTAATGATAAAAACCTATAACATAGGTAAAAAATGAAAAAAAATGAATAGAATATAATTCCTAATTTACTAATATGGTGGAAACCTTATGGGGAGTTGCCGTTATAATAATGGAGACCAATATTTTATCGGTATAGAACACTATGAATTTATTAATTATAATAGTTATGATACCATAATTTTATATAATAAATAATTTGATTTAATTTAAATAAAAAAATATCCATAATTTCATCATTTTAGTTAAAATCATCGACATTATTTATCTCCTTAAACCCACAATACTCAGTGTCTTGCTTATATAAGAGAAAACATTTCATTTTTATGAAATTAAATATTTATAAACTCATTTTTGATTGATTATTTTGAAATTTGAACGAGATATATTTTTCATATTCAATAAATTCAAATAGATATAACCTATATTTTACAGTTACTATGTTTTTAGGATATTGTCTTCTTATAGGGGTGTTATTATACAACAAAAAAAATGTGAACTAGTCATGATGAAATAAATTCACTTGGTAATATAGGAATTGAGATATCAAAAGGATAAAGTACCTTATAAAATAATTACAACATCATAAATTTGATTAATTATTATTTATAAGAGGGTATAATAATTATTTCAATGTGGGTGACAATTTAGAAAATGTTACTTTTCTTTTACATAGAAATTGATCAACTCAACAATTTACGAACATAAAAATTCTTGAAAAATAACTATAAGTAAGAAAAAAATTATAAAATTGGAAATATATTCTTATATTAGATTAAAAATTTTATATATTAATATTAATGGTATTATTACTTCAAAAAGTGTATTTTTAAAAGTTAGAGAATAGACATTTATTGGGATATGAGATTAGAAAATCTACATATTTTTGTGAAACACAATCATTTGGATTAATTATCTATGATTTTAATATTAAAATAATTATATATAATAAATTTATTATTTTATTCAATTATTTTCTAATAAATAATATATAATGAATAATTTAATTTATAATTTATTAATACACCAAGATAAAAATATGTTATAGTATATTCACCGATTCACTATGAGGGTGGAGTTAATTAGTGTATCATTTTCCTTTACATTCCTCCACTAAACAACATTTAGAACGTGTTAAATTTACTTATTTTCATATTATTTTCACTTTACTACCACTTCAATTAATACCTATAATACAATCATAATGAATCTATAATGTTCAAGATTTAAAATTATTTTTTATATAAAATGCATTAACTTGAAAAGAATAGATCACATGATCCACTATTAATCAAGGATACAAATGTTAAATATTTATTCTTCGACTCGTGATATATGAAAAATGTCCCTGGAATGATTTCATTTTCCTCAACATAATCAGATACATGTTCATAAATTTTATAATAAAATTAATCATCAATCTCTAATAAGATACTTTACTTTTTTAAATATTAGTACCAAATCATATTATACTTTTCACGCACAACTCTTTTATCTAATAGAGAGTGAAACTAAATTAAATTTTTTCACTTCTTATACAATTATTCAATGACAAATTCTAGTGAAATATAATCATATGATCATTAAAAAAATTAATGGCTTAATAAATTCACTATGTACAACAAATTTTCCATTATCCTCATTAAGAGTATCTTTAATCATCACATCTATGTGTTAGAAATTCATGATATGATTTGAAAAACATCATTTAAACATATACATTATTTGGTGTTTCATTTTACTAATCAAGAGATAACTAAATTCATGCAACACTTTTTTCTATTATCATATACTCTCACACTCATCCTATATATTTATTAGTATCCATTTTCTTCTTTTATTATAATTTTAATTACAATATCAAAAATATAAAAAAACATTTTTTTCCTCTTCATCCACTAAAATTAGGTTCATTAGGTCAATATATACCTTTTTAGATACCTTGGCTGTGTTCTGTAATCAATAGGGAATTATTTTGAGTATCCCTTAAACCATTAATTATGATATATCTATAAAAACACTTGACTTTAGACATTACATATATCCATGGGGTTATTATACTTTCACGGTGGTGTAAATACTTTCTTTTACAAAAAAACATTTTAAATCACTCTTTATAATGACCATAACATTATAACCTGGTATATTATCATGCTATTTTTTATAAGTAAAATATTTTAAAATTTTATCTTTACAACATAGCCCTCATCAACAGTGTGTAATAAATTCTTCTAGGTAGGACGTCAAATATTCATGTGTGAATGTTGTGTATTTATCTCTGTTTTACAGTCCAGACAAAAACCATGATAAACATGACTATCTCCGTCATTTTTAATCCAATTATGTCATTTTTTGTTGCATATTTACTATATTTGAAAAAAATCACAAATTTGTAGTTCTTCCCATTTTTTTCTCAGTATGAACCTGGAAAAATATTTTATTAATCACCTCATTTCATCATTTAGGCCTTAAAATAATGGATATTGTTTTCCATATACCATAATAAAATAATCACAACAATGCGAGCCTCCTTATGATTTATTTTTTTCAAAATAAAAATTAGTATGCATTTCATTTTTTTTATAATAATTCTTCAATTACTACTATGAAAAACAATATGATGATTTAATCAAATCACTATGATTTAGGCAAGGCTTATTTTTGTGTACACAATAATATAAATGTGTTCATTTCAAAGAATGATGAATCAATTTCCATTTAAACATACACTATGGAATTATGAAATAATATATAGAACATAATATTTCCTACTATTGCATACCCTCACAAAAAACACAAAAGAACACAAATATTAACATCCATAAGTCTTGCAATCTCTATAAAACTCGAATGAAAATTATCTTCAACTAAAACCAAAAGGTTCATATGATTATAGATATGATTCATATATTAAAAATAAATTTAAAATATTCCATAAAAATAACCCTAATATAACACATCACATAAAAATCTCCTTTCAATCAAAAAAAATTCACAAAATTGTAACCAAACACCAAAAAAACATTATCCCAAAACATGATTCTAGTATAAAAAGCTCCGCATTTTTAGTTTTTATCATCAATAAAACATAAATCAACCAAAAAAATATTAAATTGCCACAATGAAAATGTTATAAGGTTAAATTAGTGAACTCAATGTATCACCCCAATATTTTTGAGTATGTGTCTTCTGAAATAAATTTAGGCTTTTTGATGGATTTTCTCTGCAAGAATGATCGAGTTCCAAAAGTCCTAAATCTATAAATTATATTTTTCAGATCAGTTATTATATTTTAAATAATTTCTCTATTTGGGGTCCAATGTATCTACCTTCAGTTTCCTATGAGTTGATGGCGATAAGTGGAGGTTTGGGCTTGGTAGCAGGCAACACATTGATGTCACATGGTCAAATAATACCATGTTCCATTCTGTTGGGAACTATGCAACAACATTCTTCCTACACTGTATGAAACAAAAATTTCAAAATGGTTTGGAAAATAGTATTTGAAATCCATTCTATATGTTCTACTTTGATATATAGGGTCACATGTTTACCAGACAATTTGGAAAACCCTTCCAGAAAAGTGTGTGACCTATCTAGGTCATTAAAAAGTGGAATATTAATCATTTCCCTCTTCCGATTTAATCTCAAATCAACTATAATGTGTTCCATATGATATTTTAACTATTGGAGCTTCTTCCCAACATTCTTGAATCCTTCCAACATCAATCATTTGGTGTTTTTCCCTAGTTCTTTATAAAATCATCATGTAGGTCATTTTAGCATCAGTTTTTTACTTCTTCATAGGGTTATCTTCCCCCTTTCTTGGGTTCTTCATTCCTAATAGGTTTATTGAACTATTTAGTGGTCGGTATTATGTTGTTGGGTGAAATAATATTGGATTTCGTATAATATTACCTTTATAGGGACTTTTTGAGGTCTGGTTGTGGTTTCAAATTATTTTCCAAAAGTTTAAAAATCTAAAGTAAGTGTTTACAAGATTATATGTGTTTATATTATTATTTATTTCTTTAATTTTTTCATAAAAGGGTTCTATGTAATTTTTCTATGGTCAAAAATATGTTCTGAAACGGGTTGATATGTGTTTTTTATGATGGTTTTTAAAGGAAAATGGTTATTTTTAATGTGTTCCTCATTATGTTGTTTCTTGAAAGTGTTTAATGCTTTGTTAGAATGTTGAAAAATGTGTTTTCAATGAAATTTTATGTGTGTATGAATTGAAAGTTCATTTTCCAAAAATATATTTTTTATAAAAGATAAATTATTTGTTGGGAACCTTGAATATTATTAGTCAATTATGAAAGTGATGTGAACGATGTTTTAATGTTGATTTGATATATGATTGTATTTAAAAAGGGATTTTCCCATGGAAATTGTTGGATTTCATATGTTCTTTTCTTGTCGTGATTCCAAAGGGGTTTATGAATTGTGAAAGTTGTGTGAAAGGTATTTAGAAAAGGCTTTTGTGATTGTGTGAAATGTATGTGGTTTTGTTTATAAAAAATAGTGGGTTTCATTTGAGTTTTTATCATTGGATCAATGTGAAATGTGAAAATGTAGAATACCTTCTCTGTTTATTATTCATGGAATGTGTTTGTGAAATTTATTATTTATGTGATATGTTAAATGGAATTTTTTAATAAGGGAAATACTAGGTATATTTGTGGGTGGACTATAACTAGTATTCTAGTTGATTTAGTTGGGAAAAGTCTCAATTTTTTCTAGTAGTATTGATGATGACAACACTACCTACTCATGTGATATGATCAGAGGACACTAGAACTTGTGATGGGATACCCTCTAGTGTATCATTCATGATAAAACTATTGGGGTTTTCCTATGATAGGTATTTCATTAGACCATGGGATTGGATCCCCTCTAATGGGCCATAAATTAGAACACTATTGGTATTGATTGGATGATATAATCACTAAGGATAATGTTTTTGCGGTCCCACTAGTGCTATATTACATATGGGATTTCTCGTAGTTCTCCTTATGACATGATTTTAATGTTATTTGGTGTGATCCGTTGGTACAGTGTTGACCATGTGTACATGTTGTTTTCAAAGAAATCATATTTAAAAAAGGCTTTCTTTAATAGTGTTTTCTTGAGAAAATATTCCATAAAAATTATTTTCCTAAAATTGTTATTTTGGAAAATTTTCGACTATTTTTAAATAAATTTACTTGTTTATTTAACATATAATTTGATTGCATTGAATCATAATTTTCTATTGAATACTATTGGACCATGTATAATACCTTAAATACACCTTTGGTTTTATGTATAATATGTTATAATGGACCCTGGTAAGGGTATTATGTCTTGTGGTGGTGTTGGTGGATTCGGTTTCTATTATTCCACTTCCAGTAGAAAGAGGTGGTGGTGTCTTGAGGGTGATGTCCATCTTTTAATGTAGAGGATTTTGATTTTTGGTTTAGATGTTTCCATTTCCATAGTGGCATTTTTGGTTTTCTTACTTTTGTAAAAGTTGTAATCTAAAAAATTATTGTACCTCATTTTTGTCCGATTATGAGTTATGTGATGATTATTTTGTTTGGATTTTTATAGTTATATAAAAGGGTAAAATCATAACCAAAGTGTAATGATGATATCCATGAACTAGTTTCTAGCCTGTGTGGATTTGGAATGCCCTTCCACTACTTGAAAAATGACCTATACCCATGGTTCAAAACTGTGGGTATAGCCCCCAAAACCATGGGTATAGGCTATTGGGAACTGTGGGCTAGAACAATATTGGGATAAGGGTCTTGACCTATACCCATGGTTTGGTGGAACCTTGGGTATAGGTGTTTCACACACCAACACTCTGTGTATAGCGTGGCAGGGAACTTACCCCACGGTTTTCAAACCGTGGGAAATTTTAGTTTCAAAAATGGCAGAGAGAGGGTTTCAAACCCATGCCACACGGGACTCATCCCTGCAACCAACCGAGCAAGGATTTTTATCTCTTATATATTCATCTATCTGCAAATATATATCAATATTACGTATTTAAATTCATAAATTGCCCCCACAGGGTTTCGATCCCAGAACTCCTGCAAACTATCGCGACCGCACGACCAACCTAGCTGCAACTTTCATCTGTTATATATCAATATATCTACGTATAAATATTCATTTTACGTATTTAAAATTAAAAAAATCGCCAGCGAGGTTTCGAACACAGGACTCGTGCTAAGAGTGGAGGCCATGAAACCAACCGAGCTGGGATTCTAATTTTCTATATAGTCATATATCTTGGTATATATATTAATAATTATTATTCAAATTCATAAAAAGCACCTATTGTGTTTCGAAATAGGGAATAGTCATGATTCTCACGCACGAGCCCCCACCAACATACCAACCGACCTGGAATTTTTATCTGTTATATATACATATATCTGCATATATATATTAATATGTGAAAAAATGTCTACCCACCAATTTTTTTCGTGTCCCGCCTAATTTTTTTCCCAGCCATAACGCGAGAAAGCTATACCCATGGTTCTGGATAACTATGGGTATATTTCTTCATAAAAAAACGCAATACGTACAGTTTTCAAGAACCTTCAGTATAGGTCATCAAGAAATACCTTATACCCACAGTTTTGGAGAAAACCGTGGGTATAGGTCTTAAAACAAAACTATACCGACAGTTTTTGGCACAACCGTCGGTATAAGAGTCCTATACCCACGGTTTTGGAAAACCATGGGTATAGGTTCACCTACCATCCCTATACCCATGGGTTATTGCAAAACCCACTACTAGAAACTACCCCTTTCCCAATGCTTCTTTACCAATAGTTTAAACAAACCATTGGTAAAGAAGACCTTTCCCAACTATTTTAAAAAACCATTCGGAAGGGGGTGTCCAAGAAACCATTTCCCAAAGGTTTGTTTAAATTGTTGGTAAAGGGTCTCTTGGACACCCCTTTCCCAATGGTTTTTAAAATCCCTTTGGAAAGATTTTCCCCAAGTACAGATTTGGCCACTATATCCCCCATTCACAATTGAACCCTAATATGTCCGGGGCTCCACTGCTCTCGTGACTTCCCCCATCCGAACCTATCAAACTACATCCAAATCGTCTCAAATCAGGTATTCTGTTTTTCATACACATAAAATATTTATGTTCTACCTTGTTTTTATTGTTACTCATCTCATATTTTAGTTTTATGTTTTTATTTTGATGTGTATATCATTTTTTTGTGTATTTATTTAATCTAGACATTATCCATTCCAATCTATTTAATTAATTAAATCCTTAACCCTCCATCGAAGAGGAAGTCTCTGAAATTCATTTTCGTTGGATTCTATATTTTCTATGTATGTGTTTTTATTCTTTTTTCCATCTTGTAATTAATTGTTACTTGGAAATTTATTTATACATGTTTAATAATTTTTATCAATGTTTTTATGAATGTTTTCCTTAAAATTCCTTGAAGAAAGATTACTATTAAAATGATTTTTTTTAATAAGGCTTTTGTAATGTAACTTTTTATAGTACACTATGTGACTGTGTTTGGCATTTAGTAACACATGAGATAACTGGTGTGTGAGAATGTGTTGTGAAAGAGATTCCATGGTTGTTTTAAGATTATATTTATGTTTAGAGCCTATTAATCAGTTGTTTTAAAGATATTTTGAGATATTTAACTTATGTTTATTGGTGAAAACCGGGATCTGTAGAGGTGGTTCAAGATTAAGACATATAATTACTGCTAAACATGTGGATAAACCTTTCATAGTAATGAATTCTTGAAATTTTTGATGTTTTTAGTAATTTTTTATTTAGATTTTATTTTGATGGTGATGTTTTTTATTGTTACCTATGATGGGAATTTATTTTAGTTTCTAAATCACCTGAGGCTCCCCAACCATGCACAATGTATGATACCTCTACCCTTATTTAATCATTCTGTTTACACAACGTATGAAACCTCTACCCTCATTTAATTAGTGAAATCAATTCATTATTTTAAGCCTTTATTATCACTATCATATAAGAAATTGAATGATATAAACCCATCCTCACATGATTTCTTACATTAGATAGTGTCCAACAGATGGAATACGGGAATTTGAATTCATCAGTTAACTAGGATCATATATTCAATTTCCCCCAAGATGACTGTACTAATATACCTTTAGGGTGAATTAAATATGGTTCTCATTGTAAATTGTATATTATGTGTCCTTCTTGGCCAATACCCTCTTTTATGAGGGTGGGGTGCTTTTCACTACCCATTCTGGCTTGTGTAGACAGCCATAAAAATGTTAGATAAGTCACAATTTTAATTCAGTATTGTTGTTATCATTGAAATACTTTATTAATAATTTCAAATTAAAAAATCAATGTTTTTGTCTATACTTAATGAAATTAAATATTTTTACATTCCATGAACAACCTATTAGTGTAGAAGCCTAAAATGTATTCACCTATGGGGTGCGCTTGACATGGGGAAGTAATTGGGTAATGAATGGTATGGCCATAGAGGTGTCAATAATGAGTTATTGAACATGAGTGAATGACTTGAGATGAATATAACACATGATGGGACCTGAGGCATGTGTCTCTTATAGACCTAATTAAAATGAATATAAATAAATTTTAATATAATTTACGAGTACTTGTTCTTTAAATTATTTTAATAGTTCACTACATCGACTATAAAATTCTTTCTTTATCATTTACTTAAATGTATTTTCTATTAAAGTTTAATCTTGTTGAATTGTTTATGACAAAATGACTTATATAAATTCATTTTACAGAATGTACAGAAGTTGGATGTATGAAACCGATCGGATTTCACGAAATTTTCAAAATAATTTGGAGATCTTTATAGATTTTTCATTTTACAATGCTTCAGATAGTGGTCGCATACACTGTCCATGTTCCAATTTTGTTGGTAGACCTTGGTTGAGCCGTGAAGAAGTCACATACCACATAACCAAAAATGGTTTTCAAGCAAACTAGTTTGTGTGGTATCACAATGGGATGAAAATGAAATCTCAAATTGGTGATGATGAAAATGAAAGGACTAGAATTGAAAATTTGTTAGATGATCAGTTTCTGTTTATTCGTCATCATGAAAAAGAAAGGATTTCGACTCAATAAGACTCCGATATGAGCATAGCTGATTCATCTATTGAAAATGATGATATTGATAGGGTGAAAAAATTGAATGATGTTTCCACGACTCCAGTATATCGACAATGCGATAAAATGAAAAAGCTGGAATTTTTAATCCGATTGTTTCATGGGAAAACTATGTATGAGATTTCTAATATAGAAATTGATTACATTCTTACCCTCTTAAAGGATTTACTTCCAGATGATGCAGATATTCCCTCATTCCACTATATGGCATGGCAGTTAGTTGGGGAACTTGGATTTTCAAGAAAAAAAATTCATGCTTGTCCGAAAGATTGCAGTTTATTCTGGGAGGAAACTGCTGAATGAAATGATTGAATAAAATGTGGAACATCCCGTTGGAAGTCAAAATCTGATGGAACACCATCCCGCATTCCATTGAAAGTAATGTGGCACTTTCCACTGATCCCCAGACTCCAGATTTTTTTATGTCTGATGACATATCAATAAAAATGAGATGGCATGATACCGAGAGAAAGAAGACTAATGATGACTTGGTTCATCCTGCAGATGGATTTTCATGGCAGAGATTTGATGCTCAACATCCTAATTTTGCAGCTGACGTGCGTAATGTGAGGTTGGGTCATTCATGTGATGGTTTTAATCCGTTTTGGCAAATTCTTACTTCGCATAGCACATGGCCAGTTTTTATACACATTTTTATTCTTCCCCCATGGTTGTGCATGAAAAAACCTTTGACTTTCATGAGTATACTCATATCTGGTCCTTCTGATGACGACATTGAGATTGATGTATATATGAAACCTTTAATAAAAGAGTTGAAACTTCTTTGGGATGTGGGTCTGCGCACATACAATGCATGTTCGAAAGACATATTTCAGATGTGTGTTTCACTTATGTGGATGATCAATGATTTTCTATCTTATGCAATGATGTTTGGATGGAGCACGAAGGGAAAACTGTCATGTCCAGTTTGTATAAAGAATACACGATCCAGAAGACTAAAACATCACAGTAGTTTCAGTTTTATGGGACATCAATGATTCTTGCCAAAGGATCATCCATATAGAATGAATCGTCAAAGATTTGATAATACCATAGAGACCGATGATCCACCTCAGCGTATGTCTGGAATTGACGTGCATAATGAATTGAAAGATTTCAGTTTTTCGTTCGGGAAGGGTCAAATGAAATCTGGAAGGAGAAAGAATGTTTCCACTGAAACTTGTTACAATTAGAGGAAGAAGAGTATCTTTTTTGATTTTCCTTATTGCTCAACCAATTTGTTACGTCATTTCCTAGACGTAATTCATATTGAAAGGAATATATGTGAAATGTTGCTTTCGGTTCTTCTAAATGTCAAGGGGAATACAAAAGATGATTTACGATCTCGGCGTGACTTCGTGGATTGGGGAATCAAACCAGAATTGCATCCTCTTCGTATTAGTGAAAATAAATGGCAACTTCCATGTGCTTCTTATGTGATGACACCTACGAAAAAAACAATTTATAGAAGTATTAGAGACTACTAGAGTTCTATATTTCTATTCAAGAAACATATCAAAAAGGTTCAACAGAAGAGAGTTGAAGCTAAAATATTTGAAGACTTATGATTATCATGTTCTACTGCATGAGTTTCTTCCAATAACAGTTCGTCATCTTCTGTCCAACAATGTAAGGGTGGTTGTTATTCAGTTGTGCCATTTATTTAGAGATCTTTGTGCTAATATGTTGTCCAAGTATTTCTTGCAAAAAAATTTGACATTTGCCTCATTAATTTTGTGTGAGTTGGAGAAAATATTTCCCCCATTATTTTTCACATGCATGCTGCATCTGACTGTCCATATTCCCACTAAAATACTTCTCGGAGGACCTGATTCTTTTCGTTGGATGTATCCAACTAAAAGAAATATTTTCACATTAAAGTCTTATGTCTGAAACAGAAATCATCTTGAAGTTTCTATCATTAACGGTTACCTATCTTAAGAATGTTTGTATTTCTGCTCAATGTATTTTTCTGATCATAGTACAAGATTGAACAGAAAAATGAGAAATGAAGAAGAACAGTATGGGAAAATTGAACCCAGTTTGCCATCACTTCCTCAAACATGATGAATTCATGGATCATATAAATTTAAGACATTAATCCATGAAGTGCGGGAGATGGCACATCACACAATATTTTTCAACTGTGATTTTTTTGATGACTATATCAGGTAACTAAATTGATTATGTATATCTTAAATATATATCAGTTAAACTATTCATATTTTTTCTCTACCGGGAACATAAAACAATGATAAATAGGAACCATCGTTCATTATCTTTGAGAAGGAGAGAGACTTCTCTTAGAAAATAGTTTTCTGCATGGTTAAAATTGAAGGTAAAAATATTAATGTTTAAAAAAATTAAATCAATATTTAATTATGTTTAATAGTCATTTATATTGTAGGTATTGAGTTTGCCTTCTGACTCTGTCTCTAAGGAAATAAGAGCTTTAGCTTTTGGTCCTAAAACCGTGGTTCGTGACTGTAAATCAATTGTTATCAATGGGTACAAATTTATTGTCACTGAATGAGAAAAGAACAAGAGAATAAAACATGATGGGGTTATGGTTACTTCTACAACAGATTGTTATGCCAGTGCATCAGATAGTAGACCGCGATTTGAAAATGTGGGTTATTATAGAGTTGTAGAGAAAATAATAATATTGGATTATTACTCTCATGGACGAGCCACAATGATGAAATTTCATTGGTTTGATTCGATGACGAGACATGACACATTTGTTGATGATTGTGGGTTTCGATTAATTAATATGACTCAAACTCTTGCTACCGAAGAACCATATGTGTGGGAATCAATGGATAAATAAGTTTTTTATTTCAAAGACCAACTTCGACCTGAATTTTGTGTCATAGTTGATGTAATTCCAAGACATATTTTTGAAGATGGTGATGATGGAATTGACACTGTCCCTAGTTCCATTGGAACCAATCCATTTATTTCTTTTGATAACTCTAATAGCTCAATTTTCATAGTTGACTGTGAACCTGAAGTTGTGGTTGAAAATATATAGAATCATTTATCCATGTTCTCAATTCTTTTGGTTTACCTCGAGTTGGGTTGTTAAGGTTGGTAATATTCAAATTGATTTAGTATTGATCACAAATATGTTTTATCTGACTCGACCATTATGTGAGTTTTCAATGTTTATTGGTTGTAGTTTTATTTTAATTACATTTTCTAATTTAGAATTGAACTGTATTCAATCCTAGTCAAATAATATTTCTATCTTGGTGAACATTTAAACTTGTATGATTTATTAAATCCATTCAATCTCTTCTAAAACAATTGATAGCTGACTTGACCGTTATGTGAATTTTCCATGCTTATTGGTCGCAGTTTTATTTGAATTGCGTTTTCTAATTTGAAATTGAACTGTACTCAAACATAGTCAAACAATATTTCTAACTTGGTGAACATTACAAGTTGAATGATTTATTAAATCCATTCAAGCTCTTCTAAAACAATTGATAGCTAACTTGACCGTTATGTGAATTTTCAATGTTTATTGGTTGCAGTTTTATTTGAATTGCATTTTCTAATTTGGAATTGAACTGTATTCAAACATAGTCAAACAATATTTCTAACTTGGTGAACATTACAACTTTTATGATTTATTAAATCTATTCAAGCCCTTATAAAAAAATTGATAGCTAATTTACCAATGAATCCCCTTATTCCCTCATATATTTAGTTTTTTGGGTTACACATTAGTTTCCTTTTTCTAATTAATTACTTATTTGTTTTCAAAAGCAATAAATGAAGCCAATTGAAGAGAGACGAAGGAAAAAAATGAAGGAGAACAATCATCGAATTATGGAGTTGGGAATTCCATCCTTAGTGCATATAGTGAGTACTTTATTTCAAATTGATATATTTAAAGAATATATAGTGACATGTGATTAATTTTTCGGTAAACATTTTTTTAGTATCCACATATACGTCAACAGTTATTTGACGAGGAGCCTAGTACTAGTACTAGTACTCAAGACGATGGTACAAGGAGGGTTCGTACTAGAGGTGGATGAGCAGTTGCACATACCCGACTAGACTCTTCCCCTCCCACTAACATGTCATCCTTCCCACATTATGATCCCAGAGTGTCGTTATGGACACACGAGATATTTAGGTCTCCCATGTTTTCGCTACCTTCTGCATCTTCTGGCCCATCATTTTTAAATCCCATGATGATTCACACTCCCCAGTCAGCATCTGGTCAGACAGCTGTCCCATCTTTTTCTCCATCAACTTCTGTCTCTCCAAGATTCTATATTCCATCGTCTTCGACTCCTATTCCACCACAGGGTGTTCCATCAGTTTCTGGGGATCCCGTGGTGCTCAGCGATCAGACCGGCACCTGTATATTTATAGAACCCTAACAAATTTTTATAGCAATATTTATTTTCATTATAACATGTTTTGATAAAATATATGTTTTTCTTTCATGACAGATACATCTATAGATAGGAGGAATGGGTGGGGGTGTACACGCATGCGTTCGGTGTGGAAACTGCGCACACAGGTTATGGTAGATTATAATGAAGACGACCAAATGGTTGAGAAAACAGGGCTGCAATGTCGGAGTTTTTTGGCGACGCTTTCCAAATACTCCGATAACATTCCCGTCAACCCGTTATCGTGGATACATTTTCCAAATGTGGTCAAGGATAGAGCTTGGGAAGAGATATGGGTAAAAAACTCTGTTCTATTTAATGCCATGAATTATTTTTTTATTTATATGAATTATTATTTTGATTTCAGCTTTAATTTAATTTTCCCGATAGTGAGGGTGCACTACTGGAACGTCTAAAGGATTTAAGCGAGCATTGGAGAGCCTACATGCATGAGTTGTATATTTGCTGGGTTTCTAGAGTTGGCACTGAGTTAGAGGCGGTACCAGTGGTGGATGATTGTCCTATAGAGCAGTATTGTCAGATGATTACTCATTGGACGTGTACCCAGTTTAAGGTATTAAAAAAAATTAAGGTATTTAAAGAATAACATTAATGTTTTTCATTAGTAATATCTGTTTCATTTTCAAATTTTATTTAGGAAACATCTGTAAAAAATAAAAAGAACATTGATGAAAAAAATACCTCCACACACTAGGACGCACTACGATGCCTGATCATGAGAGGAAGCAGGTATGACAATTGTTTATAAGTTTTCTTTACGACTTACACTTTCATTTGTTTCCTAAATTATTTAATAGTTTGCTAATGTTTTCATATAACGTTAGTTTTCAATGTCATTGTAGAAGAAAATTCAGAATATTGATGGAGGTGTGCCTCGAGAAAAACTGTTTTTCTCGAGTAGACGGAAAAATGATGGTAGTGTCGTCAACAAAGCGACTCAGCAGCAGATTATAGGTTATAATATATTGAATTTATATTTTAATAACTTTTTTTAACTTAATGATATATTTATATTTGTAACAGGCTACTTTAGAGGCCCTCGATGCCTAAGAACCAGACAATTTTGGGCCAACAGATCACTTACATAAGGTGTTGGGGGAGGAGTATTCTGGAAGAGTACGTTGCCAACCTAGGATATCCCCAACGAGGTATTGGACCTCCTCAGGTATGATTTGTAGTGCCACCGAGCTGCAGAATGTTAGGGCATAGGTAGAACAGGCCGAGAAAAGGGACACCGAGACAACATAACAGTCTTCTAGGGAAAACAGTGCATTTATGAAATTTATTGAAGTTCTATGTCCAACACATCCAGTAGTGGCCAGCCCAGCTTTTTATGAATATATGTCATCGATACGTTCTATATATGGTGCACCGGGTGGCTGTTCTAGTGGTGGTCAGGATGATGTCCAAATTGACGATGATGATGGCGAGTAGCCGGATGCGGAAGAGGAGGGAGAGGAGGAGGGTGAGGCAGGTGGCGTGGACGAGGAGGAGGGCGAGGGCGAGGAGGAGTGCACTGAGGAGGGTGAGGATGATAATGGGGATGAGGACGAGGGTGATGATGATGGTGATGGTGATGTGGGACAAATTGATCAATTACATTTTTGACTAATATTACTGAGATTTGATATTTAACCTATTCTAGTAGTTGGTTTTATCTAGACTCATAGTATAGTATTGGAGTTGAGTTATTTTTATATATTATCTGTTTTTATGGATGTTGTTGTCTTTTAGTGGTTGTGTGTTTGGGAACCACCGTCCTTCCTGGACCCTGGACAACCCCCTACCATCCTCTTTGGACCCCAGACACCCCCCAGACAGCCCCCAGACAGCCCCCCGGACAACCCCCCCTCCTCCCTGGACCCCAGACAGCCCCCCGAACAGCCCCCCGGACAGCCCCCCCCCCAGAAAGCCCCCCGGATAGCCCCCCACACTCTTCCTTGGACCCCGTACATCCCTCCGAACACCCCCTGGACTGCCCCCAGATATCCCCCCGAATATCCCCCGGACAGCCCCCCACCCTCCTCCCTGGACCCCGGACAGCCCCCCATACATCCCCCGGACATCCCCCACCCTCTTCCATGGACCCCAGAGTACCCCCTGAACACCCCCCGGATAGCCCCCAGACATCCCCTCGAACAGCCCCCGGACAGCCCCCACCCTCCTCCTTGAACCCCTGACAACCCCCCGAACACCCCCCCCCCCAGACAGCCCCCGCACACCCCCCCACCCTCTTCCTTGGTCCGTGGACAGCCCCCCAGACACCCACCGGACTGCCCCCCAAACAGCCCCGCCGGACTGCCCCCCCACCCTCATTGATTTCATTTAATACTAGAAAATCTATAATATATATTTTATTAATTTTCATCATTATAATCAATGTAAATCACATTTACCCATCTAATAAATATCATAGATTCTTGGTATGTTATAAAAGAGATGTATTCATTAGGCATGACATTTTTAGCTCCGAAATTTTTCATAGCATGATAAACTAAAATCTAATCCATACTAAGAATGATATAAAAATATTTCATATGAATGTCCACAAGATTTTATGTAAATACCATTCCACTAATAGACAAATGAAAATTCTCATAAAATGGACAACATTTTAAGTACATACGGAAAACTGACCAAACACATTCAGTTTCCATTGAAACATTAGGAGAACGATCGATGGATCATATGTGACATGTACGAATCAACCTCGCCTAAATCTGAGACGCGGTGTGACTGACACCAGTCAAAGTGTCTGTCTTCGGTTTCAAAAGGACGTCATTTTAATTGAAAAAGATCAAATGGAATATGGAAAACCGAGCAAACTCATTCAGTTTCCATTGAAACATTAGGAGAATGATTCATGGGTCATATGGGATGTGTACGAGTCAACCCCGCCTTAATATGAGACATGGTGTGGCCGGCACCACTCAAAGTGTCTATCATTTGTTTCAAAAGGACGTCATTTTAAGTGAAAAACATCAACTAGCATACAGAAATCTGACCAAACGCATTCGGATTGTGTCGATACTTTAAAAAAACGATCCATGGGTCATATATGACGTGTACGAGTCAACCACTCCTTAATTTGAGGTGCGGTGTGGCAGCCACCACTCAAAGTGTCTACCTGTTGTTTAAAATTGACATCATTTTAAGTACATTAAGAAAACCGACCAAACGCATTCGGTTTTTGTTGAAACATTAGGATAACGAATAATAGGTCATATGTGACGTGTACAAATCAACCCCGCCTCAATATGAGACGTGGTGTGGCCGACACCACTCAAAGTTTCTATCTTCTGTTTCAAAAGGACTTCATTTTAATGGAAAAACATCAACTAGCATACGGAAAACCGACCAAACGCATTCAGATTGTGTCGATACATTATGAAAACAATCCATGGGTCATATGTGACGTGTACGAGTCAACATCGCCTTAATCTGAGGCATGTTGTCGTCACCACCACTCAAAGTGTCTGTCTTTTGTTTAAAATGGACAACATTTTAAGTACATACAGAAAACCGACCAACGTGTTCGGTTTTCGTTGAAACATTAGGAGAACGATTCATGGGTCATATGTGACGTGTAAAAATCAACCTCGCCTCAATCTAGGACGTGGTGTGGACGGTACCACTCAAATTGTCCGTCTTTTGTTTCAAAAGGACATCTTTTTAGTTGAAAAACATCAACTGGCATATAGAAAACTGACCAAACACATTCAGATTGTGTCCATACATTAGCACAACGATCCATGGGTCATATGTGATGTGTATAAGTCAACCCCGTCTCAATACGAGGCACGGTGTGGCCACCACCACTCAAATTTTCTGCCTTTTGTTTCAAAAGGACGACATTTTAATTGAAAAACAACAACTGTGATACGGAAAACCGACCAAAAACATTCAGATTGTGTTGATACATTTACATAAAGTTCCATGGGTCATATGTGACGTGTAAGATTCAACCCCACCTCAATCTGAGGCGTGGTGTGGCCGCCACCACTCAAAGTGTCTGTCTTTTGTTTCAATAAGACATCATTTTATGTGAAAAACATCAACTGACAAACAGAAAACTGACCAAACGCATTCTGATTGTGTCAATACTTTATCACAACGATCCATGGGTCATATGTGACGTGCACGAGTCAACCCCGCCTTAAGCTG
This sequence comes from Viscum album, assembly GCA_963277665.1. NCBI lineage: Eukaryota > Viridiplantae > Streptophyta > Magnoliopsida > Santalales > Viscaceae > Viscum > Viscum album. The sequence continues at coordinate 1,806,055,452 of OY728146.1, forward strand.
AGGCACGGTGTGGCCGGAATCACTCTAAGTGGCTCTCTTTTGTTTAAAATGGACAACATTTTAAGTATATATTGAAAACCGACCAAACTCATTCGGTTTCTATTGAAACTTTAGGAGAACGATTCATGGATCATATGTGATGTGTAAAAATCAACCCCGCCTCAATCTTGGACACTGTGTGGCCAGCACCACTCAAAGTGTCTGCCTTTTGTTTCAAAAGGACTTCATTTTAATTGAAAACATCAATTGGAATAAGGAAAACCGACCAAATGAATTCGGATTGTGTCGATAATTTAGAAAAAAGATCCATTGGTCATATGTGATGTGCACGAGTCAACCTCGCCTTAATCTGAGGGGCGGTGTGGCCTCCACCACTCAAAGTGTCTGTCTTTTGTTTTAAATGGACAACATTTAAATTACATATGAAAAACTGACCAAACACATTCAGTTTTCGTTGAAACATTAGGAGAAAAATTCATGGGTCATATGTGACATGTATGAATCAACCCCGCCTCAATCTGAGACATGGTGTGGCCAGCACCACTCAAAGTGCTTTCCTTTTGTTTCCAAAGGATGTCATTTTAATTGAAAAACATCAACTGGCATACCGAAAATCAACCAAACGCATTCAGATTGTGTCGATACTTTATCACAACGATCTATGGGTCATATGTGACATGTACGAGTCAACCCCGCCTCAATCCGAGGTGCAGTGTGGCCGCCACCACTCAAAGTGTCTATCTTTTGTTTCAAAAGGACGTCATTTTAAGTGAAAAACATCAAATGGCATATGGAAAACTGACCAATGACATTCAGATTGTGTCGATACTTTATCACAATGATCCATGGGTCATATGTGACGTGTACGAGTCAACCCCGCCATAATCTGAAGCACGGTGTGGCTAGAATCACTCTAAGAGTCTCTCTTTTGTTTAAAATGGGCAACATTTTCAGTACATATGGAAAGATGACCAAACGCAGTTAGTTTCCATTGAAACATTAGGATAATGATTCATGGGTCATATGTGACATGTATATATCAACCCCACCTCAATATGAGACGTGGTGTGGCCGGCACCACTCAATGTGTCTACCTTGTGTTTAAAAAGGACGTCATTTTAATTGAAAAACAACAACAGGCATACAGAAAACCGACCAAACGCTTTCAGATTGTGTGGACATTTTAGAAAAATGATCCCTTGGTCATATGTGACGTGTACGAGTCAACCACGCCTTAAACCGAGGCATGGTGTGGCCACCACCACTCAAAGTGTCTATCTTTTGTTTAAAATGGACAATATTTTAAGTACATACGGAAAACTGACCAAACACATTTTTATTTTGTTGATAATTTAGAACAACGATCCATAAATCATATGTGATGTGTACGAGTCAACCCCGCCTCATTCTGAGGCGCGGTGTGGCCGCCACCACTCAAAGTGTCTGCCTTTTGTTTCAAAATGATGTCATTTTAATTGAAAAACATCGACTGGCGTACAGAATACCGACCAAACGCATTCGGATTGTGTCGATACTTTAGCACAATGATCCATGGGTAATATGTGACATGTACGAGTCAACCCCGCCTCAATCCGAGGTGCAGTGTGGCTGACACCACTCAATGTGTCTGTCTTTTGTTTCAAAAGACATTATTTTATGTGAAAAACATCAACTAGCATACAGAAAACCAACCAAACACATTTTGATTGTGTCGATAATTTAGCACAACGATCCATGGGTCATATGTGATGTGTACAAGTAAACCCCACCTCAATTCGAGGCGTGGTGAGTCCTCCACCACTAAAAGTGTTTGTCTTTTGATTCAAAAGAGCGTCATTTTAAGTGAAAAACATCTACTGGCATACGGAAAACCAACCAAACGCATTCAGATTGTGTCGATACTTTAGCACAAATATCCATGGGTTATATGTGACATGTAAGAGTCAACTCTGCCTTAATATGAGGCACGGTGTGGCCGGAATCACTCTAAGTGGCTCTCTTTTGTTTAAAATGGACAACATTTTAAGTACATATGGAAAACCGACCAAATTCATTCAGTTTCCATTGAAACATTAGGATAACGATTCATGGGTCATATGTGACATGAAAAAATAAAGGCCGCCTCATTCTGAGACACAGTGTGTCTAGAACCACTCAATGTGTCTTCCTTATGTTTGAAAAGTACGTCATTTTAATTGAAAAACATCAACTGGCATACGGAAAATGGACCAAACGCATTCGGATTGTGTCGATACTTTAGTACAACGATTCATGGGTCATATGTGATGTTTACAAATCAACCCCGCCTCAATTCGAGGAGCAGTGTGGCCGCCACCACTCAAAGTGTATGTCTTTTGTTTCAAAAGGACATTATTTTATGTGAAAAACATCAACTGGCATACGGAAAACTGATGAAACACATTTGGATTGTGTCGATACTTTAGCAGAACGATCCATGGGTCATATGTGACGTGTATGAGTCAACCCATATTTAATATGAGGGACAGTGTGGCCAGAATCACTCTAAGTGGCTCTCTTTTGTTTAAAATGGATAACATTTTAAGTACATACTGAAAACAGAAAAAACACATTCAGTTTCTATTAAAACATTAGGAGAACGATTCATGGGTCATAGTGACATGTAAAAATCATCCCCGCCTCAATTTGAGATGTGGTGTGGCTGAAACCACTCAAAGTGTATGCCTTTTGTTTCAAAAGGACGTCATTTTAATTGAAAAACATCAACTGGGATATGGAAAACCGACCAAACGCATTCGGATTATGTCGATACTTTATCACAACGAATCATGGGTCATGTGTGAAGTGTACAAGTCAACCCCTCCTCAATCCGAGGCATGGTGTGGCCGCCACCACTCAAAGTGTCTGCCTTTTGTTTCAAAAGGACGTCATTTTAATTGAAAAACATCAACTGGCATACGGAAAACCGACCAAACGCATTCGGATTGTGTCAATACTTTAGAAAAATGATACGTGGGTCATATGTGACATGTATGAGTCAACCACACCTCAATCCGAGGCGCGGTGTGGCCGTCACCACTGAAAGTGTCTGTCTTTTGTTTCAAAGGACGTCATTTTAAGGGAAAAACATCAACTGGCATACGAAAACTGACCAAACGCATTCGGATTGTGTCGATACATTTGCACAACGATCCATGGGTCATTTTTGGCGTGTAATAGTCAACCTCGCCTTAATATGAGGCACGGTGTGGCCGGAATCACTCTAAGTGGCTCTCTTTTGTTTAAAATGGACAACATTTTAAGTAAATACGGAAAACTGACCAAACGCATTCGTTTTCCGTTGAAACTATAGGAGAACGATTCATGGGTCATATGTGATGTGTAAAAATCAACCCTGCCTCAATCTAAGATGCGGTGTGGTTGGCACCACTCAATGTGTTTGCATTTTTTTCAATAGGACGTCATTTTAATTGAAAACATCAACTGGCATACAGAAAACCATCCAAACGCATTCGGATTGTGTCGATACTTTAGAATAACGATCCATGTGTCATATGTGATGTTTACGAGTCGAAAATGCCTTAATCCAAGGCCCGGTGTGGCCGTCACCACTCAATGTGTCTATCTTTTGTTTCAAAAGGACGACAATTTAAGTGAAAAACATCAACTGGCATACGGAAAACCGACCAAAAACATTCGGATTGTGTCGATGCTTTAGCACAATGATCCATTGGTCAAATTTCACGTGTATGAGTCAACCTCACCTTAATCTGAGGCACGGTGTGTCCAGAATCACTCTAAGTGGATCTCTTTTGTTTAAAATGGACAACATTTTAGTTACATACAGAAAACTGACCAAACACATGTGTATTGTGTCGATAATCTAGAAAAATGATCCTTGGGTCATATGTGACATTTAAGAGTCAACCCCGCCTCAATCCGAGATGTGGTGTGGCCTCCACCACTCAAAGTGTCTGCCTTTTGTTTCAAAAGGATGTTATTTTAATTGAAAAACATCAACTGGCATATGGAAAACTGACCAAACGCATTTGGATTGTGTAGATACTTTAAAACAACGATCCATGTGTCATATGTAACATGTATGAGTCCACCCCACCTCAATCTGAGGCACGGTGTGGCCGCCACTACTCAATGTGTCTGTCTTTTCTTTCAAAAGGACGCCATTTTAAGTAAAAAACATCTACTGGCATACGGAAAACTATTCAAACTCATTCGGATTGTGTCGATACTTTAGAAAAACGATCCATGGGTCATATGTGACGTGTACGAGTCAACAACTCCTTAATTTGAGGAACATTGTGGCCGGAATCACTCTAAGTGTCACTCTTTTGTTTAAAATGGAAAACATTTTAAGTACATACGGAAAACCGACCAAACATAATCGGTTTCCATTAAAACTTTAGCAAAACCATCCATGGTTCCTATGTGACATGTAAGAATCAACCAAGCCTCAATCTGAGACAAAATGTGGCCAGAACCAATCAAAGTGTTTGTCTATTGTTTCAAAAAGACGTCATTTTAATTGAAAAACATCAACTGGCATACGGAAAACTGACCAAACACATTCATATTGTGTCGATACTTTAGCACAAAGATCCATGGGTCATATGTGACATGTAAGAGTCAACCCCGCCTCAATTCGAGGTGATGTGTGGCCGGTATCACTCCAGGTGTATGTATTTTTTTTAAAATGGACATCATTTCAGGTAAAAATATATGGTATACGAAAAACTGATCAAATTATGAATTGACTTCCGGATTCCACATATAATTTTCATCTAGATTTTAAATTGAATTCTAGATTAATTTTGTTTGTTTATAATTACGTTATGAATTATAATTTAATTATGGATGTGTATAGTGTCAGGATGCATTATATGTTAAATATGTATGAATTTGTTCTCTATATGTATGTGTTAGTTGGTTATTGAAGGTACAATAATATTATATGTATGTGTTAGTTTATTGTAGGTACAAGAATTGGATTGAAAATTGGAGGGCACAAAATGAGGCCTGCTATGCAAATTGCCGACATTCTATGCAAATTGCAGGCTGCTGTGCAATTTTCATAGCATAAGCTATGCCAACGGTCCAAAACCTTTGGCAAAGCATATTCATTCCTTTTTTTACCAATGGTTCAATGAACCGTTGGGAAAGAGGAGAAACCTTGGGATTTCCCAACGGTTCAAGCCAAACCGTTGGGAAAAACTATCCCAATGGGTTGGAACAACCATTGGGATAGGTTAGGCTTTCTTCACACTATCCCAACAGTTCACAGTAAACTGTTGGTAAAACCTTTCCCAATGGCTTACATCCCTATGGTTTGCAGAACTGTTGGTATAACATATAAAAAAGGTTCTGCAGCCTTTCCCAATGGTTCTGAACTATTGGGAAAGGATGTATTTCTAGTAGTGACCGTAGGTATAGACCTATTTTCCAGTAGTGTTCGGGCCATCTCATGGGCTAGGTCAGGTGCTAGGTTTGATGGAACTAGGGTTTGGTTCGTGAAAAAACTATATCAAATCCCAGTTCTTCTCTTGTTGGGTCAATTTATTTTGGATGATTCTGGATAGACTAGAGTTTTGATTATTTGGTCGTTAGGATCTGGTTACGAGTGGGGTATCTAGACAACACATCTTGAGGCGCCACTCTGGCCACCATGGGATGTTGAAAAAATTGGTTTTACTTCTTCTCCTAAAGATCTATACATGCTACAAGAATTATATAGTCTCAAGATGCAGGTGGATTAGTTTTTTTTCTGGTTATTGTGAGAATTTGTATTTTATATGATTTATAGAAGTGTTTTTTTATCAGTGAAAATGTGTAGAATGTGTGACTATAATTGGGTTGATGGTTCTTCTATGTGGTTGTTTCTAGTTGTAGTAAGATGAATCCACAATGACTTCATATAAAACAGAAGAAAGTGGCAAGAGATAGTTCTACCTTGAAAACTGATCAGAGGACAGGGGTATAAGTGGTTTGGGATGTCCATGCTTTTGGATATGGAGTTGGTTATGGTCTGGATCAAGCCAATGAAGCCAAACCAGGTCCTAGGGGGGATAATGATCTGGTGTTCCTCTATAAAAATACACATTCTTTCCTAGGTACCATGGAACCGCACGATGTGGATGAGTTAGATGAAAAAATATATAATATGTTCCAGTGTCTTGATACTTCTGATCCAGTCTAGGTGATGTGTGCATCGTTCATGTTGGAGGATCCTAATGGGAAGTGGTGGGAAAATGTGTTAAATTTTTTTACACATGATAAGATGAGTTATAAGAACATAAATATCATATTAAATGAGTTTTATTTCATTGATATTTTGGCCTTCCACAAGTCTTGGGAGAATATGGAGCTTTATCAAGGAGAACGAAACATGACAGTTTATACAAGCTAATTTTCCAAGCTAGTATGGTTCTCAACAATGGTACCTTCTAATGAGAAGTTGATGGTTCAATAGTTGTATATGAGGTTGTGTCTATTGATTATATATCAAGTATTCTTTTTCAGGATGAAGACTTACACTATGGTGGTTGACCTTGAAATTATGGAAAAAAAATCATTAAAAACGAATGCTAGATTTCTAGGAGAATTGTCATTAGTGGTAGTTAATATGAGAAAAAATTGAAGTGAGATGAGAAGAATAATATGGGATATGTAGTTTAGAACATCCTCGTCGACTATCTTCATCCATGGGTTTAGGTTTTAAGTCAGTCATGTTCCTCCATTATTAGAAGGTAGGGAACATGCGGTCTATATATTCATCTCTACCTAGGACTCGCCACCAGTGTGGAATAATGGGGAACTCATGTTGATTTTTACAATGTGGAACACCCATATAAGATATATTTTGGATATAAGGCTTCTATAGTGATGTCAGCACATACAAAACTGTCCAACAAAAAATGCTCACTATTTGAATGTTAGGTAGAAAGAGATTGATCCTCTTATAGGAAGAGTTAGTTTAGGGAAGAACCAAAAACGTGTTATCATTATCAAGCATAGGAAGTGTTCAATAAACATCATTTTGATGATATAGTTCTAGTGGAGTCAAACATCATGCCAAAGAAAATTTTATTTACCATTCTTATTACATCATCTTTTGTTATCTTTTTTTTTGGATATTGGTTCATCTTCTTCGATAATTTCAATCTGTATAGTGGATGTGTAAATGTTTGCAAGTAATATTTTTTCCTAAATGATGAAGTTCTAGATGCTACAAGCCATGATGTGATAGAATGGTTTTTGGATTATGTCTGGTGCATTCACCATGCCAGCGGCCGACATACAAAGGGACTTCATATTTTCAAAAATGGTCAAACTTGGTGTGATATTTAATATGGATTGGATGTGAATTTACAAGATCACATTGATTTCTTTCATCAGTGAGTGAGTTTTATGGAACCAAATGGTATTAACTAGTTTTTAACGGTGAGTGGATTCTTGGTCAGGTCATGAAGAACCTCCACTTTTGAAGTTAGGAAATCTCATTTTTAGAACTCATTGCTCATGGTAGAGAAAATGGTTGTTTTTCATAGGGTGGACTACCACCTCTAGTGGATGAGTTCCGAAATGTTTTTTCAGGAGCATTTCATTTGTTTTCCCCTTGAGGGGGTTTTATAGTTCACCATTTATTTACAATTGGGAACAAAATAGAAATCTATTCCATAATACCATATTACCCCCCATAGATTCGAGTGAATTAAATGTATTATTAGAATATTTAGAATCCCAAGGATGCATTCTCCCGTGTGTCTCACCTTAAAATGACCATGTTCTATTTCAGAAGAATAAAGATGGATCTCTATAGTTTTTTATCGGTTAAAGAATCTAAATAAGGGGATAAATATGTGAAAATATCATTTTACCAATATTATTGACCTATTTGATCACATTAAGGGGGAAATGTGGTTCTCAAATATCAATTTTCGTTATGGTTATCATCAAGTAAGAGATAGAGAGGCATATGTTCTGAAAATATCCTTCTGAAGTAGGTATGACAATACTGAGTACCCATTCATTCCTTTCATGTTGATAAATGAAGAAAACATCTTTATCATTCATATGAATATGGTGTTCCATAAATATCTTGACTCATTTTTAATTTTATTTTTCAATGGCTTCTTATTCTATTTCAATATTGAGGAGGAGCATGATCATAATTTTAGGATTGTTTTGGGAACTCATTGGGATCATCATCTTTATGAAGTGGGATTTTAAGTTCACCTTTAGGATTAGGGAGGTTAAATCTTGAGTTCATGTGATCTCCAAATGTTATTTTTTGGTGGACATTGAGAAGACCATTATAGTGATTGCATGAGAACTACAAAATAATGACATTGAAATTCGAATCTTTTTTGTCTTCAATTGGTATTCAGGTTGTTTATTGTTGATTTCCCTAAACATTCTTCAACCACGACACTGCACACCAAAAAAGGGGTGATGTTTGAATAGAGTTCTTAGTGGAAAGCATCCTTTGAATAGTTTAATCTATATTTGACCACATCCACTATTTTGATCTTCATAGAATCTAAAAAGGGATACATGGTCAATTAGGATTCCCCATGTATGGGAATTTCATGTTTCTTAATATAGGATAATCATGTTTTGGCATATGGTTTTCTCTAAATTTGACCACATGAAATGATTTACCAAACCCCTGACATGGAGTTAGCTATGGTGTTGTAAAACATGATGACATGACACTATTATATTTTTGGGGAGAAATGTATGGTTTATTTTTATCATAAGATCTAAGTATACATTTTCTCCAAAAAGATCTGAATTTGAGGCCACGTCATTGGTTTGAGTAAATTTGATGGATTTTTTCTGATGTAGTCTATAGTCGAGGTAAAGGTAATATTATTGTAGATTCCGGAAGTAAGAATGTTCTAACACATGAATTGAATGAGTACAACGATGAGTGAAATTTGATATATATTTTTACCCAAATGCATTTGGAAACTATGGAACCCAATGGTTGTGTGTTTTTGGAAAGTGATCAGTTGACACCTTCACTTCATGAGGTGATTTGGTAGAAGAATAAAGTTTATGAATTCTACTAGTGTTCTATGATGTTTCTAAATGGTGGGGATTTCTTTGTGAGTGTTCATTTTTCCATAAGTATGTTTTGTTCATTAAGGTTCTTTTTGTGGTTCCATTGTCCATGAGGAATGTAGTTATATTAGAAAGAAATCATTCCCAGTGGGCCAATCATCTTGCTACCACAAGAATTTTCTTTGATGTGAGTCAGTAGATTTGGTGGCTATGTATGAGGAATCATGTAGCTACCTTTGTATCTTGGTGTCATACTTGTCAGCATGTGAAAGTAGATCACCAAAAGCCCTCCAGTTTTCTTAATCCACTCCCAATTCCTACCTGTAAGTGGGATGAGATCAACATTGATTTTATTATTGGATTGTCTCATACTAATAATATATGAAATTATGTTTGGGTAGTGATTGACCTAATGAAATAAATCATCCCGTTTTATTCTAATTAGGAATCCAACCAATGTGGATGAGTTTGGTCGGTTGTATGATCAGGAGATAGTGAGGCTTCATAGTGTTCTATTATAATTAATTTCAGTCAAAGACCATCTTTTTAACTCACAATTTTGTGAATATTTTTTGAAGGATATGGGGTCATTGTTAATGTTGAGTGGAACATACGATCCCAAAAATTATGGTCTGAGAGAGCGGGTGAATCATATTTTGTAATAAATGCTATGGTCATGTGTTTTGGATTTTAGGGGATCAAGGGATACCCATTTATGGTTATTGGAGTTTTTATATAATAATAGTTATTGTTCATATATTTTAATGGACCCCTTTATGGTGATATGTGGTCAATATTGTCAGTCTGTTATGTGTTGGGATGAGCTCACTGAGTCCTTGTTATTTGGAACAAGCCTCGTTTCAGAAACATATGGTTATGTAATATAGATAAAACATTGTTTTTTGATAGCTCAAAGTCACCAAAAATATTAAATGGATCAAGGGTCTAAATATTAGGAGTTTTTATGGGTGACTGAGTGTTTTTAAAATTGTACCCTCTCTTGGTTCACCATAAATTTGGTAAGCATTTGAAGATAAACCCAATGTATGTATGATGTTTAGAGATTACCGGGAGAGTTGATTCTGTGGAATACCTATTTACCCCCCGAATTGGAGGTCAATTAAATTCATGTTCTATGTATATTATCCATTAAAATTAAAACTTGGATCCCTCACATGTGTTGAAATGGGAGGAGTTTGAGTTAGAGCCTGATCTATTTGTATTCGTGTGACTAATGCGGATTGAAGACTCCAAGGAGAAACTACTTCATGAGAAATTTGTTCTGTTGGTATGAGGTCTTTGTAGCATAGTAGTGATGAGAAAGAGACCTGGTAGTATCAGTATTGGTATGAAGAGGATCATTCATTTGGTTCTCTACTCTACATTGAGATTATAGTACTGGGTTTGAACGTTTTCATAGTGGGGAGAATTGACAAATAGATGATTTTATTTTTAGATATTTTTTTTAGTGCTTATCCCTTCAGTTTCATTTGTTTTTTATGAAAATATGAGGTATTTGGCTCGATATTTGGTGTCACGCAGTTAGATCATGGTTAAGGAAAACTGTTCACAGTTCTGTTGGAAACAATTCCACCTCATTCCTTTTAGAGATTGAGGGACCCATTGTCACCACATGGTTTTATAGGTAGTGTAGGAAAACTATAAGACATGTTCTTCTTAGACATATTTAGATTCATAGTTTTTTTAATGTCTGTAATAGAGTGTGGGAAAATGTGCAACAAGTCTTGGTCATTAATAAAGTTGAAAATTACTCGATTTCCATCTTCAGATTTAACACTCTATATCATGTAATATGAGCCGTATGGGATATTCAGTAATTTTAGCTTCCTAAAAACATTTTTGGAGTCTTTGAGCATTAATATTTCAATGTTAATGGCCCATGTTATTTATGAAATTATATAGTGAGTCATTTTTTACATTATATTCTTCCTACATCTAGGGTTTTCCTTCTCTCTTTCTTGGGTTCCCATTTTTCAGTGGGTAGTTTGACCTAATAGGGGTTGATCTTGTATTGTTGGGTTAAATTATGATAGTTTTTGTTCTATATTTCCCTTTTAGTCTCTTATAGACATACGGTTTGGGGTTTTCAGTTTATAACATATTTTTTCAAGCATGAGGTAGGTGGTTCCATTCATTTACATTATCAGATCATTTTGTATTAACTTCATGGTTTCTTAATTATGTTTTATGGAATTTGTGTGATGAGAAAAATATGTTTTGAAAGGGTTGATATTCAAATGTGTCAATTGTTCGGAATTCAATAGAAAATGGTTATGCATCATTTGTGGCTCATTATGCTATTTCTCGAAAGTGTTCAATGCTTTGTGTGAATGGTGTGAAAAAAAATTTCAAAGTGTTTTGTGGCGCGTAATCATTGAATGTTATTTTTCCAAAATATTTGAGAATTTTTATTAGTGATTTTTAATTATCGGAACCTTTAAAGTGATTTGTTAATTATGAAAGTGTTTTTGAGGATGTTTTAAAGTCGCTTATTGTACATTGGGATTTAAAAAGGTAATTGACCACTGAAATGGTTGGAATTTATATGACATTTTCCTTTTTTTCAAATATGCTTCAAAAATTATGCATGTGGTGTGAAATGTATATTAAAATGTGTTTTGAGTGTTCATAAAATGATAGGGGTTTGTTTATAGACAATTTTGGTTTTCATGTGAGTTTTGAACATTTGATCAATGTGAAATGTGATAATGGTGATATCCTTGTGTGTTGATGATGCATTAAATATTTATGTGAATGTGTTGATTTTTACAATGTATATAAACGAATATTAGCACTAGATAAATACTGGGTATGAAGGTGGGCTGAAAAGAACTAGTTTACTAGTTGATTCTTCAAGGTCAATGCATAGTTTTAACTAAGAGGATTGATAAATACAACACTAACTAAATATGTCATATGACCAATAACTAGAAGATCATTGGATGGGATCCCCTCTAGTGGATGATGAATTGAAGCACTATTGGTTTGGAATTATTCCTTGGTTACCAATAGACATTGGGATGAGATCCACTCAAATGGCTCATTCACAACAATGTTTTCAGTATTTGTTGGAGGATTTAATCACCGAGGTACGACGATTCCAGGTTCCTAATAGTGCTATATTACAAAAGGGTTTTACCAATGGTTATCTATTATTACATGTCTCTAATTTAATGCGGTGAAATCCTTTAGTATATGATATAAATTAATTATAAGTTTTTTCTTCAAATATATCATCTTTTTACAAAAATGTTTTTCATTAAAAGTGTATACTTGAGAAATCTTTCCATAAATTTTTTTTTCCAAAAAATGGTATCTTTCAAATGCATCATGTGTTTTTTTATAAATGAGAATTTTGATTTATCTAATAATGCCATAAAATGGAATCCTACTTTTTTAGTTTCATCCTACTAATCCTTGACCCACACCCTATAAACACCATTGGGTGTTTGTAGACTTTTTTTATGAATGAACCAGGTTAAAAAAGATGTATCATGGTCTGATAGTGGATACAATATCAAGTGTTCCACCTCTTTCAAGTGTCGGTGGTCATGAAATTAGGGTGATATAACACTTTATTCATGGTGGATTTTGAGTTGTAATTTAGTTGTTTCCCTTTACATTGTGGCATTTATATTTTTTGGTTAATGGTGTAAAACATTGAATCTGAAAAAAAAAATTACTTAGTTTGGTTATGATTTTCAGTTATGTGATTTTTTTTATTCTTGAAATTTTATTGTCATACATATGGGTGAAATAATTCCACAATTGTATTTCGGATACCCACGCACCAGTTTCCAATACATAGGGATTATGAATTCTCTTTGGGGCATGACACGAGCCGGGTCCAGTTTCATGTAGCATAACACTCAGAATTGGATTACGACAATGTGACTGTTATAACCTATCCATTAAATTGGTTCGAATAAATCTGACTAAATAAATTTCGAAGAATACATGTTTTTTACATTTATTTAATGAATTTATTTGTTATCAATTTATTTTGAAATAATAAATAATAATTAAAATTAATAATAAAGAAGTGTTTTTCTGGAAAACTATTTTTATCTGCACAATATGTTTATATCATTGTAAATTAAATCAGTCACTCTTGGTGATTTTTTTTTGAAATTTATATTTAATATATTAATTAAAAAAATTATTTAATATATTAAATATAAAGTTTTAAATTTCATATTAACTTTTTTACTATGGGTGGGATAAGAATAAATTTAGTATTATTATTTAAAACAACATTTTATGAAATGGTATTTTTAACCCATCTTGCGTACTCATTTTAAAATTAATTTATACCACTTTTAAGTATTCTATTTTTTATATTTAATTACATATTTAGCATCAAGAGTTAGTATCTGGTAATTGGACCCCTTTTATTTTTGGTCAAAAGGGATATTGACTGTGATAATATTTATCACTTTAGTAGAGGATAAATTGGGTGAATTTACATCAAAACCAAGTCATAAAGTCATCATTTTTCACTCTATTTATTAATGGATGAATATAAATCAAACCGTTTTTCATTACAGTTGAATGGGATTTGTTTAATTGAAAATTCTATCGGTAAAAATATTATTTAAATCAAAGATAATTACATAATGTAACTCTCTTTGTTTTTACTATCTGTAATGTGTCCATGTAGGAAAAAATTCTAGATATGAATGAAGATAAATATTTATTTAGATCTTAATAAAATTTTATTTATTATAAGAACCTATTTTTAATTTTTATAAATAATGTAATTACATTAAATTATTTTGCAATAATAAATGAATATTTATTTAATTTACAGAAAAACAAAATAAATTATATTAAAAATATTAATTTTTATACAATTCAAATGTGTTTAATTTTCAGAATAATTTTATTGAATCATATGATGGATTATATACATGAAAAATCATTAAATTATAATTATACATTTTGTATGATGTATTTTTAGATTAATTAAATTAATAGTTTCAATAATAAAAATAATGAAAATGTAAAATATAAATTCATTAATTTTTTTAAAATTAATAAAAATCTTATATATTTCCATAAATATTTAATATAGTTAAAAAAATATATTTTCCAATTCTGTGTCATTTTTTTAATAACAGAAATATTATTAACCTTTTATGATTAAAATAGTTATTACCACTGACAATGTTAAAAATAACATGCCAAGGGGTTTATCAAAATGATATGGTTTTAAATGACACAAAAATTTATCTTTATGAAAATTTTTTATTTGATTAAAAACAAATCATACTTCATAATTTTGTAAATTTTCATTTTGAGGAATATTTCCTTGGAACAAATTTATTATAATTTAATATTTTTGAAAAAATCATGACTATACCTCACCTCAATTATAAAACAGCACCTCTTCTCACTTATTCACACTAAATTGATACCTATATCTCAACCAATATAGCTCCATTTCATTTATCAACATCCTTTGAAAATTTATAGAGGTTTCAATGTCCTTAAAATACCAACCTTAAGTCCATTACGAAATGATCTACGTATGGTATCCTAAAGAATAGACAATTGTATTACCCAATCCCTTTAAATTATTCCTTCTTCTACCTATTTTAAATATTTGGAAGACGTCATAAAATAATAAATTATTTATAATAAATAGATATAAATTTTATTTTTATTTTTGTGAAACAACCATTACCCTCCCTTTTCCCCATCAAATGAGAAAGTGAAAGTATCACTCATGTATACGTATAAATTACTTTCTCCATGTAGCGATACAATTCATTATTCCCTACCACTATTGTATGGATGTGAATTATGATAGGTTTAATATTTATGTAATATATATAAAAATAATTATACTTATTAAATAATATTATAATATCATGATTATTATCTTCCAAACCATTCTTAAACAATAACGTCGCTTGGGCATACATGTGAACTCCCACCTTTATGATGTGATGAAATTAGTTTTCTAATTTATTTTAATATAATGATGATAAATAGGGATTCCATGAATATATTCAATTTATATGATATAATAATTAATTTATAAAATATAATTAATTTTTAGCTTTCTTTTATTCCATTATAAGATAAATGAAAATAGTGTTCATGTGTACAAATGACCTTTCGTCTCCTTGAATCGTGTAATACATTTTTCTACCTCTACCATTAATGGATTACATTAAATAAATATTTAACAAATACATGCGATATTTATATCATTATTAAAATTCATGATATGAGGGGATCATGTTAATGAATGTAGTTATTGTAACAACAAAACCGAAACATATAAGGAAAAAGAAGAAGTTATTATAAAAAACAATGATTTTTAATAAAAAAAATTTATGAAACAATTTATCTAATATTATAAGTATGTGTTAAATTGTAGGGTATGTATGATTATGTTTTTAATAGAAGTATAATAAATATATATTTGTTAAAGAGGATGTTTGAACACATACAATGAAATTCGAACACAAAGTAAGGGTTTATTTACTAATCACATCATTATTCGAGATTGATTTTGTGTAAGTCTCCACTATAAAATATTTCATTTCAAATTCCATGTTTCATAAAAAATAATTCATAATATTATTACTATTAAAGTACGGTTATTTATTTTTATTTTTAAAGCTTTTTTTAAATTCAGAATATATTTTTAATGAATGTTTTTGTTATTTTCCAAATGAGGTACTTATTCACTTCTCAAAAAAATATATGAAAGTAATGTTTTTTATCTTATTCAATATGAGGGGATTTTCCCTCCAACACAAGAAAAATCATTTAATATTATTTTATAATTTGAAATTGTACTTTTTAATGATATTTTTTTCTCCAATATGTGAGATATTTTTTTAAAAACATTTATTTAAATAAAGAAGTGTATTTTCATCGAATGTATTCATATGATATTTTTAATGTACCTTTATCAATGTGAACATATTTTTTTAAATTATAAGTTTTTTATAAGGTACCATCTATGATATTTTATATGATGGTTTGATATATGTTTCATATCAGATATAATTTTTTGATAACATTCCCCATATTACATTGGATTTTTTATGAATACATTTATTAGCTGGGGGAGTTGTAAACATTTCATATACTAGTTTCAATATGATTTTTTTATTCTTATTTAACCCTTTCATATGAATAATTAATTGGATAATGTAATTGATTTGAGGGACCCACTATAGCCCATTGATATAGTAGTAGGTCCCATAAAACTAACTAGCTTGGATATTGGATGAGGCATTATCCATTTATGTAAGATGTCTTAGAACAAAACAATGATGGTATGTTTTTTAAATGTTGGATTATAAATTCACCTCATTTTGATAATTTTTACTGATTTGCATGTGATTATTTGATGAGTTACGATATCCTGGATATGTTTTTAGCTCATGATATTATGTAATTATTTGATTTCTATTCAATTTTGGCCAAATTTTCTTGCATTATTTAGTTTTCTTTTTTATGAATACCTTAATTAAGAATCTAATCTCACCATTTATCTTATATTTATTTTACCCTATAATTAAAATTAATAAAATACGATTAATATGTGGGGATAATAATGGAGAATAATTATTTTATAACGGATATTATATTATGTATTTTTGGTTTTCATTTGTAATATAATTTTTAGTTATATATCTTGTTTTCCCAAACTTTTAAACTATTTATTCATTGTGTTGAAATTATATGTATCAATGCTTATATAATAATGTACCATATGAATTTGATATACTGGGGTCATAATAATTATAATTTTTACATTTGGATAATTATTAGAAACGTGGGGAATTATATTTTTGAAATCATTGATTATGGAAATGTAATCCTATAATGGAATTTGAGAATATTCCCAAAGAATCCAACATTTGGATTTTCTGATTATTTATACATAAATTTTCAGATTGCGTAAAGTGGTTCACTAGTTTTTGAATTATACATAATGATTCAAAATATAATATAGAGAAAACAATGGAAACCACATCAATGGACATAATTCATGTAGACAATACCCTCGTAGTTCAGATTATGATGTTGGAAAAAGCTACAAAGAGAGATGAATAACTTATTATAACTATACTCGTATTACTAAATTTGGTTATGAGGAATAAATGGACCCATTTTGATAATCTCTTTGATCCTAAATTTTACTTGAAAATGTTATATCCCTTCATTCATCCGAAACATCCATCATTTAAATGGACTACATATCCATTTCTAAGAAATCGATATGTCCTATAGAGAAAATATTTACCACATTGGAATGTAATGAAAGAGAGAATCATGTCATTATAGTTTATTGTCTCTCAGGAGATGTAGATCAATTGAGGACAATGATTTGGGATACTATTGTGGAGGTAGAAATATAATACATGTTATGAAAATATTTTAAGGAATGTTTGATGGAAAATTATTTTCCTCATGAACCTCGAGTTGATATGGAGAAAAAATTCTCGAGTCCGAGACAAAGAAATGATATGGATGTTTCTAAGTACGAGTCCCACATTACAAGGTCAGAAACCCAAACCATAGACTCTATACATAATAAAATAATATTTAACATTTATTATAAGGTATTAAACTAATTCATCATTGGGAACTAGTATGTTTACCATTATATGTTAATGAGGATATAATAATTGAGCTTCCTGGAGAGGTAAATAATTCTCCATGTATTATGGCATTGAAGAGATAAAATATAAGAATATGGATGCTGATTACTCTAGAAAAACAGATAAGGAAAATATGAATAAATTAAAGGTGTAATTTATATCTTATAATAAAATTGTAATGAAAAATAATGGAAAATTACTAATGGAACTAAGAATTTTCTACAAAGGTTATGAAAAAGGCTACACGGCCCGGACTACATGAGAAAAAATGAAGTTATTAATGTGAAATGATTAAACCAAAAATTAATGAGAAAATATGAAAATTATTGTCCAATAAATGAAAATAAATTTCAAAAAAAAAAGTAAAATGGTGAATGGACATGTTTATGCAGACAATGCAACAACGGTGGATGTACCCAATGATCTGGTGGAAGGTACATTAACAATATCCTCAAATTTATCTAATTATTATTTTTTACATTTTTATAATTTAAATATTATAAAATATCTAAAAAAAATATAAATTTAATATTCCTCTTTTGAAGTGATTTTTTAGCGAAAAAAAGTACATGAAACATCACTAAAACAATGACGTGTTAATGAGTTCCCATTATAACACACATGCATGATCTATATTATGATTTAATTATCATACCTTGGTCTCAATTTGATATAATCTGTAGTATGTATAGGTTTTCAAAATAAAATGAAAAAATCATTTCAAAATGAATGATATTATGATTTATGATGATGATATAAGATTCCTTATATTTATAGGCGATACATATTCACCTGAGTCCTGTCTAAATCCACCTCAATGATCTCTTGTAAATGAGATTCATTATGATGAAGAAAAAAATAGACTACTGATGAAAACCATTATATTTTAATTGATTATGTAGCTATTTTACCTTAATTCATTTATGTATATCTTGAGGAATTACCTCGATATCTATCAGAGTGTGCAGTTGATTATTATATTTATTTAATCCCTAATGAAAGGCGTATTTCAAATAATCCCTATAAAATGATCACTATGGAGTTAATGGAGTTAAAAAACGATAGGATTGGAGTTTTAATGCATTAATAAAACACAGAACATCCCTATAGGGAGACTATATTATTTTCACTAAAAATTATGACAGAGTAGGGAGACTGTGCATTGATTATACTGGAAAAACACTATTATGATAAAGAATAAGTATCCTCTCTAACACATTTATGATTTATTCATAAAATTAACAGGTATCAATATATTTTAATGATTTCAATTCATTATCAATATCATTAATTGTGAGAAAAGAAGTAATATATCCCGAATAAAGTGTTTTGAAATAGGTATGGATGTTATGAGTTTACAGTAATTTCATTTCGATTGGCTAACACACCCTCTGTTCTCTCAGATAAAATGAATAAAATATTCAGACAACTTTTTAATAGTTTTTTTGGTATTTATTGATTTTATCTTGGATTACTCCATGAAATATTAGGGACATGAGAACCACTTGTTGATCATATTGGGAATCATGGAAGAAAATATTTATAGTGGAAATTTAGAAATATTTAATTATGGATTCAAAAATAATTTTTATTAGAAATGTTTTCTCTAAGGATAGAATCATATTTGATTGTGTGAAAATATATAATATAAAATAATGTATTATACCAAAAAATCCAACCAGGGTATGTTGCTTCTTTGGGTTTGGTATGTCATAATATTGATTTTTTCAAAACAATTGCCAATATTAAAACAAATTATCCAAGATTACTCATAAAGAGGTTATCTATTTTTTGTAAAATGTAATGTGAATAATGTTTTGATGAATTTAAGAAAATATTGGTGAGTTCTCTGATCTTGAGACTACCATAATGTGATAGTATAATTTGTGATTTTTATTTATTAATCAAGGGTGGGAAATTATTGGGTCCATAAAAATAATGATATAGATATATTCTATGCATCCATGAAGTTAAAAAATCTTTAATATAACTAAAAAACTCATGATATTGAGTTAGTAGCTATAATAATTTCTCTAATGATATAAAAACACTATCTATATAGTGAAATATATGAGATATCTATAGAAGAAAATAGTTCTAAATACATATTTTCTTATAAACCTATCATCATGAGGCAATGAGATGGCTCAAGGTACTTGAAGATTATGAATGATAAATACACTACAGAAAGTTAATAGAAAATAATGATTAAATTCATTGAGTTGGATGAATCAGGGAGTTATGAATAAAATGAGGAATAAGAGGGATCATGTGTTCATGAATCTGGTATATATTGATGTGAGAATTATTAAGGAATGGGAAACATCCACCCCGTTTAAAAGTATTTCCAAACTATAATTATTGTAAATGTTAAAAAGTTCCCAATTAGATGATTAGAATTTTCAAAAGAAAATTGAGGCTGTGATTGATGGGAAATTATGATCTTTCATATGTAAATATGAATTAATAAAATTGGAATTGGGATTTAGGGTCCCATTATATTCGAGTGAAAGAGGGAATTATATGATGAATTACATAGCTCTAATTTCACTATACACCATTGCATCACTGAGATGTATAAGGATTTAATGGAACATTTTTCTTGGGTAATATGAAGTTGAAAGTTACTAATTATGTGTCATTGTGATTGGATTTTACACATGTTATGACTATGAGGTGATATCGTAGAGGATTTATGAAACCTATACCTATGCCAACATAGACACGGGATAAAATTACTATATAATTTGTCACTATATTATCAACGACTACATGAAATAATGATTTGATATGGTTAAATTTTTATCAAATTGGAAAATATTGATATTTACTACCCTATAAGAGAAAAATTTCAACTTTAGTGCCTTTAAAATATCTATATTAATGATGTTGTAAGAAATCACATTGAACCTCTTTCAATTGTTTCTAATCATGATCAATTATATACATCAAAATAAGTGATAAGAAGTCATAATGACCTTGATATAAAGATTCATTTTAGCACCTCTTATGACCATTAAACTGACTGAAATTCAGTATGGAATATCCAAACTTTATTATACATCTTGAGTTCTTTCTCACATGACTTTCAAGGTATCTGAGGTTTTTTTACGTTTATTATATTTTTCTTATAACAACAACATCCATTCAAGCATTGAAATGGAACCTTATGAATCATTATACTGAGGAAGATATTGTACAGTATTTTATGAAGAAATATTTCAAAGGAGGCTTGTTGGTCTAGAACATTTCAAGGAAATAAAAGAAAATTAATAGATATTTCAATGTGATATCAAAACTACTAAATTTAGTGAAAAGGTCTATATAGATAACAAAATGAATGATTTTGAATTTGACGTGGGAGTTCATGTTTTCTTGATGGTATATCAACGGAAGGGTATTATAAGATTATATAAGAAAAGAAAATTAAATCAATGGGTACATCAAACCATTTTAAATCCAAGAAATAATTGGTATATAGAATACCATTTGGAAATACCATCTATCAAATCTAATGTACAAGATACGTTCCTTATCTATTTGTTATGAAAGTACATTATAGAATTGAAACTTGTTATTACTTATGAAGAAATAGAATTTTAACCTAAATTATCATATAGTTAAGATTGTATCTATATCATAGAGACTAGAGAAAAAGTATTAATGAATTAGATGAGTCAGTTGGTAATTATACTTTGAAAACTACATAAGAAAGAAGAGGTGACATAGGAACATGGGGAAATTATGATGAACTAACCAAAAATTATTATGAGGAGAAATTAGGTAAATTTATATGACGATTTTTTAATGAGGGAATAATGAACCACCCAATGATTTGAAAATAAATCACATTTCAAATAAATTTTATATCTTCAATAGCTTGCATTTCATGCAACACCAAGTTCAAATGGAATGTGATCTATTACTATGATTGTTTATAACGTAGATGTAAAATTTACTAGAATAAATATTTCTGAATAAAATTTTAAAAGTATATTATATATATATATAATTAATTTATTTGTTACCAATTGATTATGAATAAAAAATAAATAACAATAAAAATAAAACAAGTGTTTTTATGAATAATTGTTTTTATTTGTGTAATATATTTATATCATAAGAAATTTAATTTTCCATTTTTTTAGTGTTATTTAGATGAAATTTATATATATTATATTTTCTATCAATTCTTAAAATCATCACATGAATTTTATTCTATTCTTTTGGTATAAATAAATCCTATTTAATTCTTAAAAACATCATTTTCTAAAATGATATTATTATCATGTTTTTAAAATTAAATTTAAAATTAATTTCTTTCCCTTATAGGTATTGTGTGTGGATAAAAATAATTAAATATTTATAATCATGAGTTTTAAATTTGGTAAGTGGGGCCCTTTTAGTTTTGGTTGAAATGCACAATAGATGTGGTAAAATGTATCACATTAATAAAGGGTAAATATGATTAATTATTGTCAAAAATAAGTCATAAGGCCATAATTATTCATAATAATTACTAATGTATTAATTTAATACAAACCTTATCACATTATACACTAATTTTATTCTATTAATGGGGAAATTTACATGAAAATGACTTATATATTTTTTAGACCAAAGATAGTTACAAAATATTACTCCCATTTTTTAATTATCTTTTATGTGTCCATATTAGGAATAAAGAAAGATAAAAATTAAAATAAGTTTATATTTATATATTAATAATCTATTTTTTTAATTTTTACAAATTAAATATTTACATTAAATGCCTGTCCAATATTAATATATATTTATTTATTGGACATTAAAATAAAATAAATGATATTAAAAATAATAATTTTTATATAATTGGAATTATTTAATGATTAGAAAGAACATTATACATATAGATGACATATTAGACAGTTTTTGATGACTTTTATTATAAATACCTATTATATTTTATGTATTTTATGTCAAATTAATTAAATAGTTTCAAAAATGATATTAATGATAATTTATCAAAATATTATTTTTTTAAATTATATAAAATTCATAAAATATTCTCTTCATCCATTTTAATGAAAAATACTTTATAAAATTCCATACGCTTCACTTATGAGTACATTTACCATTTATAGTATTATTATTAACCCATTATTACTAAAATAATGGATACCATGATTAAGGTCAAAACTAACATACGAAGGGGTTCATCAATATGATATAGGTTAAAATTAAACAAAAATATAATAATTAAAATATATTATATTTTAAAATACTATAAAAACATATATGGGAATCCCATTACATTTGATGAAATTTTACAAGAGAATGAATTTATTATAATTTAACGTATTGGGAAATTCCAAAAGTGGCCATCACCTCAATTATAAAATGAAACCTCCTCCCTCACATTTTCACCTCACATTGAGCCATATAGATAGACCAATACATTTTAATTTATCACTTAAATAAATTAACAATGTTATCTAGGAAAAGGTATCACTAATATACCATCCATATATCACATATGATAGGATTTAATGATGGTCTCCCATCGAAGATGTAATTATCTTTCTTGATGTATTTAAATATATTACCTATTCTACCACTTAAAAATATCTTGAATTTATAAATATATAATAATTTAAGGAAACAAAATATACAAAAATGTTATTTAAATTATTTTAAAACCCTTAAGAACCCAATTTCCCATCAATGGATAAGTTAATGCATCACGCATACGTACGTATGACATACCTTCTCCATGCGATGATAAAATTCATTTTTCATTACCAACTTTAGATGAATGAAAATTATCATATGTTTAGTATTTTATTATTATATATAAAAAATAATTATAATTATTAAATAATAATATAAAATATATATTATTATCATCCAAACCATAGTAAGAAAACATTACATCACTTGTGCGTATGTGTGAACTACCACCTCCACGAAGTGATGTGATTCATTTTTCATTTATATTTAACATTGATGATAATGAGGTTTAATTTTATTAATATATATGATTTATATTTTTTATAATTAGTATATGAATATTAATTATTGTTTACCTTTATTGCATTCCATTATATGAATAATAAAAATAGTGTCCATGCATACATACAACCTACCATCTCCCTGAATGATGTAATAATTGATTTCTATATACTAAATGGATTAAATTAAATAATATTATAAAGATTATATATGATATTTATATCATTATTAAAATTATAGAGATAATTTTATCTCTAAGAAAAATATAATGAACAGAACCACCATACCAAAATATATATAAAAATGATGTGGTTATTACCCAAACCAGTGGTTTTTAACATTGAGGCATTATGAAATGAGTGATAAAGTATTATAATTTTCTAATAGATGGTATTATATATATGATTTTGGTTATAAAATAAATTTTTAATAAATTTTTATTTATTTTATTTTATTTTTTAACATTTAGAAAATTATTTTGACAAATGGTGAGGGTTTATTTCACCATCTCATAATTATTCTGCATTATTAATATTTAAGTATCTTCTAGGGAATACTTCTATTCCATATCCATTTTTATTATACATATTTTCAAAAATATTTTTACTGTTATCCTATGATATATAGAAATAATTTTTATTGATGTTTTAAATTTTACAAATTAGTTTGAAAGGAATCATTTTTTTTGTTTTCCAAACAGGGTTCTTTTTGGAATTTCTGATAAAAATACAAAAGGAATGTTTTTAACAAATAAGGAATGAGAATATTTTCCCTCCATAAAGAATTATTTATGAGTAGAAGCTTAATATATAATTTTTCATGTTATTTTTTGAGGAAAAATGTATCTTTTATATGTTTATTGTTTTTTTAAAAAAAGTGACTTTTATAAAAAAATTGTATTTTCATCAAATGTTTTCCAACAATAATTTCAAATTATCTTCATGTAATAAATCATGCTTTCTTAAATTTTATACTTTATTAATGAAACCCACACTATATGTTATCAGTTTCTATGACTAAATTTATTCAAATATAAAATTTTACTATCATTCTACATATTACATTGGATGGTTTATGAATTTTCTTATCAGTTGGGGAATTATTAACATTTCTTACGATAGTTTGAATACTAATTGTTATGTTTATTATGATTATAAAAAATAATATAATGAATGAATTGGAATTATTAAGTTATATGTAGGTCCTTATATATCCCCTTAATGCATCAATATGTCTAACGAGACAAACATGCTTGGATATTGGTTGAGGCCTTATCCATTCATGTAAGATGTCTTGGCATGAAGCCTTGATGGTTTATTAATAATGTCCATAATTTTTTATTAGCCTCATTATGAGATTGGTTTCTGATTTCAATGTAATTATTTTATTATTTATGATATCTATGGATATTTTTTTACCTCATGAGATTATGGAATTATTTTATTCCCATTTATTTTATTCCATATTATTCACACATTATTTAGGTTCTGTTATATATATACCCATACTGAGAATCTGATATCTCCCATATTCATATTTTTATTTTCCCAAGGATTATAAGATTTATAATATGATTTTTTGGAATGTATAATCTTTGAGAATAATGGTGATTTCATGGAAATACTATATTTTATTATTTGTTTTCATTTTTAATAGGATATTAAAATATGTATGTAGTTTTTCAAGACAATAAAACTGTTGAGTCTTTTAGGTTTTGATTATTTTAATCTAATGTCAATATAATTATGTAACTACTATCTAAGGGGTATTGTGGTAAGAATCATTAAACATGACATAAGAAATAATAACTATCTTCAATAACATCAATGTTTTCCATTATGGTAACTTAAATCCACTTAAACAATTCCACACTTATTCTAAAGCAATTTTCTCATAATTTTCCTAGTTATTTACCAAATAAAATTTCTTTAAAATAGACTAAACAATGAAGTGATTATTTCTTACACATTCATAAATTGAAGAATATTTATTGTGTATCTTTTCATTTTTGAAAAAATCCAATTAAATATATCCCCATAAAAAACAAAATATTATTTGAATTTAGGTTCCTATATCATTATTTGATTAAAAAACAAGATTATAATAAAGGGGATTTTTAGTTATACCTTAATAGTAAAAAAATAGGATTATCCTTATTAATTTACACACAATTATTAAATTTAATCCTTTGTAAACATCAAGTTAAAGATATCCACCACTTACTCATAAATGGAAAAAACACTAATTTTATCACTAATTTATTATACAATTTAATTATGAAGTGTAATTGATTTCAAAATTATTTTATTAATAATATTATATTGGTTTTATAAAAATATTGACCACACTTTGATTATAACAACTCGGTAATAAAATAATTTTCACTTTTATCTTGAGATCATCAAGGTACATTGACCTTCACATAAATTGTGTTGTTGGTTGAGGTATAATAACATAATTCACTTCCATTATGATTAATGTAATGAAAATTTTCTTCATTTTCTGTCAAATCATATATCTGTCTATGATATAGAATAATCCACTAAATTAAGACTTTATATAATAAAAAATTCTAGACCAGTATGTATCAAAAAAACCATACAGATCCAACATTACTTTTTTATGATATATAATCCCAAAATAAAGATTACCATTGATATAGCTAATAATATACATTAATAAAATTAATTAAGATTAATTTATTATACATTGATAAATATTACACAATTTATTAACATATATTATGTTTGATAATGATATATAATAAATGAGTATATTCTCAATGAATTTTATAAACATAATTTTATTTACCAATTAATCATCATCATATTTATAAGAATTGGGTTTCCGTTTAGTTATTGATGTAAATACGATTGTGTATTTCATACAAAAATTATTTAAAAATTATAAAAAATACATCAATTCAAAATGAAATATGTGGTATTATTTTTTTTTGTAAAAGTCCTTGAAAAACAAATTTAATTTCTAGAAAAAATTAAAAAATCAATAAATATTTTAATTAATGAGTGATTAAAATTCATTTTCTTGGACAAATATTCTTTTATCTACTATTTTATTTGGATATTTAATATAAAAATAATTATTTAATATTTGAACAACAAACCCTTTGATATTTTTAACAACAAAAAACCATATGTAACATAAATAACATTATTCATCAATGATAAGAAATAATCGTTTAGGATTCTCTATGTAAACTTCCCCTTTATGCTCACTATAGAAGAAGGCAGACTTAATATCTATTTTTGAAATCTTTTATCTTATTTGAGTAGAGATAAGAAAACATATTTATTTTCCAAATAAATAGTACGAATGTAAATTTATTTTAAAATCTATTTTATTCATCCAAGGAATTAAATTTTAAGACTAGTAATTTTCTATCTGTCATCATATCACCATCCTTATTCCAATTATTATAGAATGCATACTTTATTCCAATAACATTCATGTATGTAGGAAAAAAATCAACTCCCTAGTATTATTTGTATTCTAAATATTGTTTAATTATTTATTCTTAGTATCCATCAATTATGAATTTTTGAATTATAAATCCATACTTTTTTGTTTAACATGACAAATAAATAAGAGATATAAAAATATTACAGATATACTAATTATTTTAACTCTAACATCCCAATATTTTAAATTTCATGTTTTCCTTCAAATATAATTTTTAAATATATTTGTTCATTTATAACATGTAACTGAAATAAAATATTTAAATGATAAAATAATATGTTGCCATTTTATTATTGTTGTTAAATTTTTAGGTAGACATGGATGTAACAATATTTTGAAATCTATGAAGAAAATGGGAAAAAAGATATCATGTTGAGGTAGTATCCAATTTGATGCTTATTTTTTAAGGAATATAAATTTTACAGCTTTAATAGGTTTATACTTATATTAATCACAAGAAAAACCAAAAAAAATAAATTTTTACAAAATTATTATGTAAGAGAAATTCATACCTTTAAATATTATAATGAGATATGTACAAGCCGAATCACCACTGTCGACTACCACACGATCTTAGCATATTCGTATATATTATGAGGATATAATCAACAAGGTTTTTAACTATAAAACATAATTATATAAATTTGTAATTAATGATTATAATATTCAATAACATAATATTTTAAAATAAAAAACTTTGTATTTGACAAAGTATGTGACAGACAACACCAATCATAGAAGAAAATATAACTTTACGAGAATTTATCTTATATTAAATTTTAATGAAATTTAATCACTTTAAAATATTTACTTATTTTAATCACTTGTTTTATCTTTCATTCAAAATAATATTATGCATATCTTTCATTATAGACAACATTGAGTTTATCTTGCGTTACTCATAACGTTGAGTTAAAACATAATGTGAAATATTTTAAAAATGTAAATATTTATTATAATATATATAACCTAGCCATCAAATGGTAAGGTATGTAAAAAATTAGTAAATTATGAAAAATATTTTCATTTAATGATTAGTTATAAAATATGCATCACTTAGAAAAAAAATTAATATTTTCAAAAAAAACAAGTTTTTTTCAAAAAGGTAAATTAGTCTCTCTTTGCACATATAAATTAGAGTTAATTTTTTACATGTTTATAAAAATTAAATGAAAAAATAAAAAATATATTTTAAATTTGTATAAAAATAATATATTTGATATAATTTTTGGGATTTTTTATAATCTTTTATTTATTGATTAATAGTGAAAAAACCGTATATTAATTGAAAACAACCTTTTCATTTAAATAATTTATATGGTGAAATTATATTTTTAATTTCTTTTAAAGTGAAAATAGAAAAAATTTATATCATTTAATCAAATTTTTTCCAGTTTAATCATTTTTATATTGAATTTAAATATAACAACTTGGTAAACATTTGAATATTTTCACATTAAAAACCTCATTTCTTCTCACAATAGTTAGATTATTTTTAAATTAAAATTTTACACATATCGTATTTTAATTGATAAAAATTGATTACATATTTGGAATAATGATAATTTTTTATTTCTAATAATTTCATCATACTTTTTGAACAAAATTAATAGAAAATTGAATAAAAACAATTCACCATAGTTACGGTAAAAATGGGCTTACCCTAGGGTTAAACAAAATAGATAAGCATAATAATGAACTATATATTTTTATAAAAACAATTTTATATAAATATTTATACCATTCCCCCTATAAAGTTTTTTATTTTCCCATTTTAGACCCGTTTGAAAAATTAAAAACATTGGAACACTCAATTCTTTTTCAAAATACCATGTTAGTCCTCTCCCCCACTTATAAAAGGTCACCCATTTCCTATATTTTTCAAAATTTTAAACCACATTGGATCAACTATAAAATTACAAAATCACTTACGAACATTTATAACATCATCGTATTATGCTTTTTTGCACCATAATGCTACATTTGAGGGATTTAGGGCAATCCTATGGAGGAAACTGGAAGAAGAGTTAATGCTCTTTGACGAGCATATTTAATTTACTTCTTTATCTATGTTATTTTATTTTTATTAAAACATGAATCTATAAAAAACTTTGTTTCATAAATATAATTTAATGATTTTATGGTTATATAATTACCTATAACTATCTAAAATTCCATCAAATGTATTACAGAATCATCAGTCGTGTCTACTGTAAACAAACACCTCGAGAACTGATGTTCGTAACTTTTCAATTTCCACCTCTGAATATTTCATATGAAAATGGTTATAAAGTATATATAAAAATGATATTTCTAAAATTTTTATAACTCTATATTCACAATATCATATATATATCTTCTGTACAACCATTTTATAGAAGATATAGTAATGATAGACATGTGTACGGTGAACTACCACTTCACGAAGTGATATGATTCTTCATTCAGTAACAGCTCACATGGAAGGTGATAAAGATAAATTAAAGGATTTATGTTATTTAAATGATATTATTATGATATAATATTATTATTTATCATTATTAATGAAAATATATATCATTTTATTTTTTCATTTTCACATATGTAATGATGATGAGAATTATCATGTACGCGTGGGATGCCGCATTCATGAAGTGATTTGAGTCTTTTTCCATCATGAAAACACAATGATGATATATATATATATAAGTGTATAATATTTTATATTTTATATGATTATCATCATGTAATGGTAAAATATTACTCATCCCCTTTCTATAATGATCATTGAAGAATGAAAATGTTACTAATGAGTACGTACGACCTACCATCTCCATGGTCATAATGTACTGTATTTTTCATAAACATAATTAATGAGTGTATTTAAAAGAATAATTGATGTAATAATTTACAATATAATATTTTCATAAACTAGATCTTTGATAATGTGACATTCTTGAGAAAACAAGGCAATTAACACCCGAAACATTGAAAATAATGAAATATCATTAACGAAAAACTAAGATTATGTTATAAAATGATCATGTATAATGTATAAATTAAATATATTTATATTTAATTAATTATCCAATAACATGTTTATAACCACTAAAGATGATGTTATTGAACCTTCAAACAAAATGAACCATAAAGTAAGGTATTTCATCTCAATATGATTTCATTGAGGCATATTGAAATGTCATGCTCGTAATTTATTTTATGTTGTGTCTATACCACCCCTTTGACAGGTAATATAAAAGATAATTGACTATTAATTGAATTACATGTTTCAATTTGTATTATATTATATAAGGGATTTAAATTATAGGATAACAAATGGTAAATAATCTAATAATGCAATTTCTTTTTATTAGGTTATATAAATTCTTCATTGTCATTGATATTAATTGATTATATGTAAATTTAATTTTGATTATATTATATTTAATTTAAAATTTTTATGGGGATTTATAGTGGATACACATAATTGATTCATTGGTTTATTATCCCTTCAACGTTATGATGTTTTCAAAGGTTTACAATATAGTTTCATTTTAATCGAGATTCGTTATTCATGAAATTAAATTAAAGGTAATTATTTGATAATTTTTTAGTAAAACCATTATTTTTATTCTCCATTTTTTATTAATTATAGTTTGATGTAATAATACCATTTTACCACACTAAATAATTTAAAATAATTTAAAATTTTATTTTAATAAAACCTGACTTAATTTCTCTCTATCGTCCAAAACATATTTTCTTCAAAAACAATTTTTTTAAATTTTTTTGAAAAAAATTAACCCACTTAGAAATGATTTATTATATAAATTATTATAGATTAATAATCTTTAGAAATTCATTTCAATGGAATATTATGTAGTCTTCAAAACATTGACCATTTTGGATTTTTAGAGAAAATGCGATTGGAATCTTCTTGTAATTTTACAAACAATGAACATTATTAATCATTTTTAATGAGAAAAATGAATGTTAATTTTATTTTTTCAAACATGTATGAAATTAACCAATATAATTTCTATAATTTATTTGAATCATTCATTATATTTTTACATGGATATATTTAAATATTTTCTTCAAAATGATGTTCAATGTAAAATATATTCAATATATTTTTTAAAATCAAAACCATACTACACTAAAAAAAAATTACCTAACATTTTTATAATAGTTTTATTCCTCAATTAATAATAGCATTTATTATTATATAAATTCAAATATATTTTATTGATACCATACTTATTTTTATATGGATGTTTTATAATCATTTGGGCGAAGGATTGTATTGAAATTCACTTTATTTATTTATTTTTTTAGTCATTAAATTTTCCATGAAATATTCACTTTCAATTTATCATTGGGCATCAAATTTTCATTAATATCCATATTATTTTTCAGGTATATGTTTTTTGTTTAATATGTATATAATATTTATATACAATGTTCCATATTGAATGTCATTTTTTATCTAGGGAATCATTATTAAATGATTATTCTTTACTCAATACAGATATTTAATGATAATGAACATTATTTATGTATTAAATTGATTATTACAAATATGAGGAATGTTTTAGACCTATAATGATTATTGCAGCCCAGTATTATATAGTGCCATGATTCATCTGTATTTATCATTTGGAAATCTTGTTTAGCTATCATTATATAGATTTCTACTTATAGACAAAACTATCATGAAAATTGTAATGAAAGTGAACGTATCTTGATACTTAAGATAATGGATTCTGAAAATAAATAATTTAATTTATAAAAACTTTTTTTATTATTATCTATGATATTTTAACTATGATATTCTATATGGAGGCATTTCATTATTATTTATTGATTAAATGACTTGTTTTTTCAGTTAGTTACCTTCCCATAGTGATTATGACATATCCAGTTTTTTTATTCATGTTATTGATAAAATGAAATGTGTTTTTAGTTATTTTACATGAATTTAATTTTTCTATTAATTTATTTATATGGATTGTGTGTAAAGATATTTTACTTTCCATATTGTTTTTCTATATTTATTATGCTTCATTTATTCATGAATGCTTCCATTGTACATAAAACTTGAGTTGCATTTGTGGATACCTTAATTTTATTCCATTCCAAATGATTCAATGAGTAGTACGGGGAAATATATTCATGGATATCCCAGATGTAATATAGGTATTTAAAAAAATAATATAGTAATTTGTGAATTCAAATGTTATATGGTAGTCATTGATTTATCAAGTTTACAAAGAAAAATAATCTATTTGGTTGTTAATGATATGATTCCTTATATATTATTCGAAAGTAATAATGTAGACTCTCGATAATGGATATTGGGGTAGATGTTACTAATTTTTGTATCATAGAAAATATAGTAGAAAAATTTTGGAACTGGATTTAGGAAAATAATTAATAGGTATCATAACCCTATGCTAGACATTTAGGATAAGTATAGAAGAACATATTAATGTTTTGGTATGGAGGATATTATGTGGGTATTGATTAAAATAAATCCCTATATGTATACCAAAAGATGATGTTGATCTAGAATATATGTATCTAGGGGTAATAAATATGAAAATAGAATATTAGACTTGACCTGATTATCACCTGGTGTTTGACAAATGGAATGAGTGCACACATAGGATGACACTCTCAAGGGGATATACTTAGGATAATTCAAATTTTAATTACAAAATATTATTAAGGATTACAAGAAATTATGAAAATGAATGACAAATATTAAACCTATGATATCTTAAAATGGAAAATTATTTGTATTAATGGAAGTAATAAATGTTTCTTGTGTGGAAAATAAAGGAATAAATTAATTGATTTTCAATAAAAAATGAAGAGTAAGATGGAAAGAAATAAATCACTTATTTGAGATCAATTTATAGTTCATTGAAATCAATATGGAAAAATATGCTTTTTCCATGCCAATTACCACTTTTATATGTTAAATCATAGAACATAAAAGGATCAATAATGAAATAAAATTATTGAAGTATTTATTGGAATTCCAGAACTATATTATATAATTATTTTTAATAATGGTATATTTTAATGAGAATGATAAGTCATTTAAGGATTTGTTTATATATCAAAATCATATATATCATCATTAACATAATAATTTTGGATAAAATCATAATTTATTGAGTTTATGGTAAATAATAAGTTGAATTTTCTAAATAAAATTTATTGTTTTTATGTTATTAGAGTTCAAAATGATTAAGAACAATTTGGGAGAAATTTATTAAAAGTATATGTTTTAGTGGAAATTTTATTTGAGTAATATTTCCTTTACAATGTTTATACATCTATTTAAATGTATTTATAAAACGTATGGTTGATATAATCACTAATTAAATTTTAAAAATAGTTAAATACAATTATTATACTTTGTGGGGAAATTTTTAATTGAAATCCTTTGTAAAAAGGTTATTTAATGACTATTTTTATTTTAGAGGTATCCATTATAATATTTTTGGAACATTTTAATAAATTTTATTAATATAATTTAGAAAATTTAAAACCCATATTATATAGGAAAACATGTCACATCGGGTAAGGACTCGGGGCTTGAACTAATTACCAATAGACAAGATAGGTTTAATACATACCACTAGCTTCCATGATGTTTGAGAGAATATTATTTTTTAGTTAGGTTATAAGATGAATAGATATTAGTGATGAACTACTATTGTTACTTTTGAGGTTTAGATATTGATTTAGTAAATAAAATTCCGTAATAAAATTAATTTTTAAGAATATTTATAGTCATAATGAAAGGCTTTTCACTCTTTATTATATCTTAAACTGTGTAAATTGTAAATGTTTGCGCTTTATGCCTAAAAAAATATTTTTTCATTCTATATTTCATTAAAGGAGGGTTGAATTTATAATAGACAGAATCACAACAAATTAATGAAATTACTAATATGAAATTAATATCTATCATGTGAGTATATTTATATACATTTTGTATAGTAAAATAAATACATATCATTAGAAAAACAATCGTTAAAACAAAATATTGCTTTATTGAAATCATATCTGATGAATCATATAGTCTATTAAATAACCATAGATTTATGGTTTTGAGGCCCTTAATATTTCATTGATAAATTAATTTATTTTGATCAATGACCTCAATCAATTTAAAATTATTTAAGACATTCTTCCTTGTTCATATATTAAATATCAACTGATGTTCTCCTACAATGAATCCTAGTTGTGTGTTAGTCCATTGAACCATGGTACTTCTCTTTCTCTCCAACTAAGAGGAAATTTTATTAACCCTCTTTACAATGTGGTTTAAAAAATGAATTTTCAAATATCAAAATGTTGATTTCCACGATTATGATTAAATTTTATATATTCAATTTATTTATTTTGGGCAGAATGTAACACCTAGAAATTTTAAAATAATAACATTTTATTTTATAGCATTTGAGACAATAAACATCAATATTAGAAGAAAATATTACACCCAAACAAATTATGATATATTTATTTTTACAAAAATTCAATCAATTCAATATATTTCATTACACACTACACTAATACTATCATGCATTACATAGAATGCTATTTTTTCACTTTAGTTGCACACAAAACTGAGTTTAGCCAGTATTATTTTTCAATACCAAGATTAAATGAAATGTGAAGTATTATTAAAATATAATTATTTAATATAATATATATAACATATCCATTAAATTTTTGTGTATTAATAGTTATAACTAAATTATTAAAATATATGGCCATATATTGAGTAGTAATAAAATAAGAATCATTTAAATAGAAGGATACGATTTTAGGAAAACTATATTTTTTCTAAAAAATGGATTAGTCACTCTTTGAAAACATATTTAAAATTCATTTCTACAAATTTTAGATAATGTATATGAAAAATTAAATTTCATTTTTTAAATTTGGATTCCAAAATTATCTTAGGGTGAATCATTGTGTTTTTTAGGTAAATTTTTATTTTTTTGATGAATATTGAAAAATACTCTAATTAAATTATAAAAAATATATTCATTTAAATAATTTATGATGATTTGTTATATTTAGTACTGTTTTGAAAGCTCAATTATTAGAATTTTATATCAATTATCACATTTTTTATCATTCTATACATTTTCATTTATAATTTATATAAAAAACATTGTAAAGTTTTGAACATTTTCAATTTAAAATCTTTTTTTATCATCAAGTCCTCAGGATTTTTAAATTATGCCACTTCTATGAATTGAATTTTTTAAAAAAATGATTCAATACATATAATATGAATAATTTCTATTTTCTAATATGATAACCATGGCTTTTTACCATTATTAATAGTGAATTAAGTAACACTAATTATCACAATTATGATAAAAATGGGTTTATTTGAGGTAAAAAAAAGGTAAGCATAAAATGACCTATTAACTTGTCAAAAACTATAATATAGAAATTGGTTGTCTATTAAAATAATATAGTTTGATAATTGTATATTTTGGACCCTTTTGTAATATTAAAATCATTGGGGCACTAAATTCTTTTAAAAAATACTGAATGTGTCCCCTAACCCCTTATAAAAGGCTACCCTCTCTTCTCTCCATTTCTCACCTTCCAGTCACTTTTTTGGTCAATACCTACACAAATAACTTCCCAAAATCCTGAAAATCCCGAAAATCATCAAATAATCCTTATTTGGGTAAAAAAAAATTTCATTTGAAGTCTTTAGTGGAAACCTATGCAGGATCCCAAAAGTACAGGTGATGTTCTTTGACGAGAACCTTTATTTTACTCAATTCTCCACATCCTTCAAATATTAAGTTGTGCCGATATAATATCCTCATTATATCCCTTATAATTGAATGTTTTTATTATATGTCCCTGACCTATATTCCTCTCCACTTCCATAAAATGTGTTATGAAATCATTGTTCCTATGTACAAAAGAGTACCACCTTGTGAATTGATGTGGTTCTCTTTTTCGTGACTACCTCTCAATGTTTGGAATGATAATATATTTAATATATATATATATATGATATTTATAATAAACTTACACCGATTATACCACTGCATCATATATATCATTTTATGTTAAATATTGTAGGAGATATGATACCATTTCTCTTGTGTACAGTGGACTAGAACCTCATGAAGCTATCTAATTCATGTTTCAATAATGCTTCACAAGGTAGGTGATAAAGATAAAATTAATAGTTTTATGTGAATAATTTATCTAATTATTATTTTATGAAATATTTATAATTATTGGTAGGTAATATATATCATTTTCTTTCATTCCTTTTCACTCATGAAATGTTGATAACATCATTCGTGTATGTGTGTACTACTACCTTCATGAAGAATTGTGACTCTCTTCTTATAACCACACCATATTAATGATATATATAAGTATATAATATAGTAAAGTTGATATTATTATCTTCACTTAAAAGTAAAATATTATTTACCACCTCTCCAAAATGATCATTGAAAAATGGAAATATTACTCATGTTTGTGTATGACCTACTGTCTCCACGATTGAATCAAACATAATTTTTCATAATAATAATTCATGATAAGTTTTAAAAGTTTAATTTATATAATAATATGAAAAAATATTTCATGATTATTAATCTGAATATAATATAACTATATAATTTGGTCATGAACAATATATTTCTTGACGAAATACACATGAGAAAATAAGGTAATTAACACCCGAAAACCAAAAATAATGAATCATTTGTAATGACTGGGTAATAAAATATTATAAAAGGATTGGGTAGAATATTATAAATATTAACATGGATATATAATATGTTAACAACATGTTAAATAACACTATAAATCATTTTAAATCACATTCAACCAAAAGGAGGTGTAAGGTAAGGGATTTTGCCTCAATTTTATTTCATTGAAGTATATAGTAATCTTTAGCAAATAATTTCTTTTTGATTGTTTATTTAATTACCATTTCAGATTTAATATCATGAATAATTCATTATTTGTGGTATTTTATGTTCTAATTGGAATTTTTAATCATAGAGGATTTGAATCAAAAGTTTCCGATTTGAAATGAATTTTATTACATGGTTTTTTTATTCAGAAATATTCCTCATTTTTGGTCATTAATATTTTAATATTATGTGTATATATACTTTTTATTATAGTATATTGTTTTTATATTTTTTTATGTGGATTTATATTTTATAAAAATAATTGATTTCTTGGTTTATTTCACTTCAAAATTAAGATCTTTACAAGGTTTTAATTCACATTTCACTTGTGACTATTTATTATTGAATTTGGATTGAATGAAAATATTTGATCATTATTTAAAAAACCAGTTAATTTTATTCCCATATATTTATTCGTGATATTTCAATGTAATAGTACAATATTCCGCTAACTGGTAATTAAAATAATTGGTTAAAATTTACTTATGTAATAAAAATTTATTTCTCTCTTCGATCTGAAATAGGTTTTCCACCAAAACCATGTTTTCTAATATTTATAACATATTAGAAAAATTATTATATATATTTGTACCCACTTTTACTCATTATACAATGTTTTTCAATATAGTATTATATTTTTTTCATAATAATTCCCATTTGCTTTTTACTAATAATGTGAAAAGAATATTCATGTAATTTTTTGAAACACTCACGTTCCTAAAATTTTTAAAGTGAAAAAGGAATTTTATTTTTTATATTTTATGGCATGAAAATAATTTCCCACAATCATGATCATCATTTCATTATGTATTCTTTTTAATGTTTACAAGAATCTTTATAATGACTTTTTTTCTAAAATTTATGTCTAATGAAATGAAGTTTCAAGATATTTTTCAAAATGAAAAAAATATATTCCACACTTAGGTTTTTAAAGATATTTTAATGATATTTTGTTTCATAAATATCCCCAATGCTTTATTCATACTCTAATGTGTATATGTGGTATTAATACCAACCTTATTATTTATTTGGAGGGTTTATGATGATTTAGAACAAGGAATGTATTGATATTCTCTTTCATGACCCATTTTTATAGTCAATAATATTCCCTTCAGTATTTAATTTTATAAGATCATTGAGAATAAAATTTATTGTAAATATATATATTATATTTCATGTATATGAATGTTTATTAAATCATATATCATTGGTACATAAACGTTTCAACATTAAAATTAATTATTTATATAGGTAAATAGTGATAAAACTATATACAATATTCAAAATAGATATTTGATGATAAGAAACACTATTTTTGAATATAATTGAAAATTCAATATATTAAGAATTATATAGAAAAAAAGTAATGGGTTTGGCCCAATGTTATATTTTCCCTTGATTCATTGGTACATCTCATGAGAAAATCATGTTAATATGTAATTAAATAGGTTTCTACCTATAGATTAAAATGTATTATGAAAGGTGTTCATAGTATAGGTATCTTGAGTCATGAGAGAATAGAATCCAAAAAATAAAAATTTCGAGTATTAATATATCATTCTTTATTATCTGATTAGAATAAGTTCATGAGTGAAGAATAAATGTTCTCCTTGTTGTCAGTATATCATAATGTCAATATATTTGTTAAACTTATATGACTGGTTGAGGTTTCATAAATATTATTGGGCAATTATAATAGAATTATTTGGTGATATTGGATGTCATGATTAAGAAATTATCTATAATAAATGTGATGAATATTGTGCAGATATTAATAGGAATTAAATTCAAGTGTTTATGGTGAGGTAATATTGTCTACAACAAGTGTAAGACATAGAAAATATTTATTCTGATGATGTGTAGATGAATAATTAAAGAATATGGCCATGAAAAATGGATATATATATTTATACATATATAATTAAGAAGAATAAATTTTGATGACTTCTGAAATAATCATAAATCCCTTGGAATTATTTCAATAATAAAAAATTGATTGCATAATTAATGATTATTTATGGCCATGAAAATATTCATTTCCTAGTGGATTATATTTTAAGTCCATGTAATATACCTATATTCTGAATGAAGCATTTTCCATAGGTTTTCTTATTGAATAATTTTTGTGACATAAAGTTCCTGGAACGATAATCCAATCCACATTGAAATTATGGAAATAATCATATAAATTATTTTGGAATGGTGTTAGAATAGTTTTGGAAGTTGAGGTTATAAACGAGGAAACCATACAAATGATGGTTTATGATTACAGAAAAAATGAATCATTTTTCAAAAAATCAATAATGTAAAACCATATTATTCCTTTTGAAATATATATTGTGATATATTCATGTGTTGTGAAAATAAAAAATTTATCATACTATTTTTTATATAATTAGGGGAAATGAAAAGTAAGTTGATAGAACAAAATTGAGATACCCATGCACAATATGGTTAACCTCAATAATTTCATACCACATTATTTGATTTTTCATAGATTCTATTCTATATTCATGTGATGTGAATATTAATAAAGTAACATACTATTTGAAGTACATTTAGTGGAAAAGGAACACAAATTTAATGATAAAAATTGTGGTTCCCATGAATATTATTATAAACATATATAATGTGAATCCATTATATTCTATTTGAAATATATGTTATTCTATATTCATGATATTGGTATTGTAACAATTTAGAATACTATATGTGCTATATATGGTTGATAATCATACAATATGAAATTTATATGAAAAACTTCCATGTTATGTGAAGTGAATTTGTAAAATAGTTTTCTAAGAGACTTTCTATGAAAATGTTATATGAAATTAAACTTCTACATTTAATTGTTATGTAATGATATATTCTATGCAACATTCGAGGAATTGTGATGTAGTTTTCTAAAATTCTATGTGACTTGCTAAGATATAGTGATATGATATATGACATTCCATGCTATATGATATAATGGTGAAGACAATATACATATGAGTGATATATGATCATGATTCTGAAAAAAATGGTTTATAGGACAAGATATATAGAAGTAATTTTTTAAAATGTTGTGTGGAAATGATGAATTTGATGAACATATCGTATTCAGGTAGTCGAGGGATATTAAATTGATAACAATATATTATTGGATAATCATGTGTTATAATTATTGTTAACTACTTCTTGATTTCTTATATCTACCAAGTTAACATCTATTTAAAAAAATTATGAATTTTGGAGAAGTGTTCGTTTAGGGTGGGAGCTCTTATTTTTCTCTATTTGTGTTCCATAACAAAAATTTTTCTTTTTGCAATGGATAAAATGTTATCTAAAGTTTTATACTATTAGTGGTCCTATTATAATTAAACATCATTTCAATGTGGTGAAGTTCTATTCATTATGCTTTATAAGTGATGTTCTTTGAGAAATTGAAAAATAATTAAAAGAATATTTTACCATCAATATGGTAAGCATCAATGATGTAAAACAACATATCACGTCTTCTCATATATTCAATGATTTTATCATTTCATGATGATATGAACAATTTAGAATATAGTTTGAAGAATATCCATTGAATTGAAATAATATATTCAAAACTATTCAAGCATCAATTTTATATACGTTAAGAATGTGGATTTACAGTAAATTACTTTTCATATATGCAATGATATACACAATTATTTTTATGGTTTGAAGATTACACTTTAATGAAGAAAGTAAGGGTCACATACAATCATATATAAATCGATGAAATACTCATGATTACATTAAGTATTTCAGTTGTTATTTAGAATAAGTATTATTCAAATAATTTCATCTTTAATAATTCGTAAAATAATATTAATGAAATTTTTTTCATTACTTTAACAAATTAACTAATATCCAGAATTCATATAAATAAAAATTAATAATTTCTCGAGTAGTAATGTGAGGATGATCTGATCATTAACTGAATATCAGAAGTTAAAGAGATAGAAGAAATAATATACATGAAGAAGAAGATAGTTATGTATGATTTTTTAGTAATATGATAAAAACTAGATCATTAAATATTTGGTGTGAAATAGTTTCATGACCAATATGGTAACCTAATGAAGAAATTAAAGATATGGATGTTTTAAAAAAGTGAAGTAAATCCGATATACTTGTGGAAAAAGATATATTTCACGGGTTTCAGTTGAAACCAGAATAAAGCATATATCCTTATACTTTTGGATCAACAAGATTTAGACGAAGTAAATTGTGATTTGGGATTATAATCAGTTATAGAAGAGGCATGAGGGTGGGGTGTCTAACAAATCTAGAAGACGGATAAGGTAAGATGGTTTGGGTGTCTAAACAACTATGGTATAATAGTTTTCTAATGAGATGTAGAACATGGTTCAACTGTAGGATCTACTAGTTGTGTTTATATCCAATTGTTGCCTTATTCATTATAATCAACTACTATTATAGTATAGAATATATGTTTGGAAGTTATCCATCATGGAAAGGTGTAGTTATTTGTTTCAAACCATATAAATATTGTGTTTGGTTATCTTTCTTATTATTTCATCATACAAATCGATACCATAAAATATCACTAGGTGGATCAAGAACATTTAAATGTTTGAGAGTTGTAAATAAAAGAATTAACTTTAAAAAAGTATTTAACTAACTCACCCCCATATTAGTGGTAAATCCATCTAGTAGTATTATAATTGGTATCAGATCAATGGTATACTATAAAGACCCAAGAGTGTTTTAATGGAATGAGATTTTATAAAATTAGTGAGCGATATAAGATGGAGAAAAAACTCATTGTTCTTATGGATAATATTCAATAAATTTCATCTAACAGCCCGAGGAATATAATGGAGAGATATGAAATAATGTGGAATAATAATGTTATAGTAATGAATGGGAAACCAAAATATAATGGTAAAAAAATAGTATATGTTGAAGTTATTCTTTTATTATTATTATTCTAATTAATAATTTTCAAGAAATAATGATTGTGCATCAATTAATGATCTACACCTTGAAATAAATTAACACTTAATTAATGTTCCCAAAAAAGATGAAAAGAATATTTTTGATGTAGTTATGTGTCTTCAAGATGAGAACATGAAGTAGGAAGAAGAAGATAATTCTATTGAATAAGCATTGGATAAAAAAATTGGAATGTCATAAAATCTTCAAAAATATAAGAGTGCAATGGAATGAAAATTTATAATTGTAATGAATTATATTATGAAACTATTGAAAAATTTCAGGTGATTATGAGGATGAATTGTTTGAAATTGTTTTGGTAGAGGATTTTCATCCATTAGATAAATTTTATAAGGTTTCTATGGTTGTAATGATTGATCAACTCAAGGAAATAGATAACAGGATAGTAGAGTTCATAAATACATTTCATGAATCAAGAATCATGATTAAAGAACTAATAATGAATCTAAATGAGGTTTGGGAAAAAATGTGGTTAGTTTTTTATTAGATGAACTCCCTCAATATGAAGTGTTTAGATCTGGAGATGATAGTGAAACTCATGAAATCACCAAATGTTTTAACTCCCCAAACAACTAAAATAATGGACACTACAAATCATGTTTGTATTGAGAATCATTATTCTATAATGAAAATGATATCCAATTATAATCAAATGGATTCATTCTTTTAGATGAAGGTATCCCATAACCATAAAACCATTTTATGTACTAGTGATGTTTCATGTGATGGTACATGCATTAAACCAAACTCTTGGCATGTATTGATGGTGAAAAATGATGTTAAATGAATTTTAAAGGGAGGATGTGAAAATTATCAGGAAGAAAAATTCTCTAATAAGTGTCCCAAAGAGTGGTGGGGATAATAAAAATAAGAAACATTTAAAATATATAAAATATGAACAGATTACAACAAAAAATAAGAGTAGAAGGATCAAATTCAATAGTCGGTTTTTATACAAATCTGGGAATGAAGAATTGGAATTTTGGAACAACATGATAATTCATGAAAATAATCGAAAGATTATGTTTAGGTGATTATATTTTGGAAAAATGAATGACCATCACTAGAGAAACAAAAATAACCTAAAACAAATCTATCTATAATAAAAATATTTGAATAATTTGGAGAATTCCATGTGTAGTACAATAAATGGTGTCATTGTTATGACTAGTGATGATATGTTTCAATCATGCAAAAATAATGTGATGATGTGAAGATAAGTACATTATAAAATTTTTGGTAGATAACAAAAGAGAGATTTAGGTCAGTCATGAGGTGTGCACAAAACAAGAAATAATTAATCCAACTATTACCAAGAAGAAAATGGATATATCCTATCCTATATCAAAGGGATAAATAAATGTGTCATTTAAACAATTTCAAATTGGATAAATATTTCTCAATTTGAATAGAAACAATAACAACATGTTTTTATACATATTAAGATGGAATATTTGGTTTAATGGTTTTTATTGGTACTATGAAACATATAGCCATAAATACTACCCTTGTTGGTATAACATGTCATTGTAGGTAAATATGTATGAATTATGGTGGTCTTTGGGAGAATAAAATGATAATATAGTCTTATAGAAAGATTTATGTGACCATAAATTCATCCAAACATCCACGAGCTATTCCTTATTCAAATAAAGGAAAGGTCTATGTTAAAAAAGTGATGAAACATGTGATGATTATGAGAAGTTATATAATGTCAAGAAAGAGAGCCTAATTTATATATCCAAATCAATTGAAATTTTTGAAACAATAAGAGTAATTTGAAAACCTTACTTAACCAAATGGAAAGTGATTTCTTATTAAATTAAGATGGAAAATCCAATTCCACAAAAATGTTAGTAAAAATTGTGTAATGTGTTCTAAATATGGAAATTATACACAAAAATTTAAGGATATAGTCCATAATAAGTGGGAGATGTACACAATTAAAATAAAAAAATTGATACCATATGTACATAGATGACTACAATAGAAAGAGAGTCTTCACACAATGGAAAGTCTTATATTGGGAGAAAATAGTGACCGATGTTGAGAGGCAGCTCTTAGCCTAAAAGTTAATCATGATGAACAAGATGGTCCTTCCCCATTACATTATATATTAATTCTTCTTTACTAACATGTAGGAAATTGATGGAGATGGATTCATCCCCTATGGTGGAGTGTTTATGAGATGAAGCTATTAAATCATCCTTATATAGTTAATGATGATCTTATAAATTAGAAAATGTTTTATTCCAATCACACTTTCATCCCTTGTTCTTAATTGTATTATTTATATCAAATATGGGCTACTTATTGATTTATTTCAAGACAAGGCAATTTGGGATATATATATATATTCACTAAAACATTCTAATGTGATTGTTGATGTATGTGTAGGATTTGGAATTTTAGAAATCAGTCTAATTATTTTTAATCACTTTAATTAAATGTAATAATTTATGAGAATGATTTAAAAAGCACTTTATTTATGTATCACTCATAAATATTGTATATAACTATCCTTGTTTTTACACTTG
This sequence comes from Viscum album, assembly GCA_963277665.1. Classification (NCBI taxonomy): domain Eukaryota; kingdom Viridiplantae; phylum Streptophyta; class Magnoliopsida; order Santalales; family Viscaceae; genus Viscum; species Viscum album. The sequence goes on from OY728146.1 coordinate 1,806,100,134, forward strand.
GTTAGACAATGTAAAAATAAATTTTATTAACTAATGAAATTCTTTCTAATAGAACCATTTGGGGTCATGCATCTCTTAGAAGTGGTCTTAAAATTTACATATATTGGAGTTAATCATTATTTTGTAAAGAATTATGAGTTGAGAATAACCTATGTTATTGTTCTTATTTATTTCATATAATGAGAAAAATATTTACAGTATAAAGTAATGAAGAATCGACAAAAAATACCATGGGGGACTTTGAAGATAATAACTTCATAATGAAAGAATGAAAATTGTCTTTATTTTCAATATATCAAAAAAGACATATATTCAGAGGACTTATTTCAGAATATGAATATGATTTTATATGGTTGGGGAACTATTAATGAATCACTTTATGGAATTGTATGTTATTATTGAAAAAATTTCTATATTAAATTTAATGATTCTTGGATTGATCTCTATAGAATTAAATAAAAGTATAGATTGTGAATGAACAATGTATTTAATAAGTTGATGTCCATGGAAATTATTAGTTTCATGAATTAATGAAAAATAATAACTGAATATGGCCGTTAAATATGAATATATATTGCATGAAGAAGAATATGTTGTGAAAATTTCAGAACTAATCTTAAAGTTCAAGGATTTGTGTCAATAGTGACACATTGCATAAACATAGAATAATCTTGATGGTCATGAAAATATTCATTTTCATGGGGATTTTGTTTTAATTACCGGTCAAATCACTACATTTATCATGAGGTAATATCATTGGGTTTTCATGAAAAATGATCATGTGTGATGTCAAGTTCCATGCATGACCATCCAAATCATGTCAGAATTATAGATATCGGATATTTGAGGACAATGGAAAACTATAATAATAGTTTGCAAAGATCAGTTTATGATTCAAGCATCCCTGGAAATGAGGGTTTACAGTTCCTATATAAAAGTGAAATTGTTCTCTAAACATAAATAATGTGAATCCATAAGATTCAATTTTACATAGATGATATGATATTTTCATGAGATGTGAATATAAATAATTTAACATACTATTTATAGTACATTCAGTTGTGAAGTAAAGTGGGTTGATAGATCACAATTGAGATGACCATAAATAGTATGATAAGTATCAATAAAGTGAATCCACAATATTCCATTTGACATAGATTCTATACTACACACATGTGATGTGAATATAAAAAATTTAGATTACTATTTGAAGTATATTCCATTAAAAATAAAATTATATTGATAAAAAGTAGTTGAGATTCCCATTCATAATATGTTAAACATATATAATGTGAAGCCACAATATTCTATTTGACACTTATTCTATGCTATAATAATTAGATGTTCATTTGAACAAATCAACATACTAAATGTTAAATATATTATTGAGAAGAATACATTGTAATAATTTCTATACTAATTTTACATGATATATTAAGTGATTTTATAAAATAATATATCAATCACATTTCACACTAATGTGTTATTCTATGAGACTTTCAACATAGAAGTTCAATGCAATGTGGGTTTTTACCTAATATGTCAGGCTATGAATAATGATTTTATTAAAATATACGCTAAGAAACATAAAATTCAAAATATCTATATTATCTGATATGATATGATAATTTCTAAGTAGGTAATTCACTATGTTGATGTGTACTATGTGAACATTGTTTTTTAGAAAGTAGGTTGCGAGAATGATATGTAAAAATAATTAATTAATATTCTATATAGACATAAAATATTTAACAATATTATCCTTTTTATAGAGATGTGATGTGTTATTTGGTAAAATATTTCTTGTTGGAGTATTGTGTGTTAAATTACTTTTTTTATACTCATTTATTTTCTATAAATTCCAACTTAAAACATAGATAAAAATAATTAGGAATTTGAGAGAACTAGTCATTTAGAGTGGATGATCTAAGTATACATCATTTGAGTTAAACAAGGAATTTTATTCTTTTAGAGAAGGATAAAATTCCATGCGAAGTGATCTGCTAAGAGTGGTGGTAGGAAAAGAGAATCACTTTTCTATGTGTTGATGTTCTATGATTTGATATGTATAGGTGAAGTGCTATGTAAAAATGAAAAATAATTTTAAGAATATTCTAGTAAAAGTTTTACAAGCATCAAGAATGTGGATCAACAGTATGAGACTTATCATATATGCTATGAAATGATCATTTCATGGTCATAGTAATAATTTAGCTTACTACATGAATAATATACAGTGAATATAAAATTCATGTGATGTAAGATGAATGCATCTGTTTTATAAGCATCATAAATGTGGACCAACAATAGATGACTTATCATAAATTCTATGCTATAAAAAATTAAAATTCTATTTGAAGTATAAACTGTGGGGACACAAGTAATATCCACATAATATTATTGAGAAATAGATTCAATAGTCATGATTAAATGAATTATTTTGAGTTTATATTCTGAAGAATTATTATTATAAAATTTTCTTGTTTATTCATTTTTTAAATAACATTATCAAAATTGTGTGCATCACAAATAAAAAATAATTGATGTTGGGAATTCATTTGAAGAATGAAGATTGCATTCCCGACCAATAATATATGTCAGATAAAATCATTCAATTAATATTGGGTATTTAATAGATTGAAGCCAACATATAGGTTTAGGGGAAGATTGATAAATTTGAGCATTTAGCAATCTGATAAGAAGTATATTATTCATGATCTGGTGTGAAAGAGCTTAGAGACCAATAATATTCCTTCAAGATGTTATTGAAGATATTTCCATTGTACATGACTGATATTGATCATATAAAAAAGTGGAGGAAAATCAATTTCATGTCATTATCATGAAATGAAAATAAAATATAGAATTTTTATTTTTGGATCAACAACATGGAGAAGAAGGAGGATGTGATTGGGGTGTCTAACCGTTTTCTAAAGAGTCTTGAGGCTGGGATGCATAACTAGTCTATAATAAATAGAAGAGTAGATTCATGGTGTGTCTAAAAACTAAGTAAGAATCATATTTACTAGGTTATATATTTGGGATCAACATGAGGATTGAATAGAATGATATATATAACCAGTTGATTCATTATTCATTTTAACAAACATCATATAAATCGGACTATCCATGTGGCGGAGATTGTCCCACACAACAAAGAGTATATGTTTTTTTATCAAACCTTATAAATATTGGTCCCTATTATATATCTTGTTATTTCACAATAAAATGTGAAACTCTATGATATAGTTGAGTAGATCAAGATCCTAAACAAGTTCAAGGGGCTGAATTCAAAAGAATAAATATGTAAAAATTATAAAATTAATTCACTCCCCTCTTAGTTGTCAATCTGACAAGGGGTACTACAATTGGTAATAGTGAAAGGGAAACCTATAAAGATCCAAGATACAATTCATGAGATGATATTTTTAAAAAAAGAGTGAGATACCTCAAATGGAGAGAAATTATGTCATTCTTAAGGATAGTAATATATATCATATATAAAAGGATCAGAAGAATATGAGGAAGAGATAAGAAATTGTGATGATGTATAATTATATAGTACCGACAGTTAGGCATAGAAATGATGGTAATTGAATATATATTTAAGTGATTATTCTGATTATTATTCTTCTTGTAAAGCTTTATCAAGACGCGATGATGATGGATCAATTAGTGATCTACTAATTGATTTCAATGACCATAAAAAGAAAATTTTAATGATTTTGAAATGAATATTATTAAATTTGTTAAGGGTTATAAGTATTAAAACATACATTTAGAAGAAGATGGTATGGTTATAGAAGATAAATTTTCTAGAAGGATTGTAAAATCCAACAGTCCAACAAAACATGTGCAATCAAAGGAAGAAACAATTTATCCTTGAAAATAAATATATTCTAAAAACGATTAAGAATTGAAAGGATGTGTTTTTGAGAAATGTTTATTTGAGATTGTATTTTTATAATACTTCCATGCATTTGAGAAATGGAATAAGGTTTCTATAGTAGTAAAAATTTCTCAATTAGATGATAGAGATAACAGGTTAATAAATATTGAAAAATCATTGGATGAATAAAGATTCATGCATGATGAAAAAATGATGAATCTAATGGAGGATTTGGAAGACAAGATAATATCATTTTAGGATGATAATAACCCCATTAACATGTTATTTTTTAGAGTTTGCGGTGAGACAAAAAAATTTTGAATCACTACCAGTTGAATCATGCCATATAATTAGAAGAAGCAATGATGACACTCATGTTTTAATTGGGGATCATGAATCCAAAAATAATATGAGATAATTTTCGAATCAAATGGATTTATCTTTAAATGATAACGTATCTCATAACCAAGAAACAATTGTATATAATAATTATTATTCATGTGATGGTACATAATTTAAACAAAACATTTCAAATGTGTGGATTGTGAAAATGTTCTATTCTATCCACCACATCAAGGGAGGTTGTGAAAAGCTATATGAATAATTATTCCATAAGAGGTGTCCAAAAGAGTGGTGTTACCACTTAAAATAAGTAAGGATTAAAATATGTGAAAACCACATAGATTACGCCACAAAATATGATAAAAAGGTTTTTATGCTATTGTTGTTGTCACTGGAAGTTTCGACATTAGGAATTTGAAGGTTGAAAAACATGATAATTCATAGAAATTATAAAAGGCCAAATTTTTTTTGTGCAATGTTAATGAAATTGAATCCATATTATAATATATAAAAACATACATAAAATGTATCTATCTATAATAAATAGATCTGATATATTTGAATAATTATTAGGTTACTGAAATAGAAGTGGTCACTATTATGATGAGTTCAATTATATACCATTCAGTTAGAAATAATCTAATGATGCGAAGAAAAGGCTTATAAAAGAGATTATATGTATGAAAAGAGGTTGAAATGCCAGTCGTGACACATGAAAAAAAAGAATATAATTAAAAAACTATAAATAAGAAGAACAATGAGCTATATAATCCTATAACAATGGGAGAAGCTAATAAATCAAAGAAATCACTGCCCCAAGGAAAAAGAAGGCTTAGTTTGAAGATTCACAATAACAACAATATGTTTCCAAACAAAATACATATCAAAGTGTATGATCTATTTTCAGTTGTTTTTATTGATTCTATTAAACATATCTCTAGAAATCCTACTCCTACATGTATAACATGTCAATACATGAAAAAATTCAAATATTATGGGGGATTTTTGGTTAAAAAATGAGAATGGTGTCTGAGAGAAAGAATGATGTGACCATAAAATCATCCAAACTACCAATATTTATTCCAAATACTAATAATGGTAAATGTATGAAAAAGAAAACTAGTGATGATACATGTGTACATTATAAGAAGATATTGAATTTATATAATGAATTTCAAGAAAGGGTGCCTACTTTTCCATCCAAATTAATTGAAATTTGTTAAAAAATTGAAAAAGTTAAAAAAAATTGATGAACTATAATGAATGAAATTGTCTATAGAAACTGCGGAGGAAAATAAAATTCCACAAAATGTTACTGACTTGTGTGTAATGTATGGTAAATCAAGAAATGTTCTACACAAATATATGGAAACTATCAGTAATCATTTGAATATGTTTATAATTACAATAAAATCAAATCAGACCCCATATACTTAAAAATTGAATTGAAAAAGGATACTTCACACAAAAGAAAAGACTAATATAGCAATAAAATAATGGATTGTGTTGAGAGGAAACTCTCAGGTTGAATGTTACTCTTGATTAAAAAGAAGGTCCCTCCTTATTACCTTTTATATAAATGCATTTTTACAAACATTTAGGAATTTTATGATATGGATGAAACCATTGAGTGAGAGAATTGATTAAATAAATATATTAAATATTCAATACTTAGTGAATGAGTAACTTTTAAATTTTATTATGAGGTATGGAAGTCACACTATCATCACTCATTATTAATTTTACTAATAATATAAATTATGACAGAGTTCTTTATTGATGTCAAGATGTTATAAATAGGGAGATATATTATATGGACCAAACCAGAATTGCTTGGAGCCAGTGAATTATTTTATTACATTGTAATACTAAAAACAAATATGCATCCCGAAGGATCGTGTAGTATGGTATATTTTGAATAGGATATGTATATATGTTCAACATTAAAACTTGAAATGAATTACAACATATAAGTTTTATTAAGAACATCCACAACTCATTGTTTACCCCTATGGGTCAATCCCAAATAATTTATTCATGTCCTAATAAAATTAAACATAACAAATGGGTGAGCACAAATTCTCAGTATGCGTATGAAAAATAGAAGAATATTTCAAAAAAAATAATCATTTGGCACGGTGAATAACAAAAAACACAAGCCTTTAAAAATGAACTTGAACACATTATGGTAGGAATAATAGATGAATAAATAATTCCATAATGAATAATTATTGGTATTATACTAGTAGAATAACCTCATGAACATTCATTTATTAGTTTCATAATGTGGGAATGCGTAATTTTGAACATCATAACCATATTGTCAAATCCTTGTTCCATGACCATAATAATAATTTTGACAAAGCCTTGTACCAAGACCGTAGTTTCTCTTCTATGACCTACCGATGCATCGAGGGGATATAGTGAGCCCCAACCATCAAATGAAATTTCCAATGAATTCCTTATATGAATGGTAATAAATATAAGCTACATATAAATTTATATTGTAACTCTCATATGAAATGGCAATAACGTTCCCCAAACATTATGCATGAACACTAACCATTCATAGTAAATTACAGAATGATTTTAAGATAGAACATCCATTGTCTAACTAATAATAAATATGGAAGATGATATCATAAATTATTGGTCTCAATAATACATAATAATCAATAAGAGTGTTGAAACATATCAAGATACTCTTATAAAATAATCGGGTAAATATTGAGATAAATAATCTTTTACTTTGAAAGGACGATTTCTTTTGGAAAATTATTTTTATAAAACCATAAGTGAAGTAAGTTAGTATTTTAATAATAAATTTATTTTTTTATAATTATAAAGCTATATAAAAAAATATTTGATTTCCCTTGAAAATAGTTAAGAATTTGAGATATTCCTTTGAACCTGGCATGCATTTCGGGTAGAATTTTGTAAATATCCTTTTAAAAAAATATAAGTCCCCATAAATGAAAGTAGGATTATAGTTTGTAAATGTATAGAAAACATTCAAAATGAAAATATGAATATTAAATTAGAATAAAAAATAATTTAATTGGGGTTATGAGGGAGAAAGAGTATCCTGAAATGAAATGTATTTTTGGGTAGAAAATAGTTACTTTCAGTCCGAAGGTGTTACACACATGATCTTAATGTTCTGAATAATCAAATTTAGGTTCATAAATTAGTAATTACAGAACCTATTATTTAGATAATATATTTATTATAACCTTATTATGATCATTTTTGGCCTTTTTATGGGTTAAGATATTCAATTTCATTATTTGGGAGTGTTTTCTTCCTTGGTTTTCATGATTGGTTTACTAATATTCTTGTATGAATAAACCTGTATAATCTGAATGGATGTCCAAAATATAAGATTTATTATATTAATGAACAACCAGAAGATTACAAGGTTAGAAAAATAATTTGGTTATTTTGAGTGAAGATGAAACATCATATATAACTTTAATGACAATGTTTTGGGTTAATCGACAGTTTTTATCACAATGAACTCATTTTGATTTATAAATTAATATCATGTTTACAAAAGGATTCCAAAATCATAAATAGGATATAATATATATATTATTCTCTGTTTAAACTGTCAAAATGGTTTTATGACCATAATTGATGATGGTAATAGAAATTGAAAACCTCATTGAATGTGATTAATTAACACATCTTGTATGATGTTTTCATTTCTGGTATAATAGAAGAGGAAAGGATGGATGTTGAAAATTTATTCCTTTATCATAAAATAATTAATGTAAATATAAGTTATTGTAACCATAACATCATTTTGATGAAAATAGGTGAGGAAATACAATGAAATGAAAGGAACTTGAAATAAAATAAATGAAAAGAGTAATTTACATCCTGAAGTAATCTTCCTTGAGAGCCACTTTAGTGGAAAGGTTTTGTAATTTTTTTTGAGAACAACGTCATATGGGCGTTTTATATAATCATGGGAGGATATTTGAGCATAATGTTTGCAATTAATAAAAGAGGAGTAAAAATAAGAGAGAGTTGGGGGGTTAATGTGAAGGAGAGGTGGGTTTTATTATTATTTTTCACATTATTTTATAATTGTTCCAGAGACAACCATTAGTATGGATTCATGTGACCCAAAATAGTAATATTATAATGTTATTTCAAAGAAAGTGGTCTTATGAAAACCTTAAATCACCTATGTCTCAATAAATCATATATTTACTTTTTATAAAAAATTATCGTATTTTATTAATCACCTAAAATTGATGTATTTTAGAAAAATCCCAAAAACTCATCATGACCATTTCTCAACGTGTAGAATCAAAAAATGAACTAATTTTTTTAAAATAACTTTCTAAATATTATTAAAATAATTTTTAGAGAAAAACATTGTTTAATCCAAAAATAACCATTTTAAAACAATATTTCTTTTTACGTATCCTTGAATATTTAATCAAGATATAATTATCCTATAACCTTAGTATGATAATATAAAAATATTATTTACAATTCATAAGGGTCATATTAATATTCATATTACTATTCATATTGTTATGGTAATATTCACCAAAAATTATGTTTTTCTTTTCAGACTCTAAATATCTTACTAATCACAATTGTGTGTGTCAGTTTTTAGAAATAAAAACCACAAAAGAGGAAAAATTATTTTTACTATCTAGGTTATAACAAGGTGGTGGCTTTTAGAGACTCAATGTTTCATTCATTCAATAGTTAATTTATTTTTAAATTCATGGAATATTACATTATCCCCTCATTACAAAAATTTCACCCTCAAAATTACAATTATTATACCTCAAATAAAGATTTGGGTTGTTCTTTATCATAAGATCCATAGGCTCAAATGTTTCCTCTTCGATTTAATTATTTTTCCAAATTATCTTTACTAGTTTAGTCATCTAATTACTTAACATTGTTCTTTAGTGTCCAGAATTTGGAAAGGCTTTCCATAGTATTATAGGTCAGGATCAAATTTTATACCTTCAGAAGTAAGAACATGTGTGAGGTATGGTATGTATTTTCTTATCAATGAGACATGGAACACATTCTGTACTTTAGACATGATAGGTTTCATAGCCAAATGATACGCAATAGCTCTAATTCTTTCCAAAATTTCAAAAGTGCATATGTACATAGGTCTTCGATTCCCATTTCTTCACAAATATTATAACACCCTTCTATGGAGATACTTTTATGGAAACATGATCTCTCACTTGGAACTCTAAATATGTACATAGATTATCATCATAGTTTCTTTTCTTTCTATGATATTCTTTGATATGTACTTGAATAGTCATTAGCTTCATTTTTATTTCCTCCAAAAGATTTGGGCCCACAAGCTTTCATTCTAAAAATTCATCTCACCATGCTAGTGTACAACATATATTTTCGTACAATGCTTCATATGGAGCCATTTGAATAATTAAATGGAATCTATTATTATATTTAAACTCAATTAAAGGTAAATATTGATCCCACATACCTTAAATGTCATGTGAACAAGATCTCGACCTGTCCTCTAGGGTTTGGATCGTCCTTTCTGATTTCTCGTCCGTTTTTTGAGCGCTAAGTAATACTCAATAGAAGCACAATATCCAAATATTTTTAAAGAGTTTTCAAGAATTTAAATGTAAATCATGGTTCATCGTTAGAAATAATTGATATACGTTCTCCATGAATTTTAAAAACATCATTGATATAGAGTCTTGATATGCACTATAGTTGAAAATCCTCCTTTATTATGAGGAAATGTATAGATTTTGTAAGTCGATCAACAATTTTTCTAATTGTATAATTCCTTCTTGTAGTTTTGGGTAACCCAGTGAAAAAATAAATGAACATATCATCCCATTTTCATGTAAAAATAAGTAGAGGTTTCATAACTTTTCATAGATTTTTTCGTTCAGCCTTCACTTATTGACATACTAAACATCTTTATACATAATAAGAAATTTCACACATCACATTGTCCCAAATAAAATGTTATTTTTGATTTATATACATTTATTGATACCCATTTGTGTATAGAAATTAGAGCTATGTTAATCATCAAATAACTCCATTTTCAGATTGGTTATATATGGAACACATAGCCTCTTCCCAAGTTTAATAATTCAATCTTCACATACAATGTCAGCCAACCCACGATATTTCACTCTATTAATTTTATTTGTAATGTTACCATTATCAGGATAAGATCTTTTAATCCATTCTAATAATGAGTATTGGTAAACCAATTGAAAAAGTAATGATGTTTCACCATCGTTGAGAATTCTATATGCATCCTTATTAGATCCATGAATATAGAATCCCTTTCAAACTTCAATTTTTAAAACGCCATGATCCTTCCTTCTCAAGGCATCAGATACCTTATTTTCCTTTCTTGGGTGGTAGTGTATTGAACAATTGTAATTCTAGAGTTGTTGGAGACTTCTCCTTTTCTTCTTGATAAGTTATTCCTATGAGAATATTTACTTCAATGTCTTATAATCCTTATATATCTCACATATTTCACCATCGGGATTGTGTCTCTATAATTTTAGAGCACTAATCACTGCAGCTAACATAACATCATGAGTAGGATAGTTTTGTTAATGAATTATTAACTGTCCCGATTCATAAACACTAACACTATCATCATTTTGAATGAAACAACCATTTCCTTTCATTTATGCATAATTATTGATCAAAACCCCATCATTACTCGATGATACTGTTAGGATCGGAGCATTCACTAATATCCTATAAAATTCTTCAAAAAAATCATTACATTATTTTTTTCATACAATCTATACCCCTTTATATGTTGACTTGGTCATTATGTTGGCTAAATGAGTGATGTTCGGAACAAAACTCTAATATTACCATGTTAAACCAATAAAAATATGTACCTAATTTATTTCTTTATATTAGGACATTCTTACACAACATTTTTCTTCAATGTTTCAACAGATATTCCATCCTTTTATACAATGTGTCTATGAATGGAAATTTATTGAATCTAAAATTCAAACATTCTAGAGATTCCATATAATTCATTTCTTCTAAGGGTCCTCAGAATTATGTACAAGTGATTTTCATGATCTTCCTATATTATGGAGTATACCAAGAGATCATCAATAAATTCCACCACAAAGTGATTATGATAATATCTGAAAACACTATTCATCATATCTATGAAATTAGAGGGTTCAATAGTAAGTTCAAAAGGCATTACTAAAAACTCTTAGTTGCCACAACAATTTGAAAATGATATAATTGGAATATCTTACTTTCTCACATGAAACTAATGATATCTAGATCATAGATTAATCATAAAAATATATTGGGCTCCTGGAATATGGTCAAAATAATCTTCAATGTGAGGTAGTGTATAATTTTCTTTTATCATTATAGCATTGATCTCCATTTAGTCAATTCAAATCCTCATAGATCCATTTTTCATTTTAAATAAATGAATATGGGCTCCCCTTAGAGAAACACAGGGGTGAATAAATCCTCCATCACTCAATTCCACTTGTTCTTTCATTAGTTACACTAATTAAAATGTGGCCTTTTTATAATGGGTATTTTCCATGTGAAGGTAGTTAAGAATTAATTCAATGGAAAACACAATTTCATTCTCTAGATGATGTTTTGCTAAATCCTATGTAATCACACCATCATATTCTTTCCTAATAGGTACTTACTCTGTTTGAATTTTTTCCTCACCCACAGTTATTACATTCCCTTCCTCCGTGATAATTTAATTCAGTATTGCTACTGGGGGTGGATATAGATGATATTACAATGGTGATGTTTCTACTATAATGTTAAGGGAATACACATTGTTCAGAAAAAATGGAGCATCATTCTTCTTATAATAAATTTTGGCATCATGGTTCAAAAGAAAATCCATACTGAGGATTATATCAAATAAAATCATGTGTATTATAATAATATTATCTAATAAATCACATTTATATGACATAATGGGTACTACCTCACACAAATTTATTGTAATTATACTTCCCGTTGGAGTATTTACCAAGAACTCCCTTATTTAATCAAATTGAAAATATCTAATTTCCATGGTAAATGGGAAGATATGAAAGAACGTGATGATCTGTAAACAAATAAATCATTGGAATTTTTCAATGAAATGATTAATGTACATGGCACCACATTGTTAATAAAGTCAACCTCCATAGTTGTGACTATATAATCCTTTCCTTCCCCCCTTGGCCGAATTTGGGGAAAATTTCCAAGATTCCTAGGAAAATAATTTTCCTATTGTCCCCTCTCATTGAAGTTGTATCATTGATCATTTGTAGCTTCTTTCTTCACCATACCATCAGGATATAGGTGGCCTCTTTCCCCACACATGAAACAAAGACACATAACCTTCATCAAAGTACCATGGTGTCTCTTCCAACAATTATCACATAGTGGAAGGTCAAATATTCCCTTCTTCCCCATTTCATTATTTCCAAATCAACTGTTCTTAGTAGCTATTTTTGTTTCGTGATTTCCCTTCAAATCATAATACATAGAGAATTATTTTTCCACTCTGATAGAACATGAGACAATATATTCATATGATGAGATACTTTGGGAGACTATATCCATTCAGAGGAATGGTTTTTAACTATGAAAGAATATATTAATCTAGACCCTTGGATTACATATGCAGTATGCGACATGTATTACTAACCTAGTGGATTTACCTTCAAACATTGCAACTTCCTCATCCTCTATTTTTCTAATTTACTGAAACAACCTTTCCATATATATTCATTGTTCATGATATAAGTATTTTTATAAGAAAAATTACATCATATCTGTAATGCCTCGACCGCAGTTACCCAGAGTCGGTGCATTATTACGTAACATTGGCATGATCACAAAATATCAAGTCTCGAAAGACCGATTAGTTTAGTAGCCATGGAAACACTAGATACATTCATAAATGTTACATTACATCATCAAGTGAAAAACTACAATAACAATGTCCACATAGTCCATGCTCATATCCTCTTCTGACTATCCCTACAGGTCATTCATAAAATACTTCTTCACATCCTGGAAAATATTAAAACATTGAAAGGGGTGAGCTCAGATGCTCAGTAAGGATAAAAATATTGCGAATGATTTCATAAATAAACATTAACATTAAAGGAAATGTATAACTAAAACAAAAGCCTTTTTAAACTTGAAATTCATCATAATATGGAAAAAATAAAATTAAATAATTCCACTTACTTACTCACATGAATATTCTACTAGTCGAATAATCACATGCAATATCAATAACCACTTTCATAATGATAGAATGCATAATTCCAGACCATCATAACCACGTAGCCAAGGCATCGTGCCAAGAATACAAATAAGATTTTGTCAAGTCCTCGTGCCAAGACACTAGTTTGTCTCATGAGACCTTCCAATACATCGAGGAGCTATAGCGATCTCCACCCGTCACTTATTATGTCCAATTCATTCCTCATATGAACAGGTTTAAACATATCATAAACCATAACATAATCGTATCGGATATATCATTCATAAAGGGAACATAAAATTTCCACATTTGAATCACCAGATATAAATAAAACACATTGATATAATAAAAAAACACTTTCAAAACCATTTTCAATACCAAAATAAAAAAAATTAAATCATTGTAATTATTTTTCATTTAAAAAAAGTTATGTCTTGTAGAGGAAGCCGAAACTCAAATAATGGTCACGACGGTGGAGAAGTCATTTTCGTCGCATACGTACGACAAGAAAAACATTCCTTTTTATTGTTTAGTAAAATGTTTCGTATAAAAATATTCCTTTTGAATAAAAATAAAAGTCAAAGGGGTTTATACACCGTATAAAATAAATTTTGTGTATAAAACAAAATATGCCTCAATGAATGAAGATTGAGACGAAGTCCCCTAAAAGATCATTTTTAAATAAAATATATATATTATGTGTATTAAATATATGTACACATAAAGAAAGTATAAATACAATATAGTACATAATAATATCATGACATAATTTGAAAGTAGGAGATTAACCCAAAGAATGGAAATTGGGTTAAATAGTTCCCTTACCAAGTGTCCGACTTGACTTGATCGTTCTTTAAACTCTTGAATAATAAACTAGAGTAAATTTCTATTTTCATAAGAACCTTTTTCATTTTCATTATTCCTTTTATATCACTTATTACCATGTTATTAACTTTATGTAATTATTTAAGTTAATAACGGTCATTTTGAAGATCTTTGGTACTTGAGTAAAAAATAAACTTCTTATAATTACAAGTTATTCATGTGGTGAAATATCAACTATATCCAGAATTATATTCATGATATATATATCATATATATCATATATATCCATTATATACAAGCATTTTTAAAATTACATAACATTTAGAGGTAAGAAATGAAATGCACCGTTCAGGGAGACGGTAAGCCGTACGTACGCATGAACTATACTTTCATTTTTATTTCGTATTTCATGGAATGAAATTATAATTATATACAAGTATACTATAATTACAGTATTATATAATGTATAATACCATTTAATCCATCGTTTATACATCCCACATATGGCATTAACGATTCAAATCACTTTGAGGGGGCGGTAGTCCGTACTTCCTAAAATGAAAATATCGTGTTTTACCCATAATGGAAACCATAAAGGTATGCCATAAATTAAAAATACATAAGCTTAAGTAAAACATAAAAATATTATATATCATATATAAATATATTTAAATCTTAATTTCCACCATTGAATGTGTTATATTAGTGTTGAACAATCATCGTTTCGTGAGGCAGAAATTCGCCATCCAAAGAAACAGTATGTTCTTCAACCATTAGATGTAGATGTGTGTAAGTGTAACTAGAATCCTTCTTATAAAAACTTCCTAGTATATTTTTTATAATGTTTTTGTTACAAAATAAATGAATAAAAATAGTTACGGGGTTGGAAAAGCAAAATAAAACAAAATAACATAAGAGAATACATTACCTTAAAATAGGGTAACTCTTTTTGATTTGAGCCAAAGGATTCCTTGGGAAGAATTGTGCCCAAAGTGAGGCTTCTAAGAGTAAGAGAGGGATGTTTATAGAGTATTTGGGCAGATTTTGGCCGAGCCAAATGGTTTTAAGGTGTGAATAATGTGGTAGAGGTGTGGGACTTTTATAAGAGGAGAGGAAGGGTACTTTTGGAAAGAATGAAATGTTACATTATTATGAAATGAGTTTCGGCTTCTAAAGGTCCCAAAATGATATATTTCGAGGATAAGGTGATAAGGGTTCGAAATATACTAATAAAATCGGTTTTTGACAAGTTTTATCCTTATATTTTTCATTATCTTTTCATTTTATTTAAATCGTTAATTAATGGGTTAATCGCTCCATCATCATGGTGTCATAAATAATTAAATTTATATAAGGTCTATAAATTATTAGAAAAATATCATAATGTATGGAATATATTTATCTTTATATTTAATATTTATAGTAAAAAAATATGACTTGTATAACCACATTTAAAAATTGTTTTATTAAAACAACCCATGTTTGTGAAATTTTTATTTTCACATTAAATAAAACGTTTTAATGTCATTTTCCTACCAAAGTGGCTCCTTGGGGTCCCGAAGTTGACCCATGGATTTTATTGGTCGGACATGACTCATCCAATAGGGGCAGGACAAGTGTAAAGGTATTTTAATATTTTTATAATATCATTTTTACCTTAAAGTTTACTAATTAACTTTAATTGCGATTAATTAAACTTAAAAGTTACTATTTACCAAAAAATTGTTTTAATCCCATTGAACCAAATTTTACTTCCTAATGACAACCATGTATGTCGGATTTTTGAAAATCAAATCATATATGTGGTAATGTTTCATTTAAACAAAAAATCAGTTTTTTAACTACAACTTAGTGGTTTCACTATTCATCAAAAATTGAAGTTTTTCCGAACAATGCCAAAATTTCACCCTAATCTATAATTGATATTCCGAATTCAAAAATGATTTATATTTTACAAAATTCCCAACATATAAGTTTCATTAATTAATTTTATAATTTACTCTCGCTGTCACAACAAATAGCGTGTTTTTAAGAAACAATATATATCAAAAGATTGATAATTGTTTATGTCCAATTTCAAAATTAAATTAATTATAATGACCACCATTGGATAAAATGGTAAAAATATATTCTAATTATACTTTAAAACCACTCAATAGTATAATTTATCACTATATATTATTTTGATTAAAAAAGTTGTTTTTAAGTATTTTTTATTATTCATAAAAAATTGGAAGTTCTCAGAAAAATACCAAAAACTCAACATAGGATAATTTCGATATTCCAATTCCAAAAATGAAGTCCATTTTCAAATATAAAATATATATAATTTCAAAATGTGGGTATTACTATTCATAATGGCTATTTTGATTGGTCGCGGTGTGTTAGAATCTCAAACTTGTGTATAATGCAAGCTATTGCATTATTGAAAGAGAAACGTATCGTAGAAAATCGGGGTGTTACATTATCCCCTACTTTAATAAATTGCGTCCTCGCAATTTGAAATTTTTCTTTGAAAATAAAAGGTTGAAAATAGAAAATTCATTTATGGAAAACCCACATCGGAAATAGGGTTAATAAGAATATAACATTAAAAGAAAGAAAGAGAAGTATAAAGGTCACCTGAGATAGCCCATACTAAGATTCTATGAAAATATGGATACGGAGGACAAACAAACCATCATGGTCTGATAGAGAGTTGTAGAAAATAGGAATAGGAGAAATTTAACCACAAGAAAATCACAAACTAATGATTGGTTAAACAGTCATTGAATCCCCAGTTGGAAAAGTTAACCGACAACATTTTTGTTTTAAGTTGCCTTTTTATAAAGTTGAGGAATTTATTTAAGAGATTTACTAAGCACGTAATGAAATATACATTATTGTCATGTAGGATTTCATTCTTTAATAATTTTTCTACCACGAACCCATCTTTCACTCCAAATGGTAACAGAACTCAAAAATGTTCTATTTATCCTAATTGTATAAGGTTCCAAATATTACCGCATACCATTCAGATTAGGAAAACTATTTTGTAATAAACATTGAATTCCTGTAGGCTAGTGGTAGGTAATAAAGGCCTATCGTACTATGGTTGTGGGTTCAATTCCTGCAGCATTGTCCGATGCAACAGGTTATCCCCCAACCTGCAGGTTGTCCTTTTACTAAAACTATAGTATTATAATATTCGAAAAATAATCTTCAAAAATGTTTTAACCTTACACAATACTATCCAAGGTTCAACTTAATCCATTCCAACCTATATAGTTATCCAAAATACCTCTGTCTAGACTTTCTCTACAAGGTCTCTAAATTGAAAAATTAATTGTAACATCAGATTCCCCAAACAAAGTAATGTTTCTCTTATTGTCGCATACTAAAAATATGATTACCTTCATCATATTAAAACCTTAATGAAAAAAACAAGTACTGCAGTACAATCCATATATATATCAAATTATTATTATAACCAGAATATAATCCTTGAGTCCAAAAGCACCAATACATTAATTATTACACTTCAACTGTAGTAACATCATAAGATTGTCCTTGATCCCTTGGCCTCTTCTGAGGTAATTTTCCCTGACGCTTAGGACATTCATTTTCATAATGCCCCATTTCCCTACAATTGTAGCATTCAACATTGAAAGCCTCTGTCTTTCCCTTGCAATCACGAGCCTGGTGACCTTTTACTCCACATTTATAACAAACACCCATTCCTTTTAGGCAAGCACCGGGGTGATTCTTCCCACAATTATCATATAATGGATAATGCTTCTTTTCCTTTTTCCCTTTATCAGTCTCTTGTTCCACTATTCTCTTCTTCTCATTATTTACTTTGTTGTCATAAGACTTAGATAATTCCTTTCCTGTCTTGATAGAACACGAGACAATATCTTCGTACGATGAGAAGGAGTGTGATACTAAATCTCAACAGAGAAATGGTTGTAACCCATCAAAGAAACGATCAATCTTACTTCTTGGGTTATGTATATAATCTGCAGCATACCTCGCTAACCTTGTAAAGTTGGCCTCATACTTTGCGACATTATCATCCTCCTTTTGTCTCAGACTCAGAAATTATCTTTCCATATCTGCTCGATGGTCACGAGGAAAGTATTTTTCTATGAAAAGATCATTAAACTCTCTCTATTCCATAAATGTTACTTCTTCATCTTACTTTTTATTTTGAATTAATGAGCACCATTGATCGGCATCTCCATTGAGGCGGTAAACTTCTATGATAACCTTCTCCCTTTCACTACTCCCCAAGGAGTGGAATATTTTCTCTAAAGAGTTTATCCATTGCTCAGCTGCTAATGGATTTGTAACCCCATTAAATGTTGGTGGTTGTTGCCACAGGAAGCCGTCTAACATTGATCCTCCACGTTACGGATCAGGGTGCTCCAGACGAGTAATGTTATTATTCATAACCTGAGTGAGTTGTCCCAGTATCGTAATAAGTTGATCAGCACCAGTTGTATCTCCAGCTCCACAATAATTATCTTGAGCAGGAGGGATATCCCTACACGGAGTGCGTCCATTGATACGGTTTCCATTCCTCCCACTAGGTGCCATTTCTAAACAATGTCATAAACTAGATTAGTTTATAAATTAAAATACATAATTCCATACTTGTAAAACACTTAACATAAATTGAACTATTTATTGATATAATCCATAATCATAAAATGAAATGTTATCTTTGAGGAAGTATATACTCATAAACCCTTCATAATGGTTTGTAAAGAAAATGAGAATAATCCAAAGCATATCCCCTGGGAGTGTCGTAACCAAGAGTGCAGCAAGGCCCGTTGTCGTGCACTAGTTCACGTTCGAGTCTAGCTCAATGTGGTGTTTACAAGTTTTACCCCTAGGTACATCTATGACAGAGCCTCCACTACCTGCTCGTATCCAGACAGGGATGTATTGCTCGGAAGACTCACAAAATCTCTATAATACCAAAATTCTAGGAAGTTCTTATATACTAATCCTCAAAGTCTATCTTCGGTCTATGTGATCTAATCAGAGTTTATATAAACCTAGATTCCAAGGTTAGTACTAAACTTCCTCTGATACCAACTGTAACGCCCTAACCCCAGTTACACAGAGTCGGTGCATTATTGTGTAACATTTGCATGATCACAAAAGATCAAGTCTCGAAAGACTGATTAGTTTAGTATCCTTAGAAACAGTAGATACATTCAAAAATGTTACATTACATAATAAAGTAAACAACTACAATAAAAAAGTCTCCATATTCCATACTCATATCCTCTTTTGACTATCCCTATAGGTCATTCATAAAATACCTCTTCACATCCTTGAAAATATTATAACATTGGAAGGGGTGAGCTCATATGCTCAGTAAGGATAACAATATTGCGGAAGCTTTCATAAATAAAAATTAACATTTTAGGCAATGTATAACTAAAACAAAATCCTTTTTAAACTTAAACTTCAGCATAATATGGCAAACATATAATTAAATAATTCCATTTACTTACTCAAATTAATATTCTACTAGTCGAATAATCACATGCAATATCAAGAACCACTTTCATAATGATGGAATGCATAATTCCAGACTATCATGACCATGTCGCCAAGGCCTCGTGCCAAGACTACAAATAAGATTTTGTCAAGGCCTCGTTCCATGACAGCAGTTTGTCTCATGAGACCTGCCGATGCATCGAGGAGCTATAGCGGGCTCCACCCGTCACTTATTATGTCCAATGCATTCCTCATATGAACAGGTTTAAACATATCATAAACCATAACATAATCATATCACATAAATCATTCATAAAGGAAACATAAACTTTCCACATTTCAATCACCATATAACAATACAACACATTGATATAATACAAATTACACTTTCAAAACCATTTTTAATACAACAATAAAAGAAAATGAAAACTTCGTAATTATTGTTCATTTAAAAAAAGTTTTTTCTTGTAGAGGAAGCTGAAACTCAAATAATGGTCACGATGGTGGAGAAGTCGTTGCCATCGCATACGTACGACAAGAAAAATATTCCTTTTTTTCTTTTAGTAAAATTCTTTGTACAAAAAGATTCCTTTTGAATAAACGTAAAAGTCAAATGGGTTTATACACCGTATAAATGAAATTTTGTGTATAAAACAAAATATGCCTCAATGAATGGAGATTGAGACAAAGTCCCTTAAAAGATCATTTTTAAATAAAATATATCTATTATGTGTATTCAATATATTTACACATAAAGAAAGCATAAATACAAGATATGACATAATAATATCATGACATAATTTGAAAGTAGGAGATTATCCCAAAGAATGGAAATTGGGTTAAGAAGTTCCCTAACCTCGTGTCCGACTTGACTCGATCGTTCATTAAACTTTTGAATAATAAAATAGAGTTAATTTATATTTTTTAAGAACCCTTTTCATGTTAATTATTACTTTTATATCACTTATTACCATGTTATGAACATTATGTAATTATATAAGTTAATAACGGTCATTTTGTCGATCTTTGGTACTTGAGTCAAAAATAAACTTCTTATTATTACAAGTTATTCATGTGGTGAAATATCCATTATATCCAGAATTATATTCATGATGTAGATACCATATATATCATGTATATCCATTATATACATGCATTTATAATATTACATAACATATAGAGGTATGAAATGAAATTCACCGTTCATGGAGACGGTAAGCCGTACGTACGCATGAACGCTACTTTCATTTCTATTTCGTATTTAATGGAATTAAATTATAATTATATTAATTTATACTATAATTACAGAATAATATAATGTATAATACCATTTACTCCATCCTTTATACATCTCACATATGGCATTAACGATTCAAATTACTTTGAGGGGGCGGTAGTCCGCACTTCCTAAAATGAAAATATCGTGTTTTGCCCATAATGGAAACCATAAAGGTATTCCATAAATGAAAAATAAATAAGATTAATTAAAACATAAAAATATTATATATCATATATAAATATATTGAAATCTTAATTTCTACCTTTGAAGATGTTATATGAGTGTTGAACAATCATCGTTTCGTGAGGCAGAAATTCACCATCCACAGAAACAGTATGTTCTTTAACCATTAGATGTAGGTGTGAGTAAGTGTAGATCGAATACTTATTATAAAAAAATCCTAGTATATTGAGTATACTGGTTTTGTTACAAAAGAAATGAATAAAAAGAGTTTAGGGGGTTGGAGAAACAAAATAAAACAAAATAACATAAGAGAAGACATTACCTTACAATAGGGTAACTCTTTTTGATTTGAGCCAAAGGCTTCCTTGGGAAGAATTCTTCCCAAATTGAGGATTCTAGGAGTAAGAGAGGGATGTTTAGAGATTATTTGGGTAGTGGTTGACCGAGGAAAATGGTTTGAAGCTATGAATAAGGTGGTAGAGGTGGGGGCCTTTTATAAGAGGAGATGAAGGGCACTCTTTGAATGATTGAAATGTTACATTATTTTGAAATGCATTTCAGATACTAAAGGTCTTATAATGATATATTTCTAGGATAAGGTGATAATGGTTCGAAATATACTCATAAAATAGATTTTTGACAAGTTTATGCCTTAGTTTTACATTATCTTTTCATTTTATTTAAATCGTTAATTAATGAGTTAATCGATGCATCATCATGGTGTCATAAATAATGTAATTTATTTATAGTCTATAAATTACAAATAAAATTGTCATGATGTAGGAAATATTTTTATCTTTCTATTGAATATTTATAGTAAAAAATATGACTTGTATAACCCCATTTAAAAATTGTTTTAGTAAAACAACTCATGTTTGTGACATTTTTATTTTAACATTAAATAAAACGTTTTTAATGTCATTTTCCTACCAAAGTGGATCCATGGGGTCCCCAAGATGACCCATGGATTGTAATGGTCGGACATGACTCATTTAATAGAGGTAGGACACGTGTAACGGTATTTTCATATTTTTATAATATCATTTTTACTTTAAATTTCACTAATTACCTTTAATCACGATTAATTAAACATAATAGTTACTATTCACCAAAAAATTATTTTAATCCCATTGAACCACATTTTACATCCTAATGACAACCATGTATGTTGTATTTTTGAAAAATAAATCACAGAAGTGGTAATGTTTCATTTAAACGAAAAATCAGTTTTTTAACTACCACTTAGTGGTTTCAATATTCATAAAAAATTGATGTTTTTTAGAATAATTCCAAAATTTCACCCTAAGATATAATTGATATTCCGAATTCAAAAATTATTTCTATTTTAAAAAATTCCTGACATATAATTTTCATTAATTAATTTTATAATTAATTCCCACTGTCACAACTAATAGCGTGTTTTTAAGAAACAATATATATCAAAAGATTGACAATTATTTATTTTCAATTTCAAAGTTAAATTTATTCTAATGAACACCATTGGATAAAATGGTAATAATATATTCTAATTTTACTTTAAAACCACTCAATAGTATAATTTATCACTATAAATTATTTTGATTAAAGAATTTGTATTTAAGTATTTTTCACTATTCATAAAAAATCGGAAGTTCTCAGAAAAATACAAAAAATTCAACATCGGCTATTTTCGATATTACGAATCCAAAAATGAAGTCCATTTGGAAATATAAAATATATATAATTTCAAAAGGTGGATATTACTATTCATAATGGCTATTTTTATTGGTCGTAGTGTGTTATAATCTCAGACTTGTGTACAATGCAAGCTATTGCATTCTTGAAAGAGAAACGTATCATGGAAGATCGGGGTGTTACATTCTCCTCTCCTTCAATAAATTGCATTCTCGCAATTTGAAATAATTCTTTGAAAATAAAAGGTTGAAAATAGAAAATACCTTTGTGGAAAACCCACATCGGAAATAGGTTTATTAAGAATATAACATTAAAAGAAAGAAAGAGAAGTACAAAGGTCACCCGAGATAACCCATACTAGGATTCTATGAAAATATGGATATGGAGGAGAAACAAACCATCAAGGTCTAATGGAGAGTGGTAGAATAAAGGATTAGGAGAAAGTTAACCAAAAGAAAATCACAAACTTGTGATTGGTTAAACGCTCATTGAATCCCCAGTTGGAAAAGTTAACCGGCAAAATTTTTGTTTTAAGTTACCTTTTATAAATTTGAGGAATTTATTTAAGAGATTTACTAAGAACATAAGGAAATATAATTTCATGTCATATAGGCTTTCATTCATTAATAATATTTTACCACGAACCCATCTTTCACTCCAAATGGTAACAGAAATAAAAAATGTTCTATTTATCCTAATTATATAATGTTCCAAATATTACCACATACCATTTACATTAAGAAACCTATTTTGTAATAACCAGGGACTTCTTGTAGGCTAGTGGTAGGTAATAAAGGCATGTCTCACCATGGTTGTGGGTTCGATTCCTGCAGCTTTGTTTGACGCGACGGGTTATCCCCCAACCTGCAGGTTGTTCTTTTCCTAAAACTATAGTATTATAATATTCCAAAAATAATATTCAAAAATGTTTTAACCTTACACAATACTATCTAAGGTTCAACTTAATCCATTCCAACCTATATAGTTATCCAAAATACCTATGTCCAAACTTTCTCTAAAAGGTCTCTAAATTGCAAAATCAATTGTAACATTAGATTCCCCAAACAAAGTAAAGTTTCTATTATTGTCGCATAATAAAAATATGATTACCTTCATCATATTAAATCCTTAATGAAAAAACAAGTACTTCAGTATAATCCTTATATATATCACATTGTTATTATAACCAGAATATAATCCTTGAGTCCAAAAGCACCAATACATTAATTATTCTACTTAAACTGTAGTAACATCATATGATTGTCCATGATCCCTTGTCCTTTTCTGAGGTATGTTTCACTGATGCATAGGACATTAATTTTCATAATGCCCTATTTCCCTACAATTGTAGCATTCAACATTGATATCCTCTTTCTTTCCATTGCAATTACGAGCCTGTTGACCTTTTTCTCCACATTTATATCAAACTCCCATTCCTTTTAGGAAATCACTGGGGTGATTCTTCCCACAATTATCACATAATGGAAAATCCTTCTTTCCCTTTTTCCCTTTATCCATCTCTTTTTCCACCATTCTCTTCTTCTTGTGCTTTACTTTGTTGTCATAAGACTTAGATAATTCATTTTCTGTCTTGATAGCACACAAGACAATATCTTCGTATGATGAGAAGGATTGTGATACTAAAGCTCAACAGAGAAATGGTTTTAACCCATAAAATAAATGACCAATCTTACTTATTGGGTTACGTAAATAATCTGTAGCATACCTTGCTAACCTTTTAATGTTGGCCTCATAATTTGCGACATTCTCATCCTCCATTTGTCTTAGACTCAGAAATTGCCTTTCCATATCTGCTCGATGGTCACGAGGAAAGTATTTTTCTATGAAAATATCATTGAACTATCTCCATTCCATACTTGATACTTCTTCATCTTCCTTTGTGTTTTGAATCAATGACCACCATTGATCGGCATCTCCAGTGAGGCGGTAAACTGCCATGATAACCTTCTCCCTTTCGCTACTCCCCAAGGCCTGGAATATTTTCTCTAAAGAGTTTATCCATTTCATAGCTACTAATGGATTTGTACCCCCATTAAATGTTGGCGGTTGTTGCCTCAAGAAGCGGTCTAACATTGATCCTCCACGTTGCGGATCAGGGTGCTCCATATGAGTAAGGTTATTATTCATAACCTGAGTGAGTTTTACCAGTATGGTAATAAGTTGATCAGCACCAGTTGTATCTCCAGCTCCAAAATAATTATCTTGATCAGGAGGGAAATACCTACACAGAGTGCGTGCATTGATACAGTTTCCATTCCTCCCACTAGGCGCCATTTCTAAACAATGGCATAAACTATATTAGTTTATGAATTGAAATACATAATTCCATACTTTTAAAACTCTCAACATAAATTGAACTATTTATGGATATAATCCATATTCATAAAAAGAAATGTTTTCTTTGAGAAAGTATATACTCATAAACCCTTCATAATGGTTTGTAATGAAAATTATAATTATCCTAAGAATATCCCTCGGGACTGTCGTAACCAAGAGTGCAGCAAGGCCCGTTGTCATGCACCAGTTCCCGTTCAAGTCTAGATCATAGCGGTTTTTTCGTGTTTTACCCCTAGGTACATCTGTGCCAGATCCGCCTCTACCTGCTCGTATCCAGACAGGGATGTATTTCTCGGAAGACTCACAAAATCTCTATAATACCAAAATTCTAGGAAGTTATTATATACTAATCCTCAAAGTCTATCTTTAGCTATGTGCTCTAATCAGAGTTTATCTAATTCTACATTCCAAGGTTAGTACTAAACTGCCTCTGATACCAAATGTAATGCCCTGAACCCAGTTACCCAGAGTCGGTGCATTAATGCGTAACATTGGCATGATCACAAAAGATCAAGTCTCGAAAGACTGATTAGTTTAATAGCCTTGGAAACACTTGATACATTCATAAATGTTACATTACATCATAATGTGAAAAACTAAAATAACAAAGTCTCCATAGTCCACACTCATATTCTCTTATGACTATCCCTACAAGTAATTCATAAAATACTTCTTCACATCCTGGAAAATATTAAAACATTGAAAGGGGTGAGATCAGATGCTCAGTAAGGATAAAAATATTGCGGAAGATTTCATAAAAAAAATTAACATTTAAAGAAATGTATAACTAAAACAAAATCCTTTTTAAACTTGAACTTCAGCATAATATGGAAAAAATTAAATTAAATAATTCCATTTACTTACTCACATAGATATTTTACTAGTCAAAAAATCACATGCAATATCAATAACCACTTTCATAATGATGGAATTCATAATGCAAGACTATCATAACCACGTAGCCAAGGCCACGTCCCAAGACTACAAATAAGATTTTGTCAAGGCCTCGTGCCAAGACACTAGTTTTTCTCATTATATCCGTCGATGCATCGAGGAGCTATAGTGGGCTCCGCCCGTCACTTATTAAGTCCAATGCATTACTCATATGAACAGGTTTAAACATATCATAAACCATAACATAATCGTATAACATAAATCATTCATAAAGGTAACATAACATTTCCACATTTCAATCACCAGATATCAATACAACACATTTATATAATAAAAAACACTTTAAAACCCATATTCAATACCAAAATAAAAGAAAATTAAAACTTTGTAATTATTTTTCATCTAAAAAAAGTTATGGCTTGTAGAGGAAGCCGAAACTCAAATAATGATCATGGCGGTGGAGAAGTCATTGTCATCGCATACGTATGACAATAAAAAAATTCCATTTTTTTTAGTAAAACGCTTCTTATAAAAACATTTCTTTTGAATAAACGTAAAATTCAAAGTGGTTTACACACTGTATAAATGAAATTTTGTGTATAAAACAAAATATGCCTCAATGAATGGAGATTGAGACGAAGTCCCTTAAAAGATCATTTTTAAATAAAATATATCTATTATGTGTATTCACTACATGTACACATAAAGAAAGTATAAATAAAATATAGGACATAATAATATCATGACATAATTTGAAAGTAGGAAATTAACTGAAAGAATGGAAATTAGGTTAAGAAGTTTCCTTACCTCGTGTCCGACTTGACTCGATAGTTCTTTAAACTCATGAATAATAAACTAGAGTAAATTTCTATTTGCTTAAGAACCTTTTTCATGTTCATTATTCCTTTTATATCACTTATTACCATGTTATGAACATTATGTTATTATTTATGTTAATAACGGTCATTTTGTCGATCTTTGGTACTTGAGTCAAAAATAAACTTCTTAAAATTACAAGTTATTCATGTGGTGAAATATCCATTATATCCAAAATTATATTCATGATTTAGATATCATATATATCATATATATCCATTATATACATGCATTTATAATATTATATAACATTTAGAGGTAAGAAATGAAATGCACCGTTCATGGAGACGGTAAGTCGTACGTACGCAAGAACGCTACTTTCATTTCTATTTCATATTTAATGGAATTAAATTATAATTATATACAGGTATACTATAATTAAAGTATAATATAATGTATAATACCACTTACTCCATCCTTTATACATCCCATATATGGAATAAACGATTCTAATCACTTTGAGGGGGTGGTAGTCCACACTTCCTAAAATGAAAATATCGTGTTTTACCCATAATGGAAACCACAAAGGTATTCCATAAATGAAAAATACAGAAGCTTAAGTAAAACATAAAAATATTATATATCATATATAAATATATTGACATCTTAATGGCCACCTTTGAAGGTGTTATATGGGTGTTGAATAATCATCATTTCGTGAGACAGAAATTATCCATGCACAGAAACATTATGTACACTAACCATTAGATGTAGTTGTGTGTAAGTGTTGCTCGAATCCTTCTTATAAAAACATTCTAGTATATTTAGTACACTGGTTTTGTTACAAAAGAAATGAATAAAAATAGTTTAGGGGGTTGGAGAAGAAAAATAAAACAAAATAACATAAGAGAAGACATTACCTTAAAATCTGGTAACTCTTTTTGATTTGAGCCAAAGACTTCCTTGGGAAGAATTATGCCCAAAGTGAGGCTTCTAGGAGTAAGAGATGGATGTTGAGAGAGTATTTGGGCAGAGTTTGGCCGAGACAAATGGTTTGATGGTGTGAATAAGGTGGTAGATGCGGGGAAATTTTATAAGAGGAGAGGAAGGGCACTCTTGGAAAGATTGAAATGTTACATTATTATGAAATGATTTATGAGATTCTAAAGGTACCACAATGAGATATTTCGAGGCTAAAGTGATAAGGGTTCGAAATGTACTCATCCAATAGGTTTTTGACAAGTTTAAGACTTAGATTTTCAATTATCTTTTCATTTTTTTAAATCTTTAATTAATGAGTTAATCGCTGCATCATCATGGTGTCATAAATAATTTAATTTATTTAATGTCTAAAAATTATAAAAAAAATATCATGATGTAGGGAATCTTTTTATATTTCTATTGAATATTTATAGACAAAATATCATGGTGTCATAAATAATTTAATTTATTTAATGTCTAAAAATAATAAAAAAATATCATGATGTAGGGAATCCTTTTAGATTTCTATTGAATATTTATAGCCAAAATGATGACTTCTATATCCCCATTTAAAAATTGTTTTAGTAAAACAACTCATGTTTGTGACATTTTTATTTTAACATTAAATAAAACGTTTTTAATGTCAATTTCCTACCAAAGTGGCTCCATGGGGTCCCCAAGTTGACCCATGGATTGTCTTGGTCGGCCATGACTCATCCAATAGGGGTAGGACAAGTGTAAAGGTATTTTCATATTTTTATAATATCATTTTTACCTTAAATTTCACTAATTACCTTTAATCACGATTAATTAAACTTAAAACTTACTATTCACCAAAAAATTATTTTAATCCCATTGAACCACATTTTAATTCTTAATGACAACCATGTATGTCGGATTTTTGAAAATCAAATCACAGAAGTTGTAATGTTTCATTGAAATGAAAAACCTTTTTTTTAACTACCACTTAGTGGTTTCACTATTCATCAAAAATTGAAGTTTTTCAGAACAATGCCAAAATTTAACCCTAAGATATAATTGATATTCCGAATTCAAAAATGATGTCTATTTTACAAAATCCAATCATATAATTTGAATTATTTAATTTTATAATTAATTCCCACTGTCACAACAAATAGCGTGTTTTTAAGAAACAATATATATCAAAATATTGACAATTGTTTAAGTCCAATTTCAATGTTAAATTAATTCTAATGACCACTATTATAAAATAGTAAAAATATAATTTAATTTTAATTTTAAACCACTAAATTGTATAATTTATCACTATGAATTATTTTGATTAAAAAAGTTGTTTTTAATTATTTTTCACTATTCATAAAAAATTGGAACTTCTCAGAAAAATACCAAAAATTCAACATAAGCTAATTTTGATATTCTGAATCTATAAATGCAGTCCATTTTGAAATATAAAATATATATAATTTCAAAAAGTGGGTATTACTATTCATAATGGCTATTTTGATTGGTCATGGTGTGTTAGAATCTCAAACTTGTGTACAATGCAAGCTATTGTATTATTGAAAGAGAAACGTATCGTGGAAGATCGGGGTGTTACATTCTCCCCTCCTTCAATAAATTGCATCCTCGCAATTTTAAATTTTTCTTTGAAAATAAAATGTTGAAAATAGAAAATACCGTTGTGGAAAACCCACATCGGAAATAGGGTTAATAAGAATATAACATTAAAAGCACGAAAGAGAAGTACAAAGGTCACCCGAGATAGCCCATACTAGGATTCTATGAAAATATGGAAATGGAGGAGAAAAAAACCATCATGGTCTGATGGAGAGTTGTAGAAAACCGGATTAGGAGAAAGATAACCACATGAAAATCACAAACTTGTGATTGGTTAAATGGTCATTGAATCCCATGTTGGAAAAGTCAACCGACAAGATTTTTGTTTTAAGTTACCTTTTAAAAAGTTGAGGAATTTATTTAAGAGATTTACTAAGAACGTAAGGAAATATACTTTCTTGTCATGTAGGCTTTCATTCTTTACTAATTTTTTACCATGAATCCATCTTTCACTCCAAATGGTAACAGAACTCAAAAATATTCTATTTATCCTAATTGTATAAGGTTCCATATATTACCACATACCATTTGGATTATGAAAACAATTTTGTAATAACCAGGGACTTCTTGTAGGCTAGTGGTAGGTAATAAAGATATGTCGCACTATGGTTGTGGGTTCGATTCCTGCAGCTTTGTCTGACGCGACAGGTTATCCCCCAACCTGCAGGTTTTCCTTTTCCTAAAATGATATTATTATAATATTCCAAAAATAATCTTCATAAATTTTTTAACCTTACACAATACTATCCAAGGTTCAACTTAATCCATTCCATCCTATATAGTTATCCAAAATACCTCTGTCCAGACTTTCTCTAATAGGTCTCTAAATTACAAAATCAATTGTAACATCAGATTCCCCAAACAAATTAATGTTTCTCTTATTGTCACATACTAATAATATGATTACCTTCATCATATTAAAACCTTAATGAAAAAAACAAGTACTTCAGTACAATCCTTATATATATCACATTATTATTATTACCAGAATATAATCCTTGAGTCCAAAAGGACCAATACATTAATTATTCCACTTCAACTTTAGTAACAGTATAAGATTGTCCTTGATCCCTTGGCCTTTTCTAAGTTATGTTTCCCTGACTCTTAGGACATTCATTTTCATAATGCCCCATTTCCCTACAATTGTAGCATTCAACATTGATAGCCTCTTTCTTTCCCTTGCAATCAAGAGCCTGGTGACCTTTTTCTACACATTTATAACAAACTCTCATTCCTTTTAGGCATGCACCGGGGTGATTCATCCCACAATTATCACATAATGTAAAATACTTCTTTCCCTTTTCCCTTTATCTGTCTCTTGTTCCACCATTATCTTCTTCTCTTGCTTTACTTTGTTGTAATAAGACTTAGAGAATTCCTTTTCTGTCTTGATAGAACACGAGACAATATCTTTGTACGATGAGAAGGATTGTGATACTAAATCTCGACAGAGAAATGGTTTTAACCCATCAAAGAAACAATCAATATTTCTTCTTGGGTTACGTATATAATCTGCAGCATACCTAGATAACCTTATAAAGCTGTCCTCATACTTTGCGACATTCTCATCCTCCTTTTGTCTCAGACTCAGAAATTGCCTTTCCATATCTGCTCGATGGTCACGAGGAAAGTATTTTTCTATGAAAAGATCTTTGAACTATCTCCATTCCACACTTTATACTTCATCATATTTCTTTGTATTTTGAATCAATGACCACCATTGATCGACATCTCCAGTGAGGTGGTAAACTGCCATGATAACCTTCTCCCTTTCGCTACTCCCCAAGGCATGGAATATTTTATCTAGGAGTTTATCCATTTCTCAGCTACTAATGGATTTATAACCACATTAAATGTTGGCGGTTGTTTCCTCATGAAGCGGTCTAACATTGATCCTCCACGTTGCGGATCAGGGTGCTCTATAAGAGTAAGGTTATTATTCATAACCTGAGTGAGTTGTCCCAGTATGGTATTAAGTTGATCAGCACCATTTGTATCTCCAGCTCCACAATAATTATCTTGAGAAGGAGGGAAATCCCTACACGAAGTGCATGCATTGATACGGTTTCCATTCCTCCCACTAGGCTCCATTTCTAAACAATGTCATAAACTAGATTAGTTTATGAATTAATATACATAATTCCATATTTGTAAAACACTTAACATAAATTGAACTATTTATGGATAAAATCCATAATCATAAAATGAAATGTTTTCTTTTAGGAAGTATATACTCATAAACCCTACATAATGGTTGGTAAAGAAAATGAAAATTATCCTAAGCATATCCCCCAGGAGTGTCGTAACCAAGAGTGCAGCAAGACCCATTGTCGTGCACCAGTTCTCGTTCGAGTCTAGCTCAAAGCGGTGTTTCCGAGTTTTACCCCTAGGTACATCTATTCTAGATCCGCCTCTACCTGATCGTATCCAGACAGGGATATATTGCTCGAAAGACTCACAAAATCACTATAATACCAAAATTCTAGGAAGTTCTTATATACTAATCTTCAAAGTCTATCTTCGGGCTATGTGCTCTAATCAGAGTTTATCTAAATCTGGATTCCAAGGTTAGTACTAAACTTCCTCTGATACCAACTGTAACGCCCCGACCCCAGTGACACAGAGTCGGTGCATTATTGCATAACATTGGCATGATCACAAAAGATTAAGTATCGAAAGGCCAATTAGTTTAGTAGCCTTCAAAACACTAGATACATTCATAAATGTTACTTTACATCATAAAGTGAAAAACTACAATAACAAAGTCTCCATAGTCCACAATCATATCTTCTTCTGACTAACCCTGTAGATCATTCATAAAATACGTATTCACATCCTGGAAAATATTAAAACATTGGAAGGGGTGAGCTCATATGCTCAGTAAGGATAACAATATTGCGGAAGCTTTAATAAATAAACTTTAACATTTAAGGCAATGTATAACTAAAACAAAATACTTTTTAAACATAACATTCATCATAATATGGAAGAAATAAAATTAAATAATGTCATTTACTTACTCACGTGGATATTCTACTAGTCGAATAATCACATGCAATATCAATAACCACTTTCATAATGATGTAATGCATAATGCCAGACTATCATAATGACATAGCCAAGGCCTCATGCCAAGACTACATTGTCAGGGCCTCATGCCAAGACACTAGATTGTCTCATGATACCTACCGATGCATCGAGGAGCTATAGCAGGCTCCACCCATCACTTATTAAGTCCAATTCATTCCTCATATGAACAGGTTTAAACATATCATAAACCATAACATAATCATATCACATAAATAATTCATAAAGGAAACATAACATTTAAACATTTCAATCACCAGATATCAATATAACACATTGATATAATAAAAATGACACTTTCAAAACCATTTTCAATACCAAAATAAAAGAAAATTAAAACATTGTAATTATTTTTCATTTAAAAAAAGTTATGGCTTGTAGAGGAACCTGAAACTCAAATAATGGTCACAACGGTGGAGAATTCGTTGTCGTCGCATACGTACGACAAGAAAAACATTCCTTTTTTTCATTTATTAAAACGCTTTGTATAAAAATATTCCTTTTGAATAAACGTAAAAGTCAAAGGGTTTTATACACCGTATAAAAGAAATTTTGTGTATAAAACAAAATATGCCTCAATGAATGGAGATTGAGATAAAGTCCCTTAAAAGATCATTTTTAAATAAAATATATCTATTATGTGTATTCACTATATTTAAATATAAAGAAAGTATAAATACAAGATAGGACATAATAATATCATGACATAATTTTAATGTAGGCGATTAACCCAAAGAATGGAAATTGGGTTAAGAAGTTCCCTTACCTCGTGTCCGACTTGACTTGATCGTTCTTTTAACTCCCGAATAATAAACTAGAGTAAATTTCTATTTGCATAAGAACCTTTTTCATGTTCATTAATCCTTTTATATCACTTATTACCATGTTATGAACATTATGTAATTATTTAAGTTAATAACGGTCATTTTGTCGATCTTTGGTACTTGAGTCAAAAATAAATTTCTTATAATTACATGTTATTCATGTGGTGAAATATCAATTATATCCAGATTTATATTCATGATTTAGATATCATATATATAATATATATCCATTATATACATGAATTTATAATATTACATAACATTTAGAGGTAAGAAATGAAATGCACCGTTCATGGAGACAGTAAGCCGTACGCACGCATGAACGCTACTTTCATTTCTATTTCATATTTAATGGAATGAAATTATAAATATATAAAGTTATAATATAATTACAGTATAATATAATTTATAATACCATTTACTCCATCTTTTATACATCCCACATATGGCATTAACGATTCAAATCACTTTGAGGGGGCGGTAGTCCACACTTCCGAAAATGAAAATATCGTGTTTTAACCATAATGGAATCTATAAAGGTATGCCATAAATGAAATATAAAGAAGCTTAAGTAAAAAATAAAAGTATTATATATCATATATAAATATATTTACATCTTAATGTCTACCTTTGAAGGTGTTATATGAGTGTTCAACAATCATCGTTTCGTGAGGCAGAAATTCCCCATCCACACAAACAGTATGTTTTTTAACCATTAGATATTGGTGTGTGTAATTGTTGATAGAATCCTTCTTATAACAAAATCCTAGTATATGTATTATACTGTTGTTGTTACAAAAGAAGTTAATAAAAATAGTTTAGGGGATTGGAGAAGAAAAATAAAACAAAATAACATAAGAGAATACATTACCTTAAAAACGGGTAACTCTTTTTGATTTGATCCAAAGGATTCCTTGGAAAGAATTATGCCCAAAGTGAGGCTTCTCGGAGTAATATAGGGAAGTTGAGAGAGTATTTGGGCAGATTTTGGCCGAGCCAAATGGTTTGATGGTGTGAATAAGGTGGTAGAAGTGGGGGCCTTTTATAAGAGGAGAGGAAGGTCACTCCTGGAATGATTGAAAAGTTACAGTATTATGAAATGATTTTCGGATTCTAAATGTCCCAAAATGATATATTTCGAGGCTAAGGTGATAAGGGTTCAAAATATACTCATCCAATAGGTTTTTGACAAATTTATGCCTTATATTTTACATTATATTTTAATTTTATTTAAATCGTTAATTAATGAGTAAATCGCTGCATCATCATGGTGTCATAAATTATTTAATTCATTTAATGTCAATAAATTATAAAAAAACTATCATGATGTAGGAAATATTTTTAGATTTCTATTGAATATTTATAGTCAAAAATATTACTTGTATAACCCTATATAATTTTTTTTAGTAAAACAACTCATGTTTGTGACATTTTTATTTTAACATTAAATAAATAGTTTTTAATGTCATTTTCCTACCAAAGTAGCTCCATGGGGTCCCCAAGTTGACCTATGGATTTTCTTGGTCAGCCATGACTCATCCAATAGGGGTAGAACAATTGTAAAGGTATTTTCATATTTTCATAATATCATTTTTACCTTGAATTTCACTAATTACCTGTTATCGCGATTAATTAAACTTAAAAGTTACTATTCACCACAAAATTATTTTAATCCCGTTGACCCACATTTTACTTTATAATGACAACCATGTATGTAGGATTTTTGAAAATAAAATCATAGAAGTGGTAATGTTTTATTTAAATGAAAAATCAGTTTTTTAACTACCACTTAGTGGTTTCACTATTCATCAAAAATTGAAGTTTTTCAGAACAATGCCAAAATTTCACCCTAAGCTATAATTGATATTCTGAATTAAAAAATGATGTATATTTTACAAAATTCCAAACATATATTTTCATTAATTAATTTTATAATTAATTCCCGCTATCACAACAAATAGCGTGTTTTTAAGAAACAATATATATCAAAAGATTGACAATTGTTTATGTCCAATTTCAAAGTTAAAAAAATTCTAATGAGCACCATTGGATAAAATGGAAAAAATATATTCTAATTTTACTATAAAACCACTAAATACTATAATTTATCACTATAGATTATTTTGATAAAAAAAGTTGTTTTAAGTATTTTTCTCTATTCATAAAAAATTGGAAGTTCTCAGAAAAATACCAAAAATTCAACATAGGATAATTTTGATATTAAAAATCCAAAAATGAAGTCCATATTGAAATATAAAATATATATAATTTCAAAAAGTGGGTATTACTATTCATAATGGCTATTTTAATTGGTCACGGTGTGTTAGAATCTAAAACTTGTGTAAAATGCAAGCTATTGCATTATTGAAAGAGAAATGCATCATGGAAGATCGGGGTTTTACAAAATCAATCCATTAAATTTCTTCTATTTCTACCTCATATTTTGTGTTTTTAATTAATGACCACCACTGATCTGTATGTCTCCATAGATGATAAACGACAATGACAACCTTCTCTATTTCTTTATATCCCAAAGCGATAAATATATTCTCTAATAAATTAATCCAATGCTCTGATATGAATGGGTTTGTATTCCCATTTAATAATGGATTATATATTTTCATAAATAGATCTAACATAGATTCCCCATGTTTTGGATCTAAATGCTCCATTATGCTAAGGTTGTTATCTATAAATAGAGTATGTTGTCCCAGTATAGTTAAATATTTATCAGCACTAGTCATAGATCTAGCGCCAACAAAATTATCTTGAATAGAAGGTAAATCCCTACATGGGGTATGTGCGATCATGTGGGTTCCATTCCTTCCACTAGGCACCATTTCTAAATAATGACATAAAGTTTATTAGGTTACGAATCATAATGTACATTATCAACATCAAATATATTTCATAAATTGAAATCCTATGTGTGGATAATACCATAATTTCAAACATGGTATCTTTAAGTAAAAATTCACATTTAAATCCTTTATAATGTCTTGTATAGAAAATATGAATTTTCCTAAATATATCTCACAGGAGTGTGAGAACAGGTGTGTAGTGAGGCCTGTTGTTTTGTATAAGGATACACAAGGTCAAGCCTAAACTCTTTGTGATAGTTTTGACTCTTATGTACATTTGTCCTGGAACCACATCCACTTGTAGTATCCAAATAGAGATATATTTGGTATAAAGATCCACATAATATAATAATTACCCAAATTCTAGGATGTTATTTTAGGTTTATCCTTAAAGGCTATCAGAGGGTTTTCTTCAATTATCTTAATTATCTAAATATAGTTTTCATGTTTTATACTGGACTTCCTTTGATACCAACTGTAAAGACCCTACCCTAGTTTCTTGGAGTCAGTGCCCCATTTTATTACATTGTTATATAAAAAAGGAATATACATCTTGAAGGATTGAGTCATTTATTATCTTTTTAAACGAGATGCATACATATGATCTACATTACAAATTGAAATGAAATAAAAAATATATGTTTTCTTTATAACACCCACAACTCTATGCTTATCCATGATGGTCATTTGTAATAAATTTATTAATTTCATGAGAAAATAAAATATAATAATGGGTTGAGCTTAAATTCATAGTATGAGAAGAATAAGAGAAAGAATATATCATAAACATAAACATTAGGCTTGAGGAATAAATAAAAACACATTCCTCTAAAAATGAACTTGAACACATTATGGATGGAATAAGAGTTGAATAAATAAGTCCCAAACGAATTATAATCTTCATTATAAATGTAGAATATTATCATTAACATTAATTAACTAATTTCATAATGATGGAATACATACTACTGTAAATCATAACCATAGAGTCAAGGCCTCATGCCAAGACCAAGGTAATCATTTTTTCAAGGACTTTTGCCAAGACTCTAGTTTGTCTAAGGAGACATACTGATGCATCAAGGGCCTATAGTGGGCCCCAACCATCACATAACAAGTCCAATTAATTCCTTATATGAATGGGGATAAAAATAAACAAAATATACATTCATATTGAATGTAACATATGAAATGGAAGTAGCGTTCCCCAAACATAAGCATAAACACTAACCATTTAGAGTAAATTAGTGACCAATTTTATGATACCACATCCATAGTAAAAATAATTATAAATAAAGTATATTATATCATAAAATATTAATCCTACTAATAAAAAATCATAACCAAGAGTGTTGAAACTGAAGAAGATACTCTTATAAAATCAACGAGTAATTCCTGAGATAAAAACTCTATTACTTTATAAAGAACAGTTCTTTTTGAAAAGTCATTGTATAAGAACATATGTGAATTAAAATTTTATTTTAATTAAAAAATGATGATTTAGAAATATAATTGATGCTAAAAACATATTATATACTTCCCTTGAAAATGGGTAAGAATTTGAGAAATTCCATTGAATCTAGTTTGTATTTTGGGACGATTTTTTGAAGCATCACTTAAAAATATATAACTCCAAAAAATTGAATGTAGGATTATAGTTGGTCAATTTATATATAATATTTTTCATAGAATATATGATAATTAAATAAGAATAAATAATTATTTAATTGGGGTAAATATAGACAAAGAGTAACTTGAACTAAGTGAATGTTCAGGTAAATTAACCTTACCTTAAGTCTGAAGGTGTTCCTCACTTGATCTTAGTTGCCTAAATAATGAAATTTTGGTTCATAAATTAATAATTCCAATACAAATTTTTTATTTATTTTATTTATTATAAACATATTAGGTTCATTTATGGCCTTTTAATGTGTTAAGAGATTCAATTCATTGTTTGGGAGTGTTTTCATCCTTGGTGTTTATGATTAGTTTACTTATATTCATTTATATATAAACATATAGAATATGAATGGTTTTACAATATATATGTTGTATGATATTAGTGAAAATTTTAATATTTCAATGTTAGAAAATTCATTTGGTTATTGGTTGTGAAGATTAATCATTATAGAACACTTTAATGAAAATTGTTTGCGTTAATTGGCTGTTTTTTATCACAACAAACTCATTTTTTTATAAATTAATATAATATCTAAAAAGGATCATAGAACATTAAATAAGTAAAAATACATAAGTTATATTCCGGGTAAACCATAAAAATTGTTTTATGACCATAATTGAATATGGTAATAGAAATTGAAAACTTGTCATCCATGAATGTGATAAATTAACACATCTCGGATGGTGTTTTAATTTCTAGTATAACAGAAGTGGAGCAGAGAGATGATGAAAATTATTCCTTCATCATAAAAAAACCCAGTACATATAAGGTACTGGATTCATCAAAGAATTTGGATGAATGAAGATGAATAAAGAAAAATAAAAGAATGAATCATGAAAAAAAAAGAATTGAAAAGAGGAATTTACCTCTTAATGTAATCTTCCTTGTGATCCTCTTTAGAGGAGTGGTTTTATAATATTTATGATACCAAGGGATTCTGGACGTGGGGGATGATCTTGGGAGGATATTTGAGATTAATCCATACAAGTCAGAAGGCCCTAGAAGACTGAATAAAAGATTGAGTGGGGGTGGTGAGGGGGGGAGGGTTTTAGTGGGGGAGAGGAGGGTTTTCCCATTATTTCACTTATTATTTTATTATTTATCCAAAGAAAACAAATATAGTTGATTCTTGTGACCAATATTAGTAATATGTGCATGTGTGTTTGATCCAAGTATTCTTACATCATCTTTACATTACCTATGACTTTTTAAATAATGTAATTAGTATTTAGGGTAAATTATCATATTTTCTTATTCACCTATAATTGGGGTATTTTTTATGAATACAAAAAAATCACCAGTACCAATTATTAACGTATAGAATCCAAAAATAAACTCATTTTTTTGAAAATATTTTTCAATATACTATTAAATAAATTTTTAATTAAAATCATAGATTAATAAAAAAATAAAAATTTTAAAACTATAATTCGTTTTATATCACCTTGAAAAATTATTCAAGATTTCATTATCTTATAACCAAAAGTCTATAAAATAATAATATGAATTACTATTAATATGGGTAATGTTACTATTCATATTATTTTTCATAAGAGTATGTTAGTATTCAAAAAAAATTAGGGATGTCTTTTCAGACTCTAAATAATATACATAACGCAACCGTGTATGAAGGTTTTCCGAAATTAAAATCAAAGAGATGGAAAATATATGTTTACTAGCTAGGTTTTAAAAAAGTTGTGTTTTGTAGAGAATTAGTGATTCATTTTTTCAATCTAAAATAAATTTTCAAAATCATGGGTATTTACATTTTTCATTATCACTTTAACTTCATAATGAGTTTTGTGAATGATCTGGATGGTTTATAATTTCACTGATAAATATGAATATTACAAATCCTGTAAATGATAATTGAGAACTTATGAGAATTATTTCACATTTAGAGTATTTTTGGATTATATATACATATATGGTTTTATATCTCTTATTTTCTACACTGAGATATCCTTGGTAGACTTAGAGTTTTTTAAATAAAAGATATTTTCTAATATAATCATGTTAGATCATTTTTGTATTATAAGAGACCGTTTAATTTTCATATAAGAGATTTGATCAGTCATTTAAAAAGAAATATGATTGTAGAAGACATAATTACCCCTTTTAATTTATTTTCAATAATGGGTACAAAAATATAGAATTTATAATGTGATGAAGTATTGATAAAAATAAAATTGGTGATATTGAAGAGAAAAAGTTCACAATTAAAGAAAGAATGTTGTATTTTTTAAAGTATATCAGAAATTAAATTTATGTGCAAGAACAATATAAGATGTTAAGGATGGTTGGATATTCATGTAGAATTCTTTTCAAATCACATTATGTCATTGGATTTCATGCTTTAAGATTTCTCAATATTAAGTGTGATGATTGTTCTACTGATCAATAAAGGAATTCAAGACAATTGTTGATGGTGAAAAAAAATTCTCTACACAATGTACAAGACCATGAAAATGATTACATTAATAATATGAAGAGGAATAACTAAATAAAATTTCAAGGATATATATAAATAATGAAGAATAATACATAGTAATAATTTTTCAAATTATCTTAATTCTAAAGAACATTTGATAATAGTGACACATTGTATGAAACATGGATGATTATTTATTGTTAGGAAAATCTTCATTTTCTCATGTATTTTTTTCATAGGTCATGTAATATCCCTATATTTTACATGAGGTATTAAATATGA
Source organism: Viscum album (assembly GCA_963277665.1). Classification (NCBI taxonomy): domain Eukaryota; kingdom Viridiplantae; phylum Streptophyta; class Magnoliopsida; order Santalales; family Viscaceae; genus Viscum; species Viscum album. Next base: position 1,806,140,904 of record OY728146.1, read on the forward strand.
GTTATCATGTCAAATGATCCTGTGAAATTTTAGGTTCTATGTGGGATCTTCTAAATGTCATTTAAATTATAGAAACAAGATAATTAGTTATTTATAAAAATTATAAAAATAGTTTATGAAGGTGGGTTTGTGAATGAGGATTCCTTGAAAATGAGGGTCTTGGTTTGTAGTTAAAAATTAAAATGTTCACTAAACAATAATAATGTGAATCCATAGTATTCCATTTGAAATGGATTCTACGATATATTCATGTGATTTTAATGCAAACAATTCATCATACTTTTTGAGATATATTCAGTGGAAATGAAAAGAAGGTTGATAGAAAATAATTGAGATTCACAAGTATAGTATCTTAAACATAAAAAAAATAATTCCAAAATTTTATTTTTCACTTATATGCTATGTTATATTCATGTGATGTTAATATATACAATTTGGCATACTATTTAATAGATATTGAGTGGAAAAGAGAAATATATTGATAGAATACATTTGAGATTCCCGTTCATAATATTATAAATATTAGTGATGTAAAGACAGAATATTCTATTTGACATAGATGATATGAAATATTCATGAGTTGTGGATTAAGAAAATTTAACTTACTATGTGTTGAATATATATTTTAAAATCATACTATACTTGAATTTCTATGTTAATGGAACAATATATGGGAAGTTATTTACAAAAATGAAATGCTAATAGACATGATATACCATCATTCATTACTATGAGACTTTCTATGCTGAAATTCTATGCCATGTTATTTTCTATGTTACGTTCCTTGGTGTTCGTAGTGATTTACTAAAATTATATTTTATGAAACATGACATGATATGCATCAGGATATATAAATTGATGTATAAGTGAATCCACTATACGGATGAGCTCTATTCCATTAGGAGTTTGTGGGAAAGGGTTTGTGAGATATGATATTTATAATCTATTTTTTATAATTATATTTCGTCCTTCTTCATGTAGTGACCTTATTTATTTTGGAGAGAGGAGGTGTGTTAAATTTTAAATCATAGTCTATATGATGATAATGCATTAAAATACTTGTTAACTTATACTTTATTTTATGTGAAGTGATATGCGAAGAGATGATCTTTTCTTTGAGAACATATTTTCTACATTGAAATTTTCTATATATTGTCATATATAGGTAATGTGCTATTTAAACATAAAAAATAATTAAAATAATATTCAAAAATTTGTTTACTAACCTTCAAGATAGTGGAAAAAAATTATGTAACTTATCATATATTCTACGCTGTGATCATTTCATGATCATAGGAAAAATTAAGCATACTGGTAGAATAATGTATATTGAATAAATAAGTGATGTTATATATGATGAAAGGATATGTTTTATAAGAATCAATAACGTGAGAAAACAATATGAAAGATATCATATATGTAATGATATGACCATTTCATGAACAGAAGATCAATTTAGATTATTATATGTAGAATATGGAGTTAAAAGAAAAGTGATGTGCGATATAATGAGAGAATGATGACATAAATAATCATGGAAGTGGATCAATAGTACATAACCTTCCATATCTTTTATGGTATGATCATTTCATGAACATAAGAACAATTTATCATAATATTTGAATAATATATACTTAATCTAAAACTGTTGTTCAATATGATACTAAAATTAGTATGTTACTCATCAATGATATGGACCAATAGTATGGGAAATATCATATATGCTATTGTATGATTATTTTAGGATAATTTTCAAAATTTATCAAACCGTTTGAATAATGTACTGTTAATATAAATGTGAAGTTGTATACAATGCATGGTTTATTTTTTCTAGCATCCTGAATGTCGAGAAACAATACATGGATTATCATATATGGTAGGATACGATAATTTCATGATTATATGAATAGTATAGAATACAATTTGAAGATTGTACTATGAGTAGAAAAGTTGTGTTCTATACCATGAAAACATCAATTTTCTAGGCATCATGAAAGTCTACCAATAGTATACGAAATTGCATATATACTATGTTATTCTCATTTCTTAATCATATGAAAAATTTAACATACTATTTGATAATTATAAAAATAATAACAACATGGAGATATATACGATGTGAGAATCATTTTTATAAGGCTCATGGATCTGGTCCAATAAAACATGACTTATCATATAAGCTGTGTTATGATAATTTCTTTAGTATATAACCAGTTAGGATTTATGATTCAATAATATATATTGAATAGAAAATAGTTGTGAAATATATACCGAGCATTATTTCGATAATAATAAAAGAAGTCGACAAATAGTACATGACATATCTATATTCTCTACTATGATCATCTGATGTGCCTGTGATGAATTTAATGTACAGTTTGGAATTTACAAAGTGTATAAGCAAAGAAATGCAAACAAAATTATTAATAAATCAATGAAATAATAATAATTATGTTATGTACATTAGTTTATATTTGAAAGAAATAATATTCTAATATTTTTTTAGTCATACATGAAATAACATTGACAAAATTGTGTATATCACGTGGAAAAAATTAATTGAGGCAAAAAATTAATCTGAAGAAGGAATAATATTATCCCAAGTAATACTCTAAGGAAGATATGATCATTTAATAGAAATCAGAATTTGAAGAGAAAAAATCGTGAATATACTCTTAGGAGAAGACAATTATTAATGATTATTTAGTAATCTGATATAAATAGATTATTTAAGATCCAGGGGAAAGAGTTTCAATACTAATTGAAATACATATTCAAGTTTTTGAATGTATTTCCATTCTACATATCTAAAATAAATCTTTTATTCAATTTTAGGAATATATATTTAATGTGTTGCAGTAGAAACCAGAAGGAAAAAAAGTGATTTTTATTTTTGGATCAAAAAAATTACAAAGAAGGATATTTTGAATGCAGTGTCTAACCCATTACAGAAGAGGCTCGAGGATGATGTATCTAACAAGTATATAATAACGATAAGAGAATACAGTTACGATATCTAACCATCCAAGGAAGAAGAGTTGGTTACTATGGTTTTGATTTGAGATCAACCAGAGGACATACTAATGGGTTGTATAACCAATTGCTTCATTATTCATTATAATAAACATCATATATGTTAGAGAATCCATATTAGGGATATTAACCAACACGGAATGAAGTTGTTCATTGTACATATCCTTGTAATATCATGTTCTATGATCATTAATATTATTTCTTTATATGTAGTTAGACCGTGAGATATCACTAATTGTTTCAAGAACTATAACAAGTAGAAGAGGATAAATTAAATAGAAATGATATGTATAATGTAAACCACAAATTCACCCCATATAAGTGGTCAATTTGGCATGAAATACTACATTAACTATGATATTTTAAAAATGATATTGTCTCAGGATGCATTTCATTCTAAATCATTGGTTAAATGGAATGTTTTTTAAGTTATTAATATTTATTTATTGATTATTCCTCATTCAATTATGATATTAATTTTAATGATTATATTTATTTTGTTCCCAGTTATTTACCTTACTGTTTATTAATCTATTCATGTATTTTAATGAAATGTGTGTTCAAATATTTATATGTTCATATTTTTTATTCTGTATTGACTGTAATTTATTTATTCCTGATAGATTCTATTATAATTAATGAATAATGATAATTTTATCTAACCCTTATTTTTTTCTATTCCCTAGGATACGATGTAGTGTACAAAGAATGATATTAAAGGATATTCATAGGGGGAAAATGATATTCTCTAAAAAAATTATACTGCATTTTGTGTAGTCAAATGCATTATGAGAGTATTGTATATACCTATGGTACAATGTTATCAAAACTACTTTTTCCCTAATGATTCCATTTGGTATACCTTATGCCGATGTAATGAAGTAGGAAAAATCTTCGGGCTACTGGGGACATGGTTTCGACAAATAAGTTATTCATCACATGTTTTTTTACATATTGCACATTTTAACTTTTAAAGAAAACATATATTCTTATTCTAAAAAAAATTATAACAAATGCCAAAATTAATAATATTATAATTTAAAATTTATTAAATCAAAAATGTTTTATGATCATCAATTTAAATATTACCGTCATTTAAAATTTTTATACGTCTCAAAAATAATTAATTTTTTGGTTTATATTGAATATGAAAAGAATGCTAAAAACAATTACTTTTATGATAATATATTTACAGAAAAAATGGATTAAATGTTTTTTTAAAATATATATTTATAAATTAATATAATTTATATAACTTTTTTTCCAATTTATGAAATCTATTCTTAACATTTTGAAAACATAGTGAAAAACTATATTTATTAACATATATGGAAAATAAGTTTGCATCACTTGGAGAAGTGAAATATAATAGAATTGATATAATTTTTACATCATTGTTTTAATCTTATATATAAATTTGAAATTAATTTTTTGTAATAAAATAAATTTACAAATATAAATATTTCATACAATAGTGAAAAATTTATTTTTCAAAAATTCTACTTTTCTAAATATTGTATAGTTTCTATTTAATTATATCTATTTAAATTAATACTATAATATTATTGGAATAAATATATAAAAATACCATGACACTAATTTAATTGATATGTAATATTAAATAATATTAAGACCAATTAACTATTAAAAAATATTAATATACAAAAATAATTTATTATTTATTGTTTTTTTAAATTAATTTAATAATGATTTTGAAATTGAGGTAGATTAACTGGATTCTATAATAATAATTATAATATATAAATTTTGTATGAATTTTCATATTTTATTTGTAGTGATATAATAACAACCATTGAAATTTTTTATTCATGATTAATATTTGTTAAAATGAGTAATTTAATGTGCCTTGTATTTTGATAAATGAATTTGACCCATAGACCCTTTTGAATACCTTTTATAAGTAGTAAAGTAAAATTTACATATAATTACAACCTTTTCCTAACTAAATTATCGAACTCTCATGTAATTCCATTTATACCCCATATAAAACATTCATTTACAAATATTGGTGACATATTTCATCTATAAATGGAACTCACATCCACTATTTTCAAGTCCCACCCCTTGTTCTAAATTACCAAAAAACTCAACTCAATTTTTTGTTATAAAGTCCCTCTATGTGTTTATATGCGTCTATCTTAATTAATGTGTCATATGTACTTCATTTCTAAAAAGGATACTTCAAGAGAATATAAATATTCTTCGTGATCTTAGAATGCATTTGACTATGTTGGGAAACATGGTAAAGATTTATTTGAATTATTTTTAAATACATAATTCATGTATGATATTATTCATGATAATTTCATTTATATGGTATTCTTACTCCCTATGGAATATATTCTTCCATATTCTTGATATTGATCGGTTTTGAATATCTATATCTTATTATTTTATTAAATGAGTATTGATTTGAAAGATATCAATGTTATAATTGTGTTTATTAACATTACTCCATTAATTTATTTATAATAATTATTTTTGAGATTATTTCATATAATATTGGTGGATTCCACCATATGATTTTATTCTATAGTTCTCTCACTTACTCTATGAGATAATAAAATTCCAATTGAATTATTTTACCTTGGTAAATTTATTCCTTGAAATGTTTATCATTGTGATGATTAACTGTAATACTCTTTAAGGATTATTTCCCATACATTTATATATTTTACCTCACCTAAAATAACATAATTTATAATTTGAAACCTATTTATGTTTTGTTTCATGAAACCTCTATATATCCCATATACTCTTTAAAAACGATGTATTGTTTCACTCTCTACAATGGTGGTTTTCAATAAATATATTTCAAAATAAAAATATTTCAATACTTTTAAAAAAATTATCTGCAACCCCATATTTCTCATGATATATTTTTTTATTTCTAATTATCTATTATTAAAGTTTATTTTTCAAAATAAAATTCATTTTTAATGTTTATGCTACACCTTTTTAAAATATTTTTTCTATTTTGGTCCCCATAATATAATATTTTATTTCATAAGAAAATGTTTTGAGAATGATTTCACTTAATCTATTTTAAAATTTTACAACTTTTCAAAGCATAATTATGGGAATTTAATTCTATATACAATTTTTGAAAAATTATTCTTCTAAATATTAGAAAATGTGATCCTAAAAAATTTATTTTTAACATGAACCATAACTAATCATTTATTCCATTATGAAAAATGTTTATTAAAAAATTTATTTTATGAATTCATAGAAATTTTTTTGTATCCAAAGACCCTAATTTCATGGAATTTATTTTTCATGAAATAACACCGAAATTATGTTTCCAAATATTACATCTGATTATACACTTACCTTTTCCTTCCAAAGAATTAAATATTTAAATACATAATGTTTAAATAAATTAAATTACTTTAAAAATATTATCCATTTTCATCAATTGATATAATATTGTTAAATTAAATTTAATAGGTATATTTATTGATTTAAATGTAGAATTTATTAAATAACACATAATATAAATTATATTATCTTGAGTTATGATTATATATAAATCAATTCTATATATTTATTGTTGAAATATTGAAAACCCATATATTATTATTTTGAAAATGATACTTAATGATAACATATGAATATTTATTTTGACTATTTAACCATAAATCTTATTTTTTAGATATTTTAAATTCATTTAGTGATCGATAATCTCTTGAATATTATATATATTTGAATGCCAATATATTATTTATATATTAATAAGAAAAGTGGATTATGAATTGTGTAATTATTAATATTATTCATATAGTTAATGGATGAGACATAAATAAATTATGGGTGGGTCTCAATGTTATATATCCTATAAATGCATTCTTTGGTCCCATGAAATTTTTTTAGTGTTTGGTTTATGTCACCCAATACCAGAATGATGTATTTTTGTGCTTTTTTTTTTGATGAAAATGATGTATTGTGTCTGGCCTTGATGAAAAAAATGATGTCTTGGTTGCGATCGTGATGGTATGAATGCTTTCTTATTGGATTATGTGACTCTAATGATCAATATTCCATATATTAATCTTTCCATCACTATGAAAATTGTATGTTTGGTCCATACAAATATTTATATTGTTAAACATGGAATAAAATAAATTTCATTTGATCTGTTATATGACATTATTTTATTATAATTTACTTATTTTCAGATTATTCACACCATGTTTATTCTATGATTTCATGTCGAGTATTATTTAATGTAATAATCATTGGATATCACCATTACTATGTTTTTATTTTCTCATGTTATAAATACAAGTATTAGTTGTGATATTTCTATAAAAATATCATGGTGAAGAATTTGTGCGCGATGTCAAATTAATAATATTGATTACGTATTTTGTTTTTTAATGGAAAAATGTATATTTTTTGAAAAAGAAATGATATTTTTTAGTAAATGCTTTTTTCCAGTTATCTAAGGAGATAAATGAAAATGGAATCCAGATTGTATATAATTAAATAGTTTAATAAGTTATATAATTGGGAAAGTTATTCCAGTGGGGAATCATATGAACCACTTCTTCTGATTACTCCAATATATTATCAAGCTGGACATGATTTTTCAGATATAGATAAACAATATATGATCAATCTTCAACACATGAGAAGACTAAATCAATATTTTACACTTCAATGTCATTATAATATTTGTTTTTTTAGATTTTTTAATGTTATATCTTTTAAATTATGCTTCTTATATATGAAATATATTAAATTCTCTTCTTTATACATATTCATTTGATAATGTTCCAGTACCATTAAATTATCCCTACTGTCGAACATTCCAAATTCCTTTTTATAATAGTGATAACATCTCCTATTAATAAGACAACTACATAAAATTCTAGAACAACTAGTTTCTTAGACATTCTAGTATTTACTTATATGACATTAATAACAAAAAGACTTCCTAAGAATATTATGTGATTAATGTTAGGAAAATTTTTGTAGTACAATTTTAATGGATTAATTTTTGAATTATATGAATTTATAAAAAAATTAATATAAACTTTTTTCATAGTCACATTTCTTATAAAAATAAACATGAGGTTTTATAGTTCCCAATCACTATTTGATTAGTATATAAAATATATTTTCCATTTAGAATAATTAATTCATTTTTGGGGTATATATTTCACAAAAATCATGTTGAGTACATATATTTTCCAAATATAATTCAAAGTACTCACTTATGTACTCAGTTTCATTATCCATTCACATTATCACAAAATAGAAACCATGATCATTTTCTCTAAATCACATAATATTTTGAAAGTCATAATGGTCTCATTTATATGATTCATTAAACCAATGCAAGTAAATTGAGTGAATTAATCAATAGAAGAGAAAAATTTCATATCACTCTTTAGTGATTTATTTCATATAGTACTAAAAATATATAAATAAATAAGTTCAATCATAAGAGGATTTTAAATCTCTACCTTATTATAAGTTTAGTTCACAATCATCCACTTTTGGAAAGGGTAAAAAATCTAGTCTATCTCTCTCTCTCTTTGTGAGTCATAAAAATTGGAACATAAAATTTATTTTCTCAAGGAATAATTTTTTTTTATGGTTATTTTGTCTATGATGGAAAAATATTTAATTCCACAAATAATTACCTTTCATCAAATTGAGAAATCTATAATTCTTAGTATATAAATATTAAAACAAGAAAATTTCATTTCATTTTACTCTTGTTATAACATGGTGGTCCATTATCCTTTTGACCATGAATAATTCAATTCATAATGTTAATTTATTTAATTCAACATAATGTTCACAAAAAATAAGAAAATCATATTTAAACATACTGAAAATTATATTATTGGATTTCATCAATTTTACTCTGCTATCTACTGAACTAGATATTTTTTTATAATAGTTCTCATTTATAAATAACCTTAATTGTTATTTTTATTATTCAAAATTTATGATAAGATTCATATAACAAATCAAATGTGATGAAAATATAAAATAAATAATCTATGTATGCTTCATTTATGAAGCATTCCAGGAAATATCCACAGTAATGTATTTCTCACTAATTTATTATTTTTCTTATAATCCATTTAACAATTCTTGACCAAAATAAACTGATATGGGAATATATAAAGAAATATCTTTTCTTGACGACATGATTGGCCCTACCTTTGATATTGTATTTCAATCAATGAAATAGATTTCCTATTTAATTTAAAAAACATATTTTCCATTGAACTTATCATAAATTTCAAGATTTACTTCCCATTAATTCATACCTTTTAAATATTTTAAATTCAATGAAATAATCTTCATTAAACTAGAATCGTCTTGAATAACATTAAAAAATCATAAGAATAGAGATTTATAAAAAATGTCGATCTTCTTCCATAACCAACTAGCTATCTCGTATGAGACACTTATTATCTACAATTATTTAAAACATTGTTTTGAATTTCAATTTTAAAAAATAAACTTTTTATAATCAAAACAAATTATTATAAAAACTGAACATATTTTTAATATTTTATAGGAAACTATTTTTCAAACAATTATCAATTAATTTTTTTTTTGAATTTCCAAATTGTTTTGATATTTTAATTTTCCTAAAATATTTATTTTTTTACCTTAAAATTAAATTATTAATTTATAAAAAATATAAATGGAATTATAACTTTATTTCCTGGTGGACATAGATAATTCTCCAAGCAATCACACATTTTATTGGCTTTATCACCATTTATAGTACTCTTTGAACATTCTCTCATTTCACGAATGGACTTATCCCAGTTGACCTCAAACATTACCTTATATTTTTCAACATTAAATAGATTATATTAAAGAAAATTAATTTTATCCTTAACTTCTATAGAATTATTCATCTTCCCCCATTTAATGAAAAGCACTTTCAATTATTCAATATTTCTCAATAAAATTATTATTTTTAATATGTGAAAAATCTAGGTTGTTAGAAGTTTTCGAACATTAATTTAAATTATTATTATATTCCAATACTATAAATTTCATTAAAGGGAACTCCATGAAATCATACATAAATATAAAATATATATATGTATCACATTTATTTTAATTTCCATCATCATTATTATTGGTGAAAGCATTATCGTTTAATACAGTGATCAATAATTATTCATCTACATCACTTGAAGTACGATCTGCAATTTCATATTCCCCACTTTCTTCATCAACCAACATCAATAAGAAATTTGTTTTTAAATTTTTATTAAATTCATACCTTTTCCATTTGAAGTAAAATTATTACTGTTTTATTTTTTAGTTTCCATCAATGAATAAATCTTTCCCGAATCAACATTATTATTAGTTTATTTTTCATTTATTTTGGGTTAATTTATTGTAAAATTTTTAATTACTCCACATTTTAATAATTTTGATGAAATCTTTATATATTTGTTTACTTTAATTTTTCAAGAACTTATGGATATGAATGAAAGTAATATTAAAAACATTATATCAACATAAATACCTTACATAGAATTTAATTTTTCTAATTTTACATCATTACAAAAATTCTTTATCTATATGGAATTGATTCATATTTTCCTTTTATCCTCACCCTTGGTCATATGTGTAATTCATATACACACTTGATTAGAAATAAATATAAAATAAATATAATCCAATTTAATTGTCTTAGAATAATGATTATTATGTTTAAATACCTTTATATATATTTGTTTCAAAAAAAAATTAATACCTTTTTAACTTCCATATAATCATTATGAATCTCACTATAACCATAATTAGTGATCGCTACTTCATTTAATATTTAACAAATCCACAAAAAAATCATCTTCATGCACATAAATCTCTTCAAAATTTTAATGAATATCTATACATTACATTAAATCATTTATAAATTCATTTCACAGACATTCTAAAACATGTAACATGTTAATTTTATTGTATTTATTCAACATTAATTTATTTAATTTAATTTCTACCAATGTTTATAAAATATCATTTTCAATCTTAATAGTTAATCTGCATAATCTCTTAATGAATTTTTGTTATTATATCACTGTAATGCCCAAAGTTTTTTAAAAAATATAAATGCATGAAAATTTGTTTAAATTATATATTTATAATAAGACTTTAGGAATAATTTTTCAACTTCTATTTTTTGAAATTCGAAAAACGAGCATCTTAAATTGTGTTCAGTGAGTTATTTGGAGTCTAATTGAACCCACTTAATTTTTGGTCAATAGTGACATACCTATATAAATAGTAATACAAATAATAATATGACCCTAATGAATAGTAAATTGAATTATTATTGTATTTTATTTAGGATTTATGATAATGACATGTTGGTTAATTTTTCAATGTGATATAAAAGAAGTTATAGTTTTAAAATTGATATATTTGAAAAAATAATGATTTTTTAAAAAATTAAATAAATTATAATTGAAAAATTATTTCCAAAAAATTCAGTTCAATTTTTAATTATACATGTTAAAAAATTATTAGTGTGAATATTTGGGATTTTTCTGAAATTATGGAATTTTCAATGAATAGTAAAATTTGGTAAAATAACGCATATTTAAATTATAAGATAAATATTTTATTTATGACATTATAAGTGATGAAATATCACATTCTTTGAACTCAGAATACATTAATACTATTTAGAGTTACATTAATTAATACAATTCATAGTCTTGAACAAAATATTATAATAATGAATAAAATGATGTAAATTACCCCCTCCCGCCACTATAAATACAACACTCAATCCCCTCTTTCTCCAACACCTCCCAAGAAATTATCCTTACCTATGTTCTTACCAAATAATCTTTCCATTATTATTCCCCATATCCTATAGCTTCTGGTCTCACCAGAAGGCCAAAACCAAAGTCTTTAACAATGATCTCATTTAGAAGATATCAAGAGGTAAACAACCTCTTTTGTTTTATTTCATTTCATTCATTTTCTATTCTATTCTTCTCATTTACAAACCTCCCCTTATCCATGAGGAATTAATGACCTATTATGTTAAATATTATATATTTTATCATGTTTATGGAAAAATCACCACTATATTTCTTCTCCTCTCCCACTTATTCAAAAAATTAAAACACGGTCTGTGATATGTCAAATTACCAACATCGTGGACGATGTGATTTCAATATCTTTTACATCCTTTATGACTATCCATGAAATAATTTTTATGGATGAAACAGATTATAATTTATATATTATATATTATATAAGGTTTTGGACTCATTTTAAACACATTTTTTTTAATTTATAAAACATATGAGTTCATTACGAATGAAGAATCACCAAAATTACCTAAACAAATATAAATAATGTTTTTAATTATGAATCAACTTCATGATATAATTCATAATGATAAATGGTATAATTTATTATTATGGTAATATTTAAATATAAATCCATTCCAATTATATAGTTTCACTTCCAATTGACAAGAATACAGATCATGAACTAATCATGGAAAACATGTAAAGAACGCACCAAAAAAATGGAAAGAACAGAATACCATTAATTAAAGGGTACAATTATGTTTCGAAATGATTATATAAGGTGTTATAAATATCAAAATGTTTATGTAAGATGCTAATAACACTATTTTAACCATTATATAAGTGTTTTGAACATTTTTGACGTATGACTAACCCATGTTAAGGAAATTTGTAACCCAATTTTTATTATTTTGGTTAACCTTGTACTTCCTTATTTATATGGTACTAAAGTAGTTTTTTGTAATTATTATTGTTTATATTATTCTTAATTTTGTGTATTTATAATGTATATAAATAATCCATCAACTCTATTAAGTCCCTCTTCAATTATATAATATTTATAAGGCAATTTTCATTTAAAAATATCTTTTAAAATCATGTTTTACGAAATTGAAAAGAAATTTTTTTATGAAATTATTCATGTTATTTGATATTTTATTGATTTTGATGATTTTTTTATGATTATGTTTGGGACTTAAATATACCTCTAATGCATTGGGTATGTGTACGTTGGAGGTCGGTCGAATGGTTACTCCATATGTAACTGCGATGGTAACACAAATTGTAAGGTAGTTGTGAGGGTTAAAAATTATAAAGTAGCTGAGAGGGTTTCAAGATTGTGTATGTAATTCCCAAATCAAACTTTATGATTATATATATATTTTTATTTTGGTTTTTTTGATTCATGTGTAAATCTCATGTTTCACAAAGTATATATAGGCAGTAAGTATTCCTTTTGAAAATGATTACATACATTACAAGTATTCCAGGATGAATGTGTTATTTCATTCATTTAATATTACTTACTAATTTTCTTGTTCACATATAATTTTTTTAAATAATTTTCATAGGTTATAATGATGCGTAAGACAATGAAAGAATCCAGGTTAAATTTTTCAAGAACTATCAAAGAAATCATGATTTATTTAATTTTTTTATATTTTTAAATAAAAGAATATTTTTTTTATGGTATCCACTATGTATTAATATGTAATGTTATGAATTTATTATTTCCTAATTATATAAATATCTAAACATGAAAATATATTCAATGTGAAGGGAAGTGATTTCGTGACTAAATTCATGATTATGTAATGTAATAAGGCCAGGTCATTATAGTTGGTATCAGAGGAAATTTTAAATATTTTTTGTTGTCAGGATGAGGTTAATAGAATAACATAAATGATTTAGACTCTATGATTAATTTGACATTTTATAGTTGTTATAGATGACCTTGTTTCTTCGACTAAGATATTCTTTTCCAGAATGGTTTTCTGCAGAAGATTCAGGGAAGATGAAGAGGAGAGGCACCGACAGAATGAAATTATTTTGAATCTGTGCCCCAATTAGTAGGGATTGGAAGAAAGAAGTTTGTGAAAGTAATGCCTAATCTAATATAGGAAATAAATGTTGGTGTCATTCAAGAAAGAGAACAACCTGAGTTACCACAACAGATCATGACAATATTAGAACATTTTATGAGACAACACCATATTTCTTTCAATGAATCCTCTAACCGAGTAGCAGCTGAAGGTTGGATTAAATCCCGTGAATAGTTATTCAACATTAAGGTATGTTCAGATAATAAAAATGTATGTCTTTCCATTTATCATTTTAAGGTGTAGCTGATCACTGGTGATCAATGGTAAATAATATCAGGGTTAGAGAAGATATTGATTCCATAGAGTGGGAGGAATTTAGATGTTATTTCAATGAAAAATATTTTCCTAAGGTGGTAGTTCATAGAATGGAGAAGAAATTACTTGAATTGAATAAAAAAGTGGAATATGTAGTGGTTGTGTATGACAAAAACTTCACCCAACTAGTGAGGTATACTTGAAATCCCATTCCATATCTTGATAGAAAAATCAATCACTTTTACTCAAGTTTAAAGTAAAGGTATAAAAGGGCATTGGCCTCTCGTGAATTAAAAAGTTTTTAGAAATATTTCTGATGTGCTGAGAGGGTAGATATTGAGTTTTCTCATAATCATTATCACTTTGAAAAAAAAGATAAGAAGTCTTCCATATAGAACGAGATGAGTAAGAATCAAAGAATGAAATCTGATTGTAAGAAAATATAGTTTCTAGTTTGCGAAATTTGTGGACAAAACACTATTGGGAATGCCTTACCAATACTGGGAATTTTTTCAATGTGGTATGTTTGGACATGTGGCTTGTTATTGTAATGAAAATAATGAGAAGGCTAATCTTGATAATGAAATTGTAATGTTTTTTCAATGTGGTGACATGGTTCATTATGAAAATTCCCACCCAAATAGATATTTTAATGATGCAAAGAAGCTATACTATAAGAATAATTGTCTAGTGGGATCCTCTTCCACTACGTTAGCAGATGCTAGGCCATACAATAATGTTGTATCAGGAACCTTTTTTGTTTAATCATATTTTTATAATGTTTTTTTTGATACAGGGTCTATAGATTCCTTTATTTATAAGTAATTTTCTGGTAAATTGGATATATCACATCAATAAATGAGACCTAAACTTATTATTAAAAAACTAAGGGTAAATATTATGACAAGGAAGAATTATAAAAATATGTCTATTGTGATATTTGGAAGGACGATACCTACAAACCCTATTGTTTTTACTTTATTAGATTTTGATTTCATTCTAGGAATGGAGTGAAATTCTATTTATCATTCTAATATTGATAGTAAATCCATAGAAGTTTTTTTTCAGAAGGAGATTTAGTTTGTATAAAAGAACAAACCCATACAATTGATAACATATCAAGATACTGAGAAACTGTTGAAGGATTGAAATGAATGTTATCTTGATCATATTGTTGAAAGCAAGAAAACTATTCAGATTTATGATTTTCTAGTGATAAATGAATACCTTTTTGTTTTTCTTGATGAGTTACCTAGTTTCATACCTAATAAAAAATTAAAATTTACAATTGACACATTTCCTCATGCTAATCCAATTTCAAAACCCCCATTTCAAATGTCTCAAATGGAACATCGTGAAATGAAAAATCCATTACATGATTTTCTTGATAAATGCTTCATTCATCCGTCCACATCACCATGGGGTGCTGCTATTTTGTTTTTTAAAAAAAAAATGGTTCCGTGAGACTTTGCATTGATTATATTTCTTTGAATAACATCACTGGTAAAAATATATATCATGTACCTCACATCAATGACGTGTTTTATCAGATCCATGGTGCTTAGTACTTTTCCAATATATACTTGAGATCTGGATACCATCATGTGATGGTGAAAATTGATGACATCTTGAAAACATCTTTCCATACAAGATATGGGAATTATGAATTTTTTGTTATGACATTTGAATTAACTAATGCACCTGTTGTATTCATGAATCTTATGAATATAATACTTCATGAGTTCTTGGATATGTTTTTAGTTGTGTTTAATGATGAAATTATGCTATATTCTAAGAATAAAATGAAGAATGAAAAACATATATAAGTTTTTTTTCAAACCATAAAGGAACAGAAACTATATGGAAATTTAGTCAAGTGTGTTTCTTGGTCACAAGAGATTTGTTTTCATGGAAACATTGTTAAAAACGAGTAAATAATAGTTGATCATACCAAAACAAAATTGCTTGATGAACGCAAAAGACAAAATAATGTTACAGATATTTATTATTTTATTTGATTAATAGGATATTACTGACGGTTTGTTAAAAAAATTTCATAGTTGTCTTTACTATTAACTATGTTTACAAAAAAGGGGTAAAATTTATTTGGACATAAGAATGTGGTGTTTGTTTTCATGAACTGAAGAAGTGATTGATAAACGAACTAGTTTTGGGCTTTCCGTCCTTAAATGGTGAGTGTTTAATCTATAGTTATACTTTAACAAAGGTACATGGTTGTGTTCTGATTTAGAATGATTATGTAATTTATTATGATTTAACACAACAAAAATCTCATGAGATAAATTATCCTACAATGGATTAGGAAATAGCAGCTTTGTTTTTTTCTTTGAAAATCTGGTGGCATCACTTATATGGAGACAAATGTAAAATATATACTGACCGTAGAAGTTTAAAGTATATATTCACCCAAAAAGAATTAAACATGAGGCATAGATGATGGCTTGAACTGATAAAGGATTATGATTGCATGATTAATTACCATATGGGAGAAAAGTGGTAGATACCTTTAGTCAAAAACATCATGCATCATTAACCATATTATGTTTGAGACATGATCACTTGATTAATGATATAATGAATTTTTTATTAGATGTTCTTGGTGTATGAAATATCTCTATTTTGTTTTAGGTTTCAGTGTAGTGATCATAATCTGACAGAATTAAGCAAGCACAAAATGAATACCATGAGCTATAGGGAAATTTAGAATTGGTTAAAATGGGTGTGTTGCTTGAATTTTACCTTGATAAGGATTATGTGTTCTGATGTCGAAAAAGATTTTGTGTGCCTTGTAATTCCCAGCTGTAGAAAAAATTTTTATGTGAGGCTTATAGTTCTCCATTTTTAATTCATCCTGGTAGTACTAAGATGTACTAAGACCATCATAAGTATTATTTGTGTGATGGAAGAAAAAATGATATTGTTGATTTTACCATGAAATGTTTGACATTTCAACAGGTTAATGTAGATAATTAGTAAGAAAATGTGATGCTTTAGCCTTTTGTAGCACCAGATTGGAAATGTGAGAATGTATCCATGGAATTAGTGGTTAGACTACCTGAGACATCTTGAGGTGCCAATGCGATTTTGGTTGTTGTTGATAAACTGAAAAAATATGAACATTTCTTTCTACTCCAGATATAATGTCTTTGTATCTGCTTTTTTGAAGGTAAATAAAAAATATTTGTATGTTTTATTGAGTTCCTATTTCCATTGTATTTTATGTAGGATCGAAATAGTGATGTAGATGCTCAATATACAAGAGGGGGTGAACTTTATACTTTAAAAATTCCTTTGGAACCTTTAAAGCTAGTTAAAAATAACTATGTTTTCCTCGAGTAAAGAAAAGGGCTAAATTTAACAAAGTTAAACTTAAGCAAATTCACAACACCTATAATACCAAACGAAAACATGGAAAGAGATTCCGAACGTGGGTTCCGGAAATATGGTTCCGGAAATTGAAACTTAACAAAAGATTACAATATGAGATTCTACCTTAAAGCTTATAGAATCTAAATGGAATAGAGTACAAATAAGGAAGTATAAGAAAGTTATACTTTCTTTATTATACAAAATGCAGAGGAAATAAACAAGTAGTAGAACTACAAGTAACAAGATAATAGGCTTTTAACCCAAAGACAAGGGTATCCAACAACCTTTGATAAAGGTCCCTTGATTTATACTTTCAAGCAAGTCTGTCTTACCCACACCAGGGTAAGGCCTCGATATGAAGATCATAGTCTCTCTGTCTTGCTATCCCCGCAAGCCCTCAACTTCAAGGTATTCGGAAACCTCTGTCTTCCTCAGCACGGAAGCCCTCGAACTTCAAGGTAGTCGGCACATATGTCTTCCTATCCCCGGAAGTCCTCGAATGTAATCACCAACATTCGGAGTCGCACAAAGATTTTAGAGTTAATAAAAGCCTCTCTCCCTAGAAATCACTTCAAGCATGTAATCACATGGGTCGAAGATCAGTCAGCCTTTCAACACCGAGCTATTTCAAATGATATCCTATTTATAGGTAAGGTCGACCTCCTTCCCAACGGTCATATTTTCCATAAAAATCGGAGGGACCTTTACATGTGTCACTTAGCCAACGGTTAGTTTAAAACAGAATGGATGACATCGTTTTATTACATAAAAAGTGTAACAGAATGTACAACATCGTTTTAATTATAACTAAAAAGTCCCTAATGAAATCTTCGGAGTGAATGTTCGAAGTGTAAGGAAAAAAAATAAAGAGTAGACAAATTATAACAACGTAAGCAAGATGAAAGTTTAGAGTCTAACCAAAGATAATTTTCGGAGTCTAAATAAATTTGGAGTGCATAAAACAAAGATGATGAGATTCTGTCTAATAGGTGAATTCGGAATTAGAATTCGGAAAGAGAATTCGTCATCAGTATTCATTATGAGAATTCATCATCAGAATTCGTAATGAGAATTATTAATGAGAATTCGTAATGAGAATTATTTATCAGAATTCGTTGTCAAACTTCATAAGGATTCGCATCCTGAATATGATGTAGAACTTAATTAGAGTTCGTATCTGGAGTTCAGAATGAATCTTTATTATAGTTCTCATCTGGATTTCGGAGTGAAACTTTATTACAGTTCTCGTCCAGAATTCGGATCCTAAAAACAGAATACCTCATATCAAAGTTTCAAACAATTCCGAGAATATTGGAATGAATCCGAATCTTATACTTAAGAAAAATATGGATGAAAATATGATAAGGATAATTTTTCTTATAAAAGCGATTTTCCTTATAAAAGCAATTTTACTTATAAAAGCATTTTTCCTTATAAAAGCAATTTTCCTTAAAGATAAGGTGTTTGTGATTCTCAATACAAGAAGGAATGGAAAAGTCATAAGGAAAACCTTATTGACTCAACAATCTCCCCCTTTTTGGAAAGCACAAACATCCATACGAAGAAGAAATTCTAAGAAGAAAGAAAAAACATTAATGCTTATCTCCCATTGCTTTAAGAATATTGATGAATACGACTAACTCCACCTTAGGCTTTGAAACTATAAGGATCGTATTCTAGATTTCCGGTGTTACATTTTATTACGAATAAGAAGGTCTTATTTAATGAGAAACTCCCCCTTAGATAAACTCTTATTAGAGTTATTTTTCATAAGTATCTTTTCATTCACCCCCTTTGTGATTTTCAAAAAGAATTCGAGGGAAAGAAAAAAAAATAACAAAGTACCTGCAACATTAGTTAAAACAACAAAAGAAACGACAAGCACAAATTTCATTACGTTTGAAATCTCGGCAACAAAGAAAATTAGGTACAACAAAAAGATTGGATTTAGCTATTTCGGATCATTTTCCTTCGAAATAAGCCCCTTAAGAATATTCTTGATCTTCTTCAGGTCTTTATGATCTTCTTCATCTTGCTTCTTTAAGACCATTATTCTTGCATATTGAGCTTCAATCTTTTCTTCCTGGGTTTTCAGCTTTTCTTTCTGAGCTTTGATTTTTTTTCCTGAGCCTTCATATTTTCTTGAAACTCAATCTGATGATCCCTTTCAGACTTCCAGTTTTGAGAGACAGAATTTAGCTTCCCATTCAGATCTCTGACTTCTTGAATCCGAAAGTTCTTTTCATCTGTCAGCTTCTCTTCAAAGGAAGAATTCATCTCATTTATCTTCATGTCCTCAGTCTCAAAAGCATCTTTAACATTGTCTTGAAATTCATCAAATATCCTCATCTCTTCTACAGTCTTCTTCAACCAGTTTGTCATCTTCATGCAAGATTTTCTATGCACTTCATAGCCAACAAAGAAGGTTTTGAACTGAGCCTTAATCTCAACACACTTGTCCACAACCATAGATATGGAGTCTGATTTCTGATTTAAAGCATGTTGGAGTATCTGGCATCTTGAGTCAATACTTGAGAAGGTCAGAATTGTTCCCACCAACTTCTTCAAAGACTGGACAATAAAGTCATGCACCATCGAAGATGACTCCGAATCCGAAACTTTGCTTGGAGAATTTTCTTATTCAATAAGGTCAAGCTTTCTCTTTTAAGAACAACCAACTTCTTTTCTTTTTACCACCACTGAACTCGGAGTATCAGCAAGAATTTGCTTTCCCTTGTCTTTTTTCGGAATCGATTCTTGATCTGGAGTTTTCTGCTTTCTAGTAGATACTTGAATAATACCATCAACAACTTTTTGAACAACATCTCCCTTATTCTTATCCTTCTCTGGGGTTACTAACTTAGAGGATTCAGCCTCTGAAGTTCGGAGTGACAGGTGTTCTGAAGGCGACCTCTTATAATCATCTACTTCTTTCAATAAATCTCTGGTTTCACCACTTCCTTCAGCAACTAATTCTTCCTCTTACACTTGTTGAATCTTCTTGAGTTTCTCAGCATGTTCAGCTGTAATCTCTTCCGGAAGATCAAGGTTTCTTCCTGGAGTCTCAGGTAGAGATTCCAAGGAGAAAGATCTCGAAACTGGAATGATTACGGATACTATTTCATTAAATTTTAACAAAGCTTGGACTGCCTCAGCTTCTAACATCTTCTTCTTGAGCTTCATTTCCTTTACTTGTTTTTCAAGATCATCAGCAGTTCTCTCCTTCAAGGCCTTAGCCTCGGCAGGGTCCAATCCGAACTGCGGATACCCTTCTTTCCTCTTCTCTTTATCTTCTCTCCATTTCGCAACAACCTCATCAGGATAGGCCTTCTTCTTCTTTGGTTTGGGAAGTGCTGTTTGAACTTACATAGATTTAGGATCTTTTATGTCAGCTGCAACTTCTTTAAACTTTCTTTTCTTTACTGGCATAGATGATTCCAGTTCAGCAGCCTTTGGATCCGCTTCTTCTTGATTAGGTAAATCGAAGAACTCACTAGTCTCCTTGTTGAAAGCCACATCCATCCTCTTAAGGGTATCATCACTGACCAACAAAATTTTGCAAACCCTTGGTTTAGATCTGCAAGATTCCTTGAAAGACTCAAGGCACCGAACTATCAACTTTGATAAAATTTCTCGGTATATTACGATCTGGGCTCTGAGATTTCCTTTCTTAAGATTCTCAATGGTTATAAGAATGTGCCTCATGAAGTTAAACTTCCTTAGATGTATCAGGAAATCTAAGATATAGATCTCACTCTTCTTCAAGCTGTCTTTATCACCTTTCCTCGGTACGATTAGACCTTTTACCCTCAACTCTAGAATCTGGAATTTGTAGGCAAACTAGCAATCATAGGAGCTTTTTCATCTGAGAGTCCGATAGTTTTCAAGGATTTTTCCTTGTTGAAGCTACCCTTAGAATCTGGAAACACATGAGATATGAACTCTACTTCTCCTTCATAGGTCAGCCCTACCAAGCTTGCTGCCTTGGTATAAGAAATCTTATAAGTATTTCCATAAGACATAAAAGAAAATTTCTCCCTATTATCTTCCTGAAAGAAGGAAACTGTTTCATAGAACTCAACAAGTAACTCTGAAAAAACATCGTCTTGATTCCCCAGTTTGGACACAACAATATCTTCCCACCCATTCAACTTAATGTTCTTCGAAATAAGAGAATCATAGTTGTTGAATAATTCAAGATGGACTAGCCTTTCTATGTAATCTAACCATTGTGAAATAGGTTTAGAGGATGACATTTCTTGAGAAGCTAACTCGACAGACATTCGGATCTAATGACCTCTAAGAAGTTCAGAACGGAGAAATCTGAAGTTCGGAACGGCCTTGAAACAGAGAGTCAGAGCTTCGGGACGCTGGAGCTTGAAATCGATGTGGGACAAGTATTTGGGTCCCCTTTATATAGGCAATGAAACGACGGTTCAAATTCCACGGTTGATCGAAGGATTGTGATAAGATGAGATCAGATCTGACGGTTGAAAATGAATTCTGAAGAAAACTTGAATCCGATCTTTTTAAGGTTTTTATTAAAACAAAGAATAATGAAAAACATTAATCTAAAAACAAAATAAAAGAAAATTCCAGCAAGTAAAATATGACTAAGAAAACATGAGTAAGGTAATCATACCTTTCGGATTGGCTTAGGAGGATTATTCGTAATGGATAATATAAAAATGACTACGAAAAAATCCTTATTATGAAAAGACGAAGTTCGCAAAAACATTACTACGGAAAACAAACTCAGTACGGAAAAACTCATTACGAAAAACTCATTACGGAAAACTCAGCACGAAAAACAAATTCCCAGAATTGAAGGGGGGAAAATTATGAGAGATTCAGTATGAAATTTCCGTTATGAAAATACCAGTACAAAATTTTCCAATCTGGATGTTTTCAATATGAACACTTCCATTCCAGAAGTATTCTGTATGAAAATTCCTATTCTGGAAAATTGTAGTTCCGGAAATTCAATTCCAGAAATCTTCGTTCTGAAATGTTTGAAAAAAAACTTTGAAAAAACTTTGTTATTCTATCAAACAAATGTACCCCCCTATGAAAATGAGTTTATTACTGTAAGGAGAATTTTTTAACAGAAAGTTAATTAAGAAGGATTACCTTATGGTTATCATTCCTAACTTCTTTTTAATATATTCAAATCTATCAGAAGGAAACGATTTCGTGAAAATATCATCAAGTTGATCTTGTTTTCCGATAAATTGAAGAATAATATCTCCTTTAAGTGTGTGATCCCTAAGAAAGTGATGTCTAATATCGACGTGTTTTGGACGGGAGTGATGTGCGGGGTTCTTACTGAGGGAAATGGCACTCGTGGTATCAAACAAAATTTGGGTTTTAGTAAAACTCAAGCCATAGTCAGTGAGTGTGTGTTGCATCCACAAAATTTGAGCACAACAACTTCCAACTGCTACATATTCAGCTTCAGCAGTAGAGAGTGCAACATAATGTTGCTTCTTGCAGGACCAAGAAACTAATAAATCTCCTAAAAAATGAAAAGTTCCAGATGTACTTTTTCTATCTATTCTACATCCACCCAAGTCAGCATCAGAAATTATTTTTAGGATAGAATCATTTCAAGAAGTATAAAATAATCCTAGAACCATGGTTCCCTTATGGTAGCGAAAAATTATTTTTACTACCTTTAAGTGAGATTCCTTAGGATTGGATTGATATCTTCCACATAATCATACTAAGAACATTACGTCTGGTTGACTAGCTTTTAAGTAAAGTAAACTTCCTATCATACCTCTAAAACATGTTTGATCTACTGGTTTCCAAGCTTCATCAAGATCTAAAGAGTTTGAGGTACCAATAGGAGTACTTATACTCTTAGTATTATCATAAAAATAATTTTTAAGAAAATATTTAATATACTTATGTTGAGATATGTAGGTTCCTTCTGGTTTTTGAGAAATTTGAAAACCAAGGAAAAGTGTTAACTGACCCATCATACTCATTTCAAACTCAGATTTCATTAGACTTTCAAAAGATTCGGTCAAAGATTGCTGATTTGATCCAAATATGATTTCATAAACATAAATTTGAACAATCAAAACATTTTTCTTATCATTCTATATAAAAAGGGTTGGATCTGCATTTCACTTAACATAGTTATTTTGAAGCAAAAATCCAATGAGTCTATCATACCATGCTCGTGGGGCTTGTTTAAGGCCATACAGAGCATCGGTAAGTCTAAATACATAATCAGGATGTTTTGTATCTTCAAAGCCAAGAGGTTGTTCAACAAAAACTTCCTCTTGAACATAACCATTATGAAAATCACATTTCACATCCATTTGGAAAAGTTTGAAATTAAAGAATGCTGCAAAGGCAAGTAGAATATGGATAGATTCAAGTCTAGATACTAGAAAATAGGTTTCTTCATAGTCTATTCCCTCTTGTTGATTATAGCCTTTAACAAAAAGTCTAGCTTTATTTCTTACTATGACTCCATTTTCATCACATTTATTTCTGAAAACCCACTTGAATCCAATAACAGAAGTTTCCTTAGGTCTTTCAACCAAGGTCCAGACATTAATCCTTTAGAATTCATTTAGTTCATCTTGCATGGCTTTAATCCAATCATCATCACCTAATGCTTCATCAGTGCTTTTCGGTTCTAATTGGGAAAGAAATCCTAGATGTTCTACTTCATTTCTTAAGGAACTTCTAGTCCTTACAGGTTGATTTACATCACCAATGATACTATCACTGGGATGATTCTTAAGAAACACCTGATTTGGGTTTTGAAAAGCATGTTCATCAACATAGGGAAGAAAGTCTTCTGGGGTAAATGTTTCAGGAATATCTTTTTGAACATTATCCTTATCAGAAGGTTCTTCTATCAATGGTTGATAATCAGTTTTTGAAAACACATCCGAGGATGTAGGCTGAGGTGTTTTAAAAATAAAAGCATCTGACTCATCAAATTTTACATGTAGTGTTTCTTCAACAGTACAAGTGTTTTTATTAAAAACTCTATAAGCCTTAGATGTTGTGGAATAACCTAAGAAAATTCCTTCATCAGATTTTGGTGCGAATTTATGTAAGTTATCTTTAGTATTCAAAATGAATACTTTGCAACCAAAAACCTTGAAGTAGGATAGTCTTGGTTTTCTACCATTATATAACTCATAAGAAGTTTTATAAAGAAAGGGTCTAATCAAAACTCGATTTATAGTATAACAAGCAGTACATACAACTTCTGCCCAGAAATGTATAGCAATAGAATATTCACTCAACATGGTTCTAGTTATCTCTTGAAGAATTCTATTTCTTCTTTCAACTTCACCATTCTGTTGAGGAGTTATAGGTTCTGAGAAATTGTGATTAATACCTTTTGTACTACAAAAAGTTTCAAAATCAGAATTTTGAAATTCTCCTCCATGATCACTATGAATAGTTTTCAATGGAAGGTTTTTCTCAGTTTTAACATGAGCTCCAAAACTTTTGAAATAAAGAAAAGCATCAGATTTCTTTGCTAGAAAATAAACCCAAGTAAATCTAGTGTAATCATCAACCAGAACAAACACATAGTATTTTCCTCCAATACTTCCAGTTTGTGTTGGACCAAAAAGATCCATGTGCACTAACTGTAATGCATCGGTTGTTGAGACTTCACCGATTGATTTAAAACTAGATTTATGTTTCTTGCCATATTGACAATGATCACACACTTTAGAAGAATCAAATCTATGCTCCGGTAGATCCTTAACTAGTTTTTTCATAGAGAGTTTACATAGGTTCCTAAGGTTACACTGACCTAGTCTTTTATGCCATAACCAGGAATGATCTTCCATTGCACAAAGGCAAGGTAAATCTTGAATCCTAAGGTCTTCTAGGTTCAAAGTGTAGACATTCACTTACCTATTGTCCGAGAGAATAAATTCATCATTGGAATTGTGACCTAAACACTTATCATTCCAAAAATTCACAAGGTAACCTTCATCACATAACTGACTTCTGCTAATGAGGTTGTGCTTAATACCCTTAACAAAAATAACATTTGAAATCAAAGTTTTACCCAGAAAAACAATATTACCAATACCAACAATCTCACCTTTAGAATTATCTCTGAAAGTTACTTTTCCTCCTTTCGTTTTGATAATCTTTTCAAAATAGCTTTTGTTACCAGTCATGTGCCGGGAACATCCACTATCCATGTACCATGTATTGTTGTTGGTACTCTCTTTATTTTCCTGAAATCAAAAAGAAAATTAGACTTTCTAAATCCAAATTTTTTTGGATCCGAGATTTCTAGATAACAAAATTTTAGGTACCCACATTTTCATAGAAAAGTAAGCTTTGTGAAATCCTAAATATTAGGTTTTGTTTAAGGAACAATCCTCTGCCCAGTGACCACCACATTGACACTTGGTACAAAATGGGACACTTTGAGGAACAAAATAACTGTTACTAAACATTGGTTTTGCATGGGTATAACCAAATCCGGATTTATTTCTTAAAGGTCTTATTTGGGAATACATTTTATCAAAATTTTCCTTACCATGGGTAATGTTTGATAAACACTTTTTTAAGGAAAAAATTTCGGACTTGAGTTTTACAACCAAGTTTTTATCCTCAAAATCATTAGTTTTAGAACTAGAGCTAAGCTCGAAAACATTTTTATTAGAAATTACTTTTTCTAATTCTTTAGAAATTTTGTTCTTCTCAGAACATACTTCCTCATGATTTTCTGAAATACATTCAAAATCAGCATTTTTCTTATCAAGATCTTTAGAAAGATCTGATATATCTTTTGTAAGAATAGAATTTCTAGATTTTTTCTTTATCAAGTTTCTTATTGAGTTTGGAATTCTCAATTTCAAGAATTTCAGAAAACCTATAGACTTCTTCATAAGTAGGTAAAGTATTTTCTTCATCAGAAGAAGAATCTTCATCAAAAGAATCATAATATTTTCTATTGTTAGAATTTAGAGAAACATTGGTCAATGATGCAGCATTTCGTACCTTATCCATAAGACAATGATTATCAATAGGTAATCTGGCTTAAAGACCAATATTTTTCTATCCTAAAGATTCATAATCAGAAGATTCATCTGAAGAGTCACCACCACTGGCACTCCAGGTGTTATTAACTTTCAAAACTTTCTTAGATTTTTCTTTATAATATTTCTTTCTGTTCCTGTCTGAATGTCTTTCTTTCCTTTCTTTCTTTTTGAGAAAAGGGAAATCTGGTCTAATATGTCCATCTCTCTTGCATTCATAACAAGTAACTTCTCCATCTTTCTTATATTTCTTGTCCTTTTTCTTATACTTGGATTGGAAATTTCTCTGGCCAGCTATCTTGTTCAACCTTCGAGCATGATTTGCTAATTCATTTTCAGAGATTTCAATCTCAGTAGAATCTGACTGAACTATCATCTTCTTGGACTTAGATCTGGTAACTCTCTCAGGAGTCTTAGCTTTCATATGATTTGATGTTGTTGTAAAATAAATAGTACCATTTCCATTCTTCTTTTTGATGTTGTCAGCATCTCTCTTCATTCTGGTTTCATGTTGGAGAAGAGTTCCAAAAAGCTCATCAAGAGAAATATGAGTCACCTTCCTGTTCTCATCTATAGCTATTCTTTTAAATTCCCACTCATTGGGCATGATATCAATTATCATATCTACAAGAGCTTCAACATCTAGAACATTATCTCCCATAGACTATAGAATTTTGACGATAGTCATAAATCTCTGTTGCACATTAATGATTGGTTCACCATAAGGAAAATTAAAGCCATGATATTCAACTCTAAGCATAGCTCTTCTAGTCTCAATCACTTTAGAAGTCCCAGAGTGTGTAACTTCTAACTTCTTCCAGATAAAGTTAGCTGCTTCACAAGAAGAAATTTGGCTATATATATTTTTAGTCATTGAACAATGTAAAGTATTGCGTACCTTATAGTTGAGTTGATATTCTTGCTTTTCCTGGTTAGTGAACGTTCTAACTTCCTTTTCAGGAATTTTATAATCTCCAGTAAGCATAAAAAAAATTTCTACTCCAGTATTGATAACCAAAGTCTTCATGCGATCTCTCCAGTACTCATAATCATTACCATCAAAGATTGGTGGTCTTATAGGATTTAGATTTTCAATTGAACCAACATTAACTCCTACCATACTAGAATCCTTCGATACACAAACTTGTTAGTAGAAAAAGTTCGGAATCACAAAGTTTGGACTGGGAATTTTCGGAATGGGAACGTTCGGTATGGAAAAGTGAGTAAGAAAAACTTATTCGTAAGTATAATTATTTCAGAGACCTCCTCTGATACCAATTGTAGGATCGAAATAGTGATGTAGATGATCAATATACAAGAGGGGGTGAATTGTATACTTTAAAAATTACTATGGAACTTTTAAAGTTAGTTACAAATAACTATGTTTTCCTCGAGTAAAGTAAAGGGCAACGTTTAACAAAGTTAAACTTAAGCAAATTCACAACACCACTAGTACCAAATGAAAACATGGAAAGAGATTCCGAACGTGGGTTCCAGAAATATGGTTCTGGAAATTGAAACTTAACAAAAGATTACAATATGAGATTCTACCTTAAAGCTCATAGAATATAAATGGAACAGAGTACAAATAAGGATGTATAAGAAAGTTATAATTTCCTTATAATACAAAATGCAGCGGAAATAAACAAGTAGTAGAACTACAAGTAACAGGATAATAGTCTTTATCCCAAAGAGAAGGGTATCCAACAACCTTTGATAAAGGTCCCTTGATTTATACTATCAAGCAAGTCTGTCTTACCCACACCAGGGTAATCCCCCGATACGAATATCGGAGTGTCTCTGTCTTGCTATCCCCGCAAGCCCTCAACTTCAAGGTAGTTGGAAACCTCTGTCTTCCTCAGCAAGGAAGCCCTCAAACTTCAAGGTAGTCGGCACCTCTGTCTTACTATCCGCGGAAGTCCTCGAATGTAATCACCAACATTCGGAGTCACACGAAGCTTTGAGAGTTAATAAGAGCCTCTCTCTCTCTCTAGAAATCACTTCAAGCATGTAATCACATGAGTCGAAGATCAGTCAGCCTTTCATCACTGAGCTCTTTCAAATGAGCTCTTATTTATAGGTAAGGTTGGACTCCTTCCCAACGGTCATATTTTCCTTAAAAATTGGAGGGACCTGTACACGTGTCACTTATCCAACGGTTAGTTTAAATTAGAATGGACGACATCGTTTTATAACAAAAAAAGTGTAACAGAATGTACAACATCGTTTTAATTCTAACTCAAAAGTCCGGAATGAATGCTTCGGAGTGTAAGGAAAAAAATAAAGAGTAGACAGATTATAACAACGTAAGAAAGGTGAATGTTCGGAGTCTAACCAAAGATAATTTTCGGAGTCTTAATAAATTTGGAGTGCATAAAACAAAGATGATCAGATTCTGTCTAATAGGTGAATTCAGAATTAGAATTCGGAAAAAGAATTCGTCATCAGAATCCATTATGAGAATTCATCATCAGAATTTGTAATGAGAATTTGTCATCAGAATTCGTAATGAGAATTCATTATCAGAATTCGTAATGAGAATTCATTATCAGAATTCGTTGTCAAACTTCATAAGGATTCTCATTCTGAATCTGATGTAGAACATAATTAGAGTTCGCATCCAGAGTTTGGAATGAAACTTTATTACAGTTCTCATCTGGATTTCAGAGTGAAAATTTTTTACAGTTCTGGTCCAGAATTCGGATCCTAAAAACAGAATACCTCATATCAAAGTTTCAAACAATTACAAGAATATAGGAATGAATCTGAATCATATACTTAAGAAAAATATGGATGAAAATCTGATAAGGATAATTTTTCTTATAAAAGCGGCTTTCCTTAAAAAAGAAATTTTCCATATAAAAGCAATTTTCTTTAAAGATAAGGTGTTTGTGATTTTCAAAACAAGAAGGAATGGAAAATTCATAAGGAAAACCTTATTGACCCAACATTTTATTCAGATTCAAGGTTCACTTCTACATTTTGGAAGGGAATTCAAAAGTCATCAGGCACAAAATTAAATTTTAGTATATCTTTTCATCTTCAATTAGATGGGTAGTTAGAATAGACAATTCAGACTTTGGAGGACATGCTACGAGTTTCATCAATTGACTAACATGGATGTTGGGATTGGCATCTTTCTTTATTAGTGTTTTCATATAATAATAGTTTTTATTCCGATATACAGATTGAAACTTTGGTGGAATTTGTATGTGAGGTGGTGTCAAAATCTAACATTTTATGATGAATTTGGTAAAAGAAAGTTGACGGGGACAAAATTAGTAGAGGAACTGGATGAGAAAGTGATAATGATCCATCAGCACCCTAGGACTTCTTAGAGCACGCCGTAAAGTTATGTAGATAACATAAGGAAAGACTTCTCTCTCGAGATTGGTGACCATTTTTTCCTCAAAATATCTCATTGAAAAAGTGTGATGTGGTTTGTTATAAAAGGGAAGCTAAGTCCACAGTTCATCTATCCTTTTGAAATCCCAGAGAATCTTGAACTAGTTTCATACTGAGTAGCTTTTCCTCAATGTTTATCTCAGGTATATAGTGTTTTTCATGTTTTTATATTGAGGAAGTATGTGCCAGATTCAACTCATGATTTCTGCCAGAAGCAATTCAGTAGGAAGAGAACCTTTATTATAAAGAAAAACCATTTTAGATTCTTTATCGAAGGAACAAGTATTACAGAATATGGTAATCCACTAGGTAAAGGGTTTTTAGATAATTCACATTTTGGATGAAGAAACATGGGAGTTGAAAAATTAAATTATGGAAAGGTATCCTCACTTGTTTAATATGTAAATTAAATTGTGAGGATGAAAATTACAAATGGTGGGGATAATGTAACACCACATGTTTTTTAAATTAAATTGAAATGCATGAAACATTGTTTTTGGTAGATTTTAATAAATATCTTTTTAACATAATTTTTCAACTTCTATGTTTTGAATTTCAAAAAATTGTCATTTCCAATTGTGTTCAATAAGTTATTTGGAGTCTAATGAATCCAAAATATTTTTTTGTGAATAGTAACATACCCTTATGAATAGTAATATGACCCTATTGAATAGTAAATTTTATTATTATTTTATTTTCATAAGGATTTAATATAATTACAGATTTGTTAATATTTCAATGTGATATAACAGTAGTTATGATTTTAAAAATGTTATTTTTTGAACAAATTATCATTATATATAAAATATAAAATATTCATATTTATGAAATTATTTTCACAAAATGGAGTTCATTTCTGAATTCTAAACATTGAGAAATGGTTAGGGTGAATTTTTTGGATTTTTCTGAAATTCTTGAATTTTTGATGAATAGTGAAATACGGTAAAATACATTATATTCAAATTAACTGTTAAATACAGTATTTATAATATCATATGCAAAGTATTCCTATTCGGTTCTAACTCACAAGACATTATTACTATTTTGGGATACATGAGATAATAGTATTCACAGTGTTGAGTAAAATGTTAGAGTAATGATTAAAATAATGTAAAATACATCCTCTCTTCCACTATAAATACCACCCTGATTCCCCTTTTCATCCCACACCTCTCATGGCTTCATCCATACCTATGGCCTGCCCAAATAAACCTCCAAAGTCTCTTCCCCACATCATATACATACTGGTCTCACCCAAAGTCCAAAACCAAAGGGCTTAAGAATGTTCTTGGGGAGAAGTGATCAAGAGGTAAACATCCTCTTTTGTTTTCTTTCTTTTCTTTCATTCTTTTCTATTGTTATTATTTCCTCACCTCCCCTTATACATGAGGCATGAATGATCTAGTTTCTTACATATTATGGATTTCATTATATTTATGAATACTAAAAATTATATTTTATCTCCTTGCCCACATAATGAAGAAATTAAAACATCGTTCTGGATGTACCGAATTACCAACATCATGGAGGATGTGATGTCAATTTATTTTACATCATTCATGACTGGTCAAAAAACAATTTTTATATTTGAAACAGATTTTTTATTAAATATTATATAATGTGTTGGAATCATACAAATTTTATTAATTTATAAAACAAATGACTTCATTACGATCGAAGAATCGCCAAAATGATCTAAAAAAATATCAATAATGTTTTTTCTTATAAATCATCCTAATATTAGAATTAAAAATGATACATGGTATATTATATAGTCCAATAAATATTTAACTTCCACTCCATTCCAATTCTGGTGTTTCACTTCCAATCGGTAAGAATATCCATCAAGAACTGATCATGGAAAACAAGTAAAGAACGCACCCTAAACAATTGAAGGAACAAAATTCTAATTATTAAAGGTCAAAATGATGTTATGAAATTATCATATAAGGTGTTATAAACATTAATTTTTTACTTTTTGATATTGATAACACTCTTTTATCAATTATAAATTCTGTTTAAAGAAGTTTGAAGTAACAAAGACCTGAGGTAAGGGAATTCGTAATCCAATTTCCCTTCTTTGGGTTAATATTATACTTCATTATTTTTTTGGTATTAAATTTTTTTGGGTGATGATGTATGTTTATATTATATTTAATTATGTTTATTTATAGTGTATATACATATTCCACCTAATCTATTGAGTCCCCTATCAATTATATGATATTTAAAAGAGACTTTTCTTTAAAAACCTATTTTAAAATAATATTTTACGAAATTCAAAAGCAACGTTTTTATGAAATATTTCATTTTGTATTATAGTTTTAAAGTTCATGGTAATTGTTTATGATGATAGGTGGGACATATATCCTCTTCATCCATGTGTATGTTGGGTATATTATGTATGGTTACTCCAAGTGTAACTGCAATGGTTACACAAATTGCAAGGTTGCCATTAGGGATACTAATTTTAAGGTAGCCAAGAGGGTTACAAGATTGTGTTAGTATTGTCAAAATATACCTTTATAGTTCTATTTATGTTCTTATGTTTTATGGGAATTATTTTGGAATCTTAGGTTTCACAAAGTATATATATATGGGGGACTTGTAGGTCTTTTGAAAATGATTCCATAAATTACAAGTGTTAATATATTAATGTGTTCTTTCATTATTTTTATATCCTTTGATTATATTATTTTTCTCATACCATGTTTTTAAATTATTTTCACAGGTTATAAGGATTTGTAAGATAAAGATGGAATCAAAGTTAATTGTTCATTGAACTTTAAATGGAATCATGTTTTATTTGAAATGTTTGATATTTTGGAAGAAATGAATATTTTTTATGGTATCCACTTTGTATTAATATGTAATGTTATTGATGTGTTATGTACCAATTCTCTAAATATATAAACTTGAAAAGATACTAAATGTGAAGGGAAATGATTTCTTGATTAAATTCAAGATTATGTAATGTAATAAGGTTGGCTGCTTATAATTATTTTTCAGTCGAATAGAATCGACATTCCAAGATTATTCATGAACATAAAAATGATCGAAATTTTTTATGAATTCATATTATCCTTATAAATATCATTTTTTATATGAAGCATCAATGTGTAAATAATATTCATTGAATTAATATTGACAATTTATTTCCTAAAATTCCAGACCAACGATCCTTAACAAAAAAGGGGACACATCCCTCAAAACATAAAATAGTGAATCATCTTCAAGGGAAACATATATAACATCACAAATATTAATTAAAATAATATATAGATACCAACAAGAATTACAATAATGATATATTCCCTTTTCGGTGGGTAAATAAGTTAATTTATTCATTGATATTATACTATTAAACTATATTTTAAATCTATTAAAGGGATATATTTCAATGATATCATCACATTCCTACCATATTGTGAATCACAGATATAGTGGGAATTGTTAGTTAATAAAATTTACCATTAAAAAATTATAAATATCATTTAAATTATTTATAAAACGTAATTTCACATGATCCACTTATCATAATTGATATAAATAAACATGTTTTTCCCTATAAATTATTTTAAATAAAAATTTTCTCTCCAATAATGTAAAACAAATTATACATTCTAATAAATGATTTTAAAATTTATAGGGATGAGAAGAATTAAACTATAATAAGATACATAACATTTCTATATATGAGTACCAAAGTTTTTTCTATTATTCACACAATGATCATGTCATAAAACATATAGTTACAAAATATTCAATAACCCAACATCCTTGACACATATTAACTATAAAATACTATGGAAAGAGAATCATTTTATATTAAATCAATAAGAATTGTCCTATAATTTCACTACATGCCTAAAATTAGTCTTCATAATCTTCAATAGTGTAATCAATCATCATATCCAAGTGTTCATATATAAATATATAATTAAAATAAGATACTCAACATTTATTCTTTATAATTTATGTATTCTTATTACATATAATTTATAACAAAAAAAATACTGAAATTTTACTTATTATAAATTTCATTCATACATATCATTTACCTATTCACAAAATCCCAATTAATAATTTCTTTAATTTTGAAAATAAAAATTATAAAAAAACTAACATTCATCATCAAATAATTACATCATTAATTATGTAAATTTGATTAATACGAAACTATAAGATGCCCTTGATGTGTTATATAGCCATGATGGATTGACATTAAGTGGAAATTAAATCATCCACTAACCATATACAAAAAAAATATAATGTAGTATTTCCATATTACAACAACATAATGATAAAACCACCATAGCATAGTGAATTTACACTTCTAAAAAATAGTTTTAGACCACTATTTACTGCAGAGACGCTTATCTCACCATGAAATAATTAAATGAAATTATAATATAAATAGTGGTATTATGACTAGATCTATGCAACAAGGAATCCCTAATCATGGTGATTAAATTTTTTCTATGAAGACCATATATTATTCATGTTGGAAGATGGAATAGTTCTCCCCATTTTAGTTACCAATGAGTCAAAATGACCAAATTTCATTATTTCATTATCCTAGAACAATGTCCATTAAGGAATATTTTATTTGGTCTATATTCACAAGAAAGTATCCTTGACATAATTTATTTCCATTTTGGTTTCTAATAATACACCACAGCCAACATTTCATTTTCACATAGTACCATTATTTGAAATGCAATATTGTAGAGTACATTTTTCTATAATCCATGAATAAAAAAATGACATTGAGAGTTTTCCAAATATGTAATATGATTTTATAACAATCGGGGCTTCTATATTTATACATCCTAGTATAAATTGTATATTAATTTATCTAACATGGAATTTGGATTGTTTTTAAAACCACAATGTTATAATGAAGTCCCATATTTCTAGAAAAAATTTAATCCTTAATATCTATTTATTATATATATCAAGTCATTTTTTATTTGAAACTTACTACAAACCATGGTGGTGAAAATTGCTATATAATAATGCTTTTAAAAATCACATTAATCACTTGAAAACACCAATCATCACATTAATGTCTTCTCCCATCTCTTCCATATTTTATAATGCAATTCTCCTCAACTGAAATAGCATAATTCAACTAATACTTGATTTGATTTTATGTTATAATAGTGCTACAAATAATGTTGATAGGAAAATGAAAAACATAATTAATAAAATACATAAACTTCACATTCTCCACAATTAAACAATATTTCACTTTTACCCAATCATGTTGTGGATAACCATAAACATAAAACAACATCATGGTCATAATTTAAATGATATTGTGATTTATATACATAAAAACTGTAATATGTTTTATATTTTATTCCTTCTTCACTATTATGGAATAAGTAAAAGATAATTATTAAAGAAAATATTTTAAATATTATATTATTTAATCATACAAACAATATCATTTCAATATATTTCATTACATCTAAATATTTCACATTGATATAAAAATATATAAATAATATATTTCTATACATATACAATATATTCCCAAAATTGATAATATAAAAAAATTTAAATAATTAATCCTTCATATTAATAATATATATTGGGTTTCGCTAAATTTATTTATGAAAGGTTTTTTATAAATAATTCATTATATTCACTAACCCCTTAATTTTAGATGTAAACAGATAATATTTTCACTCCCTATTTATATAAATAATAATCATTGTAATAGAAATAAAGAACAATTTTTTAATTTTTTTATATGGCCAATAAAGGTAAAAATTTAGGATATAAAATCAGAACTATGATATAATGGTGTGTCATGTTTTAGATATTATTTATGAGTGTAGGATGATCAAAAACTGAATTTGGTTATGATCAATGTGGTTATTTAAGGTTTAAAATTTTAATTTATTTATATTATTAATATTTTTCAATGAATAATTTGATCAATTATTTTTTTATCGACTAAAAATCATTTTTATTATATGTTTATTGTATTTAATATGTATTTATAATACATTATAATTTATTGTATTTTTAGTTGGGATATTTAATGGAATTTTTCACATGAATTCTACAAAATGGTAGTGCGATAGAGTCGGATCAAACTCATAATAAAAACCCATCATTTTCAAAAAATATTGAAATTTTTTCCAATGTAAATACATAATTATGTATCACTAGTCTGATAATGAATTAATTTATTTATTATCAAAAATGTGGGATTGATTGTGAAGTACTACTATGCCAGCTTAGACAAATTACTCATTAAATTTATTAATTTGAACATGTTAAAAACAAATTTATATTGTATATATATTTACAAAAGAAATTAATTATAAAAAATTAAAGAAAACATGGAATATCAAAAATAAATTTCTAATCAGTAAACTTGTGTAACAACATTAACTATGTAGATTGTCCAAATCCACAATGAAATAAAATTACACACTGAATACAAATATATTTTGTTCATTACTTATTAGGTCATGATGCGCAAACTCTTGACACCATATTTTTACAATAAATTGATTAATATTGGAGAACCAAGAAAAAATGGTATGGATAGATATTCATGAATATTGAGGGACAAACAGAGGATTCAACATAAATAATATCTTATGCCTCAAAACATGATATTTTAAAGTATATTTATTTAAAAGATTTACTTATATATATATATATATTTATTTTTATAATTTTACTATTTTTAGAGAGATTTAATATGTAATAATTTTTATTTATATA
Source organism: Viscum album (assembly GCA_963277665.1). Classification (NCBI taxonomy): domain Eukaryota; kingdom Viridiplantae; phylum Streptophyta; class Magnoliopsida; order Santalales; family Viscaceae; genus Viscum; species Viscum album. The sequence continues at coordinate 1,806,177,720 of OY728146.1, forward strand.
TAAGCTTCTTTATCTTAATTACAATAAATGGATTCAAGAGAAATTCTCTTATTATATTATATGTTCTCCAAATAATTTTTAGAAAATGTTGTTCAGCAAAAATGAGGGTTTTTTGTAAAAATTGGATGTGGATTCAGTTTTAGACTAAATTTATGTTAGAATGTAAAATAATAACCTGATGATAAGTTTTTTTCCAACTAGAGAGTCTATCATGTTTAGGGAACTAGTGTCATAATTAAAAGAAAAACACTTGATATTATAGTTATATTTTATTTTATTTCCATGTTATATTTTTAGTTATTTTCGATATGTTATTTAAAAACATTATTTATATTTTAATAATATATATGTTTTTTAACAAAAAAGACACATCTTATTTTGTTTTTTTAGAATTATTTTCAATTTGATAATTAGTATCTTCAAGTGTTAAATTATTTATCTATATTATCATTTTAAATTAAATTTAGTATTTTATTTTTATTTTAAACTGAAATTTTTTATTTGGGAAACCCATTTTCCCCCTCTTTTCCTTTCCTTAGGGTCATCATTTTGTTTTATATCACTGGATATTTTTTTATTTATATTTTCATAGATCTAATCAAGATATAATGGAAAATAAATATATAGTTCTGTTGTTATATCAATCAAAATCAATAATTTTACAATTGGAATTATGGGAATGATATTACAATAACATTCATATAATCATAATTTTTTTATCCAATATACAAATATTATTTTTACTTTAGGATATGATAGAATCAATTGAATATTTACATTTGAAAATTCTTATGAAATATAGGGAACTATTGATATTTTTGAAAATTAACTAGTTATATGATGTAAATTATAATGAATATAGGTACTACTATATTATATATACACATATAATAAATTAGAAAACCAAGTCTTGAAGAAATCCAACATTCAATAATTTCTATCATGTAATGTTTTCTAATTCTATGTTGTGGGATTCAATATGAATGATCTGAGATGTCATTCAATATATTCTCTAATAGTTCTTATCATTTTGTTTTATATTAATAATTAATCATATGAAAATGTGATGATAATAACATAATTCTAAAAGAGTTTATCCATCCCTTAATAAATGTGAATGCTTTTACAAATGTTTAATTGGATAATTCGGAAGTTTTACCATTTTAATAATTTATAAAACATTATATTTTGATTTTAATTTATTCATTCAAGGATGGATTTGGATTTAAAAAAAAATTAGAATAAAATTTTTATATATTTTATCATTCCCATTAAATTTACTGATTAATCTCAATCACTTAACATCATTAGCTGTGGATTGGTTGCTAACACTGTTTCTAAAATTATAATAGATACAACCTTACTTCTTAGTGATTAGATTTTTCTCGTGGATATCTACGAAGAGTGTACGTGTTGGTAGTTTTTAGGGCTCTTTATTAATCTGACAAATAATGGGAGGATGAAGATCAATAATGAGGTATTAAGTTAATATTTTCATTTCAATGTACTATTTATCTTTTTTAATAGATCATATGGCTGGATTTTGTGTTTTCATAAACTATTAGGACTATAAATTTACAAAAAAAATCAATGGTATTAAATAGAGTTCTGGTAAAGAATAAGTAAAATAAAGGTAAAAAACTAAAAGTCTAATTAATTATTTCTAGAACCAAGACATTATATACACAAAAATTATATAGTTTATTTTAATTTTTCATTAAAATTTCATGGTTATTGTTTTTTTGTTATTCATAAATAATATTAAATTATAAAATATCATTTTTATTAATTGGGATTTGAAAGAAATGTCTCTAGTTCTTGTGAAATAGATTTTTATGAGTAAAATATGATATAGACAATGAGTATAATATTTTTGAAATTTTTTTTGCCATTAAGATAATTTCCACATAAAAGGATTATATAATGAAAATATGGGAATTTTTTTATTAGAATATTATTCCCACAATCATGGAACCATTTTTGGGTAGGAAAATAAGCAATGTGGTGTAAATAATTTTTATAAAAAAACCTTCGATGGAATGTTATGATTTGTTTTAATGTGATTAAATTTACTCCTAATATTTTAATACCATTTATATTTCAAAACCTGTTGTACGAATACTATAACACCCTAGGCCTTCTACTAATAGGTTTATGAATATAAATAGTAATTAATGTATCTACTCAAAATATAAGGGTCATTACATTTGAATATAAAATTTCACCAACTATCACGAAACATAATCCACTATAATATAAATAATACATCAACCATGTAATATTAAACATCAAAATAGAAAATTAAAATTTATATAAATATATATATCAATATAATAATTAGAAAATACAAACAACAAATGCTGAATAGATATATGCTTAAAAATCGATGAATAGAATGTTCTTGTATTTTTTAAAAATCCATTCCATCGGCTACGTTATAAAATATTTATCTAGTTTCAATATCATATCTAATATCTATCTTTTGACCTATATAGACACAAGAGTAAGTAACACAAAAGATCACATATATGGCTAGGAAATAAAACGTAGTATATTTGAACCAACTAGTGAGTTAATCATGTGAGTAATTAGTTTATATATACATCAAAATAAATAATTTCTATACATAATAATACTCCCAACATAACATTTTTAATTCCTAAAAATTTGGATTAATTAATATAAACCTTCCCAATGATCACATTCATTATGATCACTAAAGAAAAATGATAACACATAATATATATATATTTATTGATACTTCATAATGTAATAATCATAAAGGTCCTTGAGGTTCATAATATATCTAGATCTCCACCATGTAATGAACAAATCATTTAAAAACAAAATTCCATTTTTAAAAACATTCTTTATTATGAAATGATGTTATAGAAAACAGCTGCCCAAATTTCATTATTTTGGATGGTTAAATTTTTTATCCACTAAAATTTTAAATACCATTATGCATCAATACTATTTATAATATATCCATCAGAAAGTGACCATGATGATTATTATATTAAGGGTTAAGAATGATTCATATTAAAAAAGAAAAATGAAATGATCGCATAAACTAGTATGAATGTACCTTATGAATAACATTTATTGAAGGTTATAAAGAAAATAATATCATTGGACATTATCCATGACCAAACCCAATAGTTAATTTAACAATTGAAGCATTAGAAAGAAAATATTACATGAGATGTTTAAGCTCAATGAGATCACAATGCAATCCACATTCGTCGAACCACCCCATGAAACACTCATGATCACACACATAACCTTATAGATTTCACTGGTGTAATAAAAACAAAGGTTTCTAGACCCTAAATGATGAAATTTTAATATTTTTTAATTATTGAATAATAATATTTACTTTTTATAAGAATATTGATTCAATAATTAAATATTGAGTGTGATAAAAATTAGATTTTTGATACGATGAAACAAAAATTGTATTTATGAGAAATATATAGTTTCAATAAAGAAAATGATGTTGATTAAATCAAGAAATTTTGAAATAAGTTTTATTTTAATTAAATATTAATATTAAATAATAGTTATTAAATATAAAATATTATATAATTTTTATGAATTCAATTTTTTTATAATGGTATGAAATGATATATTGCCAAAAAATTAAAATTTTTCAACAAATATTCATTTTCTATTTATATTTTTTACATTATAATAGATAGATAATTATTTTAATAATGTAAAAGTTAATTTTAAAATCGGTATGTCGATATGAGCCAACTTTTAAATTTTTTTAAATTTTCGTAAAAAATAAAAAAATTTCCTACAAGTTAAATATGGTATAAATAAATTTATTGTATTATTAAATCAAAAAATTCCCAAACTGATGTAAGAAATACTATAAATAGTTTCCATAACTAAAGGTATTCTTCCCTTTAATATAATGAATTTTACGATATTTTTTCATTTTAATATGCCCTTAATGAATCTTCTAAAAACTATATTATATTTTATGGATTGAAAATAAATTATATTTAAACATTACTCACATACACATCACATGGGGAATTATTTTATCAGATTTATTTCAATGACATATTAAATAATTTAAACCCCTCTTATTTGGTATAAAACATGGGAAAGCCCATTTAATGGAATTTTTGAGTTCTTAATTTATTAAATAGATTCCAAAAATCATGTTTTGAAATTAATAAAAAAAATTATACCATTTTGAAATATAAACCCACCCAACCTCCCATTCAGCATCATAAAGAACTCTAAGATCATAAATTTACATTTAGATTCACTATCTATAGCCCTCCTAATGTACGTCCATTCTCTTAATAAACTAATCCCAAGCATTTAGATGAACCCAATCAAGATACAAAAGCCTCTCATTCTCCTCTTTATTAAAGAACTTTAATCAGACTAAAACTTTTGATATTCAATTTATCTGGGTAAGATATGTTTTTAGACAAACCACTTACTTTACATACGATTTATAATGGTTGAGATACCCATTTCACCCTCATGATACCCCTGTGTTAATGTTTAGAGACCCTTTTTATACTTCTGAATTTTCCTTATGATTTCCATTCCATATTTTTATGTAGTTTATAGACACACCCATTTCCATTAATGGGTATTAACATATATGTAACAACAGTTTTTTATCAGATAACTAAATTTATATAATCCATTACTCCATAATAAAGGTACAAAATTTGATAATATAAGATCCTATGTTGAATGATAAATATCACACACTTATGCATGCACATGAAATGAATGTCATGGGTGGGACCAGATTTATATTTCACTGAAATGCATTGGGTAAGGTTTTGTCTCATGAAATTCAATATATGGAACATGAGAGGTTATTCTACGAACTCTATTTTATGTTCTCTTTGATGACAACATCAACTTTTGTTTCTGATTTCATGTTTTATGATGTTTTCAACATCCAATGATTATTTTGTACTGTCATGTTATACCATGCCTCAATAATAAATATTATGATTCTCACACCTATTATTTTTAATTTATATTCCTCTTGTCACACATGAGATACTTTACCAAATTATATGATTTTTCATTCTCTTAATAGGATTTAAATTTCAACCCTTTCATATGAACATCTCTAGGTTATAACATGCATTTTTAGAAGAATGATGAAATTTTTGAAGAATGTTAAAGAAGTTTTCAATAATTTCATTTTATTTTCCTAAATGTTTTTATAATATGTGCCTAATTTCCAAGTGACATGTGGACCCATGATCATATAAGTTATACTAGTCTAATTTTTTTAATAAACCAATAAATAGTGTGTATTAATGATATGGGTTGAAAAAGTTGGTATCAGAGTAATGACTATTTTTTTGGGAGTATGATTACAAATTTTTATAGAAATGTATAGGTATAATACAAAAAATATGAAAACATACAATCTTTTTCTAAATCATCGAGTTTGTGAACTCTATGAAAATAAATCATTTTCTGGATAATACTAGTTGATTTGGATCCAATAAAGTTGTACATAAAGGTAATAACTCCAAGAAATGCATATTTCTATGGAATTGATCATCACATGATGAAAAAAATTTCCATTTCCATAAATCTAGGTTGACACTAATGGGGGATAAGAATTGATAAATTCATATGCTCCATATGAACCATTTTTATGGGAATTGTTCTTCGATAATATATTTATATTAATAAATTGATCATTTATGACATAGATTAATATATCTAAATTCACATGTTAATAAATAATTGACATTTAAGAGATATCTCGTTAATTTTCTTGGATTCCCATTTATATTTCTAATATTTTAGTCATTTTCATCATAAAATTCATCTTTACTTTTGATGTCAATAGAAGACATAAGATAATTTAATATAATATCCAATTTTAGGAGAAATGTGATGAAACACCAAATGAGATTCCAAAATAGATAGGATAAGTAATGATGAAAAATGTGAAAATAATTTCTTACTTTCCATAATTTTTATACAAAAAGATGAATTATTATAAACAACAAAATCCACTAAGAATAAAAATGATGCAATTGAGACTTTTTCGAAAAAGGCCTCTGACATTCAAAGGATCTTATAATTCAATAATCAAGGAGTAATCGATAAAATTCATTAATTATATCTTCTTTATCTATAAATTATTTGGGAGATGTTCATATTATATGATTATTCTATATAATTAGATGACGACCAACTGTGGAAATTGATAAAATTATTTATCCAAATAAGGATATTGAAGATGTTGAGTGAAAATAATGCTTCAAAATGTTTTTAATAAATATATTCCATACAATCATTGACTAAAATTAGATATTAATTTCCATATAATTAATAAAATGGTTTAAAAATCCATTATTATGTACAAATATAACATCAAAAAAATTAAAAATAAACCTTTATATTTCTAATATCCCTTGAAAGTAATGTTGACCACATCATTTGTTGGATAGAAGCTGAGTCTACGAAAAGATTTAAAAATTACAGACATTACAATCTAGGAAGAAATTGTCTGACATAACCTCAATGTCAAATTTTGGTTCAATTAATTTCAATGTTATAATGGATTTGGAGATAAGATTCATAAAATATATCTTAATTCAAGTGGTTTGATACCACAGTATCTTGTGGGAATAAAATTCAAACATCCCACATCTCAAAATTGTGGGATAAATAATCCCAAAAATTACCTAAAGGGTACAAGAAATTGAGTTTGGTATAGGATGGGTGGTAACATAGAAAGTGATTGATGTTGGGAGAAACTCACAAATATGATAAGAGAATGAAATTCTCTAGGAAACCCTCAGAATTTTTCCCAATGATTCAATTTCATGGAACAAGGACACCATGTGAATAAATGCTCTAATCTATGTGTTGGTGATAATAACTGATGAAAATAACCTAAAAGGAGAAGAGATCATGTTTAGGATTTTTACATCATTATTGATGAGGTGGATCCCAAAAATTATGTGCCGATAGCTACACTAGTTATTAATTCAAGGATTTAAAATTAAATTTTTTATTTTGGTTCTACGCATTCATTTATATCATGAATGTTTAGTATAACTGTACAAACATCACATAAAAATGTAAGTTGAGTTATCGATCATGATAGAAACTGGTACAATTATTTCATCCAAATAATTTAAAAATTCCACATGGAGAATTTTCTGGAAAAATTACCTAGTTAAACATGTGATACTATCTTTAGTGGAACCAAATGAAATTCTATGTATCGATTTACTTTTCTTATATAAGGAAAAAATAAACTATCTAGAAAATTAAATAAACATTAATATAGAAAATCATACTCTATTTCAATTCCAGTTCATCTTGATTGAATGTTATTTTGGATCAACATATCAATCATGTATATTATTTTCTTACGGGAATGTGTATCCATCTCAAAATAATGAGACTAAAAGAAAATCTTACATGATGAAATTCCTAATCAAAGGAAATTCACTGATACACTTCCTAAATAATTTAGTTTTCTTCCTCATATCTGTGAGGTTATGTTCTCAACCAAGATCTCACCTAGATATATTGATATAACTATTACTCAACATATAATTAACATTGTTGAACTTGATATATGGACAAAGGGTTTTTACACCCACGTGCTTCACCATGGGGTGAACCAATCCTCTTTGTTAATAATAATGAATGATTAGTGAAACTTTATATTGATTATCGTGATCTCAACATGATCTAAAAATGTAATAATATCATCCTCTATAGATGGATTACTTATTTGATTAGCTACATGGATCCCAGTACCTCTCTAAGGTAGATATTACGATAGAAAGTTATCATGTAATGCTAAACAAGAAAGATATCATGAAGAATTCATTTCATAAAAGCTAATAAAATTAAGGGCTTGTGCTAATGTAATTTAGACTCACTAATCCTCTATAAATATTATTGGGCTTAATATATAGAGTCATTATAGATTAACTTGAAACATTAATGGAAGTGTTTATATATGATATTATTATCTACACCAAATTCGAGGAAAAATATGAGAAGAATTTAAATACTATAATGATGGACTTATGGGTGGGATGTATTTATGTGAAATATTTTAAATGTGAGTTGTTTTTAAGGAAATTAAATATATTAGGTCATGTTATCCCCAAAAAAAAGTGATATATGTCGATCCTTTAAAAACTGAGGCAATTTAAGTGTGTAAAATAATTACATATCTCCCAGAGATACATCATTTTCTTATATTATTTGGAAACTATCATCAATTTGTAAGTATATATATTAATATTAAATTACACAATCCTATAAATGATTTTAGAGGGTCAATTTTTTCTAAACTGATGAATGAAAATAATTATATAAATAAAAAATGAATATGCTAATCATATCACATGTGTATAAATAACCCACTGGTGGAAAATGATTTTTGACCTAGATAGATGAATATGAAAATTTATTGGGATGTTTACTGATTCAATTTAAAAACTGATATCCTATTAATGTCACAAAATTAACAATCCCTGAGAAGTACCTAATTCATGACTTTAAATCGGTAGTAGTGATCTTCACATAGAGATTTAGTGACATTATATCTATGGGGAAAAGATTCATATATTTATTTAATAATCATAAGATCCTGAAGTATATATGCACACAAAGTGAGATCGATATGTTCTAATTATGTTGGTTAGATGTGATTAAGTATGATGATTGTTAAATCAATTACCTTCATTGTATGGAGAAAAAAGGTTTATATGTTCTTAGTTGAAATAATTATGTATCCTAATAAATGATAAGTTTTTTTAGGGATTTAATCCTATTTGAAATGTAAGGATTGGAAAAGGGAAGCATAAATGAATCCCTATCTTCCCAATTTACCATAATATTTAAAAAATATATTATTTAGAGGATCATGGAGGTCTTGAGATGAGATGAATTGCTATAGAGGAAGGTAGGAAATATTTCAGAGTTCAACATTGAAGAGGATGGAATTATATGTTTCGGTACCCGAATATGTGTCACAAAAAAAATCCAAAATTGAAGAGGGAACATATTGATATTAATCATCGCCCATCCTTCCCTATTAATATATGAATCATTAGGTTTTATTGAAGATTGAAGAAAAAATTCAACTAGGATAACATTATGAGGTAGATTGCAAGCTTTCTTTCTCAATGATTAGTATTCCATCTTGTCATGTAATATAATCATAAGTCTAATGGTATGATGAATCCATTACCCCTACATGTATGGAAATTGGAAAACCAGACCATGTATTTCATCTTAGTCACCCTTGGACATCAATATGAAATAACACCATATTATTTATAGTCAATTTCCTTACCAAGATGAAACATTTCATTGCTATTAAGTTTGATTTCACTCTTGACCAACAAAAAAATATATATTCAATAGAAATCGTAAGAATACATAGAGTTACTCTATCTATTGTATCTGATAGAGAACCATGGTTTTACATACAGTTATGTAGAATGCTTCATCATGAGTTGGATACAGAGCTCATCTCCAACACTTCTTATCAAAATAATAGGGATGTTTATTCTAAAAGGACCATTTAAAATCTATAGTATATACTGCGATAATTCTCAATGTATTTTCAATGATGTTGGCTCCAAAAAATTCCCTATCTGATGTTCTCATACAATAAAAACATCTATTCGAGAATTAGAATAGATTTTTATGAGGATATGTATGGGAAGTGGTGTGATACCTAAACATATTGTGATGAAGTTTTAAAGTGATATCCAATGAGTCATTATTATATCTAGTAAATTATTGAGAAGATTCAATCCATTTACTATAATAATAAATTCTCAAAAAGGTCACTAATGTTTTTTTAAAATAATCAATAATGTGATCTAGTGTTTGATGATAGAGAGGAAGTGTTCCTTAATATATCAATATTGAAAAACTTCGTGAGGTTTTGGATTAAGAGAATGTTGAGTCCTAGATACATTGGAACCTTTTTTAGCCTTCATTTAATTATAGCATTTTCCAATTAACTAACACTCTCTACTAGCCTATCTCAAGTACATTATGTGTTTTATATATCCCTATTGAGGATGTACATACATGACCCCTCACATGTATTGGATCTAGAGGTTGTACAATTAGGGAATTTTCTATCTTGTGACTAGCATATAGTGAATATATTAGTCTATTCATACATGTTTCTTCAAATAAAGTAATGTCACATGGACAATGTTTTGTCGAAAAACAACCTAATTGAGAAGTTACATGGTATTATAATGGGGTGATACAAAATAAGTAACGTCATATTTTTTAGTGTATGAAATCAATATTTTGAGGAAAAATTTTCGAAACCTGGAATAATGTAATTACCTAAACTTTTGTAAATTTACATAACTTTTTAAATATATGACTTATTTTGAAATGAAGTTATAGGAAACAAATACACTAATTTGGTTATTTTGGATTGTCATAATTTATGTCCTATCATATATAAATATTTTTTTGTATCATAACCATTGATAATATAGATATTGTATAGTGACCTTTATGATTAATATATTAATGTTTATAATATTTTTTTTGACATATACAAAGGAAGCATCCGCTCATCCACCTGGATCATACCCTATAAATCCCATTTATCTGTGGTTTTATGGGAGACAACATCACTAGCATTTTTAGTTGAAATATCCAATGATAAGATTGTAAAACTAAATCTTTGGTGAACCAATTTATGGGGAACATTCACAGTTATCATGATCATGACACAATCAATGTTCATCAAACCACCCTATGAAAATACTATGATCACACATCTTTCACTTAGAAAATTCACTGGTTTAAAAAAGGGAAATCTATCTAGACTGTAACTATATGAAATTTTATTATTCTTTTTCAAAAAATAATGATTATATTTAACAATTTTTAATATTTAATTTTATTCAATTAATTAATGATTTTGAATTTTTTCTTGATATGATGAAACACAAATTTTATTTTAGGGGAATATATAGATTCCATGAAGATACACCTTTTAAGGAATTAAATAATTTTTAATTAACTAATATTTGACTAAAATTTCATTAATAAATAATATTTATTAAATATTGATGATAATATAATTTTAATATTTAAAAGTTATTTTTTCTCATAGTTATAAATATGTCAGTATCAAGAATACCCATAGTAATATATAATAACTATGGATTGTTTATTTAGAATTGTAAATTTTAATTATTAGTGAATTTTGTTTATAAAAATGTATTCTTTTTTATGAAATCAACATTAAAAAATTATTTACTGGTGTTTTTTTCATAATTTTCTGATATATATGAACTTTAGGGTCCAAATATAATATTGTATAAATATACATTGTGTATTATTATATCATAATATAAGTATTGTGATTTAATAATGAAAATAATTTTTAACAACAACCAACTTTTTTTACCTTTAAAAAAATTTGATTTGAGGGATATTTGATTAATTTTATAAACCATTAATTAGTCCTCCAAAATATATATTATATTTTTTGTTTTTAAAAAATAATAATTTATAAACATTACTCAATTCCACATCACCATGTGAAATATTTTGAAGTTTTCAGTTAATATACTTATTAAGTAATGAAAGATAATCCAATTTGGAAGAAAAAATGGGTTTTTTTAGTTTTTATTACATTTTAATATAGAGTCTATAACATATGTTGGGTGTTTAATAAGATTTCGTCTGTATTTTTATATATAAATACACACTAAAACCAATTTATATTCAATCAAAACTATTTGTGAATTGTGGTTCACTTCACATCACTCTGTAGATCCCTTCTACATTTACCCCAATATATCATGAAGATCCTATCATGTTTTTTGAATCACCATCCCAATGTAATAGATCCTCTCATTGTCATCTTTATTCAATCACATCATTTATTTTATCCCTTTTGATTTTTAATTTCTCATGATTAGATTTGTTTTCAGATATCCCTATTGAATTAATTTTTATTTCTTTGTGTTTACATACCCATTTCAGTCTCATTAAACCCTTACATGAACCATTCAGTACCCTCATTATGCATTTAAAATTTCCCTTTGAGTTTCCATGCCAAAAAGCTGTGTTCGGATTATTCATAATGAATTCCATTCAAGGGTATTGTCCTAAATTTACATATCCTTCATCTATTTGGGACTTCCATGAATTTAATTAAAAAAACATAATAGTAGGACTATATTTGATGATATATGATTCTATTTTGAATGATATTTGTTGAACACATAAGTATGTAAATGATATGGATATTATTGATGGGACCAAATTTATATATACATCAAATGAATTGGGTAATATTTTATCTCATTAATATTCTATGTATAGTTCATGAGAGACTATCCTAAGAACACCATGTTATATTTTGTTGGATTTTATCCTTGACTAATGTTTATGATTCAATGTTTTATGTTATATCAACATTCCAATGTTTCCATTATTATATTGTGTAATACCATAACTCATGGTTCAAGATCATGGTTTTTATCCCTCTCATGTTACCTTGATATAACTCTTGGATGGAATTCACTTCTTCAAATTATCCTATGTTTTTATTATTCCAGTAATTTTAACACCCCGAGCTTCCACGATACGCTTCTCATTCAATAATGCAATGGCTTGCATTGTACGCAACTTCGCGTTCTAAAACATCGTGACTAATCAAATTAGCCGTTATGAATAGTAATAACAACTTTTTAAAATTATAGAAATTTTATATTTCAAAATGGACTTCATTTTTGGATTCGGAATATCGAAATTAGCCTATGTTGAATTTTTGGTATTTTTCTGAAAAACATCAATTTTTGATGAATAGTGAAACCACTAAGTGGTAGTTAGAAAACTGATTTTTCGTTTAAATGAAATATTACCACTTATGTGATTTGATTTTAAAAAATCCGACATGCATGGTTGTCATTAAGAAGTAAAATGTGGTTCAATGAGATTAAAATAATTTTTTTGGTGAATAGTAACTTTTAAGTTCTTAATCGCGATTAGAGGTAATTAGTGCAGTTTAAGGTAAAAGTAATGTTTTAATAATATGAGATGAGCTTGACACATGTCCTACCCTCATTGGATGTGCCATGGCCGACCAAGACAATCCATGGGTCGACTTGGGGACCCCATGGAGCCACTTTAGTTGGAAAATGACATAAATACCTTTTATTTAATGTTAAAGTAAAAAAATGACACAAACATGAAATGTTTTACTAAAAAAAATTTCACACAGGGTTATAAAAGTCATATTTTTTACTATAAATATTCATTTGAAAGATAAAATGATTTCCTACATCATAGTATTTTTTTTATAATTTTTTTACATTAAATAAATTAAATTATTTATGACATCATTATGATGCAGCGATGACCTCATTATTTAACGATTTTAATAAAATGAAAAGATAACGTACAATCCAAGTCTTACACTTGTCCAAAGACTATTGGATGGGTAGTTTCGAACCCTTATTACCTTATCCATGAATTATATATGTGTGGGGCCTTTAGAATCCGAAAATCATTGTATAATAATGTAAAATTTCCTTACATTCCAAGAGTGACCCTCCTCTCCTCTTAGAAAAGGCCCCCACCTCTACCACCTCATTCACACATTAAAGCCATTTTTCCCAGCCAAAATCTGACCAAATACTCTCCCAACATCCCCCACTTACTCCTAGAATCCTCACTTTGGGCATAACTCTTCCCAAGGAAGCCTTTGGCTCAAATCAAAAAGAGTTACCCGATTTTGAGGTAATGTCTTCTCTAATGTTGTTTTGTTTTATTTTTCTTCTCCAGCCCCCTAAACTCTATTTATTCATTTCTTTTGTAACAACACCAGTATCTTCAATATACTAGGATGTTGTTATAAGAAGTATTCGAGCTAAAATTACACACACCTACATCTAATGGTTAAAGAACATACGGTTTCTGTGGAGGGCGAATTTCTGCCTCACGAAACGATGATTGTTCAACACTCATATAACACCTTCAAAGGTGGCCATTAAGATGTCACTATATTTATATATGATATATAATATGTTTATGTTTTACTTATGCTTCTGTATTTCTCATTTATGGCATACTTTATGATTTCCATTATGGGTAAACACGATAATTTCATTTTAGGAAGTGCGGACTACCGCCCCCTCAAAGTGATGTGAATCTTTAATGCCACATGTGGGATGTATAAAGGATGGAGTAAATGATATTATATATGATATTATACTGGAATTATATTATACATTTATATCATTATGATTTCATTCCATTAAATACGAAATAGAAATGAAAGTAGCGTTCATGCGTACGTACGGCTTACCGTCTCCATGAACGGTGCATTTCATTTCTTACCTCTAAATGTTACGTAATATTATAAATTAATGTACATACTGTATATATATGATATATATTATATCTACATAATGAATATAATTCTGTATATAATGGATATTTCACCACATGAACAACCTGTAATTATAAGAAGTTTATTATTGACTCAAGTACCAAAGATTGACAAAACGACCATTATTAACTTAAATATTTACATAATGTTCATAACATGGTAATAAGGGATATAAAATGAATAATGAACATGAAAAAGGTTCTTATGTAAATAGGAATTAACTCTAGTTTATTATTCAGGAGGTTAAAGAACGGTCGAGTTAGGACAGGACGCAAGGTAAGGGAATTTCTTAACCCAACTTCCATTCTTTGGGTTAATCTCATACTTTCAAATTATGTCATGATATTATTATGTCCTATTTTGTATTTTTAATTTCTTTATGGTAACTATAGTGAATACACATAATAGATCTATTTTTTTTAAATTATCTTTTTATGGACTTCGTCTCAATCTCCTTTCATTGAGGCATATTTGGTTTTATCCACAACTTTCTTTTATACGGTGTATAAACCCCTTTGACTTTTACGTTTATTCAAAAGGAATCTTTTTTATACAAAGCATTTTACTAAACAACAAAAATGTAATGTTTTCCTTTCCGTACTTATGCGGCGACAACGACTTCTCTGCCACCGTGACCATTATTTGAGTTTCGGCTTCCTCTACAAGCCATCACCTTTTTTAATGAAAAATAAATACAAAGTTTTAACTTGATTTTATTTTGGTATTGAAAATGGTTTTGAATGCGTTTTTATTATATCAATGTGTTGTATTGACATCTTGTGATTGAAATGTGGAAATGTTATGTTTTCTTTATGCATGTTTTATGTGATACGATTATGTTATGGTTTATGATATGTTTAAACCTATTCATATGAGGAATGCATTGGACTTAATAAGTGACGGGTGGATCCTGCTATAGCTCCTCGATGCATCGGCAGGTCTCATGAGACAAACTAGTGTCTTGGAACGAAGCCTTGACAAAATCTAATTTGTGGTCTTGGCACGAGGCCTTGACTACGTGGTTATGATAGTCTGGCATTATGCATTCCATCATTATGAAAGTGGTTATTGATACTGCATGTGATTATTCGACCAGTAGAATATCCATGTGAAGAAGTAAATGGAATTATCTCATTTTACATTTTCCATATTATGTTAATGTTCAAGTTTAAAAGGATTTTGTTTTAGTTATACATTGCCTTAAATGTTTATGTTTACTTATGAAAGATTGTGCAATATTGTTATCCTTACTGAGCATCTGAGCTCACCCATTTCAATGTTTTAATATTTTCCAGGATGTGAAGAAGTATTTTATGAATGACCTGCAGGGATAGTCAGTAGAGGATATGAGTGTGGACTATGGAGACTTTGTTATTGTAGTTTTTCACCTTATGTTGTAATGTAACATTTATGAATGTATCTAGTGTTTCCAAGGAAACTAAACTAATCGGTCTTTCGAGACTTGATCTTTTGTGATCATGCCAATGTTACAAAGTAATGCACCGACTCTGGGTAGCTGGGGTCGGGGCGTTACAGTTGGTATCAGAGGCAGTTTAGTACAAACCTTGGAAGCTAGATTTAGATAAACTCTGATTAGAGCACATAGCCCGAAGATAGACATTGAGGATTAGTATAGAAGAACATCCTAGAATTTTGGTATTATAGAGATTTTGTGAGTTTTCTGAGCAATACATCCCTGTCTAGATACGAGCAGGTAGAGGCGGCTCTGGCACAGATGTACCTAGGGGTAAAACCCAAAAACACCGCTTTGATCTAGACTCGAACGGGAACTGGTGCATGACAACGAGCCTTGCTGCACTCTTGGTTACGACACTCCCGGGGGATATGTTGGAACCAGGTTCTTCAAAGCATGATTTGGTGTATGGTTTGTGTTTGTTTTCAATCCTCAGTGGAAGTTCTGGGTGTGTACCAACAATGTGATCATACTGTTCAAGCAGAAAACAGTAGTGAAGGTGGTGCTGTTTCCCAGTGTTTGCCAAATTTTTGGGCCTAAAAATCGGCCAATAAAGTAAAGTGTTTTTGGCAAAGGTACTTGCGCGCCGTGCTGTTGGAGGATGAAATAGTTGCGCGCCATATGATTTTGAGGATCATAATATCAAAATTTGGCTAAGGCAAGAAGGTCGCGCAAGTGTTGGTTGGGTCGCGAAAGTGAGTTGCGCGACAGAGCTTATTGAAGACAAGACTTGCGCGCCGTCGAGGACTTGCGCGCCGCCGCGCAGGGGGTCCAGTTTTCCTATAAATACTGGACCACCCCTCCTCATTTCGAATGGAGTTCAAGGCCGAGAGTTTGTTCGAGCTCTCGTCGCGCAGGTGGTTGAGTCGCGCAGGTGGTTGTTTTGTCGCGCAAGTACAGCTTGTGCGCCGGTTTTTGGCTGTGCGCCCAAGGTGGTTTGGAAGAGAAAGGAAGTGGACCGCGCAAGTTGGTAGTTGGGGAAGGAAGAGTCGTGCATGTGTGTTGATGACACTTGCGCGCCAGTTTGTACTTGCGCGCCGTAGTGGGACTTGCGCGACTGTCTTGGAGAAGTGCGCCTGGTTTTGCTGAAGCCCACTGGCGTGTTTGGAGCTGCACGAAAGCCGAGAGACTACTCGGTGTATTCGAGGAAAAGTGATATTCTTCTTCTGGTGAGAATCGGAATTCAATAGAGCATCTACATACAACAAAGGATGCACTCTTATGCAAATGAAGAAGAGACCCTCACGTCTATAAACTGATTGGGACTTCACCAACGGCAGTGAGCCAGGGGGAGTCAACGGGAGTGACCCGAGGGAAGTAGTGAGCTATCCCTGAACTTTTGTAAAGGCAGTGAGCCTGGGACAGAGCGACTATACCCGAACTTTTGTAATCTACAGCTAGTGAAGCATAGTGGATTTTGGTATGATCGGCAACCTATCGGCGTATGCTCCTTGGACGTATCCCTTAGTGGTGAACCAAGTAAAAATGGTTGTGTCTTCTCTGTGCTTGTGAATGTCTTCTTTCTGATCATAATCTTCATACAGGTTCAACAAGTTCCTACCAACGTGGGAACAAGATCCATCACATTAAAAGAAAAAGTGGTCACCCTGATTCACCCCTCCCCTCTCAGGGTGTCCCGGGGTCCTTCAAGTGGTATCAGAGCGTAAAGGTTGCTGGCGTTGAATCTGACCTTCTTCGTCATGGAAAACGCGATCAATGTCAGGGGAGTCCCTCACTTCGATGGAAGCAATTTCCAGATCTGGAAGAACAGAATGAGATCTCATCTAAGATCTCTTGGAATAGATGTTCTTTTTTCTACTGTTCACGGAATACATGTCACTGATCCAACAGGTCTGGCTATGACTGAAACAGACAGGAAACTTCTTAATGCAGATGCTAAAGCACAGAATGCTCTCACTGCAGCCCTTTCTGATTAGATTTACCTGAAGGTGATGAATTGAACCTCAGCAAAATCTATGTGGGATAAACTTGAGAATATTTATGAAGGTGATAGCAAAGTGAAGGAGGCGAAACTACAAGTGCTACACAATCGGTTTGATGATCTGAAGATGCATCCAGACGAGAATGCAGACTCTTTCTTCAATCGAATTACTGAAGTGGTTGGAGCAATTCGGGGTCTAGGCGAAGAAATCAAAGACATTGATATTGTAAATAAAATATTAAGAAGACTTCCACCTCTGTATAATGTGAAGGTGTCAGCTCTTGAGGAAAGAGATCTTTCCAAACATTCTCTAGATGACTTACTGAGCAGTTTGGTAGCTTATGAAATGAGAGTTAAACCAGAAGATGCTACGACTCGGGTGAGAAAGGAAATGGCATTCAAGGCCAGGGATAAATTGAAAATCTCAAAGGATAGTAGCGGTGATGATGACGAAGAGAAAGAAATTCTTTCTCTCATTGCAAAGAAGTTCCAGAAGGGGAAAGGGAAATTCAAAGGGAAGTTACCTCTCACATGTTTCCGTTGTGGAAAAGTTCGGCATATTGCTTCTCAGTGCTTGAAGAATATCAATGATGATGACAGTGAAGATGAAAACTTCAAGAAGCCTCAAATAAGGTTCTTCAAAAAGGGAGACTTCAAATATGGTAAGAAAATGCAAAGGAAGAGTTTTGTCTGTGAAGAGGAAGAAGATGACAATGAATTCTGTGATGAAGAAGAACCAGAATTCAAAACTGGGAACCATGCTTGTATGATGGCCACTGTTGAAAAGTCATAAGATACTGATGGTGAAAAACAACTGAGAACTTGTGTAGATCCTGAGGTGCAACTTAAGGATGCAGTTAGTAAGCTTAAGATTAAATGTAAGAGCAGCAATAAGTGGAAATAAATTGTGGAAGAATCAACTGAACATGTTGATCAACTTGAAGCTGAAATTGAACGACTGGAAGAATTTGTGAAGGTACAGTATAAAATAATTGAAAGCAATGATGATGCAGTTGATCTGAAACTGAGAATTGAAGAGCAGGCAAAGGTCATCAATGACCTCACATCCAGACTAGATGAAAAATCCAAGACTGTTGATGGTCTTGAGGAGGAAGTAGTTACTCTAAGGAGTAAAATGGAGACAGAATAAGTTCCAAAAGAATCGAGGAAGAAAATACAGTTCGGAAGATTCTCAGATGCAGAATTACTTGCAAGAGCCAAGTGTGGTTCATATGGGGTTGGAAAAGTCTTGAGTGATCAAAGACCTGCTTGCATGGGAAAGAGTGGAATTGGCTGTGAGGCTGAGTCATCAACTGCTGGAAGTGAAAAGATCCAAAAGAAAGAAAAGATGAACGTTGAATAAGATGAAATGTTACCTAGAGTGCTGAAAAAGGAACCCTCAATCCAAACTAAAAGGAGACCTGAAAATTATCCTCAAACTTTCGAAAATGGCAGACAGTCTTACTATTCTCCGAAGGAAGAAGCTATAAGGAGAAATTCAAGTGAGAAGACATTTCCTCTCATGAATTGTCAGTTCTGTGGCTATCTGGGCCATACCATGTCTTATTGTGAAGAGGCAAGAAGCTATTTGAATGGAGAAGATATAGATGCTCAACAAAGGAGAACAATCTCATATCCTAATTCTCATAGAAGAAATAATTTCTATGGATATTGTTTTTGTTGTTCTAACTTTGGTCATAAGGCCGTTAATTGCAGGCAGAGAAGAGACATAGACACCTCATACCGAAGTTCAAGACAAGTCAAGTCTCGTCAGCAAGACAATGTTGCTCGTTTAAACAGGTTATCACCTCTCACAGAAGACTTTGACTATGAAGAACCTGGGTATGCGGAAGATATAGTTGAAAGGCCATCAGTCCTATATACTCAATCTAATGTCTCATGGAAGGAAAGGAAGAAGATTGAGAAATCGAACCTTGCAGAGGTAGCCCTCAAAGCTACAAAGAACAACAGTACCTGGATTCTGGATAGCGGTTGTTCATCTCATATGACGGGTAATGCCGGCCTACTAACGAATATCATAAAGAATGTTGATGGTACAGTAAGATTTGGTAATGATGGGGATATGAAAATCAAAGGGAGTGGAAGTACCCAATTAGCTAATGGAGAACTAAAGAAGACTGAAGTCCTTTACGTAGATGGCCTACGCCATAATCTCCTTAGCGTGAGTCAACTCTGTGACTCAGGACTTATAGTTACTTTTAATCCGAAAGGCTGCACCATCAAGGGAAAAACCGGAAATTCACTTATGAAAGGATGCAGAACAGAAGGCAACTTGTATCAGGTTGATAGTGAAGAAAATGTAAGTTACATGACTGTTGAAGAAGAAATCAATTTGTGGCATCGGAGATTGGGACACATCAATCAACAAGACATGGAGAAAATATCAAAGTTGAGAATTGTCATGGACATCCCCAACCTGAAGCGTGAGCGTGAAAAATCCTATGATGCTTGTATTCGTGGGAAGCTGGTCTGCAGTTCATATCGGCCAAAGAAGAAAAAGGCATCTCACCTTCTTGATCTGATTCATACAAATGTTTGTGGTCCAATAAATGTTGCCGGAACTCATGGAGAAAGGTACTTTGTCCTTTTTATAGATGATTATAGTCGAATGGCATGTGTGATGGTCATTCACAGGAAACGACAGGTCCTTGACTGCATGAAAACATATCGGCGAATCGCCGAGAATGATACTGGACGAACAATCAAAGTGTTGCGATCTGACAATGGAGGATAATACACGTCCATTGAATTTGAAAATTATCTGGAGAAGCATGGGATACAACATGAGGTAGCTTCTGTGAGAACTCCACAACAAAATGGAGTTGTTGAACAAAGGAATTGACAGGTGAACAACATGGCACGAACTATGCTGATTGAGAGTCGTATTCCACGACATTACTGGAAAGAGGCTGTTCAAGCTGCAGTGTACATTCAGAATCGAACAGGACTTTATATGGGTGAGACGAAGACACCATATGAATTGTGGCATGGACGGAAGCCTTCTCTAAAATACTTTCGTGTCTTTGGAAGTAAGTGCTTCATCAGGAACAAAGAAGGAAATCAGGGGAAATATGGTGACAACGCAGATGAAGGAATCTTCCTCGGTTACTCAATGAATAGCAAAGCCTACAAATGTTTCAACAATCGTTTGGGAAGGATTGTGGAAAGCAATGATGTTAAGATAATTGAAGAGAAAACCACAAATGCTTCACGGACGTCATATGCCGATGTGATAGAAAGTCATGAAGAATGTGGACATGAAGAAACTACAAATGCAGAAATAGAGGAAGCTGTTCAAAACACTCATCAATCACATAATGATGTTGACTCAGAAGAAGAATCTGAAGAAGAAACTATGGCTGAAGAGAATACTACTGAACCTCGCAGGAGAAATCGAAGAGCTGAGATTGATCCATCCAAAATAATTGGGGATAGGAGTGCACCCACTCAAACTAGAAGGATGAGGAATACCACGCAATCTGCATTTCTATTAGTTGTAGAGCCATCCTCATTCGAAGAAGCTGCAAAAGATGAATCTTGGGTGAAAGCCATGAATGATGAATTAGATCAGATTGATAAGAATCAGACATGGGATCTTTTCCAAAGACCCGAAGGTCACAATGTGATTGGTACCAAATGGATCTTCAAAAATAAGTTTGATGAGCATGGAAGTCTCATCAGAAACAAGGCACGACTGGTATGTAAAGGATACTCCCAGATTGAAGGTATTGATGTTGAAGAAACCTTTGCTCCAGTTGCTAGACTGGAATCAATCAGGCTTTTCCTTGCCATGGCACTCCAAAAAGGATATAAAGTATATCAAATGGATGTTAAGACAGCATTCTTGAATGGTGTACTCGAAGAAGAAGTCTACATTGAACAACCGGTGAGGTTTGTCTTGGGTACCGATGAAACAAAGGTCTGCAAACTAAAGAAAGATCTATATGGTTTGAAGCAGGCACCACGAGCATGGTACTCACGGCTAGATTCATATCTCAAGAAGTTGGAATTCAAAAGAGGAGGAGTTGATCACAATCTCTATGTGAAGAATTCTCCAAAAGATCAATTCATGGTTCTTGTCTACGTTGATGATATCATATTTGGTGGAAGTAGGAAGAAATCAGTGGATGAATTTGCCAACCACATGAAATCAGAATTTGAAATGTCTATGATTGGGGAGCTCACATATTTCTTGGGACTGCAAGTGATTCAAAAGAAGGAATACACATTCATTTCTCAGGAAAAATATGCAAGAGAGCTGCTGAAGAAGTTCAATATGCAAGACTCCAAACCAATGTCAACTCCGATTGTGGTTGGAACTAAACTTGGAAAGCATGAGGATGGGAACTCTGTTGATCCCACCATGTACAGGAGGATCATTGGCAGCCTACTGTACCTGACAGCGACAAGGCCAGATATTGTCTTTGCAACATGCCTTGCGGCCCGCTTTCAGAGTAATCTAAAGGAGGAACATATGGCAGCAGTAAAAAGAATCATGAGGTACATTCAAGGTACACATAACTTCGGGCTATTTTTTGCTGCAGGCAGGGACAGTGAATTATCAGCATGTTCTGATGCTGACTGGGCTGGTGATGTCGTAGATAGAAAGTCCACTAGTGGTGGAGCTTTCTATATTGGGCAGAAATGTGTTGGCTGGTTGAGCAAGAAACAAGAAAGTACTTATCTTAGTACTTCTGAAGCTGAATATATCTCCGCCACAAAAGCATGCACTCAACTTCTTTGGATGAAGCAGCAGCTAACAGATATTGGTGATACGGTGCAGCAACCAATGGTGATTTATTGTGATAACAAAAGTGCAATTGATCTTACGAAGAATCCGGTTCAGCATTCTCGTACAAAACATATTGAAATACAGTATCATTTTATCAAAGAAAAGGTTGAACAAGGTGTGATTAAAATGGATCATGTTGGAACTAATGAGCAAGTGGCTGATGTCCTAACCAAGCCATTGTCCGCGGCTGTGTTCGAGAAGCATCGGTTGAACCTCGGTGTTCAACCACCGCCTACTTCATAAGGAGGCTCCGGAAGTCCCCTCTCCCCGTTTGTTTTAACTGTTTTTATCTGCTTATGACTGTGATGAAGGTTTATGGGGGAGATACTATCTAGGGGGAGTATGGATTGAGCTGAACGTTGAACAAACTTTTCGGTCATTGGTTTTTTTGTCAATGGGGGAGAAAGTCATAAATTCAAGGAAAGAAATTCTTCTGAGATGAGAAGTGTAAGATTGTGATGAGAAGTTTAATAAGGATAACATCGGGAGTCATGGAGAATTTCAAAACACTAAGACCCAATTCAAGCTTTCTCTCTTGTTTTCTACACCGAGCATTGCTCACGTAGACTTAGAGTGTTGGCTGAGTTGATTCTTTCGTTTTGGATTTGCTCATGGTTGGAGATCTATTGAATTTATTCTGATTGCCAACAAACCCAAAGGGCGAGATTGTTGGAACCAGGTTCTTCAAAGCATGATTTGGTGTATGGTTTGTGTTTGTTGTCAATCCTCAGTGGAAGTTCAGGGTGTGTACCAACAACGTGATCATACCGTTCAAGCAGAAAACAGTAGTGAAGGTGGCGCTGTTTCCCAGTGTTTGCCAAATTTTTGGGCCTAAAAATCGGCCAATAAAGTAAAGTGTTTTTGGAAAAGGTACTTGCGCGCCGTGCTCTTGGAGGATGAAAGACTTGCGCTCCATATGATTTTGAGGATCAGAACATAAAAATTTGGCTAAGGCAAGAAGGTCGCGCAAGTGTTGGTTGGGTCGCGCAAGTGAGTTGCGCGACAGAGCTTATTGAAGACAAGACATGCGTGCCGTCGAGGACTTGCGTGCCGCCGCGCAGGGGGTCCAGTTTGCCTATAAATACTGGACCACCCCTCCTCATTTCGAACGGAGTTCAAGGCCGAGAGTTTGTTCGAGCTCTCGTCGCGCAGGTGGTTGAGTCGCGCAGGTGGTTGTTTTGTCGCGCAAGTACAGCTTGCGCGCCGGTTTTTGGCTGTGCGCCCAAGGTGGTTTGGAAGAGAAAGGAAGTGGACCGCGCAAGTTTGTAGTTGGGGAAGGAAGAGTCGCGCATGTGTGTTGATGACACTTGCGCGCCAGTTTGTACTTGCACGCCGTAGTGGGACTTGCGCGACTGTCCTGGAGAAGTGCGCCTGGTTTTGCTGAAGCCCACCGGTGTGTTTGGAGCTGCACGAAAGCCGAGAGACTACTCTGTGTATTCTAGGAAATGTGATATTATTCTTCTGGTGAGAATCGGACTTCAATAGAGCATCTACATACAACAAAGGATGCTCTCTTATGCAAATGAAGAAGAGACCCTCACGTCTATAAACTGATTGGGACTTCACCAACGGCAGTGAGCCAGGGGGAGTCAACGGGAGTGACCCGAGGGAAGTAGTGAGCTATCCCTGAACCTTTGTAAAGGCAGTGAGCCTGGGACAGAGCGACTGTACCCGAACTTTTGTAATCTACAGCTAGTGAAGCATAGTGGATTTTGGTACGACCGACAACCTGTCGGCGTATGCTCCTTGGACGTAGCCCTTAGTGGTGAACCAAGTAAAAATGGCTGTGTCTTCTCTGTGCTTGTGAATGTCTTCTTTCTGATCATAATCTTCATACAGGTTCAACAAGTTCCTACCAACGTGGGAACAAGATCCATCACATTAAAAGAAAAAGTGTTCACCCTGATTCACCCCTCCCCTCTCAGGGTGTCCCGGGGTCCTTCAGGATATGCTTAGGATAATTCTCATTTTCTTTCCAAACAACTATGACGGGTTATGATTATATAATTCCTCAAAGAAGACATTCCTTTTTATGATTATGGATTATATCCATAAATAGTTCAATTTATGTAAAGTGTTTTACAAATATGGAATTATGTATTTCAATTCATAAACTAATCTAGTTTATGCCATTGTTTATAAATGGCGCCTAGTGGAAGGAATGGAAACCGTATCAATGCACGCACTCCGTGTAGGGATTTCCCTCCTGCTCAAGATAATTATTGTGGATCTGGAGATACAACTGGTGCTGATCAACTTATTACCATACTGGGACAACTCACTCAGGTTATGAATAATAACCTTACCCGTATGGAGCACCCTGATCCGCAACGTGGAGGATCAATGTTAGACCGCTTCATGAGGCAACAACCACCAACATTTAAGTGGGGTACAAATCTGTTAGTAGCTGAGCAATGGACAAACTCCTTAGAGAAAATATTCCACGCCTTGGGGAGTAGCGAAAGGGAGAAGGTTATCATGGCAGTTTACCGCCTCACTGGAGATGCCAATCAATGGTGGTCATTGATTCAAAATACCAAAGAAGATGATGACGTATCGAATATGGAATGGAGGGAGTTCAAAGATCTTTTCTTAGAAAAATACTTTCCACATAACCATCGAGAAGATATGTAAAGACAATTTTTGAGTCTGAGACAAAAGGAGGATGAGAATGTCGCAATGTATGAGGCTAACTTTAACAGGTTAGTGAGAAATGTTGCAGATTATATACGTAACCCAAGAAGTAAGATTGATTGTTTCTTTGATGGGTTAAAACTAATTCTCCGTAGAGCTTTAGTATCACAATCTTTCTCAACATACGAAGATATTGTCTCATGTGCTATCAAGACAGAAAAGGAATTCTCTAAGTCTTATGAAAACAATGTAAAGAAAGAGAAGAAGAGAACGGTGGAACAAGAGACAGATAAAGGGAAAAAGGGAAGGAAGTATTTTCCATTATGTGATAATTGTGGGAAGAATCACCCTGGTACTTTCCTAAAAGGAATGGGAGTTTGTTATAAATGTGGAGAAAAAGGTCACCAGGTGCGTGATTGCAAGGGAAAGAAAGAGGCTATCAATGTTGAATGCTACAATTGTAGGGAAATGGGGCATTATGAAAATGAATGTCCTAAGTGTCAGGGAAACTTACCTCAGAAAAGGAAAAGGGATCAAGGACAATCTTATGCTGTTAATACAGTTGAAGCGGGATAATTAATGTATTGGTGCTTTTGGACTCATGGATTATATTCTGGTTATTAGAATAATGTGATATATATATAAGATTGTACTGCAGTACTTGTAGTTTCAATAATGTTTTAATATGATGAAGGTAATCATATTTTTAGTATGTGACAATAAGAGAAACTTTACTTTGTTTGGGGAATCTGATAAATTGATTTTGGAATTAAGAGACCTTTTAGAGAAAGTCTGGATAGAGGTATTTTGGATAACTATAATGGATGGAGTGGATTAAGTTGATCTTTTGATAGTATTGTTTAAGGTTAAAAAATTTATGAAGATTATTTTTGGAATATTATAATACTATAGTTTTAGGAAAAGTACAACCTGCAGGGTGGGGCATAACCCGTCACGTCAGACAAAGCTGCAGGAATCGAACCCACAACCATAGTGTGACATGCCTTTATATCCTACCACTAGCCTACAGGTAGTCCCTGGTTATTAAAAAATAATTTTACTAATCTAAATGGTATGTGTTAACATTTGGAACCTTATACAATTAGGATAAGTATAATATTTTTGAGTTCTATTATCTTTTTGAGTGAAAGATGAGTTGAAGGTTGAAACTCTAATTGTCAAGCATAAATATATATATATATACCTATCTCTTATTCAATGAATAAATTAATTCTTAAACTTTAGTAAAGGGATATTAAATAAAAATGTGTTATCCTAATACCTTATTTCTTGTTGAACTGATGATATTTTAAATCAACATAGATTGAAGGCTTTGAGGCCCTCAATTTGACAGTTGATTGTGATTGATAACCTCAATCACACCCTACAAATATTTACGTTTTTCCTCCAATTATATATCTCTAATTGCTACCAATATTCTCCTTATCGAGATCATAATTTGGTGGTGACTTTCTTATTTCCATTTCCCTCTTATTAAGGCTAAATTTTATTAATCTTATTTCCGATGTGGGTTTTCCACAAAGGTATTTTCCCTTTTCAACCATTTATTTTCAAAGAAAAAATTTCAAATTTCGAGGACGAAATTTATTGAAGGAGGGGAGAATGTAACACCCCGAGTTTCCATGATACGCTTCTCATTCAATAATGCAATGGCTTGCATTGTACGCAACTTCGAGTTCTAAAACATCGCGACTAATCAAAGTAGTCGTTATAAATAGTAATAAATACTATTTAAAATTAAATAAATTTTATATTTCAAAATGGACTTCATTTTTGGATTCGGAATATCGAAATTAGCCTATGTTGAATTTTTGGTTTTTTTCTGAAAAACATCAATTTTTGATAAATAGTGAAACCACTAAGTGGTAGTTAAATAACAGATTTTTCGTTTAAATGAAATATTACCACTTCTGTGATTTTATTTTCAAAAATCCGACATACATGGTTGTCATTAAGAAGTAAAATGTGGTTCAATGAGATTAAAATAATTTTTTTGGTGAATAGTAACTTTTAAGTTCTTAATCGCGATTAGAGGTAATTAGTGTAGTTTAAGGTAAAAGTAATGTTTTAATAATATGAGGTGATCTTGACACATGTCCTACCATCATTGGATGTGCCATGGCTGACCAAGACAATCCATGGGTCAACTTGGGGACCCCATGGAGCCACTTTAGTTGGAAAATGACATAAATACCTTTTATTTAATGTTAGAGTAAAAAAATGACACAAACATGAAATGTTTTACTAAAACAATTTTTAAATGGGGTTATACAAGTCATATTTTTGACTATAAATAGTCATTTGAAAGATAAAAATATTTCCTACATCATAGTATTTTTTTTATAATTTTTTGACATTACATAAATTAAATTATTTATGACATCATTATGATACAGTGATGACCTCATTATTTAACGATTTTAATAAAATGAAAAGATAATGTACAATCCAAGGCATAAACTTGTCCAAATACTATTGGATGGGTATATTTCCAACCCTTATCACCTTAGCCACGAATTATATAAGTGTGGGACCATTAGAATCCGAAAAGTATTGTATAATAATGTAAAATTTCCTTACATTCCAAGAGTGCCCCTCCTCTCCTCTTATAAAAGGCCCCCACCTCTACCACCTAATTCACACATTCATGCCATTTGGCTCGGCCAACATCTGCCCAAATACTCTCCCAACATCCCCCTATTACTCCTAGAAGCCTCACATTGGGCAGAACTCTTCCCAAGGAAGCCTTTGTCTCAAATAAAAAAAAGTTACCCGATTTTTAGGTAATGTCTTCTCTAGTGTTGTTTTGTTTTATTTTTCTTCTCCAACCCCCTAAACTCTTTTTATTAATTTCTTTTGTAACAAAAACAGTATCCTAAATATACTAAGATGTTGTTATAAGAAGGATTCGATCTACAATTAGACACACCTATATCTAATTGTTTAAAAACAAACGGTTTCTGTGGAGGGCGAATTTCTGCCTCACGAAACGATGATTGTTCAACACTCATATAACACCTTCAATGGTGGCCATTAAGATGTATCTATATTTATATATGATATATAATATGTTTATGTTTTACTTATTCTTCTGTATATCTCATTTATGGCATACTTTATGATTTCCATTATGGGTAAACGCGATAATTTCACTTTAGGATGTGCGGACTACCGCCCCCTCAAAGTGATGTGAATCGTTAATGCCACATGTGGGATGTATAAAGGATGGAGTAAATGATATTATATATGATATTATACTGGAATTATATTATAAATTTATATCATTATGATTTCATTTCATTAATTATGAAATAGAAATAAAAGTATCGTTCATGCGTACGTACGGCTTACCGTCTCCATGAATGGTGCATTTCCTTTCATACCTCTAAATGTTACGTAATAATATAAATAAATGTATATACTGTATATATATGATATATATGATATCTACATAATGAATATAATTCTGGATATAATGAATATTTCACTACATGAACAACTTGTAATTATAAGAAGTTTGTTGTTGACTCAAGTACCAAAGATCGACAAAACTACCGTTATTAACTTAAATAATTACATAATGTTCATAACATGGTAATAAGGGATATAAAAGGAATAATGAACATGAAAAAGGTTCTTATGTAAATAGGAATTAACTCTAGTTTATTATTCAGGAGGATAAAGAACGGTCGAGTGAGGACAGGACGCAAGGTAAGGGAATTTCTTAACCCAACATCCATTATTTGGGTTAATCTCCTAATTTCAAATTATGTCATGATATTATTATGTCCTATTTTGTATTTTTACTTTATTTATGTGTACCTATAGTGAATACACATAATATATCTATTTTATTTTAAAAATGATCTTTTTAAGGACTTTGTCTCAATCCCCTTTCATTGAGGCATATTTGGATTTATACACAACTTTCTTATATACGGTGTATAAACCCCTTTGACTTTTACATTTATTCAAAAGGAATATTTTTTATATGAAGCGTTTTACTAAACGAAAAAATGCTAATGTTTTCCTTTCCGTACTTATGCGGCGACAACGACTTCTCCGCCACCGTGACCATTATTTGAGTTTCGGCTTCCTCTACAAGCCATCATTTTTTTAATGAAAAAAATACAAAGTTTTAACTTTCTTTTATTTTGGTATTGAAAATGGTTTTGAAAGCGTTTTTATTATTTCAATGTGTTGTATTGACATCTTGTGATTTAAATGTGGAAATGTTATGTTTCCTTTATGCATGTTTTATGTGATACGATTATGTTATGGTTTATGATATGTATAAACCTATTCATATGAGGAATGCATTGGACTTAATAAGTGACGGGTGGAGCCCACTATAGCTCCTCGATGCATCGGCAGGTCTCATGAGACAAACTAGTGTCTTGGCACGAGGCCTTGAAAAAATCTTATTTGTGGTCTTCGCACGAGGCCTTGACTACGTGGTTATGATAGTCTGGCATTATGCATTCCATCATTATGAAAGTGGTTATTGATATTGCATGTGATTATTCGACCAGTAGAATATCAATGTGAAGAAGTAAATGGCATTATCTCATTTTAATTTTGCCATATTATGTTAATGTTCAAGTTTAAAAGGCTTTTATTTTAGTTATAAATTTCCATAAATGTTAATGTTTATTTATGAAAGCTTCCGCAATATTTTTATCCTTACTGAGCATCTGAGCTCACCCCTTTCAATGTTTTAATATTTTCCAGGATGTGAAGAAGTATTTTATGAATGACCTGCAGGGATAGTCAGAAGAGGATATGAGTGTGGACTCTGGAGACTTTGTTATTGTAGTTTTTCACCTTATATTGTAATGTAACATTTATGAATGTATCTAGTGTTTCCAAGGCAACTAAACTAATCGGTCATTCGAGACTTGATCTTTTGTGATCATGCCAATGTTACAAAGTAATGCACCGACTCTGGGTAGCTGGGGGCGGGGCGTTACAATAATTTTCTTATAGAACAATAATTAAATATATAGGTCCTAATGATATCCATTATAGTTTTAGAAGAACAATGAATTTTTAAGATCATGTTAAGGATGATTTCTATTAAGTAGTTTTACTTCTATTTGATGTAGTTAATCTATATACCAAATTTTTTAATACACTAGTACTCAAGATCTTATGGGTTTTACTCAATATAAATTTATGTAAAAAATAATTATTTAATTTTTTTTGATGATATGGGTTTTTATACATGAGGTACTCACATCTCTATCAAGTTTTTCTATCATCAAAAAGCATGTTTTTAAAATCATGATATATAATTTTTCCCTCTGATAAACTAAAACAATAGATGGTAGTCACAAAAACTCACAAGTAAAAAAATATTCGAATCTATTCATAGCGTTTCTTACCAATTATTCATTTTAGATTAACTATCCTGATATGATGAAGGAATAAATATTTGTTCTAAAATAGTACCAAATATATTGGATAAATACAAATCCCTATCAATCCCATGATAGAGTTAAAACTGAATACTTATTATAAACAAATCCTAGTTCTTTTGGTAAATGTATATTAAAAATTTATGAGTACAAATATCAAATACTTCTCTCAATGAAAAATATTATATAATTACAAAAAAGACTTATAATTTAATATTAATGAGACATTATATCATCCTCATAATGATTCAATATCCTTTGCTCAGTGAATGATAATAATAAAAATAATTCTATAATAGTTGAATGTAATTTTCTTAAATAATTTTTTTTCTAGATCATAAATTTACAAATATTAGTAATAGTAATATGATTCTATACACCTCAGTAATGTGTCCAAAAATACACTCACTAATTTTAAAAACATTATAAATGTATTTTATAATCTTTATAATAATTATTTATGAATTTTATCAATGAATTTAATATCATATATCCATATTTTCTTCAAAATACCTACATTTAAATAAAAATACATTTATAACAATCATGTATAAATATTCAATCATTTTTAGGATATATCTTTAATTATTTCTAATCTCAATACTAATTTTTTTTATAATATTACCCTTAATCCCATGCTTATATAATAATTCATCAGAAAGTTATTTAATTTAGTATAATAAATTGAATTAAATATATTTAGGTATATGAAAAACTATACATGTTTCCATCCAATACAATATTCTTAAAAATTTATATATTTTCAAAAATTAATGTTCTATTATGTATTTAATTGTCACACACATGACTTATTTTAATGTTAAAATTAATTTATTTTCTATTCATTCATTATATTGGGGGTTTTCCAAGATTTTATGGTGGAATGGGTGAGTTTTCATGAATTGGGAAAAACCAGGAACCCAAATCCAGATTTATAATTAAATTTTGATTCCTTTTTAACACCATCATTTTTCAATAGTTTTCTTCCATTCCAATTCAATCTTGTCATACCCAGACCTATTAATACCACCATATTAATTTGTACCATTTAGGAGTCCACAATCATGGTGGATATAGGTTTTTATTTAAGGGATAGGGCCAGCCCAAAAGCCCATTTCCTACATTAAAAATATTTTTAAATACTTTAATATCTCCTTAAATATTTACGTTTTTTAGGTGATTACAACTCTCTGCTAATAATAAATACCCAAGGCGTTCCCCCATGACATCTTCTCCCTATTTGGAGCTCAGTATCATCTCAAATTGTTATGAAACGTTTAATAATTTCTCAAATCACTCATATTTGAAGAGGTAAAGTGATTATTTCATAAGTCCTTCATTTCTCAGTCTCTTTACCCAATTCTAGTAACTAAATGATCTCTTAAATCTTGTACGAATATCCCTTTAATTTTTTGATGTTTTAAAATTCAGATACTGATGTATTTGGGGTGATTGCTTCAATATTTTTCATGGTAAGTGATTCCTTCTTGGTTTCTTCCTTTTCCCTTAGGGTTTCCTCCCACTTTCATTATGTTCTAAAATTTCAAGTAGTTAGGGTTTGAAACTAGGTTTTAATTTGGTGTTTTTTGGTCTAATATTGTGGTCTTGTGATGGATTTATCTTCCTTCGGATGTGGCATTGGTGCAGTTGATGTTTTGCACACTGTTTTAAGTGATTTGACACTTTCGGTAGGTGGTTACATGTTTAAACAATTATTGATGAGTTTTCATGATATATTTACTCATTATTCATATTCCTAATATGATTTCTATTGTAAAAATGTGTTCATTATTGATTTGGTTAAGATTTTTATTTTATTGTTGCATTTTAGCTTGAAATTGGGTGTTTTTCATGTGTAACACTTGGGGTATTATTTGGGTGTATTTTATAACATATGAAATTGGTTTAATAAAAGTTATTTCGGATGAAAATTAGTCTTTGGTAGTGTCTTGGTGTTTAATTGGGCATGAAATAGAGTTTTTGGAATAAGTTTGTTATGTAAAACTTTGTTATACTTCTTGAGAGCATTTTATGAAAATGGATGTTTCCATTTGTATACATCGTGGTATTATCCAAGGTGATATTATAACACTAGAAAGTGGTTTTATAAATGTCTCCAGGGCTTAAAATTCCTCTTTTTTAGTGTTTTGGTGTGGTTTTTCCCTTGAAATATGGTTTTGAAATGGGTTTTATGAACAAATATTGGGTATACTCTTTGAAATTGTTTTCTGAAATATTTGAATGATTTAATTATTTATGTAAGTGGTGAAACAATTTTGGAAAACTAGTTTAGGGTGTTTATATTTTTAAATGGTACATTTTAAATGTGAAGGGGGTTATTTTTTGATGTGTTCCATCTTGGAAATGTTTTATAAAAATGTTTGAAATATTTACTAAAGTGTGTAAGAGATGTGAAAGTGATGTGGGATGTTTAGTGTGAGCGTGATGTACAAAAAGTATTTTGGTTACAAAAAGGTTATTATGTAACATGTGAGTGGGTTGTTATGTGAGTTCTAATATCTTGGATTTGTTTTATATAATTTTTAATGGATTTTTGGAAGTGTAAAATAAATGTGGAAAGTGTTGTGTGCTATTTTGGTGTGAGTCATATGTCAAAATCAATTTGAATGAAATGTGGAATTTTTTGACTTGTGGGGTAAACATGTGGGCTGTTTGTTGAATTTTGTAAATGTAAATTATATTTGAATATGAAAATTATATTTCTTGACTTGTTGAACTTGTTTGAGCACAAGGGGAAAACCCGGGTATCTATGTTGGTGGATGTGTACAAGTATGCTAGTGAATCCGTGGGGTTTGGCCTCAGTTTTACATAGCAATATTGACACTTAAAAATCTAAAAAAACTATGATTATGATGATTGGTTACCACTAGATTATGGTTATGTTCCCTACTATTGGCTTGTGCATGAGAATAAATATTTTTTATTATTACTCTCACTGAGATACGAGGTACCTGGGACCCACAGGTTGCTAGTGCCTAGGGGTTATTTCCTATTTCTTGTGCTCATTAGACCATTTATACTCACCATAGGTATATAGTATATTTGGATGAAAAATTAATTAGAAATTGAATTTATTTTAAAAGTGTTGATTCTTTAAATTATCCCATGTGAAAACTTATTTTTTTCATTGCATCTTTTGGAAATTGTAACTAAAAATTACATGTTTTTGAAAACATTCATGCTTTTTGTCTTTGAATTATTATCGCATGGAATCTCTTAGTAGTGGTATCCTTCTTGAATTTGGACACACCTTACATTCACCTTTGGGTGAAAGTAGACTTAGTTATTTTTTTGTTTCAGGTTTGGGTACAACTTTTGTGCCAACAATTCAGGTTTTTACTGGTCCTTCGTGATGCAGTGTTGTGGAGATGGATTGATGGGGTTCCTCTTTCCATGTGGAGGTTATTGGGCTGTAAATATTTAGTTTCATAACTTTTTAATGGTCATTTAATATATTTTTAACTTATGTAATTCAGTTCTAAATTTTTCGAAAGACTGTTGTAGTTAAAGAATCCATATTTGTTTTATTGAGTTTGTTTGTTGCTTAATGTTTATAAACTTGGTTAAATCATTCCCAAACATCATTTTATGATACCCGAGCAATCATTCCAGACCATGGGTACAGGAACTCCTATCAGGCCTTGTTTCGGGCTGGGTCAGGAGACAGTTTTGATGGAGATCATATTCATTTCGTGACAAAATGGTATCAGAGGAGGTTAGCTCTCTTTGGGTCATCATTCTTTGGGGAATAGTCAAGATATTCTAGAGTTAAGGTTGTTGGGAAATGGAATTCTAGTTTTGGGTAATGTGGCAGATCACTATACACCATGAAGTTATTCATGTCACTAGGGGAGATCGGGACTTTTCTGGGTCCTTTGGTTTTCATGGTTTGATGATGATTAGTGGGAATGAAAAGAGAGTTGGGTTGATGCTTTCAATGAGCTCGCAGGGTCTGGAAAGACATATGAAGACAAAGATATTTTCCTTGAACACTATTTGTGATGGTGAAGTTATTGGAGTATGGATGCCATCTATATGTCCTAGTCACCCACCCAAGCTAATTTCCCCCTACATTGTCTTCTGTTCTTTACTTTTGATATCTGGGAACATTGGTTTTAAAGTGACATGATTTTAAGAAGAGTAAAGGTTTTGGGAAATTATTATCCAATAAAAAGGGAATCTTGAGATTTTTTAAAATGGAGTACTATATTTTCATAATTTTATTGTATTGAAAAATGGTGTGTTTGCACCCCTTTTAAAATCATGAACTATGTTAAGGTTAGTTATGAAAATGTGTTTCCCATATAGTTTTCTAAACTATTGAAATGTGTTTTAATGGGATGAGTTGTTTTGAAATTAATGTGTATTACTTGAAATTGAGTTTTCATTTAAATTATTTATCTTTTCTGAAAATCATTGTAAGATGTAATTTGGGTTTGATTTTGTGGTTAATAGTTTTGATAAAAATGTGGTATTGGTTTACTGTTTTGGTTTTGAAAAGTGGAAGGAATTTTTTTAACCTTTGGTATTTCCATGAGATACCACATACATGGAGTTATATGGGATGATGGATGGTTGATGTCATGGATGGATGAGTTCTGAGATGGATTTGAGGTGGGTGCTCGGTGTGGCAGGGAAACATGTATGTGTGAGGCCCATGGGTTAACATTGGTGGATACCCTAACTGTTGAACCGTTTATTTTCAAAAAAATGATTTTAAATGAGAAACTTGATGTATTTATGACTATTTTGGGATGGTGTTTATAATTATTTTTTTAAAAAAAATGTTGATGTTGTGGGATGTTTTTAGTCTAAGAACACCTTCTGTTTATACTATGTGTTGGGTTTGTGTTTGTTGGGTAAGATGTGTTGAAGGGACCGTCAAAGGATTCTTCTGTGAAATGTATTGTGATGCTTTTACGGTGGTTCCTTTCATGTGTTTGGATCAGGTATGTAGTATACTTTGACTAATGGACTATCTTGGTTGGTTCCTTGGGTTTAATTGTTGGATAATAAATGCCCCATTATGTGTTAGTGCACAACTGAAGTACAACCCAGGTTGTTTCTCCATTTGATGACCCTCTAGTTGATCAAAATAAGGAATCATTTTCATGATATTTTTAGATTTAGTTTACACCATTTACATTCTTGGTTTTTTGTATCCTATTGTAGTGAGAGAGTGATCATGGGTGGTTGAAAGAGACCATAGCCTCTGATGTTTCATGATTTTCTGAAGGTGGAAGTGGTCTAGGGTTGTTAGCATGG
Organism: Viscum album; assembly: GCA_963277665.1. NCBI lineage: Eukaryota > Viridiplantae > Streptophyta > Magnoliopsida > Santalales > Viscaceae > Viscum > Viscum album. The sequence continues at coordinate 1,806,213,745 of OY728146.1, forward strand.
ATGCGTATCTGGAAGGTGTCTAAGTGGTCCTCTCGGTCCTTCGTAGTCTCTTCAAAGAAGGAGTTCACGTCAAACTACCAGTGTGGAAAATATGGTCATGAGAGGATATTGTGGACACTTTCTATAAATGTTTGTTGTTTAGGGATGTTGTATAAGGCCCCTCTCCATTCATTGTTTATATCAGTCACAATGGTGGTTTTTCGGGAAGCCTTGTGATTTCATGAGCTTGATTGACAGTAAAGGTGAATGTCGTTCAATCCACTAAGAGTATCTGTTATGTTGGGAGAATATCTCCCTTGAAAAAATATCAAAATCATCCATTTTAGAGGAGGGAGAGTAAAGGTGTTCTTTACATCTATAGCTTCTCACTCGATGAAACAAGGTGTGATGTGTGTGCTTTTTATAAACCCTTGATTCATTGAAATATCGAGTTAGGTAAAGTGAGATTGGAATGTGTTATGTCTTGGAAATCTTATCGGGGATTTCAGTGTATTTGTTAGTGGCACCGAAATATGAATTCTTGTTCAAGGGGTTTCCAAAGCCTAACTACAAGGTCGAAGATGCTTCTATCATTTAAACTCCATCCATAGGTTTCGAAGAGAAGCTGACTAATATTCAGGGGAAATCCCAGGGTCGTATAAACCCTTATACAATGTCTTATCCTTAGTACGAATGATAGGAAGAGTTTAAACCTCTGGTTTCATCATATTTCTTCTGTAGTTCCTCTATGGTGGAAAATGGCTAAGGGCCTTGTACCCATGTCATCACTTAATGGAATTCCCCCCCCCCCTTGGATTCCATTGAGTCATTAGAGAATGGTAAGAAATTTGGATAGACGTGATGAGGACACATTTTGTGCACAATTAGTAGTGATTGTGTTCCAAGAAGCCATGCAGAAAGAATGATCTTCACAATTAGTGCACAATTTCCTAAATCCTGCGGACATACCTTGTGTCCTTCCCATATCATTAAAAAATTGGGTCTTTCTGTGTCGTCCCATGCTGGCCGGTTAAGATGGTTGTTTCTTATGGTGGGGAAACCCGCAATGATTATCATGTACATTCCTTCATCAACATTGAATGGAGTTATACCCTTTGTACTAGAGAGTTCATTCAGGCCTCCCCGTGTTACTATCCTGATTCTCTCTCGGAAAAATGTATTTTGCCTCTTATAGTGGGATGCCTGTTTGCATTCCCCCATACCAATACCTCATGTTTATCAACGGTCTTCTCATGCTGGTAAGTAGTCTCGTTCAATACTATATATCTACCAACATCTTCCTTGAGTAAACTTGGGATTGGAGAGCTCCCAGTGGTTTAGTTAAAGTAAGGTAAGTGTAACCTTGTTCGAATTTGTTGTTCGTTTGTGTGAATTTCATGAGTCTTTTTCGGATGGTGTTTGACTACATTTTTGGGATATACTATGTATATGATTGATCATTTCAGGAATTTGGTTTATGTTTGGGGTGTGGGATTAATCCTTCCTTAATTGATCATTGGAGGTGTTTTGGCCCTTGGGATGAAGCTTGCAATGAAATACATCTTGGTTTATCGGTTGGGTTTGGTTTTTCTATCTGGTCTTATCATGGATTTCCAAGGACAAAAAGTTTTCATATTGAGGATAATTGTCACATACATGACTGATTCTAATGTTAAATTTAATTTAATATCCATTCATCCTTTGTTTTGGGGGTTTCCCAGGCATTTATGGAAGAATGGGTGAGTTTTAATGAATTGGGCCAAATCATGATCCCAATTCCAAATTTAAAAATAAATTTTGATTTCTTTATAACTCCTTCATTTTGCAATAGTTTTCATCCATTACAATTCCAATTTGTCATCCTCTATCCTGTTAATAAAACCATATAAATTTGGACCATTTTGGTTTCCATATGAATGGTGGATATGGGTTTTTATTTAAGTGATTGGGCCTGCCCAGAATCCCATTTCCATCATTAAAAATAATTTTAAATTCTTTAATATCTCTTTAAATATATAAGTTTTGTTGGTGATTCCAACTTTCCCCTGAGCCAAAATACATAAGGTGTGTCCCCATACTCTCTTCACCCTCATTGGAGCTCAGATTCATCGGGAATCTGGATGAAACTTCTCTAAATTTCTCAAATCTCCTAGATTTGAAGAATTAAATATATTAGTTCATAACACCTAAATTTATCAATCTTTCTACCCCATTTAAGTTTCTAAATGATCTCTTAAAACTTTTACGATTCTCCCTTGAATTTTTGGCGGTATCGAAATTCAGATACTGGTGTATTTTGGTTGATTTATTCAATATTTTTCAAGGTAAGTGATTCCTTCTTGGTTTCTTCCTTCTCCCTTAGGGTTCCCTCCCTCTTTCATTATGTTATAAAATGTAGATAAGTTAGTGTTCAAACCTAGGGTTTTATTTGATGTATTTTTTATCAAATATTGTGGTCAAGGGTTGGATTTATCTTCCCCGTGGTGTGGTTGTGGTGCGGTTGATGTTTTGCACCATGTTTTAAGGGATTCGACAGTTTTGGTAGGTGGTTCCTTGTGTAAACAATTATTGATGAGTTATATTTCTTTATTTACTCATTATTCATATTACTAATATATTTTATATGGTGAAAAAATATTCATGACCGATTTGGTTAAGATTTTAATTTATTTTTTCATGTTATCTTGAAATTGGGTGTTTTTCTTGTGTAACACTTGTGGTATTATTTCGGTGAATTTTAGAACAAATGATATTGGTTTAATAAATTTTTTTTGGCCTTCCAATTCTACTTTGTTAGGGTATTGGTGTAACATTGGGTTGGAAATAGGGTTTTTTAGAATATTTATTTTATGTAAAACCTTGTTATACTTCTTGGTAGAATTTTATGAAAATTGGTTTTTTCATATGTATCTTTCGTGGTATTATCCAAGGTGATTTTATAACACTTTACAGTGGTTTTATAAATGTCTTTAGGTATTCCAATTCTACTTTGGTAGTGTTTTGGTGAGGTTTTGTCCTCGAAATATGCTTTTCTAATGGGGTTTAAGAGAAAAGATTGGGTATACTCATTGGAATTGTTTTATGAAAGTTTTGAATGATTCAACGATTTTTGTAAGTGGTGAAACCATTTTGGAAAGCAGTTTTGGAGTGTGTATATTTTGAAATGGTACATTTTAACTATGAAAGGGGCCTTTTGTGATGTGTTCTATCGTGTAAATGTTTTATAAAAATGTAACACACCGATATTTTAGGAAAAATATTCTTTTTAATTTCATTAATGTCTTGTGTTGTATGATTCACCAAAAGGAGCTTGCACAAAACGCATCCTTGACTTGCCTTGCATTACACGCAATCTCGACCTTCCTCGATAGCGTGTGTAGTACGCAATATCGAGTTTCACTAAACAACGATATGCTATTAAAATATTATTAAAACTAGCCGTTGTGAATAGTAATAACCACTTTTGAAATTTTATAAATTTTATTTTTCATAATGGACTTCATTTTTGGATTCGGAATATCAAAATTAGCTTAGGGTGTAATTTTGGTACTTTTCGGATAACTTTCATATTCTGATGGATAATGAAAATTACTAAATTTTAATTAAAAACAACTTTTTTAATAGAATTAATTATTAGTTATAAATTATTAATTTGAGTGGTTTAAAAGTATATTTAGAATATATTTTTACTATTTAATACAATGTTGGTCATTGGATGTAATTTCACATTTAAACCAGACATAAACAAGTGTCAATCTTTTGATAGTTATTATCTCTCAAAAACACACTATTTGTTTTGACGACGGGAATTAATTTTTAAATTAATTAATGTAAATGATATGTTTTGAATTTGTTAAAATAGACGTCATTTTTTAATTCATAATATCAAATATATCTTAGGCCTAATTCTTAGTATTTTTTTGGAAACGTTCATTTTTTGAGGAATAGTGAAACCACTAAGTAGTAGTTAAAAAAACTGAATTTTTCATAAAACATAATTTTACCACTTATGTGAGTGAAATTTCTAAAATCCGAGAGACACAACAAATATCAAGGACTAAAATGTGGTTCAATGAGATGAATATAATTTTTGGGGAATAGTAACTTTTGACTTTTTATTAACCACGGTTAAAAGTATATATGGTAATTAAGGGTAAAAATGATATTATTATTACCCTAACACATTTCCTAATTCTATTGGATAAGTTTAATTCCACCAAAAACAACCTTAGGAATAAAATATGACCATTTAAGCTCACATGTATTAGATTAGGGCATTTATTATTAATTTATTTAAAGAAGGGTTAAAATAGTTAAAATCAATGTTTAATAAGTAAATCATTTTTAATATAGGGTTATACATAACATAAATTCGACTATTAATATTCATTAGAAAGATAAAACTATTTCCTACATAATGATATTTTATTTGTAATTTTTAGACATTAAATAATTTAATTAATTTATGACCCAACGATGATGCAGTAATTACATTTTTTAGAAAATATTAACATAATTGATGTTATAAATGCCCAAATAAATGTAATTTGAGACTTTTTATGACTTACATTCATTTTCTACGTTAATACGACATGTTATTGTTGATATAAGTAACTTGGTTCGAACATATCATTCTGTTATGAATTTCATAAAAATCATGTACCAAATAGTGTCAAAATTGACATAAATTAGTTTTTAAAACAAATATTATATTATTAATTGTAATTTTATTCCTAAAAATATAAGGTTCGGCCAAATGACTTAGATAAGGTTATATATATTAATAATAAACAACTTGGGGTTCGTTTGGTTTGATATAGTAAGTTTATTAACCATATAGTTTAAGAAAACAAAAAGACACGGTAAAAGTTAAATTATTTAACTTAGAGTTAAATCTAATTGATAAGGTTACAATAATTACCTAAACATGTCTAAATCCTATTGTATGAGATTATTTCGACCCATTCCCACTTTAGATTTTAAATAAGACCCTTTGGAACCTTTATAAACCTAATTTTACATTAATATAAAATATTATTTTTAATTATTAGAAAGGTGCCCCTCTCCTCCCTTATAAAAGGGAACCTCCTCCCTCTCCTCCTCACACCAATTTGAGAATTCAAGATCGGCCAAACCCAGCCAAAATCTCTTCTCCACTTCCCTAGTATCATCCTATATGTACTGGTATTCTTAAAAGACCATCCTTAGTTCTTTAAGTGGAGGTTAAGAAAAGGCACGTCAAAAAGAGGTAGTATCCATTACCGATATTTTTCAATTTCTTTCTTCTTCAACTTCTTCTTATTTAGTTGTTTCATGATAAAGTAATAAAATAAGTATTTCTTATATACTGATATGTAATTATAAATCTGAAACAACTCTAATTAACCTTCAATCCATCCTACGGAAAAAGGAAATCACGGCGCGTGCGTACGTACGGAATACCGACTCCACGCCATGGTGTAATCTATTTTCCACCACCACTTTAATTGGATGGGTATAATGGTGTAATGAGTAACTATATATGACTATTATAAAGTTATATTGATAATTAAATACTATACATAAACTTCAACATAAGTTCACGATCATGAGAACAGTATCATCGCTCGTGCGTACGTACGGACTACCGTCTCCACGACGCGATGAGATTCATTCTCCACATTAACCATTCATGAATGATTATAAAGTATATATAGTGAATAATATTGAAATATATGACATGTTAAATCTACATTATTTATGTATATATATATGTATGTCATCTACTTACTTCCATTCAAGACAATAAGGAAAGGAAAACAGCGTTCATGCGTACATACGGACTACCGTCTCCATGAACGGTGTGTTTCATTTCATTTATCTATCTATTATATATATATACTGAATATATATGATATATAAATCATGTTTTATATTCTGGAAGTAAGTAAATCATGATATAATTAATAATAATGTCACTAACAACAAGTCCAAACACCTACAATAAATGAAACGATTTTACCCAAAACGTTTTTTTAACATTGAATTTACAAAAGAATGGGTAATATAAAGTCATAAGTGAACCTTATATGATATGATAACAATGAATATGATTCTGTAATAAGTTAACGACATTATTTAAATCATTATACAGGAGGTTCGGAAACGTACAAAGCATATCAGACATAAGGTAAGGGAAATATCACAATCTCATTTTTATCCGAGATTGTTTATACTTTGAAATTTACTGGGGTGTATTTTATCATCAACATCCATGTTTCCTCAATATGTAATATTTTTTCCATCCACCTACAATTTTTTAAATCCAGTTTTACCCTTCGGTGAGTTTTTAGTAAAGGATATTAAAGGAATCTTTTCTTGTTTTTCGTACGAGGTACTTTTTGACTTTTCCGACAAAAGTACGAGAAGAATGTTTTTTTAACTTATACGGCATGAATGGATTTTTAAAACATTATTTCCAAGAATATTCCATTAAAATTTTTCAATTATACTTTTAATCAACTTCTTTTAGTTTAAAATTATATGACATGTTATGAAAGGATAATTGTTTTTGAAGTAGAAAGGATATTTTCCTCAAGAATGGAGTTCAAGAGTTCTATCAAAATTATTTTCCATATAAGACAATATAGGGTTCTGTTTCTATCCCTATTATTACATGTATTTGATTATGTTGTGATGGAAATATTTTTATGAATTCCTTTATCTTATATGAATTGTTTTATGATATCACGATGTTTAAGATTCCCATTTTTATTACATGGGTTGTGCAATGATGTATGATTTATGATTTTGTGGCACACATATGAATGGTATCATTATGAGACGGGTGGGACCTATATCTCCCTCCAATTCATTGGGTAAATATTTTATATCTCATGAGATAGACATGGATGGAACGGTAGGTTATACCGGTTCAGTGAAACAGGACTAAAATGAGGGTGACTCGGTTCAGAAATTGACTTTGTCCACTAAGATAGTCTTGGCAATGAGTCTTGACTAACAAGATATGATTCTCTATGATTATGTGTGTATGCCACAAAGTTTCATGTTTTATGTTATGATTATTGGGATTACATTTCCCTACTATGATTTATCCCATGTTATGAAATTATGATCTCTTTTGCAGGTTAAGATTTCAAAAGATATGTTCTTATGAATATGACATAATTGATATTTCTTTTTTTACCCTTACTAAGCATTTGAGCTCACCATTTTATGTTTTCTTTTCCCTTGGACATAAAAGAAAGGATTTAGGTTTTAAAAAATGAAGATCTTTATGGGAGATGTTGAAGATCTTTCACCATGATTAGAAGATTATATTCTGAGTTTTCAAAGACACTAAACTATTACGGTCCTTGTGTGTCTATTTTTCTTATGTATTAAGTATTCCGCAAATGTAATGTAATGTCCATGTACGTCAAGCTTCGGGTCTCTACAGTTGGTATCAGAGGAAAGGTTTAGTCAACCTTTGGAAACTAGGATGTGAGAAAGTTAGTGAGATCTCTAGAGATATTTCTAACGTATGTCTAGGGATACCTCTTAGGATAAGTATACGTATAGGATATAGTCCTATAACTAAGGTAACGATCTTAGAATTTATCCTAAGATGTTAGATATTAAGGGTACTCCCCCATTATTATGTTGTTTTCCCTAGCATGATTTTTTCCTCTCACACTATTCTTTTTGGGTTTTAGAAATTGGCTGGAAACAAGATGATTCATGATAATGGAGGATATGATGGACAATGGAATGCTTTTCTTCCTGAGAAACCAATTGAAATGGGAATTGGAGGTCCAAACATCATTATTATATCGAATCAGCAATCTCATAATATGATCAATAAAGTAAAATTTGGTATGTTTCCTGACTCGGCTAATAAGAGAAAGATGGAGTTTCATGATGATCATAGAGGAAAGAAAGTTCAATTTCCCCTATGTAAATCATGTGGGAAGAGGCATCAAGGAGAATGTTTCAAAGGAACTGGAAGATGATTTGGGTGTGGAAAAGAAGGACACAAAGCCAGTAAGTGCAAAGGAAAAGGTTCAGTTAACACCAGTGATGAGGATAATTGTGTTGCTACGACATCAACAATGGTTAAATGTTTTAAATGTGGAATGTACGGGAATTATACAAACCAATGCCCTAAGGGAAAGTCTCATAAAGAGAATCAGTATGGTCGTATGGGTAGTATTTATTTTGATGATGATGATGAGACTACAAATGATATGTGAGATGAAAGAATTTTTGAAGCTCGGTCAATGGTTTAAGAATGTAGTTGAATGATTACATGTTTATCAAGTGTAATGCTGTATAAGTAATCTCATGGTACTATGGAATAAAGAGACATCTAAGTATTGTTACACTGTTGTCTTTTCTTATGTTATGAAAGTATGTGATGAATGGTACCGGTATTTTTGGAAAGTGGATGATATGCGCATAATGAAGGGATAAGGAGAAAATTAAATGTTTGATAGTATTCATGAGCTCATGACTGATATAAAGGGAAGGTTATATCATGATTTGACTATATAGAATTTCTGGATTTTGGTATATGGACAGAGTTAACTTTTGACAGCATTCATTTTTTCACTATGGTTTAATGGGTATTCATTTTTCAAGAGAATACATGATTACGGTATTCACATGATTGGAATGTGACCAACAAGATAATGGGGGATAAATGATGTTTGGTTAATGACATTTCAAGTAATCATTTTCTTTATACTATGAGCTTGGAACGAAGTATTTTAGATAAGCCTAATGATTGGAATGGATTATATTGGACATAATTTAGGATAGAACTTTTTTAGATATTATTGATGGGATGTTATAGTAATATAGTTTTAGAAAAAGGACAACCTACAGGACGGGCTACAGCCCATCGCGTCGGACAAGGCCGTGGGAATCGAACCCACAACCGAAGTGAGACTCGCCTTTATCGCCTACCACTGGCCTACAGGAAGTCCCTATTTAGTAGAAACTAGTTTTATTTTATTAAGCGGTATGATATATGAAGTATAAGTTCATTTTTGGAACAATATACGTTTAATCTAACCATAAGATGGACTTATAACTTTTGCTATCCTTTTGATTGAAACAGATGGAATGACCCATCATTCTATCACATGATCTACTAACACAATAACAAATTCAACTTTATTTCATTAAGGGATGAATTGGAAATTGTTCAATTCACGAACAACAGTGTGATTGAACCAAAATCATGTAAGTATTCCTTTTAATTCATCAACTTTAGGGAAATGATCTTGAAAACCAAAAATGTTGTCCTAGTGCTCTTATATCTGATGAATCAGATGGTACCATAGATCGTCACAAATTTATGGCTTTGTGATTGCTGGATTTTCCATAGCCATGTTCTCTACCACTCTTCATCAGAACATGATGGTTAGATTTCTCTTCCATATCCATATTTTCACCTATGTGGAAGCCCAGTGATTAGTTTATTTGGGTAACCATTACATTTCATAATTTTGTTTTTAAAGAATGGTTTTGTTATTCCTTTTTACGATGTGGGTTTCTATTAAAGAAAATTCAAGTTGTAAACCATTTATAACCCCGACGAATTTCGAGGGCGAAATTCATTTTAAGGGGGGTAGAATGTAACACCCCGAGATTTTATGAAACATATTATTTTTAAATTCATTAATGTCTTGTGTTGTATGCTTCACCAAAAGGAGCTTGCACAACACACATCCATGATTTGCCTTTCATTACACGCAATCACGACCTTCCTCGATAGCGTGTGTAGTACGCAATACTGAGTTTCACTAAACAACGATATGCTATTAAAATATTATTAAAACTAGCCGTTGTGAATAGTAATAACTACTTTTTGAAATTTTTTAAATTTTATTTTTCAAAATGGACTTCATTTTTGGATTCGGAATATTAAAATTAGCTTAGGGTGAAATTTTGGTACTTTTCGGATAACTTTCATATTCTGATGAATAGTGAAAATTACTAAATTTTAATTAAAAACAACTTTTTAATAGAAATAATTAATAGTGATAAATTATTAATTTGAGTGGTTTTAATGTATATTTAGAATATCTTTTTACAATTTAATACAATGTTGGTCATTGGATGTAATTTCACATTTAAACCAGACATAAACAAGTGTCAATCTTTTGATAGTTATTATCTCTCAAAAACACGCTATTTGTTTTGACGACGGGAATTAATTTTTAAATTAATTAATTTAACTGATATGTTTTGAATTTGGTAAAATATTCGTCATTTTTTAATTCATTATATCAAATATATCTTAGTCCTAATTTTTTGTATTTTTCTGGAAACATTCATTTTTTGATGAACAGTGAAACCACTAAGTGGTAGTTAAAAAAAACTTAATTTTTCATAAAACATAATTTTACTGCTTCTGTGAGTGGAATTTAGAAAATCCGAGAGACACAGTTAATATCAAGGACTAAAATGTGGTTCAATGAGATGAAAATAATGTTTGGTGAATAGTAACTTTTGACTTTTTTTACCACGGGTAAAAGTAAATAGGGTAATTAATGGTAAAAATGATATTATTATTACCCTAACACATGTCCTAATTCTATTGGATAAGTGTAATTCTACCAAAAACAACCTTAGGAATAAAATATGACCATTTAAGCTCACTTGGATTAGATTAGGACATTTATTATTAATTTATTTAAAGAAGGGTTAAAATAGTTATAATCAATGTTTAATAAGTAAATAATTTTTAATATAGGGTTATACATAGGCTAAATTGAACTATAAATATTCATTAGAAAGCTAAAAAGATTTCCTACATAATTATATTGTATTTTTAATTTTTAGACATTAAATATTTTAATTTATTTATGATACATTGATGATGCAGTAATTACCTTTTTTAGAAAATATTAACATAATTGATGTTATAAATGCCCAAATAAGAGTAATTTGAGACTTTTTATGACTTAAATTAATTTTCTAGGTTAATATGACATGTTATTGTTGATATAAGTAACTTTTGTAGAACTTATCATTCTGTTATGAATTTCATAAAAATCATGTACCAAATAGTGTCAAAATTGACATAAATTAGTTTTTAAAACAAATATTATATTATTAATTGTTATTTTATTCCTAAAAATCTAATTTTCGGCCAAATGACATATATAAGGTTATATATATTAATAATAAACAACTTGGGGTTCGTTTGGCTTGATATAGTAAGTTTATTAACCATATTGTTTGAGAAAACAAAAAGACACGGTAAAAGTTAAATTATTTAACTTAGAGTTAAATCTAATTTATAAGGTTAAAATAATTTCCTAAACTTGTCTAAATCCTATTGGATGAGAGGCTTTAGACCCATCCCCACTTTATCTTTGAAATAATACCCTTTGTAACAATTATTAACCGAATTTGACCTTAATATAAAATAATATTTTTAGTTATTCCAAAGGTGCCCCTCTCCTCCCTTATAAAAGGGCACCTCCTCCCTCTCCTCCTCACACCAATTTTAGCATTCAAGCTCGGCCAAACCCTGCAAAAATCTCTTCTACACTTTCCTAGTATCATCCTAGAGGTCCTGGTCTTTTTCAAAGACCATCCTTAGTTCTTTAAGTGGAGGTTAAGAAAAGGCGCGTCAAAAAGAGGTAATATCCATTACCGATATTTTTCAATTTCTTTCTTATCCAAATTCTTCTTCTTTAGTTGTTTCATGATAAAGTAATAACATCAGTATTTCTTATATACTATTATGTTATTATAAATATGAAATAACTCTAATTAACCTTATGTCCATCCTACGGAAAAAGGAAATCACCGCACGTGCGTACGTACGGAATACCGTCTCCACGTCGTGGTGTAATCTATTTTCCGCCACCACCTTAATTGGATGGGTATAATGGTGTAATGATTAACTATATATTATTATTATAAAGTTATATTGATAGTTAAATAGTATACATACACTTCAACACAAGTTCACGATCATGAGAACGATATCATCGCTCGTGCGTTTGTACGGACTACCGTCTCCATGACGTGAGAAGATTCATTCTCTACATTAACCATTCATGAATGATTATAAAGTATATATAATGAATAATAATGAAATATATTACATGTTAAATCTACTGGATTTATGTATATATATATATGTATGTCATCTACTTACTTCCATTCAAAACAATAAGGAAAGGAAAACAGCGTTCATGCGTACGTACGGACTACCGTCTCCATGAACGGTGTGTTTCATTTCATTTATCTATCTATTATATATATATACTGAATATAAATGATATATAAATCATGTTTTATATTCTGGAAGTAAGTAAATCATGATATAAGTAATAATAATTTCAAGAACAAGAAGTCCAAACACCTACGATAAATGAAACGATTTTACCCAAAACTCTTCTTTAACATGGAATTTACAAAAGAACGGGTAATATAAAGTCATAAGTGAACCATATATGATATCATAACAATGAATATGATTCTGTAATAAGTTAATGACATTATTTAAATCATTATACAGGAGGTTTGGATACGTACAAAGCATATCGGACATAAGGTAAGAGAAATATCACAATCTCATTTTTATCCGAGATTGTTTATACTTTGAAATTTACTGGGGTGTATTTTATCAGCCACATCCATGTTTCCTCAATATGTCATATTTTTTCCATCTACCTACAATTTTTTAAATCCAATTTTACCTTTCAGTGAGTTTTTAGTAAAGGATATTAAAGGAATCTTTTCTCGTTTTTCGTACGAGGTACTTTTTGACTTTTCTAACAAAAGTGTGAGAAGAATGTTTTTTTAACTTATATGGCATGAATGGATTTTTAAAACATTATTTCCAAGAATCTTACATTACAAGTTTTCAAGTTTATTTTTAATCAAATTCTTTTAGTATAAAATTGTATGACATGTTATGAAAGGATAAATGTTTTTGAAGTAGAAAGGATATTTTCCTCAAGAATGGAGTTCAAGAGTTTTATCAAAATTATTTTCCATATAAGACAATATAGGGGTCTGTTTCTATCCATATTATTACATGGATTTGATTATGTTGTGATGGAAATATTTTTATGAATTTATTTATCTTATATGAATTGTTTTATGATGTCACGATGTTTAAGATTCCCATTGTTATTACATGGGTTATGCAATGATGTATGATTTATGATTTTTTGGCACACATATGAATGGTATCATTATGAGATGGGTGGGACCTATAAATCCCTCCAATGCATTGGGTAAAGATTTTATATCTCATGAGATAGACATGGCTGGAACGGTAGGTTATACCGGTTCAGTGAAACAGGACTGAAACGAGGGTGACTCGGTTCAGAAATGGACTTTTTCCACTAAGATAGTCTTGGAAATGAGTCTTGACTAATAAGATATGATTCTATATGATTATCTGTGTATGGCAAAAAGATTCATGTTTTAATTTATGATGATTGGGATTACATTTCACTACTATGATTTATCCCATGTTATGAAATTACGATCACTTTTGCAGGTTAAGATTTCCAAAAGATATGTTCTTATGAATATGACGTAATTGATATTTCTTTTGTTTACCCTTACTGAGAATTTGAGCTCACCCTTTTTTGTTTTCCTTTCCCCATGACATAAAATAAAGGATTTAGGTTTTAAAAAAATATGATCTTTATGGGAGATGTTGAAGATATTTCACCACTATTAGAAGATTATATTTCGAGTTTCCAATGACACTAAACTATTACGGTCCTTATGTGTCTATTTTTCTTATGTATTAATTATTCCACAAAAGTAATGTAATGTCCATGTACTTCAAGCTTCGGGTCTCTACAAAAAATGTTTGAAGGATTTACTAAAGTGTATAGGAGATATGAATGTGACGTGGGATGTTTTGTGTGAGTGTGATGTACAAAATGGATTTGGGTTATGAAAAGGGTAGTATGTAACACTTGAGTGGGCTATTTGTTCAGTTGGAATTTCTTGTATTGGGTTTATAAAATTGTTTAAGGGATTTTTGGAAGTTTAAAAGAAATGTGAAAAGTGTTGTGGGCTATTTTGGTGAGAGTTGGGTTTCAAAATCAATTTGAATTAAAAGTGGACTTTTGAGACTTGAGTGGTATACATGTGGTTTTATTGTTTAATTGTTGATGTGTAAATAATATTTTCATATGAAAATTATATTTATTGACTTTTTGAACTTGTTTGAGAACAAGGGGAAAACTCGGGTATCTAGGTTGGTGGACGTGTACTAGTATGCTAGTGAATATGTGGGGTTTGGACTGAGTTTTACATAGCAATATAGATGCATAGAACTCTAACTAAACTATGATGATGATGATCATGGAACACTACGTTATGGGCATGTTCCCTACTTGTGGCTTGTGCAGGAGAACATATATTTTTGATGGATACTGTCACCGAGATACGAGGTACCTGGGACCCACAGCTAGCTAGTGCATAGGGGTTATTTCATTTTACTTGTACTCATTATATACTTTATACTCACCATCAACATAAGATATATTTGGCTGAAAAATTTAGTAGCAATGGAATTTAATTTAAAATTTTTGACTCTTTAAATTAGCCCACATGAAAACTTATTTTTTTAGTTGCATGTTTTAGAAATTATAACTATAAATTACATGTTTTTGAAAACTTCCATGCTTTTCATATTTGAATATTTATCGCATGTAATATATTAGTGGTGGTATGCTACTAGGCTTTGTCTCACACCCTACTTACACATTTGGGTGTAAGTAGACTTTGTTATTTTTTTGTAAAAGGTTCGGGTACAACTTTTCTTCCAACACTTCGGGTTTTTTCCGGTTGTTTGTGATAAAGTGTTGTGGATATGGCTTGAGGGCTTGCCTCTTTCCATGTGAAGGTTCTTGGGCGGTCATTATTTGGTTCCATACCTTTATAATGGTCTTTAAACATTGTTTCAACTTATGTAATTCAATTCAGAAATTTTTCAAAAGAAAGTTTTAGTTGAAAATTCTAGATTTGTTTTATTGAGTTTGTTTATTGCATAATGCTTATAAAATCAAGTAAATTCTACCCAAACTTCATTTTATGATACATAGGAAATTGTGCCAACTCGTGGGGATCGAGAACATACTTCAGGCCCTGTTTCAAACTGGTTCATGTGCTAGTTTTGATGGTGACCAGATTCAGTTTGTGTTATTAACTCACATCAGTCAATCACGATTTAAAATTGTAAAAATATTATTACATTTTACAAGTATATATACTAATCATAAAAAAATAAAACAATTTTAATTCAATTGATTATTTACACTTTTTCAATATATACAATGTCATAAAATAAAAAATATTTAATCAAAATGTATATTTTTAACAATATGAATTTTATTAAAATATTTATAGGTATATCAGTAATAATGTTAATAAATTATTTCGATTATTATCATTAATATATTATCACTCCATCTTAATTAGTAAATAATGTCTTTAGATTAATTTATATTATTACATGATGGATGAATTTGTCATCATAATTTTCAGGTCATCGTCATTAATTTTTTACAACATCTCATTTAATTTTAAATTTCATATATTTCATCAATAATATATATATAATAATTATAATTTAATAATATAATAAATGATTATAAAGAATATAATTATCATTCTTATTTTAGTAATTCAATTCATCGTATTGATCATACACTTTATAAAATAATTCACTATGTTATGTTGAAAAATTTTAATCTTAAACACATAATTTTATAATCAAAAAAATATTATTACAATAATAAAGATAATTATTATAATTTCCAATATAAATATATTAAAACACCTAAATGAAATCTATAAAATAAATCCAAAAATACATTTATGTTTTTGATATTTATATTATCCCAACATTATTTTAATAATCAAATTTAGACCCCACGCGCACCCCATATTCTTTTTAGGGTAATTACTAACATGGGAGTCCCATATAGAAATCCACACACTATTAATGTGTGATAACCGTCATACGATTCATGGAATGTCCTAGTGTAACTGATCATTTGACTGAATGACCCTACTTGATCCACACTACACTTTAATTGTGTTGATTCCTCTTAAAGGTAGTTATCCAACCAAATGATCAGATGGATGAGGATCATATGTACTATAGGTAATATAAAAGACATTATGTTGACATGAAAAACCAATATTATCACAAGATCCTATATTTTCAAAATCGAACAGCCTAGTAACATAACTTGGATTTCACTTCATCCTTCATTTTATTCGATTAATGATCAATTGATTTGATTCATTTTCCAACAGAACTGGCCATCAACATCACATGATGCTAAGATACTACAATCCCACCTTTTAATATTTGGTTATAAATATTCAAATGATTATTATATCACTTAATTATAACAATAACCTATGATCAAAAAAAAATTCATCACAAACTATGTATCTTTAAATCATAACTATCAATAAATGGTACATTTATTTCTAAAAAATTATTATTACATGTATATATCATATAAATAAGGAATTATAAAAATTAATTATTAAATGGGAAAAAATAATAATGGTTTGATATAAAATTTCAGGAACGTGGCCCAATAATTTCAACGATTCATAGATCACAAAACATTTTTTCATGAAATTAATTTTAAATTAGGGAATAAAATATATCATATGAGTCAAGGGCATTCCATGATATCATATGTTTGGAGGCTCATAAATAATTACCCATATGTATGGAATAAATTAGATGATATCATAAGATAATAACATTGTCTCCCTTCAGAATAAATTTAAACCATGATATTATAATCACATGTTAAGTCTAACCTCTAAGACAACATTATATAGTGGTTAGAGTACAATATATGATTTGGTTTACTCCCCAAACCCATAAATATAACCTAATGTGTTATAAATCATTACCCATTTCATTTGAGGGATATCAATTTCTAGTCCTATATATAATATTTTAATATGCACATGTATAATAATTACACGTAAAGAAAACATACATATATGAATAAACAATGAGAACAGAAAAAACGCATATAAATTTGAAGGGAATAAAAAAAATTATTTCATATTTTATATAATAATCAAAAATAAGATTATTATCTCCAATTTAATTAAACCAAATAGAATTAATTTTATTCTTCATAGTAAACTACTTCCATAATCAATCAATGTAAGAATACACTTCAAAAATAGAATTATTGGAATGTCACATAACGATAATGAGAAGACAAATTTGGAGATCTACCATTACCCTCATAGAGAATTAATTTACACCACTTCAAATCTATATAAGTATGTAGACATATAAAAGATAAATGAATTCAACAGAATGATAGATATAGTTAATGGACGTAATTATGAGATAAAAGTTTCATGGAATAGAACCCCTTTTGAACTATGTATGGTTGGTATAAAAAATCAGAAGTTGACGGAAAGAGACAAAAACATTCATCAAAAATTTTCATTAGATGGTAATATAAATATTCATAGAAATATTTCATTGAATAATATATTTTGATATATAAAATTACTAAATAAATAATAATATATTTAAACACTTTATTGTGTTTTATAATGAGAATATGAATTAAACAAAGCATATCCCCTAGGAGGTTCAATCCAACTATGATGCAAGGAATGTTTTTTTCACTGAGTAACTATTGAGATAATTCCAAGGAAATCGATTTATTATTTGATTCCCCAAGGGGAATAATTTTTAGATAATGTGTCAAAAAAATTTATCCATTCATGGCTGTCATTTCTAGGAATATGATATAATTTTATTAATAATTGCATTTTTTAGGATTGGGTAGTTTGGGAATTATAAAAATAAATAAATGTTTTATAATGAGAGGATATGGTGGTATATAAATGATAATATAATAAGTAATTTAGTAGAATTGATTTAATAGTATTTATCATTTAAAATAAATATAATTAGAAATATTTCCAAAATAAAGGAAGATACATTTTAGGAACCTTTACTTCAATATAATAAAAGATTAAGAAACGACACTAATGGGATGGAATTAGAAATTTAATATTAATAATATATCATGTGGATGATTTTAATAGGGATTATAAAGATTTAATTATATGAAAATGGCCTTTAATGATACTATAACAAAAGGAATTCAATTGAAAAGGAGATAGGATGATTGTGAAACCCTTAAGTTGAAAGGTATAATCATAATTCTTGGGATGAGACCCTTAGAACCTTTTCAGTCCCTTGGAGAGACTCATGGGAGAGAAAATGAGATGCTATTTTTATTCAATGGATTCAGAGTAAAGGGGAATGCGATAATGGGTTAGTTTTTATATCAAAAGTGGTAGAATTGTAAATTTGATTTTAACTATTGTTTTTGAACACTGTTATAAATATTAAAATACCATAATGATCCCACATTTTTAGACCATAGCATTTTAAAAAGTGAATTTAATATGTATATTAATAATATATCACCCAGAATACCTTAATATACATTTTTTTTGGGAATGATTATTATTCATAAATACATTCTTCTAAAAACATTTAATTCACTTTAGTTGTTGGATGAATCATTACAGGGTCAAATATTTTATATTATCACATTAAAAAATATATATTAATGGTAAAACCAATTATTGGTTGGGAAATACTTTTTATTACTCATATCACATATTTTGAGTCATTATTACATAATAATAATTTTATATTTAAATTTATTTAAATTATTTACATAAAAATCAGTTATCTCAGAAAATTATGCAGAATCCACTAAATGATATATTAAATTTACATATTTCACAAATTTATTTTAAATTATTAAAACATTTTTTAAAATTTGATAGATATTAAATTTTATGTAAAACATATTATATGTAGAAAAAACAAAATTTTCCGAAAAATGTATTTGTATACATTATGAATTATTATCCATATTCTCTACCCATTACTACTTAAATGAGGCTTAAAATATTTATTTTTGTATATAAACCTATTTTAATATCCTATTGGACCATGGAAGTTCCAAACCTCTTCTACATTCTTGGCCATTTTCTACAAAACATCTACTTAAATCATTGACAGGTCCATAACCACACCATACAGAGAGACAACATATCCTTGGAAATACATAACATATGTCCAAAAAATGAATATGGATATCATTATTTGTAATTTTTATTGTATAATAACTAATAGGTCAATTATGAGATGCTAAACTAGATCCTACACAAACATATAGAATATATGGATTTTATCGATGAACATCACTACAAAATGGTCAAATAACTCTAAAAATATAGATTATATGATCCTAAAGAACATAACATTGGATTTTAGGAGACAAAAAGACATGAAAATAAAATTAATTGTCCATAACTTCCATAGGAAAAATTCTTTGGTATAACCCACTCCTTCTCCACCATATAGTGATATCTAAACTATATATCAATATTTGAATACATACTACCTCTCTTAAACTGGTTGAACATATCATATATTTTTAGAAGGGTTATTGGTTCTTGACTATCACCTAATTAAAAAATAGATATTAGACACATTGAATCATATTAATTTAATCCTTCTTGGAGATAAATATTGGAGTGTACAATGTGGATACATTGGGCTAGATGAAGTGGTTCTATTATAATTCATTTATATTGAGTCTCATTTCAGGTATCTCTATTAGTTCTACACAATAATGATCCATTGAAATTTAATTGGAACCTCATTGTATATAAATCTCTAACTCAACAATACTTATTTGGGTTATAATCACAAACACATTTTGGAATACACTAAGAAACCCTGGTATAATTTTTTTTTCTGATTATGTTTCTTCTGAAAAATATTCCAAGTAGGATAGAATTGGGAATTCATTCTATCATCTTATCCAACATATATCCCACCAATGAAAATCAATCAGTGAACCTGCATATCAGAAAATATATAACTCCTCTAAAAACATTTAACTACTCTAAACATGGAGTAAAACCAATTCATTCAAATGATGAAATCATATAACTACCTCATTAACAATAATAAACTCACCAGTCATTGATGGTACCCCATCATTGGTATATATCTTTCGCATAGATACAACAACTAATCATGGAATCCAAGTAGAGTATAAGAGGATCAATAATCCTCTCCACCTCAAATCCCAACATGTTGACCAATGTATTTTAAGAAAGATTGTGATGATATATAATCCTACAATTAATAAATAAAGGTATTAGATAAAATGATTTTATCTCGAATAATATCTGATATCTCTATAACATACACCTCTATATCATGTCCTACCCACATCTATCTCCTCTACCTCATTATTCATGAAATCAATGAACATGATCTTCTCTGGATCCCTAAAAATTTGATCTATTGTGATGATAAAGTCTTCCATATATATCTCCATGAGAACATGAATAACATTGGGAACCTCTACTATTATATCAATAGGAGAGGGTAAATGTCACCCAAACAAAATAATCTCCATGAGCATTATATAATTGAGCCTAATGTGGACCATATCCATTCCAATCATACCATGCATGTTGAAAGAACATCAATGATATTATTGATATATAATCCTAAAAAAAGCTTGAATCGTAATTAAATGATAGATTCCCTATATATCAAAACACTGGTGACCCTAACTTCCAAACCCCCTTATCTAAATCTCTACTCCTTGAGAATCTATAAAAAACTCACTCTCAAGGAACTAATCTTTGGGATTTCATCTTCATGGTAACTTCAACATTATTTTACAACACCTAATACGTTGGATAAATTAATGGGTTTACTATAAATCATATCACTATACATAATGCCTCTTTAATATTCCACCATATAGACTCTTAATGTATAAATATATTAATGAAAAAATAGGATCTCCTTAAACAAGATTTTGAATTATCACACACTTACAATCCAAAAATGAAGGGAGAGTAACTCCTACCTCATTATTTATTTCATCATTGATGATAAAAATTACAAAGGGAACTCCTTCTATAAGTATTCCTAATAATAACCCTATTTCATCCACTCTCCATTATATAGTGTCAACTACTAACACACCACTACCCACATCTGATTGACTTCCAACAGAACCGAGCACACAGTTTGGTCCAAAATTAGGCTAAAGGGAATCTCAAAATCATCTATACAATTATTCGTATATAGATCTGATATAATCCCAATGAATATTTCTAGTCCCGTACAATTGAAATCATACAACCCGCACCGTTTCTTATCTTATTATATCAAATAAATCCTTTGATGACCAACCAAATTAACCTTCTGATCATAGACCCTTTGAAGTGTATATAGATGATGATCATAAAATATGTCAATAAAAATCAAAGTATGTATGACTAAGCCTTGAAGAATGAAAATAAATAAGATTAATTTAAATTATCCAAAACATCCATTTCAATAAAAAACAAAAACAAGCATGATGCATGCACCTCCCCTATATCTATGATCTACGCTCTTCGTTAATATAACTTTGGTGTCAATTAATATTATGGACATTGAATAAGATCACAAGGGGCCCTAAACACTTATTTAATAACTATTACATTTTCTATAACACACATTAAGTTTGAATTAACTTGTTTCCCTTCCATTACCATTCGTTCCTCGCTAGTTCCTAACTTTAAAATCTATTAGATCTCCCACCTCTCCTTTCCTACTACTATAAGATGATATAGCCGCCACTAGTACCCCACGTGAGTGGATTTTGAAAAGGTGGTTTGAACACCCATGTCCATCCACTAGTAGTCCCTAGGATAGAGACTAGCACCAAGGGTGTGTAACACTTAAATAAGAGAAAATATAGTAATTATATTAAAAGGATTGAGAGAAAATATGTTAAACCACAAAAAAAATCTAAAAAATTATATAACTAAAACCAATACTCATAACTTGTCTATGATAAGAAAAACATTAGATGTCTATAAAATAAAACCACATATAAACATAAATAAGTAACCCCACTACAAAAAAAACATATTAGCTAGTAATGCCGAGTTCAGTCCCCATAACACTCCAAGGACCTATAAAAATAGATTATATATGTGGGTCTAGAATGGCATGTTTAATTAGAAGGATCATACCAATGATCTCTAAAATAATGTGAAAATCATAATTATTATCTATTGAAGAATCAATAGATCCAATAAGAAAATATATAGGTCAATATCCAATGGAACCTTACAATTGAATGCTCCCGTAAAAAAATAAATGTTTGTAGTAATATAATAAAAAGATATCGTCGATAATTAAATCCCACATTCACTTATCATAATTTTTTTAAGCTATAATTCACCAACCTTACATGTGTATCCCATATATGTCTTATCAACACCATATATAAATCCATATCTAATGCGGTTAGGGTCAAAACCCTACCTACCCCCAACCTCATATATGTCCCCACATCTCGTGATACCATCAATGTCACTAAAAAAACATTGGTGACACATCCACTTTACCACCTATATTACATGAAACAAAATATACAATGAATTAAGATAAATTAAATGTGAAGGGAATAATCCTCATGCCCCCACATAACATGAGTGAACCTGAAAACATTTCATAGCCTCTCATCAACAGGTATTTCAACGAACCATACTATCAGTGGTCATTAGTTTCCACTGAAAGTGTACCACAACCACATAATCATATATAAGGAAGAGCATGGAAGTGGGTTAAATCCACCATATGTTCCTCACAATCATGATGTTTGGGGGTACCCTCCATAACAACATAATTTCATTAAATAGTTCCTTATATGGGTGGGGTAAATATTGAAATTACTGAAAATGTATGCATATATTTATTGTGATACATGAATGAATCCAAAACTATCATTTCAAAATCAATTCATCATCACCTTTTCCTTATTAATAAAACAATCTCAATTCTTCCACATGGTACCACCAACTAGATGTATCCCACCATATATAGAAATGACACACAATTCATAGTCTACATTCATTCAATTACAAACTCATGAATATTTTCATATTATTTCATCAACATCCATCATTGATAAATTGGAAAATTTTACATCATATTTTATGACAATCAAGTTCAATTAACACACATATTTAGCTTCCATTTAATTCAATCATATAAAAAATTACCCAATTCATCAATTCATTTTACACAAATGAATTTTCTGCATAAATTTTTAAATTCCACCATTAATTGTATTATTCTACTTCAATCAAACTACTCCCATAGATTACTGTAGAGAAAACTATTTTCCCATAATAACAACATCACATCCGACATAAAATATATTAAATTCAAAATGACTCCACATGTCAGTGCCACCTAAACAAGTAAAAAATATCATCACAATAACTAAACTTTAATCATTAGACTTATTCTAACCAAATCACAAACCACACCCGAATTAGCCACCAACATCTTTGAACAAACTCCAAAAAGTCCAAAAAACCACAATATTAAGGAAAAAAATTAGACCAAAGATTATGAAAAATTAAAAACCAAATAAATACATAATAAATTAGAGGTGGTGTACTCATTAATTAATTTTCTAGTGAATTGGTAATTTTCCGTAGTTTCAATATTCTCACTCAATTTGTTCACTATTTTCATGTGAGTTCATAGCCATTTATGGGTGGTGGGTTTAACATAAGTATAGAATCTTGTCCTTTACTTACATTACTATTACATCATTTTAAATATAAACAACATAATAGAATTACACATATAGGATCCAAAGGTTTAGTGTAATGGGGAAACTAGGACCGTACATAACAATTACAACATCAAGCATTAAAATTTATTAATTTCTTCTTCTCTAGATTCTTATTGGCACTTGTTTTCTTCATATTACATGTATCCACCTGAGGATATACATTAAAAGGGGTGAGCTAAAATCCCAGTAAGAGAACAGATAAGAAGAATATATAATATGGTGATCATAATCATATCATAGGAAAAAGATCCTAACCATGAGAGGAACATAAATAAAAAACATTAAATGTGGCAATGCATAAAAATGAAACATCATGTTTTAGTTGTTAACTACCACACATACTTGTGAAACATGATATAATCTTGTTCACACATCATGTCACATATAATATTGAGATTCATCACTTTACCCAATGCATTGGAGTGCTGTATAGTTCTGGGTGCACCCGTCACTTTGAAACAATCATATTGCGCTATATAATTCTGGGTGCACCCGTCACATCATAACATTATCATTGTCATGATTTCCACATAGAACACATATCAAAAGTGAACATGAATATCCCATGTAATTTAATGGGTTTAATCTCATAATAATACATTCATAATCTTTGGGTTCCCAAAATAAATAGGCAACAACATACTTGATACAAGAACCATCAACCATGAATGAGAGGTAAAAGTTGAGTTCCTAATAGAAGAGTTCTTTTGGAAAACATTTGGTTAGACATTAACATCATTAGAAAAAATATATATCCCAGAAAAGGTATGATAACTATTAAGAAATGATATTTAAGGAGTAACCATATCAAAATGGAGTGAAAGAAGGATAACTCGAAGATGACAATTAAGTTTGAGATTTTCCCTTACCTTGTATCTGAATGATTCATTATCGTTAATGTCTTGTATAATGACATTATATTAGTTAATTAGAAATTGGAGAACATTTTATACTTTAATTGGGTTTCTTCTTGTATTCATTATGTGATTTTATGTGCCTTTTAATTAGTTTTAGAGTTTAGAAACATTGTTCGGGAATGTTTGTTTTTATGGTTTTCTTGAGTGGTTCTCTTGTATTCTTAAATTGATGGTTGGGTAGAACATGTGTAATCATCCAGAACAAATATTAAATGTTATTAATGATATTACATGAGTTTTAATGATCTTATAATGAATTATTTTAGATCCATGTGGATGAATCATTAGTTAAGAATTAAATTATGATAGTTTGGGTTAATTTGGGCGGTTTTTCGATCACAACAAACTTGTTTTATTTTATCACCTAGTAATTTGATCATTAGTCAGATCCAGAACATTAAATAGGATATAATACATATAAAATATTCTGGTTCAACCATAAAAATGGTTTCATGACCAGATCTGAAGGTATAAATGGAAGAACAAAACATGGTGTTCTTGAAGGTGATAAATTAACACCTCACGAACAATATTCTCTTTAATAGAATAAATGAAAGTGGGAAAGGGAGGTTGGATGATATTATATCCCATTATCATCATAACATTATATTATATGTATAATATTGGAGTTACAATACAATTTGGGTGATGATAGGTGGGGAGAGATCAAGAAATTAACTTGAACATGAAAGGAAATTAAAGTAGAAGAGGGAGAGAAATTACCTCTTGAATCCTTCTCTTGAGAACCTCCTTAAGGGAATAATCATAGAATTTTGATGAGACCATCAACTCTTGGATGTAGGGAAGGGTATAGGGAGGAATTTTGGGAAGATTTTAGAGAAGTCTTGGATTTTGAGAGGTGTGAGGGAATGAGGGTGTGAAGGGTGGTTTTTGTGGTGGAGGGGAGGGGTAAATTTTGAATATTTAATTATTATCTTATTATTTCCCTCATGAAAACCAATAGTAATGTTTCATGTGACCCATGATAGTAATAAGTTCATGTGATTTCGAACCAAGTGGCCTTTCATCACATGTCATGTCATGAATAGTGTATTTTACTGTTAAAATGTATATTCGGTATTTTAACGTATTTCACTATTCATAAAAAATTCAAGTTTTTCAGAAAAATACCAAAAAATTACCCTAACCATTTATCTACGTGTAGAACTCAAAAATGAAGTCCATTTTTCATAATTAATTTTCTATATAATATTAATTTAAAATTTAAATAATTTCATAGTTAATTCGAAAAATAACAATCTTAAAGGTGCATTTAGTTTTATTTACCATTGAAAATTTAATTAAGACTTCATTATATTATTGCCTTAAAAATATAAAATATTATTATTATTTACTATTCACAAGGGTCATATTAATATTCATTTTACTATTCATTAGGGTATGTTACTACTCTCCCAAAAAAATGTTTGTTCTATCAGACTCCAAAAATCATCTTGAACACAACCATGCATGTCGAATTTTTAAAATTCCAAACAAAGAAGTGACAAAATTGTGTTTAAATGTCACTTATTACATAGTAGTACATTATGTTGTGCATTCATGTGATTTTATGACATAATTTTATGAAGTGAATTTTTATTGAAAAACTTTGGGTCGTTACAAGAAGAAGTTTTTAGAATCCATAAGAAGGGTTAACATGACATTGTATGAAAAATATTAATATAATAGAAAGCTACATGTTTCAATATACAACATTAACAACCTGTGATAATAATGAATGAATATGCTTGATATCAGACATGTAATGAAACACTAATATTTAATGACATTGAAATATTATTATTTAACTATAACCATTATAACATTGTCATTAAATTGGAATAGAAAGATATGGTAACGACATATTGATATATATTTATATCCTGTTTAATACATTTTTATTAATTTATTCTTAATGAATATAAAATAAATTTTCATGTAAAGACATTTTATGCTTCAAAAATACATTTTCATTAACAAGTGGTTCTAATTTCATTAAATGAGTGAACATTATAATTATATTTTTCCAAGGTTAAAAATTTTATATGATAAAGGTAATATCAGTTTCTAAATAATCATATCAGAATTATCTTTGGGTGAAATTTTTGTATATATAAAAAATTAATAATTTTTCACTGAATAAGGAAAATACTTATTCTATAGAAAAATATCTTTTCTTTTCATGTATTTTTTAGGCCGTATATTGTTTTGAATTAGATTTAACCTCCCATTAAATAATTTTTATTAATAACATTTTAAATCAATTTATTATAATTGAAATTATTCTTAATTTTGAAATAAATACATTTTAATACTTAAAATTAATTTTTCTTGAACGTCTTTTTTATCTGGTCTAATGGGTTTACATTAAGGGTAAAATTTTCTACTTATTGTAAATAAATTTTTTAAAATTTATTTCATATTTGGAATCTGCTTGTAATTTATTTTTAAATAGTCTCAAATTTTATTTCTTCATAATGAATATTTTCCATGGTAAAATTATTTCAGCACAATAAAGTGTAAATTGGGCTAACTCATGTGAAAACTAATTTGAAAATGAATTAAAATAAATGTAACACATTAATTTAATATATAATTTGAGTTTTATTTAAGAAATCATTAAAAAAATCATAAAATATTTTATTTTGAGGTTATATTCAACTGATAATGACCATGATATTATTGTAAGTAATGAATAATTTCCATATGTCACATTATTTATTAAAATATATATAATATTTTAAAAAGGATAAAAATTATTAATCAATGGTTATAAAAGGATAATTTTATGTTAATTACTTTTTATGACTATAAATTTTATAATTTCAATTGATAGAGTAATTACTTGAAATGCTTACCGAACACTGATGTAGTTCCTATTTGAGTAGTAGAAAATTATAATAAATCATTTTAGATACATACAATGTAATATTTTTTTGGGAGAGTTATGATCTTACATGAACTATTTAGATAAATAAAAATTAATATTTATGTGTTATGATTTTATACTTTTACTATATTACTTTGAAGATTTTTCTAAAGTCTATTATTTGAATAGTACTTAAATTACATAAGTGTTATTTTATGTTAACTCCTATTTTAATAAACGATTTAAATTCTAAAAAAGTATTATATTTGGAAAAGTGAATAAAATATAGTCATTCATATCAACCTTATTATAGTTATGTACCGGTTCTAATTTTATAGAACAATTTTTTTCATTCATAATGTCTAAAAATAATGTTATAATGGAAATCATGAAATAGGGCTACATGGGGTTCAAATTGGGAGGTAAGAGTAAAAAAAATATTATATTAATTATATTTAAAGACATTATTTTGAAATTTTCAATCCTAAATTTGAAATTTATATATTTGGTGCTACATGAATACAAATTAAATTTATAGTAACATAATAAATTATTTAATTTCAGGGGTTCCCTTATGTTATCTTATAAAATGGAAAAAATATCCTATATTCCTCATACATCATAATCCACTTATCCAAACGAATAATTGAAAAAATGTAAAACTTTTAGATTTTATGAATTTTTTCAATAAAATTTAATATATTCTATATTATTTTAACTAAACAAATTATTGATTTTTTCTTTTATGAAATGTACAACCATGTTAATATAACACAAGATGTAAAACTATGTTACGATTGCTCTATGAAACTCTATGTTATTATTTAATTACATACAAACCTATGTTTGAACAGATCCGTTTTAAATTATTAATACCGTTATTTGAAAAAAAAAAATTAACATAGTCATTAATCATATAAATATTGATAGTGAGAAAAAATATTTAAATGTTAATTTTAATGGTTTAATATAGAAAACATATTTTTAATAAGATACTTTATTTTTAAAGAGTCTTTATATGTTTTATAAATACTATTTCTATAATAAAATGTAATCTTTTTCAAAATAATGAAATTAGTTTTTGAAATTATTAAAAAATTTAACATTATAATATCATTTTTATGTTATAATATCTAAATGATATTTGTATTCTTTTTAGTATTTTTAAGAAAAGTATCATTTTTGATGAATAGTGAAAACTGTTGAATTTTAATTAAAAACTATAATTACATTTAAATTATTTAGAATGTTAAATTCGATTTTTAGTTTGTCTAAATAAAAAATTAGATAAATTTTATATCAATTGATTATATTTATGTCATTGTAATCAATTTTATGTTGAATTTTGAATTAAAAATTTCCAATCATTTGACCTTTTTCTTTTTTAAATCTATCATTCTCACCCTGGATAGGGGATTAATTTTAAATTAATTTTTTCTCATAATTGAATGGAATATTGTAAAATGGATTCCATATTATTAATCATAATAATTTAGAATTTAAAATATCGCAAACAAAATTTTTGAGCAAAATGAATAGTGAATGCAGTGAAAATTAATTATCGAGTTGAACGTAAATTATTTTACGGGGTCTCAAAATAGAATGATATGGGTTGAAATGACCTATAATTGTGTCTAAAATATATTTTATAGATATATTTATACCCTAAAACCTATAATTTTCATTAGTGTACAAATTTTGACTCTAGGGACATATGAAAAATATTGAATCACTTTTTTCTTTTAATAAATACAAAGTATGAACTCTCCCCCACTTATAAAAGGAAATTGTATCACCGTTCTTATTCACAAATTCACCTCCTTGGTTTATCACATTCCTAACACAATAACTTCCAAAATTATCACTTCTCATCCTAGAAAACTTACTTTGGATAGAAATAAAACCTATAAATACTGTAGTCTAAACCTAAGGAGGATACATGATGAAGATATAATGTTTTCCAACGAGTCTTCTTATTATATTCATTTCTAAAACTCATTTATTTTTATTAAAAAAAGAAGAAATAAAATCCATTGAATCTTCTATATGCTGGGATGTTCTTATAAAAGGATAATTACCTAAAAACCTTTTCAATTTCCTCAAATATTTTATGAAATCATAATTCATGGGTACGGTGGACTGTTTCCTCATAAACCAATGTCATTGGTTTATCCATCAAAACCTTGAACTATGGAACATAATGAAGGATTTATGGTGTTTATATGGAATATATGATAATATTATGATTTTATAATTATTATATCATATATAAATGTATTCATTCCATTTTTTAGTAATTTGATAACATCAGTCGTGTGTACAGAACACCACTGCCTCACTAAACGAGGCGATTCCTTCATGCTTTATATGGAAGGAGATAAGGGTAAATATTATAATTATAGTTATATAAATGAAGTAATTATTATATAAATTTTATTTTTATAATATTTAATGGGAAATATAAATAATTGTATTTCATACCTTTTCATCAATGAATGATGATAACTTTTCCCCTCTACATGTGGATTATCGCCTTCACAAAGTGATGTGACCCTCCTTTCATTAACACATGACGTGTAGAACATATAGAAATATATTTAATGAAATAATATGTTATTGAATATATTATTATCATAATATAATGATAATATATTACAAACCCCTTTTCCAAAAATATCATTGAATAATTGAATCATTACTTGTGCATACTATGACTTAACATCTCCCTGATTGTAACATACATAATTTATAAA
This sequence comes from Viscum album, assembly GCA_963277665.1. NCBI lineage: Eukaryota > Viridiplantae > Streptophyta > Magnoliopsida > Santalales > Viscaceae > Viscum > Viscum album. The sequence goes on from OY728146.1 coordinate 1,806,243,998, forward strand.
TACCATTATTGATAATTGTTTTTAAAAATATATTCGTTGTATAAATATAATAAATATTCCCTGAATATTATTATTTATGTTATCGAACAATAATCAATGGAATATTACTGAAAATAACAAATCAAAACATATATGCAAGACAAAGTGTTTCCTACACGAAATGTGACTTTAACATTGAATTGTTAAAAAATGATAAATAAATTATCATAGGTAAATATTATATTTTTTGATATAAATGTATATATATGTATGGTTTTTTAATAAAATTATAATAAACTTATATTTATTATACATGAGGTTCTACCGAGTGAGAACAATGTCGAGACGTTTGGAAATGGATTTCCATCTCAATTTTATTTTATTTGAGAAAAATTTTATATTCAACCCATGTTTAGTTCATGTAGTGTGAATAAATACCATATATATATATATTTATAAATATATATTTAATATAATTGGAATTTTCAAATCCAATTTAGGATCTATCATTCATGGGGTTTACGTTCAAATGTGCCCAAATCAGTAAGGGGTTTTTGACTAAATTTTTTTTCTTTGAGACATATGAATATGTAATACACTTATCTCCTATTATGAGGTGTATATAAACCCAAATTTAAATTTAATATAATGAAATTAATTATCCTAATCTTTTTTTATGTTTCATTTTATGTTATTCCTTCACGGGGCTTACGATTTCAGGTTATCAAAGTGTAATAGATTTTACAGTCAAATCTTATTGTATATCACCATAGTTTATTATTATGTTATTGATGATACGATATTATGATCCATCTCTCAAGAAACTCATGAATTTTTTTACTCTAGTAAATCATGATATTTTAATGCAATAATACCAGTTTTACAATCTTTTGTAATTAGTATTCTTGAGAAAATGTTTTTACTAAAATCCAACATTATTTATCCTTTCATTCAGAAATACAGTTTTCATTAAAAATCATGTTTTCTGAAAATGTTTTACAAAATATTTTATTAATATTCTTTAAATATTTACATCTATATTACCCATGAATTAGTTTTTATGTTTTTCTCAAATGAATATTGTTGTTGTTTTCGAAATAATTCTTATTTCTCTTTTACTAAATATGTAAAAAATTCTTTATTTTATCATGTTCGAAATAGAAAACAAATATCATTGTCATGACCATTATTTTATTTGTAGATTATTTTTTATTTTTTCAAGGTTATGTACAAGAAAAATTATTTTGAAAATATTATATGTTTTAAAAAATTATTTTACAAAGAGTAATGTATATTATAGACATGAAATGTATACAATGATTTTTTAAAAGATTACTTTAAATGTTTTCAATATTATATTCAATGAAAAATATTTTAAAAATTTATTTTTTAAAAAAGTGATTTTAAATTAATGGTAAATTTATTTATGAAATGTTACCTGTTATATTTCAAAATAATTCTCCAATTAAGATGAAATGAATTGATATAATTTATTATTTACTATTGATATAGACTATAGAAACAATTTTTATTCTTTCACCTATAGATTTATTTTTTTATTATATGATGTATATGAAACCTATTTATAATCAATATGAAATAACATGATAGAAATATTAAGAAATTTATTTCATTATACTTTTCTTATTCTATGATTAAATATTGAAATGAATATAGAACCTATCTCTTTTCCATATGATAATATATATCGAAATGGTTATGAAACCCATTTCATTTAAGGTGTTTTAGTATGATTATTATTTCTTATCTTGTGGCACACATACGTATGAATTTAAATAACTTATAGTGGTTTTATAATAAACATGGATGGTGGTTATGTTATAAAAAATAAATTTTTGGACCAATATCTTCTTCCAATGGATTGAAAAAATATTCATATCTCATGAAATAGACAGGTCTAAAATTTTGAGTGGAATCAATTTAATACATAACATTTTCCACTGTAATGATCTTGGGAGTGATCCTTGACTAACATTGTAGTTTTTTGTGTGATCTCATTCCATTATGATGAAATAGTTACCACTGGGGATTGTGTCACATCTCACTAATGATGTATACCAATTGAAAATATGGGTACATGGGTTGTTAACTCAATCCATTAGTAGGTACTCTAGTGGTTAGCAAAATACTATAATGTTATGAATGTCTTGGTGGGTACCCTTGAAATATGATTTTAAATAATTTTGGGTATAAAAAATCAATGTCTTATGCCAGTATTAATCTTTAATGGATCATGTTCCATTATTCCTTTATGATTAATGAATTATGGTTCACCAATATTTATTCTATGAATAATGATTATGATCTATTACATGTTGAATATAAACCTAGTATGTTACCTCCATTATATTGTACCCTTATTCTTATCTAATGATTTAATATGATCATAAATGTTTATCTCATAAAATTATCCTTACTAAGTAGTGGAGATCACTATTTCTTATGTTTTCATTCACTGGGTTATGAGGAATGGTTTAACTTATGGTATATCTATAATGAGTATTAAATGGATAGAAACAGGTAGGAAACATTGATGATCAATCACCATATAAGAATATTGTGCTCCATTTTTTGTAAGGAGCTAATCTATTATAGTCCTTAGGCATGTATTTGTGTAATTTATGGAATATTCATCTAAAATGGTATAATTTTGATACATGAGAAGCCTCTATCTCTATTGTAGGTATCAAAAGAAAGGGTCAGATAAACTTTGGAATATAGGATGAGAAAACATTAGTGGGATCCCTAGTAATTTTTCTAATGATATTTATTGGGATGTCTCTATGTATAATCCAAGGAGGTATTAGTTAATATATAGAAAAATATCCTGTAATTTTGGTAATGGGTAGATAGAGTGTTTTTTTTGAAATTACATACGTGTCTAGTACAAGAGGTGGATGTGGCTCTATAATAGATTTACCAAGAGGTAAAAATCTCCAAACATGTTATTTAGATATACTTAATCGAGAAATAGAGAATAAAATGGGGCCTTGCTGCACACCACGTTTGACACTCATGATAGATATGATTTCGAAATTATCAAAATATTAATAAACCATCATGAATGATTGATATACATGTTTAATATGAATGAAGTAATATAATCCTTAGGATTCCTAGTTTAGAAATATGGTTCCTTGATTTAGACTTCCTAAAATATTTTTTCAGACGTTGTCATTTTCCATTATTATCATAATTTGTCACACTATGATTTATAGTCAAATTTAGTGGTGGAATAATGAGTGAATTGGATTAACATTTAATGTGAGGGATAATTTGAATATAAGAAGATACATGTGATACTTAATGGAGTAAAATATTTTATTGTTATTCTTAATAAGTTTCACAAAACATGATTAACAACATGTACCTTGAACAACTCTCAGACTCACCAAATAAGAGAACAAAGGACTTTGAAATTTGTTTGGATGATGGTAATCATTGAGGAATGAATAATCAATTTACAATATGTCAAGCATGTGGAATAAATAACCCAAGTATCTGTATTAGCGTAACAAAGAAGATTTTATAATTTTAGAAAAGAAGGGCACAAAGAAAGTAACCTCACTAGGAAAATAGAAAATTAGTTAACGCAATGGATGGGAATATTTTACATCCAAATATATCAACTACCGTTTATTTATTTAAATGAGGAATGTATTAGAATTAATTAAATCGATTCCATAAGGGGAAAACTCATCAATAGAATTAGTAATATTTTACATGTAATTGTTATATTACTGACGATGAAGAAAATACATATAAAATATGAACACAAAATTGTATTAATAGATAAGATGATGAATCATAGATAATTGTTTGAGATGTATGAGAGGTGACCTAAGTATTATTTTATTGTAATTCGAAAAATTTATTATACTAATCAGGATATATATAAGGATTGTTCAGTATAAGTTGGTTGTTAATTATTTTCAAGAATATGTTATGTGGTACTAATGGACAAGAGTATTAAATTAATAGAAATGTTCAATCCTGACCAAGGATTGATAAAACATAATATGTTTTTAAAATCTAGATAATGATGTCAGGATAAGACCATGGTTTATGTGAATACAAAATATTAATATTACTAATTACATTAGATATAATTACTTATTTGATGAAAAAGTATACGATGATATCATTAATGAGGTTTACATCATTTTTGGGATTGTAGGAATATATCCTATAATCATTATTTTATTAAAGTAATAAGGATTAATATATGTTTTCTATATGGTTTTATGGAAATTTTAATTTCATGAAAATACATGTTGAAAGTATTCAATTTGTTGGTATGTGATATTTAATAGCTATTTCATGCTCTTTGGGATATTAATGATAAGTTCATTTTGGAAATTTAGTTACCTTCTTAATAATTTTTTTTTATATTAATTATATATAATGGTCATAATATTGACCCTTTATGAATTTTTTTAATTTTAATGAGATTTTATATATTAATGTATAATTTCTTTAATATTGGATAACCTATTATAACAATTTCTATTTTTTAAAATTAGAGATATGAGGAAAAAATTATCATTCTTTAAGAATCTTAATATCAATTATTTCTTTAAGAATTAAAATATCACCTTCTTTTACTGAATTATGAAATGAAATATAAATTGATCAAAGAATAAAAAAATGGAGATATTTTTATTATGAAATGGAATGATACCATAAAAATATTTATTATATTTTAATTTCTTCAAAATTAGGAGAATGATCTGGAAATTAACTGTTGTCCTATTATCACCATTTTGATGATAATAATGTCCTTTTTCTCCCCTCTATGTTTTATGGATTTTTTGTCAATAAAATTTTATATACAATAATAATTATTATATCAATGTTTTATATCACTTTCAATCAGTATTTGGGTGTTATTTGATTCTTATATGTCAAGGTTTTCACATGCCACCAATTTTATCCTATTTGGAAAACTAGTATGTTTTATTATACATGACTTACACACATATCATTCTCATTTTCAAGAGGATGTTTTATAAAACATAATTACAAAGAGGGTTTTTGAATGAAAGAATTTTCAAATGTTAAAAAATTTATAACCGAAATCAATTTTGGAGGATAAATTAATTTTATGGGGATAGAATGTAACACCATGAGATTTTGTGAAATATTTTTTTAAATTTAATTTAATTATATTTATATTATTTTCACCAAACACAATATTTAGTTTTGTTTAAAGTTAACAAAAACAAATGTTAGTATATTTTTTTATGAAACACCATGTTATCTTTATGCTACACACAACACCTTGATTATATAATACTATACACAAAGCTATGTTAAGAATTTATTACACAAAAAATTTAGTTTCAACCAAACCATGATATACTGTTAATATAGTTATTTGAACTTAACTATTATAACATAGACATTAATCACAGTAATGAGAATAATAATAAATATTTTATAACTATTATGTATCATGTTTTTATATAAATAAAATATAATGATAAATTTATATTTAATTATTATAAATTTCATTATACATTTTAAAAATAAACATTACATAAAAAATGTTATTTATTTTTATATAAAATTATAAAATTAATTTTTTTTCACTTTTATAAAATTATTTTTATAAAATAAATAATTAATTTTAATTTTAATTTTCATAATTATATTCTAATTAAATTTTTGGGATTTTTTTGAAAGGTTTCATTATTTTTGATGAATTATAAAAAATAATGAATTTTTATTGAGCAATGTAGTTTTATTTAAATAATTTACAATGCTAAATTATATTTTATAACTGTTTAAAATATTATTTAGTAAAATTATATATCATTTAATAATATTTATATTATTAGAATCAATTTATTATGGATTTCTTATTTTAAAAAAATTCGTACTTTTGAAAATTTTCTCTTTCAGAACCTGCTTTCTTGTCACCTCTATATGAATACATTTGAATTTGAACCATCCACTTATATTTATAAAATTTGGGAAAATATATTCCATGACTGGAATTACAATATGTTATATTGTCTAATATGGTAAAATTAATTTTTTACTAAATAGAATAGTGAATCGAGTAAAAATTTATTACCACAGTTAGTGTAAAAATAGTTTCACTAGGGGTTAAATATAAACAGTTAAGGTCCAAAATTTACTATAAACCTATATTTAAACTCTTTTATGACCCTATTTTTACCATAAAAAATATTTGGTTATATAATGGACTAATTAGGACCCTTTTGACATATGAAAAATGAGTGAGAACTTATTTATTTTTATAAATACTAATTGTGTCATCTCCCAAACTTATAAATAGACACCCCCTCCTATCCCATTCACACATTCAAACCTATATAGATCATCTAAAATGTACCAAACGAAGTTGAAAACATCCCTCTTATTATACTAGATTCCTTATTTTGGATATAAATACTAACTAGGAATGAATTAGTGTAAACCAAACAAGGATACTCGAATAAGATGTAATGTTCTCTAATGAGCATCTTTATTTTATTTCTTTCTCCACATAATTCAATTATTTTTAAAAAATTATGAAATAATAGACATATTTTATTCCATATAAATGTAATTTTATTGAAAAATTGAATCACCAACCACATTTTACTATTCAATCATATGGGTTACAAAATCATTATCCATGTGTAATGGAGACTACCACCTCGCGAGTCGATGTTTTTCATTTCTGAATTACAACCTATATTATTTTGACCTAAAGATTAATTTATTTTTAATATATAATATTTATGATGTTATTATGATTATATAGTTCTTATATCACACATAAATTTATGAATTCTATTTTTTGGGAATATAATAATGTCTCTTGAGTGTATGAATGGCTACCACCCTATGAAGTGATGTGATTCATTCACACATTATGTGGAAGGTAATAATAGTAATGTTAATGGATAAAAGTTATATGAATGAAATAATTATGAAATTAATGAAATATTCACCATTATTAAATGATAATTTACTACATTTTATTTCTTACCTTTTCATTAAATGAAAGATGATAAGGTCGCTCAGGTACCTATTGACTACTACCACCACAAAGAGATACAACTATATTTTCTTTCACCAGACCACATGTATGATTTTTAAAACTATATTTAAAAAAATAATATGTTATTTAATATGTTATTATAATTCTCTAAATATAATAATTTATATTCTTCTTTTCCATACTGATCATTGAAGAATAGAAAAGTCACTCTTGCAAATATATGGTCTACAATATCCAAGATTGTAATAAAATTAATTTCTAAGTAAACTCATTCATAAATGATATTAAATTTACATTTGGTTTTTAAATATGATAAATATTTCATTATTATTATTTTGGAAGGTATTTTACCATGATAGAATAAAGAGGAACAAAAATAATGAATTATAATAGATAAGAAACATATAGTCGTTATTACCCTAAACATGACTTTGACACAGAATTTTTAATAAATGGGTAATAAAAGTAAATAAGTAAATAATATATGGTATGATATATATAAATATGGTTCGGTAATAAATATTTAATAAACTATTATTTAATATAACGGAGTATTTATTTAGTGTGAATGGTGTCAAGACTTTTAGTAATGGATTTCCATCTCACTTTTATTTTCTATGAAAAAATTGTCATATTCACCACCTATTTATTTTATATTGTGTATAAAATTGCCATGAATTGATTTTATGATTCATCAAATTAAAATTATTTTTTTCTACATATCCATTTAATTATCAATATTTCATGAAGTATAAAGTTCAATAGCTACTAAATCTTTATGGTATTTTTGATTCAATTATTATTCATTGGGTCATATGTTTTTTTTTGCACCTTTTTTATTATAAGAGGTGTATATAAAAACCATTTAACATGTCATATATTGAATTTATTTATCCTAGTGATATTTTAGGAATTATTTTATGTTATAACTACTTGGTTCTTACAATTCAGAGTTACTAAATTGGTAATGATTTAATGTTACAATTTCATTATTTATTGGGGTTTTTATAATTATTTTTCTTATGATAAAATATTATTTTCAATCATGCAATAAACTCATAAATATTATTATCCTTATGAAATTAATGGTATCATAAATATATAATACCATTTTACCCACTTTGGTACTTCAAATAGTTGAGAGAATGTTTTTTTTAAAATATGACTTTATTTCACTCTTTAATTAGAAATCTGTTTTATTCCAAAAACCATGTTTTCTAAATAAAAGTTTAAAAAATGATTTATTACTCTCCTATTAATTTTAAAATAAAATTTTACCGATGATTTAATTCTTATAAAATATTTTTAATTGAATGGACATGTCATTTTCCAAAACAATTCAGGGTTTGATTTTACTAAAAATATGTATAGAATCATTATTATAACATGGAAGGAATAAAATAAATATCCCATTATCCGGAAAATTATTTTATTAGAATATTAATTTATATTTTTTCTTTTTTATTATAAATATAAAATAATTTTTATAACTTATTAGGTTTTCAGAAAAGTGTCTTTCAAAAAGGAGGGTAAATTTTCCATGATAAATGATTTAAACAACTTTATTAATGATTCTTTTACATGTTTACAATGATATTATTAATGAAAATGATTCATTTTTAGAAAATATATTTTCACAGAGTGGATAATTTTAAAAGGAAAAATTAATTATTGACATTAAAAATCCATCTCCAAATAAGATTAAATACTTTGATATAATTGTTGCATTAATATATATGTGAACCAAGGATGTCATTTTTACTCATTCTACAAATAGTTAATGTTTACAATGAAAATATGTTTGTATAATATTTTTATCCTCCAAATGATATTCAATGTAATTTCACTTATGAATCTTACATCCAATTCTATGGGTTATGATATGGTGAAATTACAAAAAAAATTGAAACCTATTTATTTTTTAAATGTTAATATATAATGAATTATTCATGAACCCCATTTCATTTGATGGGTTTTAATATTATGATTATTTTATGATCTTTTAGAATTAATATTTAGTATTTTCATTATTTTATGGTTTTTATATTATAACCAATGAAGGTGGGTACATTATAACGAAGGATAGGTGGGACATATTTCTACCTCTAATATATTGGGTAAATATTTATATCTCATTATATAGACATGTATCAAATGAAGACTGAGTTTGGTTACATAATCAGCTATATACATTATAATGTTAATGGGTGTGAACATTTACTAAAATTATGTGTTGGGAAGTAAAACCATTCCACAATGCGGAAAGGGATACTAGGAGGTTTGGTCGGGTGTACCCCCAGGAGGTGTAACCAATGAAAAATATGGAACATATGTGGTTATAACCAGTCTAATTCTAGTACATTAGGTGTTATAAAAATCCTAATATGTTGTTAATATCATCGTGAGTGGCCCTAAAATAATATTTTATATGCTTATGTGTACACAAAAATTCTATGTCTTATGAAGATGTAATGCTCCCATGAATCATGTTCACTAACTCCTTTATGATTCGTGTTTTATGAAAATACAATATTTATTCCCTGACTCATGATTGTGATCTATGAAATTTTGGTAATGAACATAATATTTTATGTTCATTATCATTCATTCTTATTTTTTTCTTATGGTTTCATATTATAAAATATTAATATATATTATATTTACCCTTACTGAGAATCTGAGATCAAGCATTCATATATTTACATTCAAAATGATATTAAGAATGTTTTTAAGTAGGGTATGTCTATTAAGGTTACTAAATGGGTCTACATTTGTTAGATAATTTTAATATCATTCACCAGATAATATGATTTCATTCCATGATTCCAATGGAACTAAACTATTACAGTTTTAAGGAATGTTTTTGTGTCATGTATGAAATATTAATTTAATAATATATAATATCCATGTATGAGAATTAAGGGTATCTATAAAGAACTCTTATCAACTATCTTATATAAATTATATACTTTTAGGTTTTCTTAAATGACAATCCCAAGATTTTATAAAGAGGGATCCAAAGAACATTCTTAAAGATGAGGTAATCATCACAATATGCCATTTTCATTTAACTAATTATTAAACATCATTCAATTAGAACCATACCATGATTTTATTAAAAAAATAAGTATCTAACATATACTATTATGTTTTTATGTCTATATAATAAACTTATTAATATAATGTTTCCACTGAATTTCAAATGAACCCATCATTATTGCATCAGTAAGAACCGCCGCCTCACGAACTGATAAATTTCATTTCTTATCACCATTAATCATGGATGGTTTCTATGATGGATTTAATGTATATATATTATATTAATGACATAATTATGATTCTAGAAATTTCATAATTCATATATATTCATTCCATTCCAATTTTTTAGTATAGAACCATCACACGTTTGTATATATAGGCCCCCATCTACAAGCAGCGATGAACATAATTTAAAAAATCCTTATCAATAATATTAATAGGTATGTATCCAATATAGTTATTTTTTACATCATAATTATTATATTAAGATAATTGAATATTTTTTTCTTAATTTCCATAAAAAAGTATAAATAGTACTCATGTATTTGTGAAGAGTACAACCTTATTAGATTTTTTTTCAAACCCAATTTTCATTGATGACTCTAGAATTTTATTTTATATGTAAATATTATAATTATATAATTCTTATTCTTCCATATATTATGTAACAATTACCCTTTTTACTATGATCATTCTACAAAAGCCATTTTTCAATTATGTATTGAACAACCTTAGAACACTCGATGTGGACCTAACAGAATAAGTAATTACATATGTTAGTATAGTAAATGAAATAAATTCGATATTTATAAGTTATTAAAATATTAAAAATTTAATAAATAAATTAAAAAATTGACATATTTTATTAGATAAGATTTAAGGGTCCTAAATATTATTTTTGAACTCAAGTGAAGGGGTTTTTGAACTCAATTTTCTTTGTTGGGTTATAACACTTCTTCATTGACTTTATTATTCCAGGATTTTGTGTGAATTAATATAAACATAGTTTATGTTTATATTTACACTAGTATTTTTTAGAATTATATATGGTCACATTTTTAATTTATTCAAGAATTATAAATTTAAATATTATGATTTTCTCAAGGGGTTTTTTTATCCCATACTAATGTTTTTGAGACACATTTTATTTCATTCAACATTATTTATTTATATGGTGTCAGTAATAACCCATAAAGTAAATTTTAAATATTAAATATGTTAATTTATGGGAATTAAAGATCCATATAGTATATTTTTTTAATTAATTTTATTTATAAACTATGAATGTCCTAATGGATTTATATTAGAATAACTTTTATTTTGAGTAATTTTTATTGTCAAGATTACATTTGGTGAAATAATGTTATATTTGACTAATTAAAACATCACAATAATTGTCCCTGATTATCCATCATTTTAATGTAATTTATTTTCATTTTCTTATTTTTATATTTAAGTTGATCATAAAAAATTAAAAGAAAAAACAAGATTTTTTTACCATTTTGGCCGAGAATATTTTATCTCTTATATACATGATCAGTAAAATATTTTGATGAATGTAATTTTATATGATGAAATTATTATAAAAGTAATTTTCAAATTTATTTTACTTTTATGGTTTTTCAATGTAATCTTATTTTCATTTTCCAAATAAGGAAAAAAAAATTCATCATAAGGGGTTAGGAGATCATTAGTTTATCATTTTCCAAATCCGTAGAATTTACTAGAATTAATATATATTTTTAATAAATTTTCAATTTATCAATTTCTATGTATATTTTCCTGGAATATGTTTTCACATTATTCTTTTAATATATATTATAAATGGATAATAACATATTTTCTTGCATATTATCAATGAAATGGAATAAATATTATTTTTAACTTATTTTTAATTTTTTGTAATATTAATTATTATTTTCGTTTGATTAAATGGGGATATGTTTGAATGATATCATCAGTATTCATTGTCTATATGAAAAATGATTATTTCAAAAAGTTTTGCTTGGAACTAGATTCTTTTTTAATATGTTCAACATGAAAAAATATAAACGATAGTTGTTTTAATGGGTGTTATGTTGAAAAGTAAATTATTGTAAATTCTTTGTTCATTGTATGGATCATATAAATATATTGTGTTGATTTAATAAGAGTTATGTTACAAAACATGTAATGTTGGCCATATTATAAAATTAATATAGAGGGGTATGATATATACCATGGAAGTTTGGGTCTATTATAACAATCCAATGCAATGTGTAAAGTAACAAGGTTAAAAACTTGTATGTTACATCTAAGATAAAATAATGACTATTTAATATAGTTTAACGGAATGAGATATGATGATTATCTGGTTAGGTGTTTAAACGGATAATTTTTGTTTTCCCAAGAAAAAATCATATATTCTCTACTAATTATATTTCTTTTAAGTGGTCCCTCTAATCCATATTAACATCATGTGGATCATGATATTTTATTCTTATTAAACATTAATTTTTAAAATCATTATTCTATGTCACATGTTAAATGATCAGGGTTTTTTTATATGAATTTTATTCTGTAATTATCATTCACTTTGAATATGTTCTCAAACCATTAATACCATTTTATGATCACAAAATATATAAAATTGTATTTTCTTTTGATTACACTAACCAGGAATTTTATCTAAATATTTATTTGTTTCCTTTTACTATCATATAAATAAATATATAATGTTATATGTTCTAATAAGGATTTTATATTGGTGAGGATGAAGTATTAATGTGTAATAATAAAATATGGGTAAACATGAAAAAATGATCACTAAAATACTCAAGTATTGTTATGCTAGAGTTGGTCAAAATTCAATAAAATTATAAACCAAAAGGGATCCTAGTTATATAATTAATCTAATATTTTTATTTAGTGTAATATTTCTAGGATATTTCTAACTGGTTCACATTTATCAATATCAATGATTTAAATATAAATATTTTTTTAATAATGGAATTGGCAGTGTGGGATTAAGGTTGTTATAAAAAATCAGTAATAGTCAGAAAAATGATAATCAAATCATATTACTCCCCTAAAATTACAGTTAAAATTAATCTATTTAATTATATTTATTAGTTATTCTATTCAACTTACACATTGAAAAATTATAATTATATATTTTCTTATAGGAGGTGAGGAAAAGTATCCCCTTCCTACAAAATAAATTCTAAAACACACTCTACACAAAAATGGGAAAACGAATATTATATAACCACTAGGATATCACTAAATTAAGGGATTAATAAATTGGCAAATAATTACGGATAATTTAGTAATATTAATGAAGAAAAAACTCTTACAGAATAATGAAACACTACTGTAGAAAACATATAGGAATCAATGCTATTGAACATGGATGGATTCACGAGAATGATGGATGTTGGACAATGGTAGATGAATCCAAGTATCAAGAGTATGGCTTATGTCCACTCATTATTGATGGAAATTATAAAAGGATTGAAAATATTAATTACAATACATTAGAAATAATGACACAAATCATAGAATACTTCCGAATATTAAAAACAATATTATTTCCTTTTAATTTTTATTTAATTTGTATTAATTTAAAATATTTTGAAATACCCATGTAAATATATATGATTTGAGGAATTAAATTGATATATATAACCCCTGAATAAAATATTTTAAAAATATTTATATATTCATTTAAAACTATATTTTATATTAAAATAATTCGTAATGTTTCTAAAAATATGGGTATTTTAAAAAAGATGAAAATTTGGAAAACTATTCATACAACCTTGACAATGGATCTGCTACACAAGGGAAATAATCAACCAGATAAAGAGGCAAACCAAATGAATAAATAATCCAATAAACTGTATGAGGAAACAAATTGGTTTGAACAAAGGAACCAACTATTCCCATTAATAGAAAAACCAAACATAAGAAGAGATTAACTAACCACATGAACAAACCAATAGAACATAAAAATAAAATAGCTGACCACAAGAATAAAAAAATAACCACATTAATAAACCATCCAAAAAAAACAAACTAACTATATGATGTAACCAACTGACTGAATGATTAGATCAACTGACTTTTTGAGGATACCAACTTGCCAAATGAATAGAAAAACTGACCATAAGAAGGAATCGACATGCCAAGAATAAATCAAGCCCACTTCTCGAACAAACCTACCCACTAAAAATTACACAATTTTACAATGAAATAAAACATGGAAATTAATAAAAAGGAAAATGGGAAAAAAAATTCTTAACACTTCATTCCATGGGAAATCTGAATCTAAAAATTTTAGTGACCTAAAACATTAAACATCCCATTAATGAAATTGAATTATCATACTTTTATTCATTGATAAACACATATTAAATCCAATGACCATTTTCGTGAGTAAACTAATCTTTTATAATAAATTTTATGTAGATTAATCTTATATGGTCATAATAATTATAACTCACCTAGTAATTTGGAGAATATTTTTATCAGTTTTATTAATTATACCCTAATATTCAAAATGTTAATATAAAAAAATAACCAATATCCACTTTTATAACAAAAAATATGAGGAATAACATTCATTTTAATAGAAAAACATAAAAACTTTTAAAACATTAGTCTCATTATAATCAACGCCCAAGATCAAAAGTATATTGTATTTTTGAACATGGTATATTTACATTTAATCCTTCAGTACAAGGTTAATGTATTTATAAATAATTATTAACGTATATATAGCACTTTTACATTTCCATTTATAGAGATTTATAGAGAAATTTGGATAGATAATTAATGTTGTGTGCTCAAATGCATATGAGGGTAAACAAATAGAAATTATACAAATATTATAAAGTATTTTACCATGAAAGAGATTCCCAAATTAATTAAATTTTTATAACATTTGTTTTAATGGGAACTGAATGATATAATAAATGAGGAGGTCCATTTTTCATCACAAGGAAGTATAGAATAAATAATATGATATCATAATACTATAACAACAAAGTAATGTAGAAACAAAATGAAATAATATATCATAAGATTAATTAAAATATTGATACCAAGAAAACATTACATAGTGGAAAAACACAAATAGTTGATAGGCTTTACTACCTTGTCCCATATATATCATCACATGATATATAAAACATTACAAAATATATTTTCTGTATAAATAATTCTAAAACCACTTTTAAAATCATAATATTTACCACAAAATGTATGCCACATAAGGGGAGATTTCATAAATCCATCAAAAATAAAAAATTGAGAAACTAATAGGATCTAAATGTGTATATAATAAATTTAACAAACTTTTTAGGTAATCAACCATCCACCATGATAATGAACTCTAAGGTATTTACACTATATAAAAACAACTGTATATTGTTTAGTAAATAATTTTGAAGTTAATAGATATATGGATATCTAGGTCAACAAAATTTAAATAGAGGATGTATACATGGGTATTGATAATGCAATGATGTCATCAACCAAGCTTGGATTCAATAACACCCGACACCTGACCCGGAAAATGGAAAGGAACAATGGGTATACTCGATCCGTATAAGTTAAAAAATTGTCCATGGGAATTAAACGTCACAATTGGGAATGATCTTTCCCATTATAATTTACCATAAACAAACCACTATAATAATTAATCACATCATAAAAAATAACTATAAGAAATGTAATACAAGTGTCAAAACCTAAAAATTTAAAATTTTCAACCAAACCACAAAATACAAATTTTGGGAGGGAGAATAACTAATCCTAGAGGCTCCATGAAACAAGAGGGTCAACACCCACATTCCATAGTCCCCAATACCCAGAGAAATATGAACCAATAGTAAATAGATCCCCCATCACTACCATGGAAATCCTCTCTCTTACTTGTATCAAACATAACAAGGTGTACATACACTGAAGGGATTTTATAGGGATTGATCCAAATCCTTTTAGCATACCACCAGAATAGATTCAACGCTATAACTTCATAAGGAATATCAATATGGTGGTTTTTTTAATTAAAAAAGGAAATAATATTTAATAATACTTACATTAAATTAAAAATGAATGTAAACAAGATAAAAAGATAAATGATAAGAATAGGGTCACATGAAAACCATTGTAAATCTATAAGGCAGAAGGGGTAATGGGGTTCTAGGATCCATGTACCTCAACAATACATACAACCAAAATTCACATCATCCTCATGCATGATCCACTATTGGAGAATCACATCCAAAGGACAAGTGGTCTACAATCATCATTATAAGTTTACTTAGTGTTATATAAACAATCCTACTAGGAGAATAGAGAAACATTCCTACCAAACACCCTAATGTAATAAACATAATATTCCCACCAAGATATGAATTATTTTCCTTATACTCCATTCCATTCACTATATCACATGATTCACCTCATATAATCACATGTCCAACATTCCAAAACACCAAGGAAATATACCAATTTAATTTGGAAAATCATCATTTAACCCTTACAGACACATATTCAATTATAATTTAGTATTCAAACTAATCAAAAAGTCAATATAAATCATTAGGAAATCATATCAAGTATTCTAAAATCATTAAATAGTGATAAATAATAAACTTATGCACCTTTAGTGTGGTAACTTATTGAAAATGGTTGTAAAATGAATATGCACCAATTGGAGACCCTATAGAGGAAATCAAAAATTGTAACCATCATTATCAAAAACAACGAATCCTATTTGAAGCATATAGAGAATATAATATATAGGAGAAAGAAGATCATATGATAGAAGGATTTGTAGAAAAAGAATAAGAAAGGAATCAATAGACGATTGGATTACATGAATAGATCATGAAAATTCAAGGCCAAAAATATAATGAAATTTGGGTCCAAGGGATCCATGAGGAAGTGGGAGAAATTACTACAATTATAGATCTAGAATGGGGTGATACACGGGGGTTATTGGTTAAAATGGATGAAAAATGTACATGGAATTTCCAACATTTTATTGAATTGTAATAGGAATTATTTGGCCTCAGGATCTTCTAATACATGCTCCAACCATAAGGAACTTTTGTCCCAAGGTAAAATAGCCTGCACAATTCCATGGGGGAGGGTGCATCACCATGCTATCAATCATGAACCTCTGACAGAGAAAATGGTCAGGGAACATTGTTATCATATACACCCTTGCAGTAGGCCATGCAACTTGGATAACGAAACTGTGTTGGCAGTAAGGTCTCCTTTGGGTAGGCACAAAGTTCTTAATAACTATGTGCCAAATGTACACAACCTAATTCAATAATAAAAATATCATTCTTTTTATAAACAAAAACACCCAAAAAAAGTAATATAATGTTGATAATTTTAGAATAAAAGAGAAAAAATACCTCAAAATGAAACCACATATGTCACAAAAATAATTGGAATAAATGTTACACATAACAGATAATAATAAAAGGAAGTCAGTGATCATTCCATAAATAGATAATCAATTTACATTAAAACATATTTATATAAGAACAAGGATACAAAAAAGATAAATTATTTTATAAGAATGAGATATAGTGATAGAATATAATCATGAGATAATAAATGTGTTTGAAACAACCCCATTCAAAAAATTAAGTTATAGAAAATAAGCCATTAAGGAATAAATGGAAACCATTAGTGTATATCAAATGGAGGTTAGAAAAAATAATAAGAATTTATAGTAAAAGGGTAGTGAATTATATATTTTTCAAAGGTAGGTGACCAAATAAAAAAAAATATCTCCACACCCTTAATTGTTCTTCATAGAGAGAATATAAATTATCCAAATCATTTTCCCCAAAAGAGTCAAATTGGGTGTATAGATTGGTCCACATTCATTGAACTAACGAAATATTCATTATATACCCAACCCAATTTTTAGCATTTCCAACACTAGTAGAATATATAATAGTGGCTACGACAACTTTATTTTACTTATATGGGTATGAAAATGATAGTAAATCACACATTTTTTATTTTGATAATATTTTAGGATGAGGAATTTTGAGAATTAAAAATATGAAAATTAATATTTTAAAACACATTAATTCATTATTTAGTATATAAAAACACATATAATATCATCCTAGAATATCATGAGCCATAGTGTTTTATTAAAATAAGGTAAATTAAATAAAACATAAAAAATAGACACGACAACATTATTTAACAACTCTAAAACATGGACTTATATTCCATGGATCATCTAAAACTTCATAAGATTAACTTTAGTATGTACATTGAAATTGAGTGAGATTTATGTCCAAGTAAGGGAACAATAACAAAATAATATGATGAAAAAATAAATTTTAGTCATAATTCATATCAAGGTGAAGTTAATGGGCCAATAATCATAATTATGAACATTAAATCATGATATAATATGATAAAAACAATACATCATAAGAATTTAATGAGAGAAAAAAACATGAAATCAGAATCAAAAGATATATATTACCACTAATAAATCATAAGATAACATGATTAGGGTAGACTATTATGAACCATAAATGGTATCTAATGATAAAATAACACTGCCCAATTCATTGGAGGGATTAATAATTCTCATCTAACATGTTAAATATATATAATGTACATGAATCGGTCTGAAATATATATCAAACAACATAATAATTGATTTCTTAGATTGTAACCCCATGAATAAGGAGTTTGGCTTGAAATTGGACTACTCATATCTACCAAGGCCTATAGAGACAATATTAGATAATTGGGGGGGGGGCTAATGGAATGTAAGTAAACTAAAAAAGAGCAGGTGAAGAAGGTTGGATTGAACATGGGGATTGGAAGTGTAACGGTGGAACCTAAGTCTAAAAAACAGATTATATAGAAGAAGGATGATAATGATGATCTGTCTTGGATCCATAATCATGTCTCTCTCAATGATCCTCAGGATAAAGAGGATGAAGAGGGTTTACTAGTAGGATTTACAGAGGGCCCGCTGTAGGCAGTTGCAGAATCCATGGAGGAGCCAAGAAACCTAATTATGCACTTTGAGGAATAAATGATAGAGATGTTTCTGATCATTAGCGCTTCTAAAGAGGATTCAGAAAGGTTTAATGGTGACAAAATTAAATTATAACTTAACAGAGAGCATGAATAATTGATCATTAAGAAATATCTCATCATGACCATTGGATTCAATGCTAATAAAATAATGGTGGAAGAGTTTTTATAGATGAGTAAAAATCTGGCCTATCAATTTGAACAAAGAATCTGAGATGATGTCAATAAAAAAGTAACCAAAATCTCCTAGAAGTTATATCGGTTGGAAAAATATAATATCTTGAAGTTGGAACTTTATGATTCTTCCACCTGAAATATGGTGTGATGTTCTTGATTATACTGGATGGTTTCACACGTTCTCAAAATAAGTGTACTCTATAATAAAAATGCTTATTTGGAGTAATAAATAGTTTGTTTTAAATACATTAATTACAAAATAAATGAAATATAGGTAAATTTAGGTGATCACCTTTGAGTGGAAATGGAGAAAGTTATTCAATACATAAATGTTTGGTATGGAAAATCACAGGATATTTTGGGAAACATAGTGGGTGAACATAATGATTCCTAGACGGTATTAATGAGAGAAAAAACAGGGCTATATTTTCTTGTATACCATAAGGAAGATAAGGGGGAATTTTTAAAAAAAAAATCTCAAAGGAAAAATTTGAAAAAAGGATTAAGACAAAGAAAGTGCTTGAATAAAGAGGATTAGGAGAGGATCACATGCCTTGATTTGTTGATTGTAAATGTGTGGAAATATATTATTATATTTTGGGAAAAGCATCAGAGGGACATGTAGAGGGAAAGTTAGAGTATATTCAATCTCAAAGGGTTTTCAGTAAATTGTAATTGGAGTTTTCATGTGTTTTAATATAAAAAGATATACTATTTAATTATTAATTTCTAAACATGGGTTTAGGAATCTATATGATAAAATAATCAATACCACAAAACATAGTAGGATTTTTGCCCATTTTTTACAAAACTAGTCTATTAATTAATTTATATGCCTATGGACCAAAATCATTAAAATAACATTCATGGTGATTTAGAAGTGATTCATGATAATAATGAATTATTTTAAAAATCATAAAATATAATCTAGGTTTTGGAGGATACATTAAGGTTCTATAAAAATAATCAAATAACATAAAGAACACATTATTCTAGAAGGGAAACATAATTTTTGTCATGGATACACTTTAAAGTATTTATTAAAACACTTTTGGTATTTAATGACGTTATAATATTTATTGTATATTTATAATGTATTTAATTTTTACCCAAATATTTGACAATATTTGAAAATAATGAAAAATTATCAATTGGATAAGTTAGGCATTATAATTTCAAAAAAAAAATATTTTATCAAAATAATTCACTAAATATAAAAAATGAAATATTAAATCTAAAAAAAATTCATAAAAAACCATTTTTATGATGGAAACATTTTTTACTCTTAAAAAAAATTAAATTCTACTTTACAAAATTATATAATCATTTATATTCAAATAAATATTTTTTAAATGGGATATTTTACTAAAATAACTTTTTTTTAAAAATTATTGAATTCAAAAAATATGTGTCATTATTGAAACTGTATATTACCCAAAAATAAATTAATGGTTTCATCATATTAAAATATATTTTTGTTCAAAATCATCACATAATAACTTATAATGTAATAATAAATGTTATTAATCATAAAATTATTATACTAGAAATAAAAATACACAAAAACATACAGTTTGGGTTTAGATATGTGAACCTTTATTAAAGTAGAATATGGCTTAAGGGTAAGGGGTCCAATGGGTAAACACTACTGGGGTGGTTCTATGGACTTGATTTGTGCTTTGATCTTGATAATATTTAACTTCCCCCTTTACATGTTTGACAGGTGGATTTTTTTGAATCATAATATGGTTTGTTCAAGGGAAAATCCCATTGATTCCATCTCCCACAGAATCATAGATAATAGGTCCACATAGGGTATGATCCTAATAGTCAAGGCCATAATTTATTTGGTTTATTTTAATTGGATTTATCATAACACATAATACATAATAATCATAATGGTCATTGTAAAAGGGATATATCATCAATTTTTTCGATACATATTAGTATTTTAAATCTTAAAGATATAACATATTATAGTGAAAAACAACAAAAGTAGTTATTGTACTTTCTATAATTTTAATTCATAATAAGACATTTGTTCACTTCAAAAAGTATATTAATCTGTAAAAATTCGTTTCATTAAATTCATTACCCTTTAAAAATGTATCCTTTTAAATTTCATACCATAAAATAAAAAAGAAGTTTTTACTTTGGATCCATTTCCTCTTCAGGTTCTAATGTCTCTTTCTCAATGAAGTGTTTCTACCACAAAAAATTATTGAGGTGCATTGTCTGGATTCATATAACATGGTCTCTATAGTCTAATATAGTCTCCTACTTCTCCTTGTATGAAATATTATTCACCATGTTTGAAATTATGGATTTAGAACATGCGAGGGGTTTGATATGTACTTCATCAAGCGTGTTACATGCAACACTATATATACTCGAGATAGGTAGGTTGGTGTGTATGTCAATATCACTTAGCATTGATGTGATATTAGATATTAAAGGGGAAAATGTATAATGAAATTATATTTCCTTTCTTCTAAATCCTCGTTATTTTCTTCCACACACTACAATAAATAATGTATATTATCAGTGACTATTTAAAGGGGGTTATTCATAACCCACTTTAAGTTCAGTTTATGTATTAGTAATTGGTGGTTATATAAAACTACACATAGATATTAATTTAGTTATGGTTTTTCGGTATAATTGACTAAAATATATCTTTTTATTAAATTAATAACAAATTAGAGAGTGTTTAGAACCTCTAATTATCATTTAGATTAGGGGTGGCTCACAACAACCACAAATATATTAAATTAGATGGGGTTTTGAACCTATTCAGAAATTGTTTGAGTGTTTTTTAAAAATTATTTGAATGTGATATGCTGTAATTTTAATACCCATACTAATTTAACAATTATGATTTCTTTTGGAATAATACCCTTCGAAATAAAAATTAATATTTTAAAAATGATTATAAAAATTTTAGAACCGGTTTAAAACCCCCTCTAATTTGAGATATTAGAGGCAGTTTCAAACCCTCGTGAATTTTGTTTTTAAAAATTCATAATATATATATATATACATGTTTAATAAAAAACACATAAAATTTATGTATTGAAATAAATTATATGAATATAAAATATAAATATTGTTATATAAATAATTCACATTATTATATATGTGTAAATATAAATATATAAGGTATATGATAATATAATTATATATATATAAATTTATTGAAAAATGTACTTTATATAATATAATTTATGGTATTAGATTATAAATATGCAATATAAATATATAAATAAATATAACTTATTTAAAAAGTGTATCATTCAGAAAACATTATAACTTTTGTAAAATATATATAATGTTAATAATAACATATATTTCAAATAAATAATCACAATTTAATATAAATAAACACATTTATATTAAATAAATATTTTATATTACTATCTATATTAAATAAATATCTGCATAAATAATAAACAATATAAAATAATTTAATTGTAAACATAAATATATAATATATTGTACACATTCCCACATAGACACGTAACTCTCATTTAGGTAATATATATACATATAAATATATTTAGCAACACTATATAAATATATTTTTAGAGGGAATATATAAATATGTAAAATAGAAAAATATAGATATATATTATATTAATAAATTTTTTTATAATATATAAATATCTAGTTACATATATAACTACTTTTCATATATATAATTATAAATGTCAAAATATATGTATATATATATATTACATAATTTAAAGTATAGATATATGTAAAAAAATTTATTTATAAATATTTTAATATATGTATAGACAAATAAAAAAATAAATTAATAAATATATATATATATATATATATATAATATATTTACATTAATTTATATAAATATTCATATAAATTTATTCATGAATTTTATATCTCACTGGGTGAATATGTTTTCTTTTCTATTTATTCTTTATCCCAAACTAGTTGTAATATATATATGTAGGTCAAAATATATATATATATATATATATATATTTAAAATTAAATATATAATGTAATTTTTTGTTAGTGCATCTTTGATATAAATGTATTTTTAAAAATATTTATAGATGATTTTTCTTATATATATATATATAAATAATTTATTATGATGAATATATGCACATGCACATAGACAATCACATATACAAAACACATAAAATAATAACATATTTTTATATTAACATTCTTATATGTATTTAAATATATAATATATTCATATTTGTTTATACAAGTATAAAAATGTATGCATATAAATATATATTTTTCATAAATGTATTATATTAATACAATATAAATTTATTAGAAAATAAATAAATAAATTCATAATATAAATTTCAATAAATTAATTTTTATAACAATATATATAGGTTATATATTAAAATGTGTAAAAAATATATATTATTCAAATAATATGAATCTAAAAAAACAATAATATATAACTATAATCATGTAAATAAAATTAATAACATATATATTGAATGTATTGGTGGAGCACATTGAATATATCTGGATGAAAAGGATTCATACCCCATAAATGGGTTTTTTCTACTGTTCATGTATGCAAGAGGGGGGATTAGACCAGGGTGTCATTAGGATTTAGTTGGACATGGAACAAAGGCTTGTGGGGCTAGTGGGTGTGGATTCTTCTGGTGAGGGTGGATGGAGGGCATAAATTGTTTGACTTTGTTGTGGGAGGAATAATTCTCATGACATTTGTTTAAAAAAGACTTTTGGGGTGGTTTCTAGCCACCCCAAATAAAAATTAAATTTTAGGTTGTTTCAATATAACTGAAATTTTTCTTAAAATTTACACCCCACTATACATATTACCATTTATTTAAAACATTATACTAATAAAAATATTATGATGGGTTTCAAAACCCATCTAAACAACATCTTGTATATTCCATCCTACCCTAACAATGCATCATCATAATAGATAGTAATATGATTAAAAGGAATGTTTTGTAGAGGATTCCCATAATTTCCTCTAATATAATTATAAGGTGATATAAACCCCCTCTAATTACAAAAATAACCTACTTAAATACCTGATTTGTTTTTTAATGACATAAGTATTCAAAGGAACATCGTATATCTGACCTCAAAATATCGGTATCATTGGTGATTGTATCCATTACTATTATATCATTTTTTTTGGATTTAATATGAAATTATTAGAGTTTCAGACATCTATGTCAACTATCGGACAATATAATTTCCCAATAGAACCCACTATCAAACATCATCCCATCATGTCAGAGTCTGACTCCCCTTCACATATAGTGTCTCATAATGTTCCATTTAAATACTGGAATGGAAACTGTTGTTATATGAATTTTTTTTTGGGAATGTATTGATCTAAACAACGTAGAAAACCCATTTAACATGATATCAACATATACTTTGATTTTTGAATAGTTCTCTTAAAATTTCCTTAATGCTAAAGGTGGTATGTTCAAGAACATATATCCACATTCAATTGTTGTTGAAGACTTCTCTAGAACACAATGTTAAATCAATTATTTCCATTAGATTCATTATATAATTCCACTAAATGAAGTCTTACCACTCCCCTGATGTATATTTTAGTGAGTTAGTCTATAGATAAATCTTCCATTAGAGAAATGAAATTCACTTACATTTTAAGGTGATTGATACCCACCAAGATGGAATTATTTCCTCTAAATGCCATAGGGAGTCTTATGGAGAATAACATGGTTATGTTTTTTAATTTATATAATGGTTTTGTTTAGGGTTTCATAATAAATGAATATTTATATCATTTTGGGATTTCATTGTTAGTATTCCATGTATTGAGAAACAAAATATCCAATCTACCTATTTATGTTCTCCCTCCATTTTTTATTGTTTAGATATCTAAACATTATAGTGCTTCCTTGATGAATAGAGAATGATGAGATATGTGAATCACCCAAATTTTCCCCATTTAGTTTTTTTATGGGATCATATCATGGTTCTAATACTTATAAATACATCTTTAGTAACGTTCAGCTTCAAAATATTCTCTACCATTTTTATAGCACCTTATCACCATTATGAGCCTCCAAGATCCAATCCAGAATGGATGAGTGAGAAGTAATTTGAGAAATGTAAGATGAATGTCATTTTATTACAATTTTAATCATGTATTAATATAATAACATTAGAAACCTTACAATCCCTATCTTCGAAATGGTTTTGGGTCCTTTCTTCTAAGAGAATATTCCACATTGTTATCATTCACATAATAATAATGGATTGAAAAATCATAATCGTTGATTAGATCAAAACACTTTTATTTGGACATATTGAGATAATTTTATGTGAATATATTCATAATTGATTTATAATCCTTATATATGTCACAAATCTCTACTTTGATATAATATATCTAAATATTCATTGTGAAAGTCACCCAAGAAAATTCTAGATCGTTGGTTTGGTAGTTTAGTTCATGAATATGTAATTGTTATGAGGTATATGATATAATGGTTTCGTCTCATATGAGTATACAACCCAATCCGTTTTTGGTTTGATCATTATAGATCCTAAAATCCTTCCACACCACTGGGTAATGTGATAACATGTGAAATGATAATCATATTATTTTACTCATTAATGATCTCCTCAGATTCATTAGTCAAGAAAAAAATCAATTTCGTCCATGTTAGATTAGTTTGTGGGATTGAAAATAATGATATGATTCTGAAAAATATAAAATAGTTCCTAGATAATATCTCGATTCTAGGAATTTCAATCATAGATTTTGGTTTGGTCCTTACGTAAATTGGATCTATTTTTGAAGGATCCACATATATACCATTGATGGTGATAACATACCCCATGCATGTTACATACTCTATCCACAAATCATATTTAATATACATCAAATATAAATTTTTCTTTGAAAAGTTATTATGTATGAAATTAAAAGGATTTTTATGTTCCTCCTTGTTTTTTGAATTGGTAAGAATGTAATTTATAATGACTACCGCAAATTTTTCAGCTCAATCCCTAATTATTATATTTATCATGTCCATTAAGATATATGTATAATTAGTTATTCCAAATGGAATTACTATGAAATCACTGCCACTCTACCAAATATAAATTTTTTTAGGTATATCATCTTTCTTCACCATTAATTGAAAATATTTTGACTCAAGATTCACGTTCGTGATGTATTAGGCTCCACAAATCTAATAAAACTAGTCATTAATCCATAAAAGAGGTTACTTTTTCTCTATCATGATCTTGTTGATCTCATTATATTCAATGCATAGGATAATTTAACTATCCTTTTTCTTATTAAAAAAGGATCGGTTTACCCTATAGTGAAGCACTGGGGTGAAAAAACAATTAATCAATATTCTCTTAATTCATATTCATCATCACAGAATGTTCAATAATAGAAATGTTATATAGAAAATTGGATAGTTGAAAATTATTATGTATGAGTTTGACTTGGAAATCAATATCTTGGTTAGGATTAAGAATTTAAAATTCTTTTGGAAACACATCTATTGATTCCCTTATAATGGGAATTCCATCAAGGATTATTTTTTCAATACACTCACTCATTTAATCTTGTTACACTTTCTCAGAGGGAAAGAATATCTATTCCTGAGATAAGGATACCAAATGAGATTTATCATCGTCCATGAACTTTTATATAATCAGAGGGTGATTTGTGATATGAATGATGAATTCCTTATCTTAAAACATTTCATTGGATCAATATAAAAAATGTAAATCTATACATAGAATAGAATTAAATTCTTATAAAGGGAGAAAAAAAAGAATCACTTCGTTGTTCGACCCATAAATTATTACAGGGGATGACTTATATGCTAGGGATAAAATTATTGACACATTTTACATCTTCATTGATAACACGACATCCGTGTTTTGGGTTGTGGTTCTAATAATTCTCATAAACTATCCTAATATAATGTATTTTGTAGATCTATAGTCACTTATGAAATTTGAGGTTAATTCATGGATAAAAAGACATCCTCTCACTGTTTTTTATTGTTCTAATAATTTCCATCATCCAAAATAGGCCTTGGGCTGAGAATGCTCAATAACATAAATTGTAAACTACGAACTTGAATGGATAAACCACAAATTACATAGATTTATTTACCTATGAATTTCTAGATTTTAATCTCTGTTATGTATGGTCTATTTCCTAACATGAAAATTTATGGCCATTTCTTTTACCTTCATAATTGTTTATAAGAATATTCATAATTTTAAAAAAAATATCCACTAGTATTTTCAAAAAAAATGTGTGAAACAAGGATTATTTTTCATACAGAAGGTGATGATATATTAAATACCAAATGTTCCCTTTTTTGGATTATTACCCCAATGTACGACTATGCTAGATACACATTCACTAATAGTATCTAGACAAGAATATTATTTCATTGAAACCACTTATAACATAATTTACCAAAATTTATGGATTCTTCCATTATTTATAAAAAAACAAAAGGATTTCAATAAGGTTTCGTACTCCAAATTCCTTGAAATAACTAGGCTTCCCTCAGATACCAACTATGAAAACCCAAATATTAATAAACATTAATTCATGATTTATGAATTAAAACACACATAATACAATCCCAAAATATCATAAGGCCTAGTGTATCATGGGAGATTATGTACATATAAAAATAGCATAAAACATGGGTATAAAAACATTATTTAAAAATAGTAAAACAATCACTTTTATTTCGTGGTTCTTCTAATACATTATATGATACTATGTGGATGTAAATAAGAAAAGTGTGAGATATGATGGTGAATAATGAAATAATAAAATAAATATATTAGGGAAATAATACATTTTATTCATGATACATATCAATGTGGAATATGAATCAATATAATCATTAATAATAACCTCAAACATGACATAACATGATAAAATCAAGGAAATATATGAATACGATCACAAAATAAAACATGAGGTAGTAAACATATATTAAATATAACCTACCTAAAATGATAAAAAAAGTGTGCTTAAAATAACCTCCCATACACCATACATGTTATCTCTTAAGATAAAAAAATTACCCACTGACTAGAAGGTTATATA
This sequence comes from Viscum album, assembly GCA_963277665.1. Taxonomy (NCBI): domain Eukaryota; kingdom Viridiplantae; phylum Streptophyta; class Magnoliopsida; order Santalales; family Viscaceae; genus Viscum; species Viscum album. The sequence continues at coordinate 1,806,272,431 of OY728146.1, forward strand.
ATTTGAGGCTCACACGTTACATTAATATCATCTACATGAATAAGTGTGATACATTAATTATACATCAAAAGGAAAAATTTCATAACACTTAACCCCATGATTAATTATTACGGGTCATAAAAATCAAATTACCTAATCTCTTAAGGAATTATATATATTTTTGGATCTTATTGAGTGTAAATGGGGATGATTAATGTTGATTAAAATATTTGGCACATAAAACTGTCAGATACTTTTGACTACATATTTGGTTATTATAAATATTCATAGAACTAATTAATGAAAGTGAAACGAGGTATATATTTATCAGGAAATGATATGGATAGTAAGAGGGATGTGTTAATAAATTTATAACATCACCAATTGTAAATTAAATGGCATAATACACTTAAAGTTCATGAATAAATAGGATGAGATGATCCTATACGTTGAGAGGGTTGTTATAAAACCCTAGAAGGATCTTTTTATAAAATATTGAACACATTGAGAGAAATATATATATAGAAATTCAGATTAACTTCATCATTGATTTGTTTTTAGTAAAGAGGATGTATGATATGGGTGGGGTTTTTTACATACAAATAGAGAGAGATAGAGTGATGATTTATTTATTAATTTCTAAAAATAGATTTTGGACTCTATATAAAAAAATAATCAAAACAAGAAACCTCCAAATTTCCCTAGGATTTTTTCCAAAAGGATATTTTGTTAATATATTATGTGTATATTAAGAAAATTATTAAAATAATACACTTCTTGATGTGAAATAGATTCATGTTCCTATATAATTAAATTTTAAATCATAAAATATGATATAGGTTTTAGAGGATTTATTAATAGTTTAAAAATGAATCGAACAAATAAAAAAAACATGTTATATGGGAAATATATATATATATAAGTGGATATTATTACAGTATATATTATTACACATTGTTAATTCCTTGATTCCATAATATGTGTCTTATATTTATAAAATCTAAAAGTTTTACAAAAAAAATGATAGCCTGAGAAAAATATGGAAGAAAACCATTGGATAACTTTGATTCCATGATTTAAAAAATAATACATAAGTAGCCAAACTAATTTCCCAATTATGAAAATGTGGTATTTCAAATAAAAAATAATTATTGAAAAATTCTAGTATTTATGATGGTTATAGATTCTAATCATTTTAAATATTTTATTTGACATCATAACATTATAATATAACTTATATTTAAAAAATTCCTTTATCAATAAGAATATTTTATTAAAATAATATATTTTTTTATATTTCTTGAACTCATCAAAATAGTGACTTGATTGAAACTATATACTTTCAAAAAAATATAATTGGATTTTCTTCGTATCGAAATCAAATTTTTATCAAACTCATTATTCAACCATTTAAAATGTTTTCATAAAAATGTGTAAGTATAATAATTATTTTATTAGAAGTAAAAAATATATTATTTTTACAGTGATGTTTTTGATATGTCACCCCTTATTACCCTAGAATATTCAATAATGGAATGGTGTGTTATAGTCACACATTTTGGGGGTGGTTATGCGGACATGGTTTCTTTCATGACCTTAATAAGGATGAATTCTCTCATAAATGGTTTTTTCATCCATTATATTTTGAATCCATTCTTGGGAATTGTGAAGGGAGGCCCACATTAATTCCAGCACCATAAAAATATTTGATAAATATGAATCAATGTGTATGATCCTACTGGTTGAGGGAATCACCTATTTTCTATTCTTATTGGATATATATTTACACTTTATATATACTGACAATAAAGCTCATTATATGATTGAGATATTATAAATGGTTTTGATTATTAATAGTATTTAAAAATGATATGGTATATCTTATAACATTATAATATAAAAAAATTAATGAATTTTTTATCGATAATTTCATTTCAAAATAAGTTATGTATTTATTAGAATATGGAAATTAATTTATAAAAAAATTGGTTGTTAAATAATGACAAATAGTGTTGGTATAAAAAGAGAATATGATGATATACCAATGATAGTAAAATAAGTAATTTATAAAAATTGAGCGTCATATAACTTTTCGTTGAAGTGAAAATGAATCACAAAACTTAAAAATAATTAGAGAAAATGTTATGAACTTGTACTTATTCATAATAATGATAGATTAAAATAATAAAATGGGTGGGAATAAGTAATATATCATTAATAAAATCATAAATTAATGATAATTCCATAGAGTTAATATGATGTAATTATACTAAAAATAATATGAATGATATTATAATAATGGGAATGGAACTACAATAGAAATAAGAGGATTGGGAAACCCTTAAGTTGAAAGATATCTATTTAAAGATTGATATGAGATCCTTATAACCATGGTATATCAATGTAGGAAATAATTTAGTATATAAAATATTATTTTTCTTATTAATAGATTGAGATTTATTTGTAATTTTAGAATGGAAGGCTATTTATCCGAAAAGATGGGAGTTTTTTAATTAATTTCTAATATTAGTTTTTTAATATATGTTACCAAAAATTAAAAAAAAATTGTCTTCCCATTTTTTAGTCTTTAATATCTCCCAATGTGAAGTGGGTTTTAGTATTTCAATATATTATGAAATGAAACCTCATCAATATATATTATTTTGGTTGTAGACAATAAACTTATTTAAAAGAAATAATTTTAAAAACAAAAAATATATTTATATTTTGAAAGATTCATTATTCATTGAGAAAATTATTATTATTATCATACAAAATATTATAATAACGAGAATACCAATTTTTATTTCATAAACCCTTAATTTTACGTATTATATCACTTTTAATTGATATGATATCATAATACATCCATATATTTATACCGAATTTTACATTCAATCCCAAAATTATGTAGACTTTGAGAACTTCAAAAAGTTCACCATCAACTAATTTAGATGTATTGATTTGATAAAATGAAATATATTTTATGTTTATAATATTATACAAATGAGAAATTTAAATTTTAACATAAAACATGTGAAATGGAGAATATTTCTTATAGAAATATAATTGTTTTTACACTTTGTGTTTTGATAATTTTTTATTATTTATCAAAAATTAAATGAGATATATATATTTTTTTTTATTTTTAAAAATAATATTTTTATTCATTTTAAATAGATAAATGAAATTTAAAAAACATATATCCTCATAAAAACCATTTATTGAAAAAAAAGATTTTATAATTACTAGGGTAACTAACTTTTACCTCAATAACATAATTTTATTCCTAAAAATATAGTTTTCCATATTACATATTTCGAAAATTGTAATTCTAAAAATTAAAACCAAATTATTCTATTAAATTTCTAATATTGATAAAAATTAATAATAAAATAATATAAGTACATTTTATAAAAATTTGATTTATAATATTCAAATATAAATCAACCTTTATAGGAAAATAAATAAAATATTAACTTTATGATATTTAGGAAATATTAATAAAAATGGATGTTGGTTTTTGAAATTAAAATTATACAATTAAGGAATTTTTATATTAAATAAAATCATTTAATAAAAACAAAACCAATTTTTTTAAATAAATATTATTTCATTTGTTTTGAGTTATTACATATATATTACTTATTACCTATTAATAATTTTTTTTATGATAATTATTTCATTATATTTATAAAATATATATATTTGAAGAATTAATTTTTCTAATTAAGTGTAATTTCATTTTTAAACAGGTAATCATGAAAATATTTTTAGTCCAAAAACATTATAAAATTTTATTACCATTCAATGAAATTACTATATAACTTTAATAAATAAAATTATTATAGAAATTTTATGACAATTTTTTTTATAATAAGACAATATAAATAATTGGAATTTTATTTTCATACAAAAATATCATAACATCATTTTATTATATTACATATTATTTAATGTTTTATAATGTAAATTCTAGAGTAGTAAAATATTTATATAGAATATGATACAAGCCTTTTATAAAGTAACTAAAATGTAATTTAATTGAAAGTTAATGATAACAATTATTTAATTATATAAATATATCCTATTTTTCCCATTAAATTTAATGTGAATTGTTTTTCATCTGTTATATGATAAAATTTTATGAATATAATAACATGTATTAAACATTTCTATCCATTAAATTATAATGATATGGTTACCATAAAAACAATTCTTTTAATTAAATAATGTATTTATTAAAAAACATATAAAAAATGAGTCATCAATATTGTATTAGGGATTATATAAAATAATTGAAATTAATAATAGTTCAATATACTTATATTAATATTACAAATAAAAAACATATAATGGATAACAATTCTGTGGTAAAAATGTGAAAAATTAATTTAACATTTTAATCTAATATTATTGGAAGAAAATGTAAAATAAATTCTTTGTAAATATATGTTGTTACAACAATTTTTGAAAAAAAAACTTGGTGATTTTCTAGTGTGTAAAAATTTATAGTTTCTTCCAATAATTCCCCATATATTTATCTTTTTTTTATGATCTTAGAAACCTAACTCTCACGCTTCTAATAAAATAAATAATCAATATAAATGTTAATATAAATTTGGAATGAGGAAAACAATTAAAATCAATAAATTATTATCCATAATTTGGTAAATTTTTTTATTAGCATCATTGAATTTTTTTCCTACAATATAAATTTATCTATCATTTAAATAAAGATTATTCCCATTTTTATAAAAAGTTTAAAATTATTATGTAACATATAAAATATTTTCAAAAAAATATCACTAAAAATAAAATTAAGTTTTCGATGAAATATGTTTCATTAGTACAATAATTAAATAATTATAAACATTTTCAAACTCGACATTGTTAATTTCAGTTAATGGCCTTAATGACCTTGACATATGTTTTAGTGTATCAAAATTATCCACCAGTTTAATAAAAATATGTTCATGATATTTTTATCAACATTTCAATATTTCCATGGTTTATAAAATTTGACATCAAAACTTCATTTCAAAAACTAAGGTGAATTGGAATAATTAGAGGAGTTATTTGAAAATATATAAAAAATATTATAAGGTAACATTGAAATAGAGACGAATACCTTATTAATTTAAATTTTTTTCTCTAATATTATCCAATGATTTTAGGGACCGATAGTATGTTGAGAGATTTATCAAACCCTAGTCTCTCTCAATTTTTTTAAAATAATGAATTTATTGAGGATTATCGGTAAAACCAATTATTATGTTAACTGTTACTTATTTTAATATTCTCATGGGTGACCTAATAAAATTTAAAATATATCTTTTTAATGGAAAAATATCACCCTGAAGGAAACACATCATTAAAAACTCAATAATAAATTATTTATTTCAATAAAACACATTAAAAATCATGAAATTACTATTTTTCTGTTTAATAGAAAGTAATCTTTTTTTGATAAATCATTAATTATGTTCATATAAACCATAATGAGATATCATTTATTTAAATTCATTACTAATACATTCAATATATTTGAAACATTTTTAAAATTACAAATAATAATAAAGTAATTCTTTGTGAAAAAATTTATATTAAATTATATAATATTTACATGTTAGAACACTTAATATTATGGTTCGTTCATCTAAAAATATGAAATATTAATTTATTTTTAAATTTATTTTTAATGTTTGAATATTATTAAATATATACAGTGTCAGGATTATAATAAAATTATTGTAACACCATCACTATGAGACCCAAATACCATGCCCTGAATTCCTATTCCAAATAGAATCATGGGATTTTCCCTGACTGTTATATGCTAGAAACTATTTTACAGTAATATAGTGAACCATTTATCAATGAAATAACATCCAAATAAAAAAATATAAAAACAAAATAAATCATTGGGAGAAAAAACCATTAATACAAAAAAATATAAATCACAATTGAATAAAAATATTTATTAATAATTGACCACACTTTTAAACAATGAAGCAATTTTGCTGACATAATGGAATAAATATTTTAATATCAAGCCCAATATATCCATTATTCCTTCTATATCTACAATCTGAATCTATATCACACTACAAATAAATAATTAATACTTCAATTTCCTGAAATCATGAAAACATAGGTCTACATGTTGACTAAATTATACATATAGGGGGTGAGTATAAATTCAATTGAATTTCAGTAATGATTGATAAATATCCATTCATGAGAAATAAAAAATTATATTAATCAATACTAAAAAATAAAAAAAATATTAATAAATAAATTGATTTATAATTTTTTCCCAAAGAATGATATCATATCCATGTAAATCTATTTGTTTCAAAAAATCATTTACTTCAAAAAGTAAAACCTTGATTCAATTCAAATTTTAAAACTCTTTTTATCGTTGATTTTTTTTTCAATAAACTCATTATATTTATTAATTCTAATGGAAACCCAAAATTTTACGAAAATACCTAGAAATTAAATGTTTCCTAAAGTATATTCAAAATTACAAAATCTATAAAAATTCATTTAAAACTCCATGTTTCCTCATGTACCACATAATATTAACAATTTCCCCAATATTCATTCTTTTTTAAAAAATATAATTTATAATCATAAAAATTGAACAGATTTCCAGATAGTTACATTCTTACCATGAATCATTACTTACTACGATGTAAATATACCATCATTTTCATGGAGATTCTTTATAAATAATGTAATTATCTATCCAGACAACAAAACTAGATCCTATATTTAATTAGACTATTGAGTAAAGTCTAATATATTCTTTGTATCGTTATTTTTAGTTTATAATAATTTTAATTATCTCAAACTCTCCAGTTTAAAATGGTAAAATATTGTAGTATTCAGTATATTTCTAATAGAAATACATTTTTCCACAGACACATCAAATAATGAAATATAATAAAATTAAATTAAATAATTTGTTATAATTTTAAAATATCTCATGTAAATTGTCTCAAATATATTTATCATTGTATCATATTTAAAAAAACATGGTTCCTTAAAAAAATTATATAATTAAATCCACTTTTGATCAGAATAAATAAATTAAAATGAAATAGATTAACAAATCTCAAATAATTTCTCAAATAATTATAACTTGATGGTAAATCTTGATGACTCCCCAATTTATAGAATAAATAATCCTTTTAAGGGAAAAATATATGTGATATAAATGAAATCCTTTATAAGTCAATATTCAGGATCAAATTGTTTTATATATAAAATTATGATTTTTCATGGTTAGTAAATATATAGAACGACTCTATAAAAATCATTCTAAAAGTGAAATTACTCTATAAATTTCCATGAACCCTTGATACTATCGTATCTATTAGAAGATGACCATGTTTCTTGCCTGAATATTTATATTTGTGATATAAATGTATGCCAATGATTTTGAACTATTTTACATGCCTACTGAATTTATATAAACTGTTTTATATAAATGTTTTAATAAATCCATTTTTTTATAAATATTCCATCATTGTAAAGCCTCGCTTGATTAATTTTCCATCATTTGAAAATATATAGCATGATTTGTTAAAAATATGCTTTTGAATTTCCAAAACTGTTTACTTGAAAATTGAAATTTATTACTTTGATAATCTATACATGGCATCTGTTATGGAATATTTGGTGGCATCCTACTGGGCATAGGCTCACACCCTACTTTTTCCTTCAGTTGTTTGTAGGATTTCTTCTTCCAGGTTCATTCAAGGGGAAAGGATCACTTGGAGGTGTATCCAGCGGTTGAGTTTTCATCTTGGTGAGTTGTGTACTTAGGGACCTTGGGACTTTTTGCCCTTTTTGGTACTTGGGTTGTTGTACTTTGGCCTTTTGTGCCTCTTTGTTTTCTGGTACATTACACCTATTGGAGTTTTTTTTGTTCTGAATTTTGTTCTGTTTTACTCTTTCTTCTTCATTCTTGTGGTAAAATCGTTCCCACTAGTTTGTTAAACGATGTCTGGTGCTAGTCATCGACCCGTGGGGTTCGGGAACTCCGTTCGGGTTATGTCAGGGCTAGCTCAGTTATCTGGTTACCAGGGTACCCAGGATGGTTGGTGACAAATTGGTATCAGAGAGAGGTTTTAAACATCTTGCCTTGATGACAGTATGCATTTTTCGGGACTTAGGAGGTAGTTGTGATTGAGTGCCTGGCCAGCTCTCACCACAATGAACCTTAAGTCACCAGGGGTTGTTACGGAAAGGAGACTTGTGGATTAGTTCTAGTCTTTTCCCTATTTTTATTTGGATTGAGTGGGATCCAAATATTGTTTATTCCATCTTTAAAGTGTATTTTTCCTTGACACTCAGTTGGTGTCAGAATCTCTGGATTTTCTGGTGTTGTGTAGCAATATGCCTCCGAAAAGATGTGGGAATCAAATCCAAAAAGAGGCCACTGCTGAATCTTAGCAAGAAAGTCCTGGTGTGGATCCCAGTCTAGTAGAGGTTATTTTTTGCACTATCCAATCTCTAGGACAGGCACAACCTCTAGTCCATGTTCACCCTCCGGTTTTAGATCCTCAAAGTGATATTCTCCGATGTCATTCTCAAGAGTTCTTATGCCAAAGTCCACCAATTTTCAAAGGCTCCAATGACCCTCAACATGCTGAGGAATGGTTGAGTAAGATTGAATGTTTGTGTGGGTTCATAGAGACACCTGAATTGATCATGGTGAAGTGTTCCACCTTCGTGTTGGAGGGACCAAGCAGGAGATGGAGGGAGACGATGGTGATGATAGGGAAAGATGAGGGTTTGGAGTGGAAAGACATTAGGGTTCTTTTAACTGATTAGTTCTATCCAGAATCTATGGTGTTGTCCAAGGATATGGAGTTTTTTAAACATCACCAAGAAAACAAAATCGTGACTGAGTACTCAAATCTCTTTGCTGAGTTGGTACAGTTTGCTCCTGAAAATTGTATCTAATGGGAGGATGAAGGCCCAAATATTTGAGATGGGGATTCGATCAGATATCCATTCTCAGGTTTTCATACTGAAGCTACCCACTTATGTCGATGTGCTGGATAAGGTGATGATGGTTGAGATGGATTTGGAAGGAAATTCAGGGTTGCAGGAAGTTCCATTTTATTCTAGTGGCAGTGTTGGTTCTTTTAATGGAAAACAGAAGCGTGATGTTTCTCATGGTGGTTATCGACAAAAGAGTCATTCCAGACCTCCGATAGCACCAGGAGGGGCCTCTTTAACTTGATCTCAGTGTGGAATGCTGGGGCATTCTAAGAGGGTTTGAACTCTGGCACCCAAGAACTGTAGCTCCTACGTACGCTTGGGGCACTTACAGAGATTCCGCCGTCACTTCTCTACTCCGTGTAGTGGAACAGGATCATCAGCACCTCCAAATACTGCGGGGAAATCAAATGCTTCACGTACAAAGGGGTTCCAGCCACAGGCATCCGGAATGAAGCTTCTTCACAGAGTGGAAGAGTCACTAGAGGTAGCTAATAAAGGTCCTTCGACTGTAAGAGGTACCATTACTATAACTTCGTCTTTAGTGAACGATATTTTCAATACTAGTGCATCTCACTCTTTTATTTCTACTAATGTTGTGAATCTACTTAATCTACCCATGGAAATTTTTTCTTGTGAGATGGTTATTACTACACCTCTTGGTACAGTGAGAGAGAAGGGACTTCGTAGTCCTGCTTTCATCTTCTTTCTATCATATGTCAAGATTGTTTGGGACTTTTTGGTTCTCGACATGTAATCTTTTGATGTCATATTTTGGATGGATTGGCTCATCGCCAATAAAGCATGTATTTATTATCAACTTCTACGGGTCTACCTTACTACACCTAGTGGTGTGGCTCTTGTTTTTCAACGAGAATGGGAAACCAGGTCAGGCAGATCCAGACCTTCTTATCCAGAGCTGGGGAAAATTATATCCGTGATTTCTTTTGATCTAGAGAAAGATCCAATTAGTAGTGAACTTCCTCCAGTCTTCGCTGAGTTTCCCGACGTGTTTCCTTCTGACATATCTGGTATGCCACAGGTAACAGAGATCGATTTTTCATTTGTGTTAATGCGTGGTACTCAACCGGTTTCTATCCCTTCTTAACAAATGGCTCCAGCCAAATTAAAAGAACTGAAGTCTCAGTTGGACAATCTTCTTGAGAATGGTTTTGTACGCCTGAGTGTGTCACCTTGGGCAGCACCGGTTCTCTTCGCCAAGTAGACCGATGGTTCTCTTTGCTTTTGTGTTTATTATCTAATTCCCAATCAAGTTATGATAAAGAACAAGTATCCATTTCCACGAATTGATGATTTGTTTGAACAATTGAAAGGGGAAAAGTGGTTTCCAAAAATTGATCTTCGATCTGGTTACCATCAGTTGAGGTTAAAGGAATCTGACATTCAGAAAACCTCCTTTCGAAGGAGGTATGGAAATTATGAGTACCTTTTCATGCCCTTAGGCCTAACAAATGCTCCTTATGTTTTCATGGCCTTGATGAATCATGTTTTCCATGAGTGTCTGGACACTTTTGGGGTAGTCTTTGTGGATGACATCCATTTATACTTAATGTCTGAGGGGGATCATGTGCATCATCTGAGAATATTTATGAGTCTTCAAAGGAATCACCGACTTTATGCCAAGCTTTCAAAGTGCAATTTATGGATTCAGGAAGTAAATTTCTTGGGACATGATGTGTCAGAACAAGGAATATGTGTTGATCCTAAAATGGTGAAGGCTATTATGACTTGGGAACAACCATGAAATGTTTTTGAGATTCAGAGCTTCTTGGGCTTAGCATGATATCATCACCATTTTGTTAAAGACTTCTCAAAGATAGCTTATCCAATGACTGATCTGACTCGAAAGGGGTTGTCGTTTTCCTAGAATGAAAAATGTCAAAGTTCTTTTGTTGAGATAATGATTATTTTAACTACTGTTCCGGTGTTAACTCTTTCGGAGGCTAGGTTAGGTTACATGGTCTTCTTTGATGCATTGTGTTCAGGTTTTGGATGTGTCCTTATGCAAGGAGATCATGTTGTTGCCTATAGATCTCGTCAGGTTAAGGCTCATGAGAAGAATTATCCTACCCATGACCTTGAACTTGCAGCTGTAACGCACACTCTTAAGTGTTGGAGATATTACCTTTATGGAGAAAGGTCTATCGTGTATTCAGACCACAAGAGCTTGATTTATATATTCTCTCAAAAATATTCGAATCTCCGCCAAAGGCATTGGGTGGAGTACCTGAAATATTTCTACTTTGACATTGCCTATACCCTGGGGAAAGGGAATGTTGTTGTAGATGCATTAAACAAGAAACATTAATCTCAAGATGTGAAAAAATCTTCAAAAGTGTGGAGTTTGATGGATCTTTTTTCTCAGATTCATATTATAGTTCATTGGAAGGGGAATGAAGTTTCTTTACCTAGTGTTCAGTTGAGTTCTACTCTCCTCGAGTTAATTCTTCAGGAAAAACAACTGGATGATGAATTCTGTGGAAATAGCGACTCTCTTTATGGTGGGGAGACCAACACCTTATGGTCGTTCTCTAAAGAGGGTGTTCTGTGTTATCAAAACCATTACGTTGTGCTGTTATCGGCATGGAAATATGTGATGAGGTATTGCCATAACTCTCAGTGGGATGTGCACCCGGGGACCATGAAGATATTCTATGGTATGTGGAGATAGTTCTGGTGGCCAGGTATGAGATGAGACATTGATGAGTTTATATCTCATTTCTATACATGCTATAAGGTAAAAGCTGAGCACCAGACACCATCGGGTTTGCTTCAAACACTTCCAGTCCCTACATGGAAGTGGGATGAAATATCAATGGAATTTGTGGTGGGGTTACCTCAAACCTAGAAGAAGAAGAATGTGATATGGGTTGTGATCAACAGACTGACCATGTCAGCTCACTTTATACCTATTCTAGATACAACCAAAGTTGAAGAGTTGGGAAATATCTATGTGAAAGAAAATGTTCATTTTCATGAAGTTCCATCGACAAAAGTATCTTATAGGGATCCTCGGTTTACTTCTTGCTTTTGGAGAGGCCTTCAGGAGGCACTGGGATCTCAGGTCTGTTTGAGCACGTCCTACCATCCACAGTCAGATGGTCAGACAGAGAGAGCTATTCAGATCCTTGAGGATATGCTCCGCGCATGAGTTCTCAAATTTGGTAGGTCATGGGAAGATCATATGGGGCTAGATTAGTTTTCTTATAACAAAATTTATCAATCATTGATCAAAATGTCTCCTTTTGAGGCTTTTTATGGTCATCCATGTAAATCTCCCTTATGTTGGTTGGAGTTTGGTGAAAGATCATTGGTAGGACTGAGTTTGGTAAAAGATACGACAGCTAAGATCCAGTTGATTCGTCAGAGAATGTGGATAACATAGATTCGGTACAAGTCTTATTCTGATCGTCGACGTAAATCTGTAGATTTATCAGTTGGTGACCTTGTGTTCGTGAATGTTTCACCCCGGTTAGGTCATCGAATGCTTGGGGTGAAAGGGAAGCTTGCTCTTCATTTTGTGGGAACTTTTGAGGTTGTTGGTCTCGTGTGGGAAATTTCTTGCCATCTAGCTCTACCACCACAACTGATGTAAATACGTAACGGGTTCCATGTATCGTAGATACGAAAGTACATATCTGATTCATCCAATGTTGTGAGGTGGAGTGATCTTGAGATTGAACCAGATTTATCTGTTACTGAGTGACTAGTCGGGATTATTGGTTCTGAGAACAAGGTACTTCGTGGGAGAATGATACCTCTGGCCTATATACTTTGGCAGCTTGGTTTAGATTATTATGAGACGTGGGAAAGGGAGGAACTAATGAAGGAGCAGTGGCCTCATCTTTTTGATGTGGAGGTTTCTTCACAGGCTTTTCGGGGATAGAATGGTCTTATGGTGGGGAGGATGTTACATCCCGTTACGTTTTCATGTACTTTTGATGTTCCTAGGTACTTTGGTTTTGGAAAAATCACTTGGGGGTGTGTTTGGGTGGATTTTTTATAAAAAACTAAAGGGCAGTGGCTTGTGCATGGTTCACACACGATTTGAAAACCCGTGTGGCCAAACCGTGCCAACCAAGAAGCACTTAACATGGGGGTACGCACGACATGCACACGGTTTGACAAACCGTGCGACCAAACCGCGCAGACCATTCATCTTAGGACATTGAGGTCCACACGATGTGCCCACGGTATAACAAGCCATGCGCCTTTTCCCAAATACCATGTGTGCGGGTTTTTAATTCCGAAAATCTCTTTTAAAACCACTCAAACCCCCGTGACTTCCATTATTTCGACCTTGGGTCAGGCTTGGCTCATTTTTGGTCTCTATTAATCTTCTTAGAGAGATTCCAAAGTGATCCGAACATCATTCTTTGAGAGTGAAGGCCCTAATTTAAGATCTTCTCTCCTCCTGGTAAGTGGATTTCATACCGTTGCATTTCTCATTCTTTCCTATATCATTATTTGGTCTTTGCATGGGAGTTATCCTTTGTTTCCATGGATCTTACCCTATGAGTTGAGGTATAGATCTAGGTTTGTGAATCTAGATCTAATCATTCAAGATTGTGATCCCTCGAAACATTATTTTGGTTTTAGGGTTTTAAATCTGGAACTTGATCGGCGACGTTGTGCCGCTCAGTTTTTGGGGGCTTCTCTTTGGGTTATCTTCCAACAACAGATCGAGGTAGGTGGTTCCGTCCCATCTTTCCAAATTTATTATCTTTTTATTTTCTTGATTTATTTCAATCATTGATTTAAATTAAATTTTTTATGTTTATTTCAATTAAATTTTTAAAAACTCAATTCCATTGAATTGGGATATTTGACATGGTTTTGGCATGAAAATTTTGAAAACCCCAATTCCATTGAATTGGGTGTGGTTATGGAAAATTGGTCGATTTAAATAGTTGGATTTAAATTGTGGATTTGATGGAAATTTTTTCAATTAGATTGTTGAATTTAATTGTGGAAATGAATTTTGGAAATGATGTAATTGGTTTTGAATGGATTTCAAACTTATGAAAATGGCATAGAATGATTTGATAGAAACCCATTAGTTTTATCTTGTGAAAGAGGCATGTTTTGAGTTAAACCTATTTTGGTTTTAAATGGAATGAGATTGGAACTTTTGAAATGGAAGAATGAGAATGATCCTATTATAAACTTTCTTAAAATAGTTCACCCATTATGTAAGATCGCATGAAATCCTTAGATAGTTAGTGAGTTATTTGGATACACTCTACGCTACGACAAAGTTCTAAAACATACATGCAGCGGGTCACATCCCTGATGGGTTGGTGATGAGTCTCCATTGGCTAGTGTCATAGGTACATGTGTATACACATATTGCTGAGTTCACATAGAGTGTGGAATCCTATAACTATTTAATACTATCATATCTATTGGCAGATGACCATGTTACTTTCTTGAATATTTATATTTGTGATATAAATGAATGGCAATGATTTTGAACTGTTTTACATTCCTGCTGAATTTATATAAATTGTTTTATATAGATTTTTTACTTAATCAATTGTTTTAGAAATATTCCCTCATTGTAAATCCTTTCTTGATGAATTTTCCATCATTAGAAAATATATAGCATGATTTGTTAAAAATGTGATTTTGAATTGCCAAACCTATTTTGCTGAAAATTGAATGTTATTACTTGGATAATATATACTTGTCATCTATTATGGAATCTTTCTTGGTATCCTACTGGGCTTAGGCTCACACCCTACTTTTTTCCTTTGGGAGTTTGTAGACTTTCTTCTTCTAGGTTCATGCAAGGGGAAAGGATCACATGGAGGTGGATCCAGCGGTTGAGTTTCCAACTTGGAGATTTGTGTCCTTAGGGACCTTTGGACTGTTTTTCCATTTATGGTATTTGGGTTGTTGTACTTTGGCCTTTTGTGCCTCTTTGTTTTCTGGTAAATTACTCCCAGTGGAGTTTCTTTTGTTTTGCATACTATTTTGTTTTACTCTTGCTTCTGCATTCTTATGGAAAAATCGTTCCCTCTAGTATGTTGTACGATGCCAGGTGCTAGTCACCGACCCGTGGGGATCAAGAACACCCTTTGGGTTAGGTCAGGGCCGGCTCGGTTATCGGGTTACTAGGGTACCCAGGCTGGTCTGTGACATTAAAAGATATTTCTAAAAAATGAATTTTTTTCTTTTCATTCATGAACACAAAAAAATAAATTAAAATAAATATAATTTAAAACATGTAACCAAATTGAAAACCATTTACAATTTATTTTTACAATATTAGTTTATAAAAAAATTTAATTTAAAAAAATTCAATGATTTTGATAAAATGGAAATAATAAAATAATCCCAAATTAATATTCTTTTATTAAAGCATAAATGTGTAAGGAAATCTCATAAAATCTATCAAATAAATATACAAGGAAATTATTTCATAGAGTCTCTCAGAATTCCCCAACCTATAACATTTTCATGATTATTTTACACATTATATTGACAAAGTCGTTTATAAATAATAATTTATGAAACAAGGGTAAACTTTTTTAAAAATAATAATATTTTATAATATTAGTGTATATATGATTTGATTATATGGAAATATTTAACATCTCTAAGAAAATATTTATGATAATATAAAACATATATTTTATTTCATAGCCACTATAAAAATAATTAGTAACCCTTATATATCTCATTATTTTCTAGGTATCAATGGCTATTATCCGTAGTAGAAAAAATGTTGAATGTTCCCTGACCCCATGTCAAATGATGTTGTACTCTATTTTGATTCCCTGGTCCAGAAATCCTCAAAAATAATATTTTAACATATTTCAATTACTCATAATAATTCAAATAATATATTTATAATTAAATATTATACGTTCCATATTATTTTGAGTTATTACCGATATCTAATTACACTATCTTTCACTATCTAAAGGACATTCCACCATCTCTAATGAAAAAGATAGATATAGGACAATGAGAATAATGGGAAAATTCACTCCTATATTAATAAAATTATTTTTAAAAATCCATTATTCTCATTATTTTTGGAAACTATATATTAATTTATTAAAAAATATTCCTATTAATTCCTCCTTCAAATTTAGATTCTTTGTTTACACTATAATTCTATCTATTTAAATCCGATTTAAATGTTCATTATTTTAAATGAAAACTTGTAGCGGAAATCCACTACTATTAGTAGAACTCTTTAAATATTCTAAAATAACACTCTATTTCAATCTGATAATAAAATAATAATTGAAAATGATAATAAAAATTTAGTAATCTTGTTAAATATTAAAATAAAATTAATAAAACAAAATTATTTAATTAAATTTAATCACATTTCCATGTACATAATAAATCAATAAATATATTGACTTGATTATATAAAATATTATACTACCTAAAATATATATATTAAAAATAATTTATTTTTTAGTGTTGATCATTGGATAATGATTCTTTGGATTATACATCATATTGGGATGGGGGTGAAGTTACATTCTAAGAATGTTGGAGATATAGTTCTAAATCATAAAAAAATCATTGAAATTTATTTTGGTTTCATTTGATTATAAAGTTTTATGTGGAAGGGTTTCATATACGTTATATATGTCATCAATTGTGATTTGTGTAGATGTAATTTTATTTTTTAGGGTACATAAAAGGAATATGTGTTTGTAGAAATTATTATATATCAACTAGTTTGGACCATTTTTTTTTAATTTATATTATACAAAAATATAGTCATAAAAGCATGAAAACATATAAGGACATTATGAGATGAAATTTTATTTATCAGATACATATGAAAACGGTGATACTAATAAAAACCACTAAAACTACTATGTGTCTAAAACCATTTATTGAATAAAAATTTCACGACCTCACTCATTCTACTATATTGTTCATAATAGAGTTGGGTGTAAATTTATTGCACTTTTAAAGGATGGTTTGGTATGAGGGACCCAATTAGGCTTAACATCCTAGAAGAATGATGTTGGGACCACTCATAGGAAATATATTTTAAGGTGTTTTCCTTAAAATATTTATGAGTCAAATGTGATATGATTGACATGATTTTCTTCCAATATGGGTAAATTTTTAGTGAAACTAAAAAATATTTCTATGTTTAAGTTAATATTTACCATGTAAAACAATAATAAAAATATATAGGGAAATAATTTTAATGGTATTATGTTTAATAAATATAATTTTTCAATTATTAAGAACACTATATAAACCAAATGAAGTGTCTTATTATAGATTAGTAAATGTATAAGGGAAATCATTTCAATAATTTTGATATGTTTAAAAAATAGTATAATTTATTGGTATATATTATTGAGATGTTTTCTCAAGGAGATTATATATAGTATAATTATTTTAATGCTATAAAAATTCATTTATTCTCTTTTAACTTTATGGACATTGAATAATGAGTATAAAAAAAATTTGTTTGAAATTACAAAATTATAGAAAATATAGAAAATTAATGAATGTAGAAATAGATTTATTTGTTTTTTATGATGCAAGAGGCACATATGATGTACATCTTCGGACACAATTAATTATAGAATTGAAATATTTTCACAGTTTTTTTACCATAAATATAAATTTTATTACTCAATATATTTTTGGAAATAAATGTATTTTCAATCAAAAATATGTAGAGAAATATTTTAATATTCATTAATTACATATTTTATGTTATTTTTGATATGGTGAGTTGATTATATATTATTTTAGTTCATAATATATTTTATAATAATTAATAAAAAAAATTGATGATAACTTTTTTACACAACTTATCATTAATACTCTCACATTAAGAATATAAATGAGAAACACCAAAAAATAAATTATATGTATAAATTAATTGAATCATTTGATTATGAATAATTAAACGAATATGAATATATTTTTTAAAGAAAAATGAAAAAAGTAAAATTTAGAGGAAAATGTGAGAGGGGTATAGACCATTGTAACTAATATATAATAAATTTTGTGGATAACAATGTAGTAAAAAAATTATCGTTATATATATATATTTTACATTTACTAATATATTTAGATGTTATAGTTCTATTATACGTATGCATTTTTTGGAACCATTAAAATAGTTCAATGAGTTAAAAACTTGGTATAAAATCAATTAAAAATGGGGTTTACAATGAATTAATCCAATATAGTATTGAATTATTAAGATTTCAATTTAATTATATTCTATGGAATTTTCATATAGTTCAAAAAATATCTCCCCTTAGAGTAACATAACAGAGTGAAGCATCTTATTGTAAAAATCATACAATGTATGACATGCTTTGATAAATAATGATTTTGAGTTCCATTACTAAGTAGAGGAGATATTTCACATATCCTTTATACATATGAAATATTTAAGGATATAGAAAAGTATATTATTTGATTATTTTATAAGGAAAAAACTCAATGGTATAAAAGGAATTTTGAATTTATATTGCTATATCATTTAAATGATAAAGTGATATCCTAATTCTTCTCCATATTCCATCTCCCATATATGAATGGTACTATAAAAATGTGTTAGGAATTATTTTAAATTATTAAGACTGCCTCATATGATAGAGAATGATAATAGTTAATGTTTGACTGACCTTAAACCATAGTGAATATTTCAGTATATAATTGTATCGGTAGATAAAGGATTAAGGGATCCGGATCATCCATAAGTAACAAGTGTTTTATTGGAATGTATTATTATAAAGCTCAACAATGATCGAGTAAATACATGAATAAATATGGATGCCTTAAGATATTTTATAAGGAGGGTAATTTAATCAATATCACGCCTTCAGTAATATGAATATCAAGTTTCTTTTCAAATGACTCCCTTACTTCCCCTTCATTTTTAATTCTAGAAACTATCATACAATGGTATTAGTTAGGGTCTTGCCTAAATTTTTGGGTGATTTGTTCATCAAAATGATATATATTAGAAGTAAGATCCCTTCAGCTATACATTAGCGATGTTTTTATATAATATTATAAAAAAAATTCAATAATGATCTTCTGTATATGGTACATTTTCATTAATTATATTATATGGGGAAAACGGTATAATATATTGACCTTTTTATTTGAGTTTTATAATATATTCTGTTATCTAAATAAATTTTTTTATCTATAGAAATATATCACTACTATGTTTGATTCCACATTATCCTAGATTCAGAAAATGTGGTTATGAAATAAATAAAATTTCTTATCATTTTAAATTCCAATTCGACAACATAAAAATGATATGAATGTTTTATTATGGAAGTTTTAGGAAATGGAATATCGTAAGCCACATTTTTATCACAACATACAATATAGGGTATTGAACATGGCGATATAGTTGAAAACATTTTATTTTTAAAAAATTTAGCATAAGATATAAGAAGAAATATATCATGATATCAATACTTAAATTCTAAAGAACATATAAATTTTTCACATAGTCAATATTTTGGCATATTGTAAGTAGTTATTTATTGGTACTAAATGGTTAATAATATTTTGGTAACCATACCAAAGAATGCCGAATGTTGTGATTTATCATTTCCACTATGTTAATACTAAATAAGAAATAATTTCTTATATTCCTCCATGAATTATATATCTTATATTATGATAGGATGTGTATGCATCATATGATGAAGGAAGTCATGTCTCTCAACAATTTGGTCATCATAAAATAGTATATATAAGGAAAATTTTCGTTTTCTATTTCTAAACTAGTAATTTATTTATTTAATCTATAATATATATATAAATTACAAAAATAATGTTTTGGGATATTTATTTGATTTATAAAGAATTTTTTTCTCATATTTTTATTTCAGAATACAGTTTCATTCTTGGGGTTATGTGGGAACCCATATAAATAATATTATATGGGTGGACCAACCTTGATGTATATATAATTTCTTTAACATAAACAT
This sequence comes from Viscum album, assembly GCA_963277665.1. Taxonomy (NCBI): domain Eukaryota; kingdom Viridiplantae; phylum Streptophyta; class Magnoliopsida; order Santalales; family Viscaceae; genus Viscum; species Viscum album. Next base: position 1,806,292,416 of record OY728146.1, read on the forward strand.
CAAGAAACATAAATAAAACTACACTAAAATTTTTACCAACTATTCCAAGAAAACAATAAAATATTATATCCAATTTCCCTTTTAAGACACCATTCATTTTGGAAATAATCGCAAATTTTCTCATCCTAAACGAAATTCTCATTGACAGTGGACACCATCTCCCAAGTATTCAAATCATTTAATATATTAATTTTTCTTTTTTTAAATCCATGAATCATAATAATATAATGACAAGTAATAAAATATGATTGTTCTTTATTGATATAAATTTAAATTTATCTTTATAAATTCAACTGAAATATTTCATTAAGTAATGAATGGGAGATTTTGTTTCCACCATCTCCTAAAAGTGAAGAATAATGTCCATTTATAGTGATAGGATATTCACATATTTATCCACACATGCAATAAAAACATAATTTTCTTAATTTTTATTAATCAAAATAGTCAGTGGTCTAAAACGTTTTCTCGCTATCGTTTGTAGGTTTAATTTTTTATTTTGAAGGTTGATTTTGTTTCTCTAGATTTTATATTAACCCTTCCGTTATTATGATATGTTTTTTCCTACATAAGTGGTTATGTGTATGAAATTAATGCTGTATAAGAGTTATCCTATTAGGTCTTAATTAAAAATTTGACTACAGAAAATTGACTATAAGTTGAAGTATAATATATAGTTTCCAATAACTTCAATATTTTCTAAGGATATGGTATATCATTTATCCATATATCTACCATATGGTCACTATTATTATATGTGAGTATTTTAAAAACTTTTATACCATATGTATTATCCCTTACAACTATGATATTTAGTGTGGGATCACATGTCTTCATTTCATTGTCATTGGAAACACCTAGATTAACATTCTCAACCACCTAATGAAAAATATCTTTCATTTAATTATTAAAAAATTCATGCTCATAAATTTGATTTACAATAGAAGTATTATCACTAGTATGAATTGCATCACCTAATTTTCATATATTACTGTAGGTTAAATTATATTCATGATCATAGAAAAACACCATCACAAAGAGGAAAGGAATTAATTTTGAAACATACCCCATTTTTTAGCTATGTATGATCAGCCATTCATGACAAAGTTGAAGAGTTCAATATAATATTTTCATATTCATTATACACTCTTTTAGATGAGGAGGCTCTAAAAACCTTCATCTTACAATGGAATGAAAAATATTTACTTACCTATAATTTAAGAATATTATAATTGTCAAAAAAATTTAAATCATTATTTTCTAGTAGATACCACTACAATCAACAACACTAAACATGATATAATCTATAAATTAGTGACATATTGCTTGCTAATCTATATAGTCACATTTAGAGGGAGGGTAAATCCTATTTTTTAAATAAATTATTTTATCTTCAAATAAAACCACATATTATTTGATCATTTTAATATGTTAGGGTTAATTTATATACATATTAATTCTGAAAAAAACAAGAAATATACAACCTATTAAATAAATAGGGACGAAAACACATTTTTTATAAGTGTTCATGTATCACCCCAAGCTTTCACAATACACTTCTCTTTCAATAATTCAATAGCTTGCATTGTACGCAAGTTCGAGATTTTAACGCACCACGACCAATCAAAATTGCCGTTATGAATAGTAATACCCACTTTTTAAAATTATAGAAATATTATATTTCAATATGGAATTCATTTTTGTATTCGGAATATCAAAATTATACAAAGTTAAATTTTTTGTAATTTTCTGAGAACTTCCAATTTTTTTATGAATAGTGAAAAATACTTTAAAACAACTTTTTTAATCAAAATAATTTATAGTGGTAAATTATACTATTGAGTGGTTTTAATGTATAATTAGAATATATTTTTACCATTTTATCCAATGGTTTTTATTATAATTAATTTCACTTTGAAATTGGACAAACAATTGTCAATCTTTTGATATATATTGTTTCTTGAAAACACGCTATTTGTTGTGACAGAGGGAATTAATTATAATATTAATTAATGTAAATTATATGTTTGGAATTTTTTAAAATAGACATCATTTTTGGATTCAGAATTTCAATTATAGATTAGGGATAAATTTTGGCATTCTTCTGAAAAACATCAATTTTTGATGAATAGTGAAACCACTAAGTGGTAGTTAAAAAACTGATTTTTTCGTTTAAATGAAACATTAACACTTCTGTGATTTTAATTTCAAAATCCGACATACATGGTTGTAAGTAAGAAATAAAATGTGGTTCAATGGGATGAAAATAATTTTTGGTGAATAGTATCTTTTAAGTTTAATTAATCACGATTAAAGGTCAATAGTGAAATTTAAGGTAAAAATGGTAATATAAAAATATGAAATGACCTTTACACTTGTCCTACACCAATTGGATGTGTAAATTCCGACCAATAAAATCCATGGGTCAACTTGGGGACCCCATGGAGCCACTTTGTTAGGAAAATGACATAAATTACTTCTATTTAATGTTAAAATTAAAATGTCACAAACATGAGTCGTTTTACTAAACCAATTTTTAAATGGGGTTATACAAGTCATATTTTTGACTATAAATATTCATTAGAAAGCTAAAATGATTTCCTACATAATTATATTTTTTTATAATTTTTATACATTAAATAAATTAAATTATTTATGACACCATGATGATGGAGAGATTACCTCATTAATTAACGATTTTAATAAAATGGATGGATAATGTAAAATCTAAACATTACACTTGTCAAAAGGCTATTGGATTAGAATATATAGAACCCGTATCACCTTATCCTAGAAATATATAAGTGTTAGACCTTTAGAATCCGAAAAATCATTTCATAATAATGTAACATTTCAATCATTCCAAGAGTGCCCCTTCTCTCCACTTATAAAAGGCCCCCACCTATACCACCTTATTCACACTTTCAAGCCATTTGGCTCTGCCAAACTCTGCCCAAATACTCTCAAAACATCCCTATCTTACTCCTAGAAGCCTAAATTTTGTCAGAACACTTCCCAAGGAAGCCATTGGCTCAAATCAAAAAGAGTTACCCGATTTCAAGGTAATGTCTTCTCTAATATTGTATTGTTTTATTTTGTTTCTCCAACCCCATAACTATTTTTATTCCTTTATTTTGTAACAACAACAGTATCTAAAATATATTAGGATGTTGTTATGATAAGTATTTCGTTTACACTTACACACACCTTCGTCTAATGGTTAAAGAACATACTATTTTTGTGGGTGGTGAAATACTGCCTCATGAAACGATGATTGTTTAATATTCTTTTAACACCTCTAATGGTGTACATTTTGATGACACTATTTTCATATATGATATATATATATTATGTTTATGTTTTTCTTTATGCTTTTGTATTTCTCATTTATGGAATAATTTATGATTTCCATTATGGGTAAACGCGATAATTTAATTTTAGGAAGTGCAGACTACCTCCCCCTCAAAGTGATTTGAATCATTAATGCCATATATAGGATGTATAAAGGATGGAGTAAATGATATTGTATATGATATTATACTGGAATTATAATACATATTTATACTATTATTATTTCATTCCATTAAATACGAAATAGAAATGAATGTAGCGTTCATGCGTACGTGTGGCTTACCGTCTCCATGAACGGTGCATTTCATTTCTTACCTCTAAATGTAATGTAATATTATAAATTAATGTATATACTGGATATATATGATATATATGATATCTACATCATGAATATAATTTTGGATATAATTGATAATTCAGCACATGAACAACTTGTAATTATAAGAAGTTTATTTTTGACTCAAGTACCTAAGATCGACAAAACGACCGTTATAAACATAAATAATTAAATAATGTTCATGACATGGTAATAAGTGATATAAAAGGAATAATGAACTTGAAAAAGGTTCTTATGAAGGTAGACATTAACTCTAGTTTATTATTTAGGAGATCAAATAACGGTCGAGTGAATTCGGACACGAGGTAAGGGAATTTCTTAACCCAATTTCCATTCTATGGGTTAATCTCCTACTTTCAAATTATGTCATGATATTATTATGTCCTATCTTGTATTTTTACTTTATTTATGTGTACTTATAGTGACTACACATAATAGATCTATGTTATTTTAAAAATTATCTTCTTAAGGACTTCATCTCAATCTCCTTTCATTGAGGCATATTTGGTTTTATACACAACTTTCTATTATACGGTGTATAAACCCCTTTGACTTATACGTTTATTCAAAAGGAATCTTTTTTATACGAAGTGTTTTACTAAACGACAAAAAGGGAATGTTTTTATTTCCGTAAATATGAGGCGACAATGACTTCTCCGCCGTCGTGACCATTATTTGAGTTTCGGCTTCCTCTACAAGCCATCACTTTTTTTAATGAAAAATAAATACAATGTTTTAACTTTCTTTTATTTTGGTATTTAAAATGGTTTTGAATGTGTTTTTATTATATCAATGTGTTGTATTGATATCTTGTGATTGAAATGTGGAAATTTTATGTTTCCTTTATGCATGTTTTATGTGATACGATTATGTTATGGTTTATGATATGTTTAAACCTATTCATATGAGGAATGAATTGGAATTAATAAGTGACTGGTGGAGCCCGCTACAGCTCCTCAATGCATCGGTAGGTCTCATGAGACAAACTAGTGTCTTGGCACGAGGCCTTGACAAAATCTTATTTGTTGTCTTTGCACGAGGCCTTGGCTACGTGGTTATGATAGTCCGGCATTATGCATTCCATCATTATGAAAGTGGTTATTGGTATTTCATGTGATTATTCAACTAGTAGAATATCCATGTGAGTAAGTAAATGGAATTATTTAATTTTATTGTTTCCATATTATGCTGAAGTTAAAGTTTAAAAAGGATTTTTTTAGTTATACATTGCCTTAAATGTTAATGTTTATTTTTGAAAGCTTCTGCAATATTTTTATCCTTAATGAGCATCTGAGCTCACCCCTTTTAATGTTTTAATATTTTCCAGGATGTGAAGAAGTATTTTATGAATGACCTATAGGGATAGTCAGAAAGGGATATGAGTGTGGACTATGAAGACCATGTTATTGTAGTCTTTTTTACTTTATGATGTAATGAAAGACTTATGAATGTATATAGTGTTTCCAAGGATACTAAACTAATAGGTCTTTTGAGACTTGATCTTTTGTGATCATGACAATGTTACGAAGTAATGCACCGACTCTAGGTAGCTGGGGTTGGGGAATTATAGTTGGTATCAGAGGCAGTTTAGTACTAATCTTGGAAACTAGATTCAGATAAACTCTGATTAGAGCACATAGCCCAAAGATAGACTTTGAGGATTAGTATAGAAGAACTTCCTAGAAATTTGGTATTATAGAGATTTTGTGAGTTTTACGAGCAACACATCCCTGTCTGGATACGAGCAGGTAGAGGCGGCTCTGGCACAGATGTACCTAGGGGTAAAACCCGAAAACACTACTTTGAGCTAGACTCAAACGGGAACTGGTGCACGACAACGGCCCTTGTTGCACTCTTGGTTACGACACTCCCAGGGGATATGCTTAGGATAATTCTCATTTTCTTTACAAACCACTATGAAGGGTTATGAGTATATACTTCCTAAAAGAACAATTTTCTTTTTATGATTATGGATTATATCCATAAATAGTTCAATTTATGTTAGGTATTTTACAAGTATGGAATTTTGTATTTTGATTCATAAACTAATCTAGTTAATGACATTGTTTAGAAATGGCGCCTAGTGGATGGAATGGAAACCATATCAATACACGCACTCTATGTAGGGATTTCCCTCTTACTCAAGATAATTATTGTGGAGCTGGAGATACAACTGGTGCTGATCAACTTGTTACCATACTGGGAAAACTCACTCAGGTTATGAATAATAACCTTACTCGTATGAAGCACCATGATCCGCAATATGGAGGATCAATGTTAGACCTCTTCATGAGGCAACAACCACCAACATTTAATGGGGGTACAAATCCATTAGTAGCTGAGCAATGGATAAACTCCTTAGAGAAAATATTACATGCCTTCGGGAGTAGCTAAAGGGAGAAGGTTGTCATGACAGTTTACTGGCTCACTGGAGATGCCGATCAATGGTGGTCACTGATTAAAAACACAAAGGTGGATGAAGATGTATCAAATATGGAATGGAGAGAGTTCAAAGATCTTTTCCTAGAAAAATAATTTCCTCGTGACCATCGAGAAGATATGGAAATACAATTTTTGAGTCTGAGACAAAAGGAGGATGAAAATGTCGCAAAGTATGAGTCCAACTTTACAACGTTATCGAGGCATGAAGCAGATTATATACGTAACACAAGAAGTAAGATTGACCGTTTATTTGATGGGTTAAAACCATTTCTCCATCGAGATTTAGTATCACAATCCTTCTCAACATATGAGGATATAGTCTCGTGTGCTATCAAGACAGAAAATGAATTATCTATGTCTTATGACAACAAAGTAAAGCAAGAGAAGAAGAGAATGGTGGAACAAGAGACAGATAAAGGGAAAAAGGGAATGAAGGATTTTCTATTATGCGATAATTGTGAGAAGAATCACCCTAGTACTTACCTAAAAGGAATGGGAGTTTGTTATAAATGTGGGGAAAAAGGTCACCAGGCACGTGATTGCAAGGGAAAGAAAGAGGCTATCAATGTTGAATGCTACAATTGTAGGGAAATGGGTCATTATTCAAATGAATGTCCTAAGCGTTAGGGAAACTTACCTCAGAAATGGACAAGGGATCAAGGACAGTATTATGTTGTTACTATAGTTGAAGTAAAATAATTAATGTATTGTTGCTTTTGGACTCAAGGATTATATTCTGGTTATAAGAATAATGATATATATATATAAGGATTGTACTATAGTACTTGTTGTTTTCACAAAGGTTTTAATATGATGAAGGTTATCATATTTTTATTATGTGACAATAAGAGTAACTTTAATTTGTTTGGGGAAACTAATGTTACAATTGATTTTGGAATTTAAGGACCTTTTAGAGAAAGTATGGACGAAGGTATTTTGGATAACTATAAAGGTTGGAATGGATTAAGTTGAACTTTTGATGGTATTGTTTATGTTTAATACATTTATTAAGATTATTTTTGAAATATAATAATACTATAGTTTTAGAAAAAGGATAACCTGCAGGGTGGGGAAGAACCCGTCGTGTCGGACAAAGCTGCAGGAATCGAACCCACAACCATAGTGCGACATGCCTTTATTACCTACCACTAGACTACAGGAAGTCCCTGGTTATTAAAAAATAGTTTTACTAATCTAAATGGCATGTGTTAATATTTGTAACCTTATACAATTAGGATAAATAGAATATTTTTAAGTTCTATTACCTTTTAGAGTGAAAGATGGGTTTCTGGTAAAAATTTATTAAAGAATGAATGTCTACATAACAAGTATGTATATTCCCTTACATTCTTAGTAAATATCTTAAATAAATTCCTCAACTTTATAAAAGGTAACATAAAACAAAAACGTTTCCGGTTAACTTTTCCAACTGAGGATTCAATGAATGTTTAGCCAATCACAAGTTTGTGATTTTCTTGTGGTTAAATTTCTCATAATCCAACTTTCTAGAACTCTCCATCAGACGTTGATGGTTTTTTTTCTTCCATATCCATATTTTCATATAATCCAAGTATGGTCTATCTCGGGTGACCTTTGTACTTCTCTTTCTTTCTTTTAATGTTATATTCTTATTAACCCTATTTCCGATGTGGGTTTTCTACAAAGATATTTTCTATTTTCAACCTTTTATTTTAGAAGAACATTTTCAAATTGCGAGGAAGCAATTAATTGAAGGAGGGGAGAATGTAACACCCCAAGATTTCATGATACGCTTCTCTTTCAATAATGCAATAGCTTGCATTGTACGCAAGTTCGAGATTTTAACGCACTGCGACCAATCAAAATAGCCGTTATGAATAGTAATACCCACCTTTTAAAATTATGGAAATATTATATTTGAATATGGACTTCATTTTTATATTCGGAATATCGAAATTATCCAAAGATGAATTTTTTTTAATTTTCTGAGAACTTCCAATTTTTTTATGAATAGTGAAAAATACTTAAAAACAACTTTTTTAATCAAAATAATTTATAGTGATAAATTAAACTATTGAGTGGTTTTAAAGTATAATTATAATATATTTTTACCATTTTATCCAATGGTTGTCAATAGAATTAATTTCACTTTGAAATTGGACATAAACAATTATCAATCTATTGATATATATTGTTTCTTAAAAACGCGCTATTTGTTGTGACAACGGGAATTAATTATAAAATTAAATAATGCAACTTATATGTTTGGAATTTTTTAAAATAGACATCATTTTTGTATGTGGAATATCAATTATAGCGTAGGGTGAAATTTTGGCATTGTTCTGAAAAACTTAAATTTTTTATGAATAGTGAAACCACTAAGTGTTAGTTAAAAAACTAATTTTTTCATTTAAATGAAACATTACCACTTCTGTGATTTGATTTTAAAAAATCCGACATACATGGTTGTCATTAGGAAGTAAAATTTGGTTCAATGGGATGAAAATAATTTTTGGTGAATAGTATCTTTTAAGTTTAATTAATCACGATTAAAGGTAATTAGTGAAATTTAAGGTAAAAATGGTATTATAAAAATATGAAATGACATTTACACTTGTCCTACCCCCATTGGATGTGTAACTTCCGACCAATTAAATCCATGGGTCAACTTGGGGACCCCATGGAGCCACTTTGGTAGGAAAATGACATAAATTACTTTTATTTAATGTTAAAATAAAAATGTCACAAACATGAGTCGTTTTACTAAAACAATTTTTAAATAGGGTTATACAAGTCATATTTTTTACTATAAATATTCATTAGAAAGGTAAAATTATTTCCTACATAATGATAATTATTTATAATTTTTAGACATTAAATAAATTAAATTATTTATGACACCATGATGATGCAGCGATTACCTCATTAATTAACGATTTTAATAAAATGGAAGGATAATGTAAAATATAAGAATTAAACATGTCCAAAGGCTATTGGATGAGAATATTTCGAACCCTTCTCACCTTAGCCTCAACATATATAAGTGTGGGACCTTTAGAATCCGAAAAATCGTTTCATAATAAAGTAACATTTCAATCTTTCCAAGAGTGCCCCTTCTCTCCTCTTATAAAAGGCCCCCACCTCTACCACCTTATTCTCACTTTCAATCCATTTGACTCGGACAACCTCTGACAAAATACTCTCCCAACTTCCCTATCTTACTACTAGAAGCCTCACATTGATCAGAACTGTTCCCAAGGATGCCTTTGGCTCAAATCAAAAAGAGTTACCCGATTTTAAGGTAATGTCTTCTCTAATGTTGTTTTGTTTTATTTTGCTTCTCCAACCCCTTAAAATCTTTTTATTCCTTTATTTTGTAACATCACCAGTATCTAAAATATACTAGGATTTTCTTATGATATGTATTTGTTTTAAACTTACACACACCTTCGTCTAATGGTTAAAGAACATACTGTTTCTGTGGGTGGAAAAATACTGCCTCACGAAATGATGATTGTTCAATATTCTTTTAACACCTCTAATGGTGGCCATTTTGATGACACTATTTTCATATATGATATATATATATTATGTTTCTGTTTTACTTATGCTTCTGTATTTCTCATTTATGTCATACTTTATGATTTCCATTATGGAGAAACGCGATAATTTCATTTTAGGAAGTGCGGACTACCGCCCCCTCAAAGTGATCTGAATCGTTAATGCCATATGTGGGATGTATAAAGGATGGAATAAATGATATTGTATATGATATTATACTGGAATTATAATACACCTTTTTACTATTATGATTTCATTCCATTAAATACGAAATATAAATGAAACTAGCGTTCATGCGTACGTACGGCTTACCGTCTCCATGAACGGTGCATTTAATTTCTTACCCCTAAATGTTATGTAATATTATAAATGAATGTATATACTGGATATATATGATATATATGATATCTACATCATGAATATAATTTTTGATATAATGGATATTTCACCACATGAACAACTTGTAATTATGTGATGTTTATTTTTGACTCAAGTACCTAAGATCGACAAAACGACCGTTACAAACTTAAATAAATACATAATGTTCATGACATGGGAATAAGTGATATAAAAGGAATAATGAACTTGAAAAAGGTTCTTAAAAAGGTAGAGATTAACTCTAGTATATTATTCAGGAGATCAAAGAATGGTCGAGTGAATTCGGACATGAGGTTAGGGAATTTCTTAACCCAATTTCCATTATTTGGGTTAATCTCCTACTTTCAAATTATGTCATGATATTATTATGTCCTATCTTATATTTGTACTTTAATTATGTGTACTTATAGTGAATACACTTAATAGATCTATCTTATTTTAAAAATGATCTTCTTAAGGACTTCGTCTCAATCTGCTTTCATTGAGGCATATTTCGTTTTATACACAACTTTCTTTTATACGGTGTATAAAACCCTTTGACTTCTACGTTTATTCAAAAGGAATATTTTTTATACGAAGCGTTTTACTAAATGACAAAAAGGGAATGTTTTTCTTTCCGTACATATGCGGAGACAATGACTTCTCCGCCGCCGTGACCATTATTTGAGTTTTGGCTTCCTCTACAAGACATCACTTTTATTAATGAAAAATAAATACAATGTTTTAACTTTATTTTATTTTGGTATTGAAAATCGTTTTGAAAGTGGTTTTATTATATCAATGTGTTGTATTGATATCTTGTGATTAAAATGTGGAAATGTTATGTTTCCTTTATGCGTGTTTTATATGATACGATTATGTTATGGTGTATGATATATTTAAACCTATTCATATGAGGAATGAATTGGACTTAATAAGTGACAGGTGGAGCCCGCTACAGCTCCTCGATGCATCGGTAGGTCTCATGATACAAACTAGTTTCTTAGCACGAGGCCTTGACAAAATATTATTTGTGGTCTTGGAACGAGGCCTTGGCTACGTGGTTATGACAGTCTGGCATTATGCATTCCATCATTATGAAAGTTGTTATTGGTATTGCATGTGATTATTCGACTAGTAGAATATCCATGTGAGTAAGTAAATGGAATTATTGAATTTTATATTTTCCATATTATGCTGAAGTTAAAGTTTAAAATGGCTTTTGCTTTAGTTATACATTTCCTTAAACGTTAATGTTTATTTTCGAATTCTTCCACAATATTGTTATCCTTACTGAGCATCTGAGCTCACCCCTTTCAATGTTTTAATATTTTTCAGGATGTGAAGATGTATTTTATGAATGATCTGCAGGGATAGTCAGAAAGGGATATGAGTGTTGACTATGAAGACCATGTTATTGTAGTTTTTTTTTACTTTATGATGTAATGAAAGACTTATGAATGTATATAGTGTTTCCAAGTCTACTAAACCAATCGGTCTTTCGAGACATGACCTTTTGTGATCATGCCAATGTTACGAAGTAATGCACCGACTCTGGGTAGCTGGGGACGGGGCATTACAGTTCACCCTGATGTGGATGATCCCATCCATCTTAAAAATAGTTCACATATAAGAAATATATATACAAGAATATAATTTTTTAATCATATTTTTTAAAAATGATGCAATACTTGAAATTATTAAGGAAAATGACCTAGGAAAAAGAGTGATTTATAACAATGGACACAGTCATGCATGTATGTTTTTCCCTTGTCTTCTAGAGAACCATAGTGGCCACACCATTTTTACGTATATGAATATACTATCATGCATATCACCTTCACATAGATAACATGGATAATAATGACCACATGCATGTAGATAGCACCCATCCACGTGCATGCCCCCCTTTTTTCTCCAACAACCATATTTCACAGTCCACACGATAAATCATAAATAGGTCCATTGTGTGTCCATTTTTAAATTAGTTTGGAGGAACATGATGACAATAAAACACTTGTACCTCACTATTCCATGGACTTATTATTCTCCTTTTTGTGGGTTATTAGGACGAAACCTAATGGATATATCTAAAATGTAAGGTTAATTAAGTTTCTTTAAATTTTAATGTACCATAGAATTTTTGGAAGATCAATCTATCCATAGTCTCCCAAACATGCGAGAAAGACCACACCTTGGCCATCCAAATTAAATCAACATATTCCCAACTCGACCTAAAATCACAACACAATTGTGAATCCATTACAAATCCTCTATTCATAAGAGACACTTTACCCATGACTATCCTTTATGGTGACACTTTTAAGTAGCTTATCCATTACAGATACAATTTAATATAAAATATATATAATTATGAACTTTTTACACTATATTTTACTTGTGGGACCCATTCAATTTCCATTCCACTATGACGAAACTTCACCCTAGCCTTCCAACTAAGTGACACTTCACCCATACATTCCACAATGGAAAAATTTATCCCTATACATATATGTGGCTGAAACTTCTCCATAGTCTTCAACTATGGTGTTGTATTCTCCTTATCAACATGAGGTAAACAAATTGTACTTATCTTCATCAAAGAAACCAATTATCCCTACTATGTAATAGGTCTACAATTCATAATAAAATCTCTATTATATAAACCTTTCCTTGTTTTATTTTTATTCCTATATGAAATCCTTCATGGAACATCATTCATTAATGATCTTAAAAAAAGAAAATATGATTTTATAAAAGCCCTTGTGGAGACTCATTTTCTAAAGACAACTCATTATTTAGTGGAACCCATATAAGATTCCTCCATGACTTATTAAAATGAATAATTGGGTTATTCACACTATTATTCTCCCCATACATAATTTATTCCACTAATAAAATGTTACAACCACATGTCATCCATAAATAATAAGACACTTATGGGGTTTACATTAATTTATCCTACTTGAAAATTGGAATCATTATCACGGGTATTATAGTGATATCTCTACTAGAATAGTATACCTAAATTAAATACATTATATCCGACAACTTATATGATAGGGAACCTTCCGGGATTAATTATTTACTCAATGATTTATATAGAGAAAATGAGACTTGGAAGGAATAACATGATTTTGTGCCAAAGAAATATCTAATTTTTATGTAAATAAGTCCTAATAAATATCATATGGATCTATATACTGGATTCCACCATTCATTATTCACTATCCATACACTAATATAAATTATGTATATATTCTTGTGGAGTTCTCATCGAGTGTAAGAACCATCCTATCACTAATGGGATGCCTGTGGGTAATTCCTATCTCCTTTATCATGAGGCCATATTCCCCACAAGCCTAGTAATCATTCCCTATATGAATACTAATTTATATGAAGTGGTTCGTGGAATGGTCCTTGTCCTTATTTATATAAACCAATCATACCCACATTTATGATTCCTTATCAAAGATCTATTAGTTGGCCTTGTGGATTATACTCTTTAATGTTCTATATTCCATGTGATCTATTCTTGGAGGAACATATTACCTATGATGTTGAAAATTTTGTCCTCCAATGTATATTCCCCTCTCAAGAATGTTTTTGATCCCATTCCTGAGACACATGACATTATTTTATGATGTCAATCGGCATGAAAATAGCCTTTTTTTGATAGAAAACTGATAACAATGTCTTTTCCACATGATGAATAATTACATTGTATTTTGTAGTCATTATATATTAAACTATAGAAAACCAAACTATATTTGGTTTGATTCCTATTAACCAGGATATGTATAATTTCTATTCAATGATCAATATGAACACCTCTAGTTAAAGATGCATGAACAAAAATAGAACAACGACGACCATTTACTTGTGACCATAAATAGAGGACATGTAATGTTATGTGGAACTGAACTATGTAGGTTTTATTAATATTCATTGTTAAATTTAAGAAACCCCTTTAATGGACTCAATACATAAACCACATATTCAATCCACCATTGAATAATGTGATAATCTGTAGAGTTCCCTTCTATGTATTATTAAACATTTGAATCGAAACATTATAGAAGAATTATATATAAACTATTAAATATATTTACATTCACACTTATATAGAAACTATTATATATATATATATGTAATTTCAAGTAGATATACATCCTATAATATATATAGAGATGCTCCAATCAATATGTGGTTTTGTTCAAAATCTCGAATGAATGTAACCAATCACTTCCTGGGATTTGGGAAATATTTGAGAATAATTTTAAACTATATAATGGAGTCTTAGAGTAGTAAATAATTCTACCAATAAAATGTGGGATGAGCCCCACCTCCCTTCACCTCCATTGATATATGCATGATGTGTTACAGGTAGAACTCCAGTGACCATCTTCCTTTGGAAACCTAGTCCACAATGGCTATAGAATGAATGTGGTTGAATTATGAATCATAAACAAAATTTATGATATAGAGTCAGTATTCCCTTATAATAATAGATAATAGTGTTTAGTGAGGACCCCAAATCAGGCATCATAATTCCCTATGAAAACAAATTAGTGATCATAATATGTATCTTTTACTCATGTGGGATTAAATTGTCCTTGCATCACCTATGATGTTTCATTGATTGGTTTCTTGTTTTTTTGGATGATCCATTCATTAATTAGGACCAATAAAATATTCATGAATTTCATAATGTCCATAACTCTCAAAATTCATATGACTTTCGATGAATCCCATAGATATCCCATTTATCCAAATGCACATATCTAGATTCACATCATCTCATTTCAATAATTAGGTACAATCCTTTTATCACCATTAATCACATAATGAAACTATTAGAAACTATGTAAGGATCCCATAATAATACCTAGAGGAGATGATATTTGCGGATTCACCACCCTGGAGGAAATTGTCTCCAAAATAGCACCTCTAAAAATATGTGAAAATGAATGGACCTAAGAGTAACATATCAATGGTTATTTAATAATCCTATAGGTATATTGTTTGTTTATAAATAAGGGGATGACTAATGAATTATATTATCAAAATATTACTATAATAAAGAAAAATGTTATCAGTACCACATCTAATCTATTCTTGATTCATTCCCCCAAGCTTAAAAATTATCATTTACCTTACCTTATAATGGTGTAGGATGATGTATTTGAAACTTCTATTGATGTTTTTGAGTCACATTTATGGAATACTATTTTTAAATATCAAAACCACCAATAATGCACAAAACCACTCTGAGAAACTATTCAGGAGTCTACCCAATTGTAATTGGATCCAATCTCTCTGAAAATAATTTCTATGGAAAGGTCTTATTGGGGACACGAAGCAAATGAGGTGAGGGAGTGGGTATGGGCACATAGAAATTTGTTCAATGCAAATTTCCATATGAACACAGATATTTTCATCACTCAAACAATAAGTGTTGGGTTTTTGTGGAATGTATCTCCATACCCAAATATGTAAATGCAATCATCATGTGTGGCAAGGATTCTCATATACCAAGGGGTGGATACCCTTTAAAAAATTATCCAAATCCAATGACATGGTTCTGTGAAACTCCCATTTAGATAATTCAATGGATTTTACTAATTTAAAACAAAAAGGTTTTTGATTCCATAAAAAAATTATTTTTAGGGTATTTGAACATCCTTTTGGCCTCAATACATATTCTATTGTGTGTTATACACAAAATTCAATGGTATAGTTAACTATAGATGATATTATTTGACTTTTCATAGAGCTAGAATTTACATACAGATCAAATTTTGTGCAATATTTATAGTCATGTGTCATTTTTTCATTAAATAAAACTAGAAAAAAAAATATACAAAAATAATTTAATGTTTTCAAAATATTACTTCACTCCATAAATGATTCACTATTCACCATTCATTCTGCACTTCAATCCCATTATAATGAAACTGATATCATTCATGAATATTATGTTTTGATTCAAATCAACATCGTTTGATGTAAAAAACAACCTTTAATTTGAAAAAAAATTTATTTTACTATTTAATATTTTGAAAAATATGTATCATTGCATAACAAGTTTAATTCATCAAGAATCTATAAATTATGATTTTGAATCAACCTTTATCTAGTGATATAAATTCATTTATAGTTGATAGAATATCATTTTTCTCTCCCATAAAGTAATGTTTTTTGTAGTCAATGGTGTCATTTTATATAATCTCATTTAGAAATCAATGGAACAAATTCCATTCATGAAGAACTATATCACAAGTTATATTTTGAAAAAATTTAATTAAGGTTACCTAAAAACAATCCATACCCTCTCCAAATTAGGGGATCAAGTAGAACAATATCTGTAGGGGAACATTAGGTTATATAGACATTGAGTGGATCTCTGGTAATCTCTAATTCAATATAGGGAATGGGATGGGATTTAAAATAATTTTGATGAAGGTCCTTCATAAAAAAACAATATGAAGCATTATGTTCCTAACCATCATCACGAATCCATAGGAATCAATTTCAATATGGATAGTTAAATACAATGAGCACTACATGGCATTCCATATGAGGCCAGTGATCTATGTCCTCCAATATATGTTTAGTTTTATGAATCCCTCCCTATGTAACAAGCTGTAAATGGATAGCGATACACATCATATTCTATGTTTCGTATTCTATGTGGCGATAACTAGAGGTTTATTTCATTACCAAGAACCTTATATGGGTTGTGTAAAACACATTTCTATTTTCAATACCTTTGACCCCAACAATTATTCTAGGCTACACAATGATTCTAAAAACGATATATGGATTTCTGTATAAAACACTTGTTGAAATTAGTCTATTGATTCTCTAATTTCCCTTGGGTATATATTCTCATGTATGTTTTCTAATATATATTGATTAGTTATTTTTTTCTAGGTTTCTAAAATACCTTATGTCAATATACTATGTTTTGTTTCTTTAATGGGACTCCTTTTACATTTAATCAGCAAAACACATCATTACCTCACTATCCAACTATATGTGTTTCCTCATGGGAAAATAAATTCATAATACCCCTACAACCACAATGAGTTGAGATACTCCCCTACTTTTTATAGGTGGGACTCCTCAATGTTGTAATACCCAACTCAATGGGAAACTAAAAAATAAAACCAATTATGTACCCCATTGTCACACCATTTATGAAACATGAAACCCAACTATGAAATATCAATTCTTTAGCCCATTTAAATCCCTGGTTACATTCTCTTATGTAATAATGTGGGTCTTCTCTTATATATTTTTTATCCCATTGATTATAACAAAAGTGGGATTAAGGATTTGTTTATCATTACATTAGCATAATTATATGTATTAAAAGAATCACCATGTGGATCTAGATTCATTAATTTAAACTATAATGTTCACATTCATAGCACATGTCATTAAATAAAATGGAATGTTCCTTATATAGTGCATTGCGATTTGTATTCTAATCAAGGAAGGAATTATTTCTATGAACCAGGTTACATAGGATGCCTTTATGATTTTTCAACCTAACACCCCCAGAAATTCATTTCCTTTTGTTTTATGGATAAAATATGACACCTTTGTACCCTGTGTTGAGATACACCTCCACAAACACTCATATACACATTGAGTTTATATTATCTTATTGGTTCCTTAATTCCACATGATTTATGAATAAAATTTTGGCTAACTAATTTAAAACTAGTTTAGATATTCTGATTAGTTCCCATATATGGTCCTTCTCTCTAGTGTAATCTAAAACCTAAAATAACTTCCTCCAATGTGACTTGAATAAGTCCTTCTTATGCTAATGAGAATAAAGAAAATCATCTTTCTATCGAGTAAGGAATTTTATTCCCTTAATGATAAGCCACACATGATACATACCTTCTCTAATTTAGATACAAATAGATAATGAAAACTATAAAGGTTCTCATTTGCATAATTCATACTATATGAATTATTAAGAACCTTTAATGTAGTATTCTTTACAAAATGACATTAAAATAAAAGGATATGTCCATCACACATGATATTAAATGGTATAATGTTCCCCTTTACATTGAAATGAGATAAAAGGTCTTTGATTCCCTTCACAGGGATGTGATAGAAGCCCTATTATAGGTCCAATCACAAATCAACTTCAATTGACACCTACATGGTATGTTATAAATTATGATGTTTTTAATCATGAATATAAATCATTTTATCACTAATTTATAATATAAATATAAAAAAACTAATATATATATATATATTCATTTAAAAAGTGATGTTTTTATTTGATTATTGTCATAGTGGTAACCAATACCACAGTTGGATATCATAAGGATTATAGAATACATATTATATTTATATAATATTCTAATAGTGGGAAATAACCCCCTAAAACGGTGTGACAATACCAATCTTTCACCATCTTGAAAAATTAATATTCTCTTGAATTTCTAGAAAACAATACCAATGATGACTACACTTTGAGATGTAGGCCCACTATGCTATTTATGGAAAAAAATATAATATACGTGTGGTCCATTTATTATTTCCATTTCCATGAACATATTAGCGACATTAAATAATTGAAACAATAGAATTATAACCCAATTCACACCATAGAATACAATTATCATATCCTATTAGGAACTTAATGTATGTATTGAATCCATATATGCACAACAAATGATTTTTAGTATATAATAATAGTTTTATAAGGAAAACATTGTCATATTCCGATGACCATTGGAAGATAAGACCATATTCTTTTCCTCATCATCGAGGAAACTATTTAACAGTATATGTAGGATTCTCAACAGTGGAATAATACCCCCACCTCTATTATGGAGGATTTTTTACATATCCATACAAGTAATATACAGCAAGATCAAGATTATATATCCATTCAAAATAGTGTTCATCAACATGTCTAGGTAGTCACTTCAGTGTAGGTTCATATCATTTCCAACGCTACATGAGATCACTCAAATAATATTAAAGCATTGAGGACCAGGTTAAAATTATTTTTAATATCCTTGGAGCTCACCAACACAATTCTCAAATGTATCACGAGATTACTCAATTATATTCCAATTCCAGACAAGCTCACCATCTAAATCTAATAGTTTTTCATGTGAAGGATCATATTCTATTTCGTAGTATGAAAGAACGGTAGGATGTGTTTGTGATGAAACAGTGATAAAATTATATTAATTCCAATACATATATAGACTATCAATGTATTCTCAATAATTACTCTCTTAAATCTGGTTTAAAAATCATATTCTTTATATACATGCTTTGATACTGATTGTAAAATCCTAGATATAAATATCTATAATTACAAAAAAATTAAAATGATTATTGAATATGTCAAGACCAAAGGATCCTTTTATATTTAGATATATTTATAATTATTTGAAAATAATGAATAGAAATTCCCATGTTCATCGTATCCAATTCATAATTTTTCAAATATAGAAATCCACTTTATTCATAATGTGACATCAATATCAACCATATATTCTTTTTCATGGGGTATCCATTAAAATTTAAGATGTTTAGTACTGTTATTCTTTACCTAGGGACACATAAACATAATATGGGGTGAGATGAAAGGGTCAGTAAGGTAAACCTTAAAACTAAATAAATCAGGTTATAAACATGGAATAAATATTATGGAAGGAATAAGTAAACAATATCAAGAAATAATGAACATGAATATTGGATTATTTAATATCCATCGAAATGAATTATAAAATGAATATTAATAATATTGTTCTCATTATGTTGTAATGAATAACATAGGATATCAAAAAAATGGAAAGTCATTGTTCTAAGTAATAATCCTTTTATGGAAAGATTTACACACCAAAATAGATATATTATGTCTCATGAAACCCGACGATGCATTGAGGGGATATAATATTATGTGACCCACCCTTCTGGACATTCAGTCTAATATATTCACCATAAGAATAAACTATACCTCTCATACAATTACATAGAGAACCATTTGATGAATAAAAAAGGATATCTATATAATAAAGAATATAAAATATAAATATATGATCAACATATATTATCAATTAGTTATCATTAATCATTTCAATACTATTATCCATGTTAAAAAAGGTATAACTATATCATAACCCATCCTAAAAATGTCTATTTAAAATAATATATATATACTACATGGAGATAATCATACTTATTGGAATTACAATATATGGTATACTTAAATTATTCCCCATGTCAATTAATATAATAACATGATCATAACACATACAATAAATAAGGTTGGTAGTAAAACAATATATAGTCAATAAGAAAATAATTATCCATATTGGAAAACCAGTAGGTGTATCATAATTAAATATACCCATATTAATAGAACAAAATTCCTTCTTGGTGAAGATATTCCAATATGAGTTATGTAAAATTTATTATTATGATAGTTGTAGATAAATCCTTATATGGAAAATTTTATATTTGATTAACATGATAATCAAACATCAACATAAATAAGGTGGATGGATGCAAAAGAAAAAAAACAAGAATGAAGAATTAGTTTTTAAAGAGTTTATATGGAAGGATGTATATCCCTATAAAATTAATTGATAATACAGTATAATATAATATCACTAAAAATTTCCACCAAATTATTTGAAAAATGTTTCAAATAATGACTATGGAAGAATGAATGAATGGTTAGTTAGTAGAAATCCTTACAACTATAGAAAAAAATAAATCAATAGATATTTGAATAACAGTAGTTTATTTAGATATTAATTCTACTTAAATAAAAATATTATGATAAATATATTTCCATTGGTTTTGAATACCGCATAAAATGAATACATGGTACACTAAATTCATTATGTCTCAATGGATCACAAATATGACAATAAAAACCCTTACGACATTAGAAAATTTTGATTCAAATTATATTGTCAAAGCGGGAATGAAAATAAACCTAAAATACCTTGATTAAACTATATGTTATTATATTATATCCCAAATATGTAGTATATACACCACATAAATGAAATTAGTTTCATATTACCCAATATGTCTTAAAGAACGGAATTTGAGATGAAAAAACCCTTACCGAGGTCCCAATCTACTATGCATTTGAACCAAATATCCTATAATATTAAATTAAGTAACTTAAATTAACACTCATGTACATAATTCATAACTATAATCATTTTTATCCATAATTTGAAATCATTGTATTTGTTTTAACTAGTTTTCTTTTAATTATTGACACCGGGTGTTTGTAATCTTCATCACATTGAACATGTTTCATAATAGTCATAAAGGAATCTATTTATTTTGTAAAATCAATAACTATCAGGTAATATAAGGTACACTAAAAGATCAATCATTATATTTTTTGAGATTAAAAACCTTATGTCGGTCATTTTGTGGCTAGGTTTTAATGTTCGTGATTAATATCTTACTGAACTTATCACAGTTTCTTTTGGGTTAAATATTATGTGTGTAGAAATATATCAATGAAATTTAATTATTTAATGATAATCATAATATAAAATTTCAGGGTGTTACAATAATCACATTAAATTAAAATAGTCCTCAGAATTTTAATACTATGATGAATTCAATTTACATATGGTACCCAAAATTAACCACACATATCAAGATGATAATGAGATTATTAAATATTTAGAGGCATATTTATCTATATGAAAACAAATATAAGTGATTTATAAAATATATAAATAAAACCTAATTTTACATTAAATTATACTAATGTAATAAGATCCAGATTCAATAGAAATAACTTCTAATATGATTTATAAATAATTAATATCATAATCATACCACATGGTGTTTTTATAAAGAAAACAATATCCAGATATTACAGAAAATAAACGTAAAATAGGGAACTGGAAAATATTGAGTTGAAAGTCACGTTCCAATTAATTTTTACTAGTTTATAAATAGTTTCCTTATTCACATGTTTATTGAGGACTATTTACATCATTGACCATTAGATTGGTACATTGAGTCACATAACATCAATATCCCTTATTATGGAAGAAATAGATTTCTGTAGAATCTATATTTACCATAAAATCATGAGTTGGATGACATTAATATCAAAAAATAAAACATTTAACAATCCATTTATGGAAATTTCCTATAACAACCATATATATTGTATCCTATATCTAATGTCTATGTTATTTTATTAACATATATAAGAAAGGTAAAATAAAAAATAGATTATTTTTGTGGTTTTATAGGACCATATAAATACATAATTATGATTTTAAATTGAGAATATGATATAAAAATAGTATTGGAAAATATTCATCTTCCATGAACTTATTAAAATAATTAGTTTTTATTTCCGATAGAAAGGAAAAAATTAAGAGTGACCAGAAATGATCATTAAGGTTTATGTTCTACAGAAGTTATCATGAATTAATACATCATAAAAAAATATTGAATGATAAATAAATAAAAAACCATTCAGTTTAATAAATAACATGAATATCATAATTAGACAAGGCATAAACAATATGGAAAGGTAAATCCTACTGGAGTCAACTATAGAGGTCAACCAAGAAGACATGTTATAGTGCTAAGGTACAATATGATAATTGGAAAACAAGACATGGAAACAAAGAAAAAATGAATAATGATATACATGTCATATCCATAAAATCTAACCCAAACTACATAAACCATAAAATATGAATTAAACATGACGAACAAGTCTCCATTTGACCAATTTCCACTTCTAAATCAACCCGAACTAATAAAAATAATATTATGACAATCCACAATACTACATAATTCCCATAACTCTATATGAATCTAGAATTGTATCTTTTAAAACCACCCTATCGAAAATGTGGGCTGTGAAAAAATTCTATTGAGATACCACCATAGGGTGTATATATGTTCCAATATCAATAATTCAAGAGTTTGAGATATTATAACCAAAATATCTTTTATTATGAATGTCATAAATAGAAAAACATTTGTAAATAAGATTCCTTATATTTTTCGTAAAACTCAATCATATCCATTAATGTAAGATTTTTTCATGTAGATTTGACAAAATAAGAATAGTATATCCATAAATAATAATTTAAGAACGTAAGAAAATATCAATGACATAATCTATCTCATTGAATCAAGTGACACTAAATCATTTGAAGGCATCTAATAAACTATTCATTATAAAAATAATAATGATATAAATAACCATTAATTAAAAACAACACTTTATTTTACACTAGACTATTGGAATACTTACTAGACATAATATAACCTTCAACATGTATATGTTTTTAGCAAATAATATTGTTTACTTACATGGTTCATCAATATCAAAAAGTAATCCCTAGTGGTGCCTCACACACTAGGGCCAGTTCATTACATTTTATGACAGACCCATGGTTAACTATGTTCCATTGATAATATCTATTTCCAAAAATTTCACAAATTTTTTAAAAAAAATTCAAATCCAACTGAATCCACTTTGGATTTGGAAAATCCATTTCCAAATCAAAACCACCATTCAATAATTTATTTAAACACTTTGTGTTCAAGAAGTCATTTTTAAATTAACCACATTTAAAAATAGTTAACTTTCAATGAAATACATTCAACCTAAAAATTACTTCAATTCAATGAACAACCCAAATGATTATTTGATGAATAATAATCAATTAATAGCATCAACCCTTTTTTATATAAATCATTTACTTTTAATGGATGTATAATAAATTGTCCTTGAAAATGGATATCGGGGAAAGATAGAAAAGGTCCATAAAATACATGACACAAAAAAATCAATAAAATATTATTCATAACATTTATATGTACAATACATAGAACCTTCATTTTCCATTATGTCAAGAAGAGAATCTATCTAATAAGGATTCTCAATGATGATGATAAACTTGGTTATGAACACTGCATACCATCAAGATATCTATCAATAAAAATGGATTTATTGAAGGAATAAAATTATAAAGACCTATAAATGGTTTGGGAAGTATAATGTAAATAAATATGAGATTAGTGGTGTATTAGGCATAAAAACATTCAATAAATAAAGGTAAAATTATATATTTTAATGGTTCGAAAGAGGGTCTCATGATTTCTCAGAGGAGGATGCATGATTAAACAAACTATGCTCCTTAATAGTGCACCCCTACCATCCATTCTTTTTGTTTATGAACATGATGCATTAGAGGGTCTTGTGGTAAAATTAACTATGCACCATTAGTGAAATATTCCACTGGAAAAATAAAAAACACCATGCATGGTCCATTGGGCATGTCACATTGTTTTAAAGATCATGATCAAATAATATGAACCTCAACTAAAACCCAATAAATTCATATCTCATGGTTAAAAAACTGGTAAACAATCTTTTCACCTTCACCATTCACCATTCCAGTTTTCCCCAATTTCCCATTTTTTCATCCTCTGATCCCCCAAAACCTTTTGAACCCAAATGAATAAAATTTCATCTTTACAATACTTATGACCGAATGGGAATACCAATTATTCCAAAAAAATTAACCTGCCCAAATTCCTCATGCTGTTAGATGTACTAGAATAGAATCCCACTCCTACATCATCAATGACTCACAGTCCTATGTCTCATGGATATACCATCCTCACATCTATACTACCTAGACCAAGGGAATTGTTTTACCACAAAGTAACTTCTCATGGTTATCCAAAATCTAAACATGTTATTTATAAAATTTGTATTAGGATCATGATAAACATCATACCATCCCATTACATGGGATTGATCCAGGTGATACCACTTAAGTTGAAACACATGAAACACATCATGGATTAATGTTAACAAAATGGTATTTTCAATTGATATTTCCACATTTTGAGTTGCCACATGATCTCAAATGGGCCATGTAACATTGGTTCCAACTTAGCCGCAATACCAAACCAAAAATGTACCAAGATAGGTGATACTCTAAGAAAACAACAACACAAATTTGAAACTCTATAGGATTATGAAAACGACCCTCGTAATATATCTTATCTCTATGTATTATGACAAGACTATTAAAAATCCATTGCATCATTCCCATAGTCTATAAAAAGTTACTCGACCCAAATATGGACCGCCCTAATAATCATTTCCATCATAAGTGATATCTACATGGTATCCCATTTAAATCATATAAAGTATCTATATTCATCATATCCAAATAAAAAAAATTTAAGTAAAATTTAACTAGAGGAAAATGAATTTCCTATGACGATCAAAATAAAAAATGCATTCATGGAGCATATCCAAAAGAACGTGTAAATATATCCCTATATGCCCATCTATATAGGCATGGTAAGATGTTCTCATGTTTATCTGTGACCACATAACCTCTTCAGTCCTATCTAGTATATAGATTTGAACCACATGTCCCTATAAATAGAAATCATAATGGGTAACCCAAAATGTTTCACAATCTCTCAGACATACAATTCCATAACGTTTCACTCTTTCATCATCTTCTTAATATGAAATAAATGGAATATTTTTTTTATTCAATCAATGATCACCCAAATCTCATTATTTCTACATAGATACCATTTCAATCCAATAGTTGAATCTATGGAAATATAACCCTACATAAATACAGAAAATGGAATATATTTTATCAAAGAATTAGTTCACTAGTGTGGCACTTTAATTTCATGATATTTAAGACATCACAAAACCAAATCTAAAACCATCCTTCTCATCCCAAAATACAAATATTGATGTATCATATCAGGATATGTCTATGTAACCCATGTATTTTTTGACTAATGTGACTAGTTTCCACTATCCATACACTCTAGCCTCAATGAAACTAGATTCACCACCCTAATATGGATGAACAATGATCAACTAGGAGACTGAAACCACTCTCTTGAAGTCTCCCCATCATAAAATATTTTCCTATGCATTTGAAATTTGTTTTGTTTCAATTTCTTGAGATAAAATCAATGATTAGTTGACAAATAATATTTATTTCAATCCAATAACACTTATCACAAACTTCTTCCTCTCACTAGATTATCTCAGACTTCAAAATTATGAGATTCGACTCTTCAATTGATTCCTTCATAACATATATTGGTAACATTTTACTCAACTCATCAATAACAATATTCTATTTTTATGTGTTTATAATATATCAAAATCATATGTTTGAAGATACTCCACCCAGAACCTTGGTATAAAATTTTGGATTTATCTAAGCAAAAAATATATTACAGGATTAATGATAGAGTATATTATGAAAAACTCACAAAAGAGCTAGTGTAACCACGTTTTGAAAACATGAATAACTGTTTCCAACTAGTCATCATGGGTAGGGTAGTTAATAAAAATATAGAATAATTGGTGAGATACATATTCCTCCACCTTTTTTACCTACATCATGTTCCATCAAAGACCTATACATTAATAATCCTAGAATACATCATACCCTAAAACCAGTTTCAATGTAATTAAAACAGGTGTTGAAGTTAATGTCACCATCACCTCCTTATATGATAACTAAATTTTTCATTGAGTTCAATCATTACACTATTGTTGGTTATAGAAATCATAAAATATGTGGGAATAGGGAAATCCTAAATGAACCACTCGTAATAACCAGCCAACCACAAGAAGCATTGTATCTCTAGAAAGTATCTATGATTCTCCCAAGGAATAACTTCCTATATGACTTCATGATCCAATGATACTATGATCTCATATATAACATACAACAGAAACATTACATCCTTAATCTAAAAAAAACATTTTCAGAGGTTAACATTAAATTTATGGTCTTTCACTGATTTAATAATAATAACAAAATGGTATATATTATCCACCTCTATCTTTGAGTACTCAAACTTACCATCTGTGAACACTACTACAAAATAGTTATGGAACAAATAAAATATTGTGTTCATAAAATCCATAAACATTGTAGGATCATTAATGTTCTTAATTCCATAACCAAACACTTAAAATGTCCATACTAACTCATATACACACTATTAGGTATATCCTCATCAATGTATCTCAACTTGTGGTATCCTGATAGAAGGTCAATATTGGAAAATAGACATGTCCCTCAAACATGGTCAAATTGATCACCAATTCTTGTAAAAATATATTTTCTATTAATAGTCACATTATTCATCTTTTGATAATCTACATAATGTATAATTATTATTTCTACCTTTTTATCAAAGAGGACTATATAATCTCATAGTGGCATGATAGGGAGAATAAATCGTGTAGCCTCTAGATCCTCAAAATGGAATTTATGTTCCACCCACTCATTAGGTTACATTTAATAATAAAGAATATAAAAATTCAATGTATAATGGATAATTACATTAGTAAACTCAACCTCTCTCTATTTTTTTAAACTAGAAAAATCATATAGAATGATTTTGGAGTACGTACACACCACCACCGAAAATAGACTACCCAATGAAGGGTAAATGGAATAACTGAACATCTCTAAAAACAGGAACAAGATTAACCTAGAATATTGAATAACATGCCCACCCTTCTTAATCTATAGTTTCACCCACCCAAAAAACATGGGTGACCCCATTAGAAGTCAAAAAATGAACCCTATGATGGAAATAATATATTTTGGCCTTAATCATGATAATCTAGTCCATGAAAACAATCAATCCCAAGATGTCAATATCATAAACTAAAAAGTCCCTTATCACCTCATTTGTAGCTATCATCATTAAATATGATGGACACATGAAATATTATTCAGACATCATTCCCTAATGAAAATAAATATCCATCATGATTAAAATATGTTTTGAAAATAAACCCAATATTACAAATGACATTAATTATATATAATAATGAGCATCATATATATAAAAAATGTTATCACAATAGAGGTTGAAATAAAAATCATCACTCTAATATTAGATGGCCCAATTCCAGATTCCTCTCAGACATAATCATTCCTAAAATGATATATTGTATTTTTATCATGAATAACCCTCTTGCCCTAAAGATTAAACCCACCACACATGGAAGAATTTGTACAAATCTGGGAACCACTGATGAGAATGGATCACACCTTACTTCACTTGGACATTCTATCACAAAAACTCTTCAGTTGGACCAATAATCCATTAAAATTTAATGTATTAAGAGCCTTCATAAAGATAAGCCTTATAGGACCATTCCATACATAATAATAGAATACAGACGTTTAATGTCTTATCAAAACCAATTAAACTTTTTCTTGAAGAAAACTAACTACCCTTTCACATATATTTCTTTCCCAAATATACTCCATGGATAAATAATGAACCCATCGAAGCTCCTATAAAACATGTCATTATATCTATTTCTACCTGAAGAAATGATTTTTAATCATCTACCTCTAATATGGTCATAAGGAACATCATAATAAACTTTGACTGGATATGAGGCATCAATACCAACTCAATCATCCATGACTTCAGATACTCATTGGTGGTGAGATTCTATTCTATATACACCACCACAGTAAATTAGGTACAATACTAATAAATGATATTCTCTTCTTAATCCATGTCTAGTAACCATCAGATATTCATTGAACATAATTTATTAGGGTAAAAATTATTATTTATCATTTTCTAGAAAAAATTATAGGTAATGTCCTTGTGAAACATATCTTTCATGATGGATTCCCGCTATCTCCATCATGGTACCTCGAGCATATGCAAGGGGAATCCCACCATAGAGTCCTCTGGAGACTTTATCAAATTGACAACCCT
Source organism: Viscum album (assembly GCA_963277665.1). Classification (NCBI taxonomy): domain Eukaryota; kingdom Viridiplantae; phylum Streptophyta; class Magnoliopsida; order Santalales; family Viscaceae; genus Viscum; species Viscum album. The sequence goes on from OY728146.1 coordinate 1,806,321,274, forward strand.
CTCAATTAACTCCTTCCACTCCATAGATTACATGGGGCTTTTATCACCATTGAAAAATGGTGGATGCTTCATAGTGAACTCATATCCATGATCACCCACAAATCCTAGGTTACCTCCACCATCATTTTATAGATTCTAAATTTTATAGATTATAAATTTAGACAACAAAGCATCCACTAGAGGATAATCTAATAGATCTTGTCCTACTAATTCCTATATAGGATTGGGAATATCTCTTTTTGGAGAGGTAATCTGTTAATCAAAATAATATTACAAATTTTCTTTAGATAATGTTTTTAAATCATTGTATCAAAATAATAAATTCACATATATTCTTTAGAACATCAAGAATAAAAATCTATTTTTAATTACTTTAATGAAATTGAATTATTTTAGAAGGTTCCATTCCATTTAAATACACATCACAAATATTTCACTAAAATGGCATCAAAATATAAGACTCAAACATGTTAACAATTTTATTAACCCGCATGGTAACTCATGTTTAGTCCCAGATGTGAGCTATCTTAGAATTCTACCACACTTACTACTCAAATTCCAACGAACCTAATTAGTTTCTACCAATTAAATGAAGACCCCACTCATGATGTGATAAGACTCATTAGGATGGGAATACCACTGAAAAAAATTATAATAAACTAACTCAAGTCCACTAGATATGACACCCAAGATGTCTTGTTAAGTGGTGTTGTACATCATGATAAAAAAACAAGACATAAAATTAGATTATAAATAATATTGAAGAGATTCATTCATAGATCAATAAAATCCAATCCAAAAAAGTTAAATCAGAATGTATGAATAAAATAGATAATAAATTTCCATGAGAAGAATAGACACCTCCAACTATACCTGAACCAAATTTAATCACAATAAGATAATCCAACATGCTAAACGACACCCTTCCCTTTACCAAAATCCTACTATACAACATCTGCAACCACCCAAACTAAATATTAGGGAATGAGTAAAAATAATAGTATCATAGAACCATAATGTCGGTAAAAGATCTAATACAATGAATGATATAGTTCAATCTTTTAAAACAATAGTTTATGATGAATTTTCATAAATTCAAAAACATTTGAAAATCATTTTCCATTGGGGTTTCTTAAAATTATTTCATATCCTTATATAGAATAATATAAAATATAGAAGTTATAAAATATTGATATATTATGCATACAATACATGGTAACAACGTAAACACATATCAATGAAATTAAACATCTTGCAAAAACATGTGATACATCCTCATGTTGAAACATGTGATAAAAATCCATAAAAAATCATGTGATAAATAACCATTAAATTCAAAGTACTATGTTTTGGCCCCTACACTATGTAATTACACAATATACATAAAATATTCGTCCATTGTTAGAAATTGGTACCATCCAATATAGATATTGTCTATAATTCATCGATATCACAATGTAAACTGTAGTAGTGCCACACACACTTGGGTCACCTATATCCCTTCCAAAATGAAGCAATGTTTCCCAACATTCCTCTATAAAATAAATTCCAAAAAAATTCTATCAATTTAATAAATTATTTTAAAATACAATAAAATCTTAATCAATTTTTGAATCCTGATTTCAGAATTGAAACCTCCTTTCAAGCATTTAACCAAGTACTTTTTCTTCAAAAAATATTTCTAAACCTTACTACTTTAAAAATTTATCCATCAAGGAAATCTATTGAATAAAAAAATTACATAAATTAAATGAATAAAGAAATTTAATTTAAAAATAACAATAATAAATTAACTAATTTATTCCATTATATAGAAACACCAAACTCGAAATAGAGGAAGAAAAAACCTCCCTTGAAAACAAATACCAGGGAAAGATAGACCAGGTCCTCATAAATCCCAAAAATGACATCAACCCAAAATCAAACCAATTATATCTAGAATAAACAACCCATTTATGGTTCCAAAATATTTTTTGAGAGGTTATTTAACAATGATATACAAAAAGTGGATAATTCGAGTCAAAAAAGCAACATACCTCCGAGAGATCAACTAAAAAATATGTATTTACCACATGAATCCAAGGGGGGAGAGGTAGAATGTGGTGGGGAAGGTTAATGATGAGCCAATAGAATATTTGGTGTTGATTAGGCTTAAATATAACTATAAGAGATGGGTATAATACCATTTTTTAATTATTCAGAATAGGGTCCCATAGATTCTTGGAGGAGGATTGCATGGTTAAACTAACATCACACCATAATCATCCATCCCTTCTATAGATTCTATTTAGGGGTGAATTTTTTACCAAGAGGTTCTATATGGCTAGTTTAACATTGTTCCAACTATGAATGATCCTGATAGAAAAACCACAAACACCCCACACCATTCACTCAGCCAGTCACATAGTTTGACTAACTACGATTAAATCTTGTAAAGATCCCCTAGAACCAAAAATTGGAATATCACATGGTAACCCTGTGGTATGGATAACTATGCACCTTAATAATTTTTTTTATTTTTCCCCAATATCTATTTTTTCATCCTACGATCCCCTAAAACGTTCCACACACCAAAAGATAAAAAACATGCTTCAAAAAAGAAATATCTATCACTCAAAGGGAATCCAAGAAAGGTATGTATTTGAACACACATATGATATCGTAAATATAATGAGAAAAAAATGAATCCATAAATGATATTAATAATAAAATATAACAGATATAATAATGGTATTCTTATGGAATGAAATTATTTATTTTTGGCATCATGATGTTAAAAAACAAGATTTTTTTTGAAAATATTACACAAGGAAGTTTAAAACTACATATAATAACCCATTTAATTTGGGAAAATGATTTGTATCATGAGACATACAGATGCATCGAGAGGAAATATAAAGTTGGTCTCGACCCATCACTAGACTTCTAAAGAATTCATCAAATATCGAATGATAAATTTTACTCTTTAATTATATTTGTTATCAAAAATTATTTTTATTTATTAAATAAAATTGATTTGTCAAAATTTCCCCAGTTAATAAAATAACATTCAATGTAAACAATATATGTATAAAGAGTTTATAATTTATTCACTAATTGTTTCAATGATATAATGAATGATGATATTTAATAAATATTTAATGGGCAAAGAAAAATGATCTGAAGAAAGTTCTTGTTTCATGTGAATGTAAAAAAACAACAATTTAATCATTCTAGGAGTGATGATCTTTAGTTCAATGAGAAAATATGTTTTTGATATAATATAATCTCATTTGAGATAATATTGAGAATGGAAGTGAACTATTAATATAAATATTATTAAAATAGTTTCCTTTGTATAACCATTGAAAACAAATAGAATAAGTGAAATTTTGTAAACTGGTTTTAGGAGCGGCGATGTCCATTATGCCAATATAAGTGAAAATAAGAAAGTTATTTTCACTTTTTGTTATAATTTTCGCATTTTACTAAAAATATAAAGTCGAAATTCTAACCCTATATAAATGTAAAATAAAACAGAAAATGTTTTTTAATAAATCATTTTAGTAAATACTTGGACATCTATAATTTCATTGGAAAAGTTGTACATGGAAGGAAAATTTGTCTATTTTAAATATAAATAAAATCAAAAAATTATTCTAAATAATTATTTTCTATATTTGAGTAAAAAATGGAATAATTTTTTGGAAAAGAAAATTGAATACCAATATATATATTATATAAAATATAATTATTGCAGCTTATGAAGGACAAATTAAAAGATTCCTTCAACGAATGTAAAATAATTCCTAAAAGAATGTGTTATTTTAAAATATATTATTACTTTGAAACATTTTAATATGAACAGAAGAATGAATAAAATTTTATTATAAAATTACCCTCCAATAACAATCAGTTATTCATGTTAAATAAATCATAGGGTAATTACATAGAAGACATAATTTTAATTAACATCATATTAATAAATGTATATTAATGGAATGGAAATTCCAATGAAATCCCCTACATAATGATTCATTTTTGTTGTAAATTATTGTTCCTATAATTTAATGGGTTTATTATTATTTTTAAATTATTCAGGATCAAAATACTTATTTATAATATCATATATGAATAATTATATTATATTACAACTTGTTCGCAGAAAATTTATTACTAAGTCTATTTTTATGGATATTAATTGTGCTATTTTCAAAAGAATAACATGTCATGAATGCTCTAATTTTGTGGTATATTTTTTAGTTCCATAATATACTGAATGATATTAATGTTATAAATGTCATATTTAATATATAGATATATTTTTATAAGCATTCTTGAAATTTTTACAAGGAAAATAAAGGACATTAATTCATTGAGATGGTAGGTTGTTTGTTCACACGAGCGATTATATTATTCTTTTAATCTTTTAAAGGGTAGTAATTTGATGATATGTTAGTATTATGTAATTAATATTATTTCATGTGTCTAAAATACATTCATTATTTCCATCATTATGACTATTCACGTGAGTTTATGGTGGGAAACATATTACATCGGTTTGCAAGCCAATATCCCTCTATACACAGGAGTAATGGATTTGTCTCCCATTTTTTTAACATGGAGTCAGATAAATATTATAGAAAAGAAAAAATAACTCATAAATATATGTTTAATACTTGTGTTATTATATAAAATATTTGAATATATATTTGATGGTTTTAAATGAATAATGAAAATAAATGTTCTTTATTATGATGATTACCCTATCATAGAGAAATCTAATTTGGATATCATTTTAAAGAACCTTGAGATATTATTTTTGATATAATGTTAGCTCCCTAAATAGGAGAAGTATGTTTTGGAGAGAATGGTTCAATATTGGGATGATCTGAATGATTTTATAGGTGTGAATAATTGATGTGAGAAGTAATCTTTTATAATTTATGCGGAGTGAAAATTATTGTTAATACTGAAATCTATTCAATAATGGGAGGGAAAATTCATTCCATGTGACTAAAAACATGAAAAATATTGTATTGGATGAAAACTAAGTATGATATAGTACTCCAAAAATTTAAAATACTAGTGTTTTAATAATGCAACTCCCTTATCCTCTTTGATTATTTACTTTTTTCTATTTCAGTTTTCATCACAACAACAATTTTTCAAATAAAGAAACTTTTTATATTTATTTAAAAATAAAATTATCCTGATGAGTTAATTTTAATTGAATAATTATAAATACTAAATATTATTTATCAATTTAAAATTCTATGTGTGTGTACAATTAATTGTAACACAATCAAATGTAATGTGGAAAACCATTTTAGGGCTTAACCACATTAATTTGTAAATGAAAAGTTAACTAATAATTATGATCAAACATTAATTTGACCTCATTTTATAATATTAATTATTCTGTTTCAAAATAATAAATAACTATCATTGAATTAAATTCACATTTTTTGAAGAATTGAGTTTGAAAACAATTCTAGAGATCATGTTAAGAAATTGTTTTTCCAGAAATACATTTCCCAAGTATAAGACATTACTATATTTTATATATGAAAAGAAATAACAGATATATATACTTGTATTATTATTGTTGGATTCATATTTATTTTTTTTATTTAAATTATTTTTCATTAATGATTTTTTAATAAACTAATATGTACATACTATATTCCTTTTTAAACAAAAATACTTTTCTAAAAAATAAATACTTTTCAAAAAATATTTCCTTCATAATAAAAGATGTTATTATATTTATTTATATCAAATTAATAATTAAATAAATATAAATATAATCATAAATTATTAGAAATAATGGGTTGAATGGTTTGATACTATATTTTTTTTATTAATTATAAAAGATCATTTTTGTAAGAATTGTTGAAAAATTCCTTGTAGGCTAAATTTGAAAAAAAAATCAAAACTAACAATGATCTTATTGAAATATAATTTTGATCCCTAAAATATTAATATTTACAATGTATTATAGTTTTATAAAAATATATATTTAACCTACTATAATTGAGGTTGTGGTATTAAATTCTTCACTCATATAAAAATTTCATCCTCAAAATGTTTGTAGATATTACATTGCAAACAAATATAGTGGTTATTATTTATAAAATTCTTTGAGTATCTGAAGCAATAATCATTTCTTCAAGATATGATATTTCTATGAAAATATGTATTTTAGGATGTTATTGTTTTTGAATATCACACATATTTTTTCCTAAAGAAAATGTGTCCATATATTCATAGAATATCTTACGGTGTCCAAATAATTATCCTAGGTTGGGTTGTTTTTTTAATGAGTGTTCAAATTCATTGATGCATATGAAATAAAATTTATATTTTCCAGAAGTAAATAACACAATCCATTCATAGATGAATCACTATATATCATGAATCTATAATTTCATAATGGTAGAGTAAAAAAGTGGAGTGATGACTAGTATCCTATTATGTTCATCAAAACATTATTCATATAAATTTTTTCAAATGAAATTTACCCCTATGTGTGTAATTATTGTTATTAGGTTGTTAAATTTGGAAAAAATATAAAGGATTTAGTTATAGTAACGTAAAAAACTAATGAAAATACACACCTTATTTATTATATTTGGATTATTTTGTTCTCTGATTGCCTTTGTCTTCATATGATCAACTAAGATTCCATTCCTATAGAGAATATGTCCCAAAAATGAAAAATATTGATGTATTAAATTACAGTCACTAATTTTACCACTAAATATTGTCATTTTATGTTTCTCAATTATGATCTATTAGTGAATATTCTAGAACACATAGATTATATAATTCAAAAATATTTCATAAATCGATATAAATGATAATTTATCAACATATTCCTGAAATATTTTGTATCATTTGCTCCTTTAAAAGTGGGAAAATTAGTACATCCAAATGGAATTACAATAAAATAAAAATGTCTATACCTTTTCTATAAAGATATCATGAAAACATATTTATTATTTACAGGAAAATGATGATACCTTGATTGAAGGATAATTTTAATAAAATATTTATCTCCATAAAATTTTCTGACTAATTCATCAATACATGGTTGTAGATATTTGTCAATTCTCATAATAAAATTGATTTACCCATAATAAATTCACAACATAATGGATCCATATATCCTCTTAACATTGAGAACACAATATTTCCATGGTGAAATTATAGGGTGCATGAATGATGTATCACACTACTCCCCTAGTGATTTCTTCAACTCTAATAATTCCATTATGGACATTCAATAGGGAGAAATTGATATAGGTCTTGTTTTAGGGATTAAAACATCGGTGAATGTGAATTCTAGCTCTTGTCGATATTAAGGAAATTAAATAGAAAATTAAATAATGTATTTATAAATAATAGGTAAATACTAAATTAGAATATTACATTCTCTATCCACTTATTTTGTTATCTCTTCTTCCATAGGAATCTCATTCTGATGGGCTAATGAGTGTAGATATATACATTACCCCGATGATGAATTCTCTACTCAAAATATATAGAAATCAATATGTTAACAAAAATAATAATGTCACTCTCTCTATTAAATAATTTTTTAGTTATATTGTAAAATCTAGTCCGTACAATAGATTATATCAAATTGAAACATTTTCATGATAATAAATTATGAAAATAGATCATGTTTATGTTTCATAATAGGGGTTTCCTAAAACATTATTATTTTAGGGATAGATGGATACAAATTTTTGAAATAAAACTCCCTTATTAATGATCTAGAGATATATATAATTTTCTTTAAAAACATTGATTATATAAAAGAGTAAAATGATCCAAAATCAAATAACGCATTAGATAAATTTGATGTCATTATTATAGTACATACTACTACATTGTTGTGTACTTACAACATACCTATAGAGATTGTATAATTATGGAAATCCCCCTTGGACACTTATATAGTATGTTACATTAATTTTTGAGGAATTAGTGTGTATAATTTAGATACCCAATGCTTGAAGTACATAGAAATTGCATTACTTTTGTGGAATACTTAATAAATAATGAAAATAGACACAAAAGGACCGTAATAGTTTAGTTCCTTTGGAAACTCAAAATATATTCTTCTAATCATGGTAAAAGATCTTCAAAATCTCCCATAAAGATCTTCCCCTTTTTTTCATACATAAAACCTTTCATTAAATCCTGGGGAAAAGAAAACATATAAAGGGTGGGATCAAATGCTCAGTAAGGGTAATCATGGAGAAAATAAAACAAATCATATACATTTGTACTTAAAAACATGAAAATAATGCTTAAACATCAACATCATGAGAAATGAAATTAGACGTGGTAGTACCTAAGGGATAGATCATAAAAGGACATTATTCATGATAAAATAGCATGGGAATAAAACATGTAATTGTGAAAAATCATTAATCAAATGATATGATTCCTATAGTAGCCAAGGCTTTGCTTCCAAGACCATCTTAGTGGACAAAGTCCCTTTCTGAATTGGTTTCACTCCTCCTTCCAGTCCTGTATCACTAAACTGGGTTAACTTACCATTATATCCATGTCTATTTCATGAGATATAAATCTTTACCCAATGCATTGGAGGGAGATATTGGTCTCACCCATCTCATAATAAAATCATTCTTACTTGTGCCACAAAATAAACATAAATCATTTATCATATCCTAAAGAAAAAAATGAGTTTCATAAACATCATCCCATCATAACAAAATCCATATAAAACAAATGGAGATCATTTCATCATAAGAAGAACAAAACCATGGAACTAATAGAGAAATTATACTTGAAACATAACCATACTATATAATTTCATCTTAGATGGAAAATAGTTTTGACAACACTTGAAATGAATTCTTGAGGAAAATATCCATTCTTCTTCAAAATCATTTTCTTTTCACAAAATTCCATTCAATGTTAAAAGAAAAGGATTTTGTTGAAAATAATCATGACATCTTGTAGAGTAAGCCTAATGAAAATAAGGCACTATAAAACCATAAAAATTCGTTCATGCCGTATAAGTTAAAAAAACACACTTCTCGTACTTTCTTAAGAAAAGTCAAAAAGAACCTTATATGGTAAAATAAAGAAATAATCCTTACATACCATGTAGTAATAGTAAAAAATGGTTATAAAGGACAATATACATACATGATTTGTTTTTAGAAAACAGGTACATGGATGATAAATATAACCCTAGTAAATACTTATGAATAAACAATCTCAGATAAAAACGAGATTGGAAAAGTTATCCCTTACAAAGATCATTTTGTAAATAAAATAGATCACTTATGTGTATTAACTATAATGTAACATAAAGAAAATTTATATACATGATAAGATATAAAAATTCATTTCTCAAATAATAAAATAATTACATAAACAAGAAAGAGAATATCAACCCAAAGAACGGAAATTGGGTTTAAGAAGTTCCCTTACCTTAGGACCGATATGCTTCGTACGAATCCGAAACTCCTGTATAATGATTTAAATAATGTCATTGACTTATTATAGAATCATATTTATTGGTATGATATCATATATGGTTCACTTATGACATTATATTAGCCATTCATTTGTAAATTCAATGATAAAGCATTGTTTTGGGTAAAATCGTTTTATTTATCGTACGTGTTTGGACTTGTTGTTCTTGATATTATAATTATATATATCATGATTTAATTACTTCAATAATTTAAATCATGATTTATATATCATATATATTCAGTATATATATATATATAATAGATATATAAATGAAATGAAATACACTATTCATGGAGACAGTAGGCCGTACATATACATGAACGTTGTTTTCTTTACCTTATTGGCCAGAATGGAAGTAAGTAGATGACACATATATATATATAAATAAATACAATATTTTTATCAAGTAATATATTTCATTATTATTCATTATATATACTTTATAATCATTTTTGAGTGGTTAACATGGAGAATGAATCTCATCGCATCGTGGAGACGGAAATCCGTACGTACAGACGAGCGATTATATCTTTCCCATAATTATATAATTAAATTAGAGTGTATGATATAATATCTCAGAATCTGTATGATGTTATAATAACTATATATAGTTATTCTTCACACCATTATACCCATCCAAGTATGTTGGAGGTGGAAATATAGATTACACCACGGTGTGGAGACGGTATTCCGTACGTACGCACGCGCAGCGATTTCATTTTTCTTAGGATGGATATAAGGTGAAATAGGGTTTTTCATATTTATAATAACATATCAATATATGAGTGATACTGATGTTATTAATTTTTGATGAAACAAATAATGAATAATAAGTTGAAGAAGAAAGAAACTTGAAATAATCGGTATAAGAGATTACCTTTTCTTCGATGCACCCCTTTTAAGATTCCTCTCAAGGCACTAGAGTTGGTCTTTTGAGGAGACAGGAACCCCCAGAATGTTTCTAAAGAAGTTGAGAAGAATAATGGGTAGAGTTTGGCCTAGCTTTAAGGCACAAGGTTGTGTAATGAGAATAGGAAAGAGGTTCCCTTTTATAAGGGAGGTGAGAGAGGCACCTATGGAAAGTGTGAAAATATTAGTTTATTATAAACTTATCTTTGGTTTCAAAATGTCAAAAAGTCATTAAAGATTAAGATAAGATGACTCATGTTCGAAATAAAATCATCTTATAATAATTTGACATGTTTTGGATAATATTTTAATCATTATACTCTTATTTATTTAAATCATTTTTTAATGAGGTTAATACTGTATCAATATTGTGTCATAAATAATTTATTTTATTTTATGTCTAAAAATTATAAAAAAAACCACCATGTAGTAAATATTTTTAGATTTCCAAGGAATATTGATATATGAAAAGATAATTTATATAACCCCTTATAAATATTAATTACAAAAATATTTTTGTTATTGTCAATTTTGTATTTACATTAAATTAATTAATCCAAATTGTCATTATCACTACCATGTGGCTCAATGGGATCCCCAAATCAACCAAAGGATGCCCATGGTCAGCCACTACTCACACAATAAGGTTATTACAAGTGTTAAGTTAATTTTTAATTATTATAATATTCTTTTATCCTTGAATTACCCTATTTACCTTTAACCGCAGTAAATAAAAGTCAAAAGATACTATTCACCAAAACTTATTTTCATCTTATTGAACCACATTTTACTTGTTGATAACAATAATGTATGTCGTATTTTTGAAATTCAATTCACAGAAGTGGTAAAAGTTTATTTAAATGAAAGTGTCTATTTTTTAACTATCACTAAGTGGCTTCACTATTCATCAAAAATTGATGTTTTTTAGAAAAATACAAAAATTCAGCCTAATATTTATTTGATATTATGAATTGAAAAGTGATGTCTATTTTTCCAAATTCCTAACATAGATGTGACATTAATTAATTTTAAAATTAATTCCAGTTATCAAAACAAATAGTGTGTTTTTAAGAAATAATAACTGTCAAAAGATCGACACATATTTATGTCAAAATTCAAAGTGAAATTAATTCCAATGACCAAAATTGCGTTAAATGTTAAAAATATATTCTCATTAAACATTAAAACCAATTTAAAAAATAATCTAACTATATAAATTATTGCAATGAAAAAAGATGTTTTTAATTAAAATACAGCGTGTTTTTAGTATTCATTAAAATATGAAAGTTATCAGAATAATATGAAAATTTTATCCAAATTGAAAAATTTTATCCTGATTTCAAAGAAAAATTTTATTTTGTAAAATTGAACTTATAAATATGTCAAAAACATGTTTTAATGTTGGTGGTCCATCAAAAGGCGGCAAAACTGCATTTTTTTAAAAATACTTATTTTACTCGAAAAAATTATTTTGTTCTCACACGATGTTATGGAAAATGTGTAAGATGAATAATAATGTTATAACAGTAACACTGTAGTTAATAGTATTCATAATGGATAGTTCATAATAATATTATAACAATATATAGTTGTTTAGTGAAACCCGGTATTGCCTACTACTCATGCTATCAAGGAAGGTATCAATTGCGTGTAATGCCAGCCAAGTCAAGGAAGTATGTAGTTCAAGCTCCCTTTTTTGTTGCGTATATCATAATAAAAGCTTATTTTATTTATAAATTAAACAAAATCTATACTTAATGTTGCGTAGAATAATTTCTACAAAATGAACTTGAAATTGTGTGTAACACGAGCCAAGAATAGTGTTCCGTACACTGCAAGCTAATATGGTGTTGCATATAAAACAAGCTAATTTTGGTGTGGCATATTACAAAAGACATCAATGAAACAAAAAACAATAATTCTCATAAAATCATGGGTTGTTACACTCTACACCCATTAAAATGAATTTCGCCTTTGAAAATTTTCGGTGTTATAAATGGTTTACTACTTGAAAGTTTCATTCAAAGAATCCCACATCCTAAAAAGGAATAATAAAACATAATTTCAAAAAGTGAAGTATGAAACATAACGATTACCCAAATTAACTCATCACTGTGTTTCCATATAAAAGAACATAGGTGAAAATATGGATATGTAATAGAAATATAACCATCAAGTTCTCATGGAGATTAGTAGAGAACATGGCTATGAAAAATCCAACAATCACAAAGCCATAAATTTCTGATGATGTATGGTACCATCTGATTCATTGGATATGAGGACACTAGGAAAACATTTTTGGTTTTCAAGATCATTTCCCTATAGTTGAATCATCTGAATTAGAAGAAATACATACTTCATTTCGGTACAATCTCACAGTTATTCGTGCCTTGAAAAATTTCCACTTCATATCTTACAGAAATGATGTTGAATATTTCATTCATGAAGTGTTTTCAGATCATGTGATAGAATGATGGGTCATTCCTTCTCTCTCAACCATAAGGTGATAAAAAGTTATCAAATATACATAAGTACTTCTATGGCGAGGCTAATCGTATATGATTCCAAAAATGGACTTATACTTTATATATCATACCTATTAATAAAATAAAACTAGTTTATACTAACCCGGGACTTAATGTAGGCTAGTGGTAGGTAATAAAGGTCTGTCACACTTTGTTTGTGGGTTCGATTCCCACAGCCTTGTCCAACGCGATGGGTTGTCGCATGTCCTGCAGGATGTCCTTTTTTCTAAATCTACACTATAATAACATTACAGAAATTATATCGAAGAAATATCCTAGCCTTAAACAATACTATCTGATGTCTGAAATAATCCATTCAAATCATTAGATTTATCCAAAATAAATCTTTCCAATCTCATAGTATAAAGAAAATGATTACTGGAAAGTTCACATAATAAGAAAGTGAATACCATCATTTATCCCCCATATATCGTAAGATATATCTTGTTGATCGTATTCCAAACATGTGAATAACATAATCATGTATTCTCATAAATTACCATAGAACCATAGTGAAAACATGAATGTTTTCAAAAGGTAACTCTTTCCACATACCAAAATCCAAAAAATTCTATATACTCAAACGATGATATCGCTTTGTCCTTATATCAGTCATGAGCTCATTAATACTATCATACATTTCATTATCTCATTATCCCTTATTTATGTTCATATAATCTACTTTCCAAAAATATCTGAATAACCTTTCATGGTTACCGGTACCATTCAACATATACTTTCAAATACTTTTGAAAAAACAATAGTTTATCAATCCTTAGATGTGTCTTTATTCCATAGTACCATTACCTATACAACATAACTCTTGATAAACATAAATCATCCCACTACATTCTTAATCCATTGACCGAACATCATCATTTTATTCCTCAACACTTATTTCATATCATATATCATTTGTAGTCTCCTCCTCATCATCAACATAAATACTACCCATACGACCATGCTGATTCTCTTCATAATACTTTCCATTAGGGCATTGGTTTGCATAATGCCCGTAAATTCGACATTTAAAATATTTAATCATTGTTGATGTCTTATCAATACCATTATCCTTGTCCATGGTGTTAAATGAACTTTTTCCTTTGCGATTACTGGATTTGTGTCCTTATTTTCCACACCCAAAACATCTTCCACTTCCTTTGAACCATTCTACCTAATGCCTCATCCCACATGATTTAAAGGGGGGAAACTGAACATTCTTTCCTCTATGATCATCATGATACTCCATCTTTCTCTTATTAGCTGAGTCAAGAAAATTACCAAAGTTGAGATTATTGATCATATTATGAGATTTCTGATTAGGCATAATAATGATGTTTTCTCTTCCAAATTCCACTTCATTTGTTTGCTTATGAAGAACATCGTATTCTTTATTAACACGAATCCTCTTGTTTCCTGTCATTTCATAAAACCCAAAAAGAATATTATGAGAGGAAAAACTCATACCAGAAAAACAACATAATCAAGGGGAATTACTTTCAATCTCTAACATATTAGAATTAATTATATGATCATTACCGTAATTCTAGGACTATAACCTATACTTATAATTAACCTTAGAGACATCCCTAAACATACCTTAGAAATATCTCTAGGGATTTCACTAAAGTTTTCGCGTCCTATTTTTCAAAGGTTGACTAAACCTTTCCACTGATACCAACTGTAGAGACCCAAATCTTGACATACATGGAAATTACATTATTTTTGCAGAATACTTATTATATAATTAAAATAGTCACACAAGGACCGTAATATTTTAGTGTCTTTGGAAACTCGGAATATAATCTTCTAATCGTGGTGAAAGCTCTTCAACATCTCCCATAAAGATCTTCCCATTTTTTTTCTTACCTAAAACCTTTCTTTAAATCATGAGGAAAAGAAAACTTATAAAGGGTGAGCTCAAATTATCAGTAAGGGTAAGCATGGAGAAAATAAAAATATTCATATACATTTGAACTTTAGAAACATGAACATGATGTTTAAACATCAAAATCCTGAGTAATGAAATAAAAATGGCAGTACATAATGAATAGATCCTAAAAGAACATTAATCAGGATAAAATATCATGGGAATAAAACATGTAATTGTGGAAAACCATTAAGTCATGATATGACTTCTATATTAGGCAAATCATTGCTTCCAAGACCATATTAGTGGACAAATTCCATTTCTGAATCGAGTTTACTCCACATTCCAATCCTGTATCACTGAACTAGATTAACATACCATTCCATCCATGTCTATCCCATGATATATAAATCTTCACCCAATGCATTAGAGGGAGATATAGGTCCCACCCATCTCATAATGAAATCATTCTTACTTGTGCCACAAAATAACATAAATCATTCATCATAACCTAAAGAATAAAATGGGTTTCATAAACATCATCCCATCATAAAAAAATCCATATAAAACAAATGGATATCATTTAATCATAAGAAGAATAAAACCATGGATATAATAGAGATATTATATTTTAAACATAATCATACTAAATAATTTCATCTTAGATGGAAAATAGTTTTGACAAAACACTTGAAATGAATTCTTAAGGAAAATATCCTTCATTCTTCAAAATCATTTTATTTTCCCAAAATTACATTCACTATAAAAATAAAATTATTTTTTTGAAAATAATAATGATTTATTTTAGCATAATATTCATGAAAATAAGGTGTTATAAAACCATAAAAATCCATTCATGTCGTATATGTTAGAAAAACATTCTTCTCGTACTTTTTCCTGAAAAGTCAAAATGTACCTCGTATGGTAAAAAAAGGATTTTCCCTAAATACCATGTAGTAAAAGTAAAAATAGGGTAAAAAGGACTTTAAACATATATGGAAACTTTTTTAGAAAACGAGGACATGGATAATAAATATAACCCCAGTAAATACTTACGAATAAACAATCTTAGATAAAAACAAAATTAGATAAGTTATCCCTTAAAAAGATCTTTTTGTAAATAAAATTGATCACTTATGTGTATTCACTATAATTTGACATAAAGAAATTATAAATACATGATAATATATAAAAATTCATTTCTCACATAATCAAATAATGGCATAAACAAGAAAGATAAGATCAACCCAAAGAATGGAAATTGAGTTAAGAAGTTCCCTTACCTTAGGTCCGATATGCTTCATACATATCTGAACCTCCTGTATAATGATTGAAATAATGTCATTGACTTATTAAAGAATCATATTAATTGTTATTATTTCATATATGGTTCACATATGACTTTATATTAGTCGTCATTTTGTAAATTCCATGGTAAAGCATCGTTTTGGGTAAAATCGTTTCATATATCTTTCGTGTTTGGACTTGTTGTTCTTGATATTATTATTAATTATATGATGATTTAATGACTTACAGAATATAAATCATGATTTATATATCATATATATTCATTATATACTTATATAATAGATAGATAAATGAAATGAAATACACTGTTCATGGAGACGGTAGGTCGTATGTACGCATGAATGCTGTTATCATTTCCTTACTGACTTGAATAGAAGTAAGTAGATGAAATATATATATATATATATACAGTATCTTTATCATGTCATATATTTCATTATTATTCATTATATATAATTTATAATCATTATTTAGTGGTTAACATGGAGAATGAATATCATCGCGTCGTGGAGACGGTAATCCGTACGTATGCACGAGTGATGATATTGTTCAAATATTTATTGAATTGAATTGGAGTGGATGGTATAATATATCATAATTAGTATGATGTTATAATAACTATATATAGTTATTCTTTACACCATTTTACTCATCCAAGTAAGGTGGTGGTGGAAAAACAGATTACACCATGGCATGGGGACGGTATTCAGTACGTACGCACGCACGATGATTTAATTTTTCATAGGATGGATAGAAGGTGAAATATGGTTTTTTCATATTTTTAATAACATATTAGAATATTAGTGATACTAATCTTATTAAATTATTATGAAACTAATAATGAAGAAGAAGTTCAAGTAGAAAGAAACTTGAATGAATCGTTAGAAGAAATTACCTCTTCTTCAACGCTCCCCTTTTAAGATTCCTCTTAAGGAACTAGAGTTGGTCTTTTGAGGAGACCAGAACCTCCAGAAGTTTTTTAGGGAAGTTTAGAAGAGAAATGGGTAGGGTTTGGCCGAGCTTGAAGGATCAAGGTTGTGTAAATAGAATAGGGAGGAGGTTCCCTTTTATAAGGGAAGAGAGGGGAACCATTGGAAAGTGTGAAAATATTATTTTATTATAAACTTATCTTCGGTTTTGAAAGGTCCAAAAATCATTAAAGATGAAGATAAGATGAATCATGGTCGAGATAAAATCATCCAATCAGAATTGAAAATATTTTCGAAAATATTTTAATAATTATAATCTTATTTATTTAAATCATTTATTAATGAGGTAAATACTGCATCATTATTGTGTCATAAATAATTTAATTTACTTGATGTATAATAATTATAAAAAAACCACCATGTTGGTAATCTTTTTAGATTTCCAGCTAATATTTATAGGAAAAATGATAATTTATATAACCGATTATAAAAATTAATTACTAAAATATTTGTGTTAATGTCAATTTTTTCTTTACATTAAATTAATTAATCAAAATTTTTATTATCACTACCAAGTGGCTCAATGGGGTTCCAAAATCGAACCAAGGATTCAGATGGTCGGCCACTACACATCCAATAAAGTTATAACAAGTGGTAAGGTAATTTTGACTTATTATAATATTCTTTCAACCTTGAATTACACTTTTTACCTTTAACCGCAGTAAATAAAATTAAAAAGTTACTATTCACCAAAAATTATTTTCATCTTATTGAACCACATTTTACTTTTTTATAACAACCATGTACATTGAATTTTTGAAATTCAATTCACAGAAGTGGTAAAATTTCATTTAAATGAAAGAGTCAGTTTTTTTAACTATCAGTAAGTGGTTTCACTATTCATAAAAAAATGATGTTTTTCAGAAAAATACAAAAAATTCGTCCTATGATTTATTTGATATTCCGAATTCAAAAATGATATCTATTTTTTCAAATTCAAAACATAGAAGTTTCATTAATTAATTTTAAAATTAATTCTCATTATCAAAACAAATAGCGTGTTTTTAAGAAACAATAACTCTCAAAAGATCGACACTTTTTTATATCCAAATTCAAAGTGAAATTAATTCCAAAGACCAAATTTGGATTAAATGGTAAAGATATATTCTAATTACACATTTAATCCAATTTAAAAAAACCATATAAATTATTGAAATTAAAAAAGTTTTTTTAATTAAAATATAGCATGTTTTTACTATTCATTAAAATATGAAAGTTATCAGAATAATATGAAAAATTTATCCAAAATAAATTTTTATATCTTGATTCCAAAGAAGAATTTTATTTTGTCAAATTGAACTTACAAACATGTCAAAAACTATATTTAATGTGGGTGTTCCATCAAAAGGCGGAAAAACTATATTTTTTTAAAAATACTAATTTTACACACAAAAAATTATTTTGTTCTCGCACGATGTTCTAGAAAATGTGTCAGATGAATTATAATGTTATAAAATTAAAAATTTATTTAATAATATTCATGATGGCTAGTACATAATAGCATTATAACAATATATCGTTGTTTAGTGAAACCCGGTATTGCGTACTACACATGCTATCATGGAAGGTCGTGATTGCGTGTAATGCAAGCCAAGTCATAGCTGCGTGTAATGAAAGCTCCCTTTGTTATTGCGTATAACATAATCAAAAAATATTTTATTTATACATTAAAAAATCTATATTTCATGTTGCGTATAATAATTTCTACAAAATGAACTTGAAATTGTGTGTAACACGAGCTAAGAATAGTGTTGCGTATACTGCAAGATAATACGGTGTTGTGTATAGAATAAGCTGATTTCAGTGTAGCATATAACACACGACATCAATGAAATTAAGAAAAATAATTCTCATAAAATCTTGGGTTGTTACATATAATAAACTATTTTTTATTGAAGATCAACTAGACATCATTTAATTGTTATTTTTCTTTGCATTAGTAAACTAGATGATCCATATCACCACACTGGTAACAGTATCCCATGGCCTTTAACCATTTTCCAGGATTTATTATTCTATAATTTTCACATGATTAAAATTAATGCATATTCATCTTATTTTCTTAATCATTCCCTTTTTCTTATAATTCAAAAGAAATTTTATTATCATGATTCCCATTAAATTTATGTGATCTAAATAATTCATTCTTTTTTTGATGGAAGATGAAAATATTTCATTAGATAATGAAAATGTCGGAGAGACTATAAACCTTATGAATTATGTATTCATCCATTTTAATAAATGGTCAATATTTTATTCGTCATTGCATTTGTTATCTGTATCATAAATGGAAGGTCATGTAAGGTCATCATCATAATCCACACCACATTATTATTGTTTTTTATTCTTATTTTATTTTCTCTAAATTCTTGTACACTAATCATGGGTGAAATATTTGGAAAATAATTTCTCCATAAATGATATCCATTAAGTATATTTAATTCTTTTTTCCACCAGATTATTCATGATCAATGACCTCGATTGATTATCATATTCCTGGTGATAGTATACAATAAGTATTGAATTTTCATTTTCACCAAATCAAGAGGAATGAACTTTCTATTTGGATTACATAATACATTCCAGATGTACCACTAGATCAGTGGTACCACCATATAATGGAGGCATATTTTGCAAGAAGTAATCTGGAATAGGATAAACACACTATCTAACAAGATGTTTCTGTAGTTGTAAAGTCTTATTTATTATAACAGGATTCAGATTCCATAATATATCCAGGATCTACTAAGTTCCCATGCAAGCTATATAATCTTACTCAACCACCAAATATTTACATTTCCCATGTGTATTAATAACCATCATCCAACCATATTAAATTTTTTTACAATGAAATAAACTAGACAATCTCATAAAATTATGAATTTTATATAATAATATATTATTGTAAATCATGTTTAACATATAAAATAAATAAATTTTTTAATTCTTTTTAATTTTAGAATCTTAAACATGGATTCATTGGGGACATAATTATTTTCAAAAATTACATAATTGTTCTTTAAGAAGAGGTGACTTGTCATAAGAATATCATCCAATAGTGTCAAACCAAGTGTTAAATAGGGCACATAGTTTCACACTAGGTGATTATTGATTTATAGAATAATGTACCCATTTTGATTAATTAACCCAATGTAAAACTTATCCAAAACAATTCCCACAGATAGTGGCCATGAAAGGGACATATTTCTAGGGAAAACTACGTAATATCATTTTAAAAAAAATAATTTTTGTCCCTAAACATCAAAGTCTACCATATGGTTATTGTATTGAATATGTGCTTTCCATAATCTAGTTTCTATGGTTCTTACTAAAGATGACTTGATACATGATGTATGTGACATCCTAGTCCCGATTCATTATAGATTAATGGAACCCAGTGAGCCACATGGCCTCAATAGTTCTTCCATGTATTCCAGAGGCTTGCTACTAGTATCGAGGGACTATGGTGTGATAATGTGGAGACTATCCCCACTTATAATAGTGGATCACAATGGTATGTGTAGATGGATAAATAGTTGCAACATAATAATAATTAATATGGTAGAAAATAAGTTCAAACAAAAATGTTATAATGAATTATCTATAATAATAAATGGTATCATATATCAAATGATGATGTCATGTATCTAAAAAATATAAATCATTACTTCATTGAAGTAGAAAGATAGTAACATACAATATATAGAAAGGAGTGGAAATGACCAAAAAAATATATAGGCATACTAAGATTTAGGTCGGCCATCTTCTATAAAGCTCTCATCGAAAATCAAGAAGTCAGGTGTACAAAGTGGGATACTTACCATTGTTAATACCTATTATCATATAGTCTAACAGGGTACCCAAGTCTTCCTATATAGGGTGTGAGTAAAATATCAATAATATTAGACTGACAGTGTCTAAATAAAGTCTGTGAATAAAAACTAAGATAGTGTACATATATATATCAATGTAAAGATGTTTTAGAATAAATTACCAAAACCTACTTCATTAACATCATTATCTATAATTCAACATGTGATTAGTAAATTAATTATTATTCTGTATATAATATGTATTATATATATAATGAATCATTAGTACTATAAAAGTAATTTATAATAATAGAGGAGCACATGTTTAACCATGGCATCCTTGACATCATCAGTTGAGCCAACTCATAGTGGTATCTCATTTACTCAGTCTAGAATTTTTTTGAGTTTAATATATGGGGTAAAAACACTAATTCCACCATATTAGATTGTAACTCAGTTTTTGAAGGTTGTAAATATTTATCATAGGAAAAGAATTCCCGGGACCATTGAGTTGAATCCATGGTGTGTTGTGTCCAATGACATGAACCTAAATCCATGGAATGTATCCATGGAATTATCATATCCAAAAATTAATCAGGTGAATGGTTGGTACAACTCTATTTTATTTAAATAACATGACAAAGACCATGTTGTTTAGTGGATATATACCACTCAATGAGCACAATGATTTAGAATGTCTTCATATGAGTTCTCATGGAATTCCATAAAGAATCTAAGGACTCTCAAGTATGAACATTACTATAAATATTATAAATGTAAAAATGTAGTAGGAACCTTATACTCATTTCATTTACATAGATATTTTGTCACAATTTTTGTAATATTCATAGGAATTTTAATTTATTAGGTTCCTTCCATTACTTTTCAACACACATGAAACGGTGTTTTAAGGACATACAACCAATTTAAAATTCAATAATAATTTACCAATTCCATGTGATGTCTATATAAATATATAAATTCCAGTTAATGTTTTCAATATTTATTTATCACGATGAAAAACATACTTTAACAAAGGACAAGTGAAACTCACCCAGACAATGTCTCCATTTGCTTGAATATTGGGTCTCTAATGAAATAATGAAGAATGTACCCAACATGGTGTAGTTAACATTAAGGTATCAACCTATAATGATTTCATGTGATTCTATTGTCTCCATTAAACAAATAATTGAAAAATTAAATTAATGCATATGAATTGAAAGGAAAATGTACGGAGAAACTCTCTTGAACACAGGGGAATCACTTTATAATTGGGGAGACTATTATGGATAAGTCATTTACCACCAACCTTATTAATCTTTTAGATGCCACATCCATTTTTAGGTATTTTTCTGGGAAGTATTTCATGAAATCAAAAGAATATATGAACACCATAAAAATAGGAAATATGATCTCACACAAAAATAGCATCATCGATAGGAAGAATAATGATGAAAGGCACTAGTTAAATGATGAACATAACAAAAATAATACAGAGAGACAAAATAATTAGACATTGATGTCACATAGTGAATTTATATAATAATATATATGGATTCCATGGGATATGAAATCAATGGTGTAAATGGGTCTCTACTATTCATCGGATGAGAAAGAATGTGGGGTGAAATTATTTAATGAATTAAGGGAATAAAATAGATGTTATCCCTTAAAAATAGTTTCCCATGTATTGAATGAATGGTTCCCAAACCCTTCCCCTACTGTGAATATATTTCTTATAAACGAAATGGATCACAAAGTTCAAGGGGTTAGTTTGAGAAACTGTCAGAAAAACATTCCATTTTACACTATTAATGTCTAAAATTATATTATATGCTCATATAGCCTAGGTTAAAATGTCATGGAAAACATCTGGAATTCTATAGTTCACTAAAATGAGAAGAACAATTTTATTTAAACCAGAGTACCATCCTACACAATTTCATCTAACCATGAATCCTAGTATATCCTTCCACTAGTTGGGTCTCCATGTACTAAACAAGCCACTCACATCCTCATTTCAACAATTACCATTATAGGAATATATATTAGTTCAAAACCATGAAATTAAATCAAAATTAAAAGTGTCTATACCTCATATAATTGTAGAGTTTTGTACATCATTCCCCCTTAAAGAAACTCCTCCCCATCATTCACATCCAAGGTTGGTAGAAAATTATATGGGAACAACTATAAAAACCGATCATGTATGTCAAACTCCTACTCCCATTTCACATTCTACACATGAAAATTTTAGAATAACTCCTGTTGTAATGGGATATACTAGCCTCATAGAGCCTTCATTAACTAATAAAAATTACTTATGGGATAATCCTCAAAAAAAAATCAATATCATATTCAATATCACCTAGACCAAGTGTATGAGATGTGTTGTCATGAATTAACGCTGTTATAAAATATGGATGATGTCATGAATATAATGGTCCATATAAAGTAATAAAACCTGATATTCTACTGGCCTAACACTATGAATGATCTCAAAATTCCAAAAAATTGATGTTACAACTTACACATCCTCCATATGTTACAATGCCCAAGTCTTTTTGATACTTTGAAGAATAAATGATCCCTGACCTCGAACTCTATAATTCACTAATGGATATCAACATATGATTGATATCTAGAAGGAGAAATATACATCGTATTTCTGATCAACTATACATGCTCTAAAGTCTCTTAATTTAGATGAAGATGAGGTATCATTTCCTCCTCTACCTCATGCTGGTACATATGTCAATGATAAAGAATACCATCTTAGGACTAAAATAGATCCATCAGAATTGATTCATGAAATCTAGTATTATAGAAAAACAAGAATAGAGGTATATATTTATCCCAAGATCCCACAAAGCCAATGATAAATGATTATAGCATGTCCTCCAACACATGTATATTATATTCAGAATGGAAATTAGTCTCATGGTGAAAAGATTTACTCATATTAACTTGTATAACAAATGATTTCAAAAGATGTTGATTGTTTATCATTGTAAAACGTGATTCCCTATTTGAAATGATAGTATACGGGGACTAATTTTTTCCAACATAATCAAGGAAATACAGTCTTCCCAACTCATCAATTGAGAATGCCTCATGAATGCGAGGGATGTATGATACCTTCATCTATCGATTAAGGACTACCAAAACTGCATCACTTTGATAGGATGACCTTGGTAAACCAGTCACAATATCCACTATGATGGAATTATCTTCAATTCCCATGATTGTTAAGGGCTGTAACAAGCCACTAGGACAATAATTTCATACCTTCATAACTAACATGTGGAATACCTAGAGACAATACTAGTGACATGACATTTCACCACATGCCACCAATAATGGAGATGCATATGATGAAGCATCTTAGATATATTTATGTGCACTACCCACTGAGAAGCCTGATATTATCTCACCATCTCATATCTCATGTTTTTGGAGATCCAAATACAATGATTTATATATATATGATGTTATATCAATCGATAGACTCATCAATATGTAGATTACTTTTAGATATACAATATCATAGGTCCAAACATTAAGGTTCAAAAAACTACATTCTCTTCACCCAATCTAGGAGTGTAGAGAAAACACCTTTGGACTTAGGAAAGGGATAGTCTCTAAACTCTTGAATTTCCAGATGTATCTGAAAATAGAGGGCCATAAAAATCCACTCATCAACAAATTCCTAAATATCTTGGGCAAAATGATTATATATTAGCACATTAGCTACCACATTTCCATTTCCATGTGTATAAGAAATCTAAAAATTTAATTTCTATTGTATTGAAACCACATTCACTATTTAATATCCATGTCACACTGTGTAAAGTCAGTTTTGATGCTATGGTAGTTGTTGAATAAAAAATCACTATCCCATAAGATAATTTCTTCTTTAGAATATTTCTTGATCAACTGTTACAATCATGAGATTGTGTGTCATGTAATTACACTTGTGAGGTATCAACTAGTGACAATAGAACACAATGTTTTGATCCTCCTACATCTTTAATACACATATTATATTACATAATCTATAATGGAACACTATATAGAATATTTCTGTCTTTGTAAAATCAGTATCAATTCCTAAGTTTTCCTTTTGTCCACTACATAAAAGGCCATAACAGATGCTTCGGACTAGATGAAAAACAAACTATTATAAGTTAGACGGTCTAGAGGTTTATTGAAGCACAAATATTCCTATATTATATTCAAGAAATACCATAAAATATCTAGGAAACTCCATACATAAAATGTATTCTTAGGCTGGTCCAAGGAATAATGAACACTCACCCACTCGAGGTTAAGTGATACTCCTAAATTTGAGATAATATGTTGCAAGAAGTTACCCTTAATGATCCTAAATTATCATATCACAATATTATAATAAAACTGATACTATCTTTGTGGGGATAGGAATTTCCCTTCGGAGTCTCTCCCTCCCCTCTAGAATTTGACCAGCTTGCCTTCGGATCCTCCGTCTCAGGGTCGACTTCCTCAGACTCGGCATCAGCGTCCTTTGGCTCGTAATGACGTGGCTTTTTGTGGACGCTTCCAGCTTCTTCGACTCAGGAAAGGAGTCATCTTCTCAGAGGGGGAAGGACTCATCCAATGAACTCCTTAGATTTTTCATAGACGCTCCCAGCTTCATTGACTCTGGAGAGGCGTCATCTTCTCAGATGGAGAAGTCCTCGACCAACAAATTCCTCATATTTGTTGTGGACGCTTCTGGCTTTTTCACCTCAGACGATGTTTCGTCGCCATCGCGTCTCAGTAGGCGAAGGCCTCAGTTAGAATTCATCGCGGATATGATGGATGGAGGTGTCTATGCACTGTCTCCTGGCCTAACATATGTGGATGAAGGATTGTTCTAGATCTGCTTCGGTGTGGCTAGCTGTCAGCCCCGGTGTTGCGTGGAGTGTAGGGTATTTTGTTTCGTGATTCCGGTGGTCCTGTGGTCAAATTGCAGGTCGTCTCTTGATGATTCTTATTTCTATTGATTGATTGTGTCATGGTGTTAGTTCGGCTGGCGTGCGACATTAGTCATCGTCGTTTGATGGTTGTTTCAAGAAGATTCATGGTCTGTGAGACTTGGTCTCAACTATTTATAGATAGGTATTAGGACCCCTTGATTTGCAGATGATTCCAGACTCATTCACAAATACTAAGCACCGTAGGAGGATTCCGAGCAAGCAGTTCACCTATGTATTTTTTTTGATTTGTAATATTGAGAGGGTATGGCAGTAGCCATCGAATCAGGCCTATGCTTTGACACATGACATTTCTTGCTAAACAACAATACATTGGTGGAGATCATCATCATGTTTTTTATGCTGGTATGGGAAGCTCTTAGTGGTTAGTCTATTTTTTGTTCTCTAATACCCTTAGGTCATGTTATCTTTTATGTCTATGATGTCAGTTAGGGTTCCCACTTCTTCCTTTAAAAGGAGGATTATTTTTATAATAAAAAAAATTAAGGCCCTCAGGACGTTGGATGGATGTATTGAATATGATAAGAGGATAATTTTTATAGTCATTTTTTGTGTGAAAATACACCATGATTTTGTCCATAAATATCATGATAAATAAAATTTTGTAGGCATAAAAAACGTGTTTTCAAGGCCATGAAAATAATGGGTGGGTTCATAATACAAAAAATAATAAATACATACTCATATAAACCATAAAAACATTATAAATCCATATATGTTATATCTATTGTCTTGAATCCACATAATGATATCTTGCATTTAAATTGATCTTCAAGAATGATCTAGATCTTCATAGCTGGTCAAATAGATAATCGGTTCAAGAAAATGAATAGTTATTATAACACATAAGATATTTCAACATTATGTGTTCCATATATAACCTAAGGGTTTCATATATATTTTATTGAAAAGGATAGGAGATACCCATGGGAAAGAATTGGGTATGAATAAATTCTACATTCAAAATCCTCCAACTACCTCTTGAGCTCATGGATCTAAGTTGGTGTAATACGAATTAGTGGACTTGATACTGAAGATACTCCTAGTATTATTCTATTTTCAAATATACATCTCTCCCTCAAGAGGGATTTTAGATAATTCTCCTATAAAAAATCCCTAAAATGATTAACCACTAGGGAGAAATTGGTCAGACATAGTGTATGATCATCCAGGTGAAGAATCATAATATGGATTTTCACTTCTCTCACCCTCAATGCTTGGGTATATATCAACAATCCTAGAAATTCCACTCACCATTGAGAAGATTACTATAACACATTGGTGATTCGAATGATACCCTATAGTTATAATAGATATCATGGGCATGATAGTGGACCAACTTGTTTCTCTGGAGAATGACATCGAATCTGGTAATCATGAGGATGAAGAGGTCCCAAAAAAAGTGAAAATTGTCTACAAAAATATAAAAACACTTACATGGATGTATACCTTAGGACCACACACCAAACAATGTGTCCATATTTATTACTATAGAAGTGTATAAAGTTTTATTCTTATGATTTAATATGATTGATACAGAGATATAATTGTGTGAGGCACCTTTATCATATAATGGAGATATGATATTATAGGTTACTATAATAATACCTCATATAGTAGACTGTCATACAGTATGATCTATGGGAATCTTCATTAATTATTTATACTAGGTGATCCACGACCCTTAGCTATATCTGAACTACCCAGTGAAGGTCCTCACTACTGGTTCTGAGAAAAAATATCTGGGCAACTTGGTGCCAATTCTCATCCTTCACTTATATAGAAAGTGATACTCAATCACCATTCTTTGAATTACGACACAGATCACGCAATGGAAGGTGGAGCTAATGTGGGTCCTCACCCTCTTGAAATAAGAGGAATGGTTCGAAAAAAACCCACTATAGATGACTTATCTGGTTGAAAGGATTGCACTCCGGTGGGTTTTTAATGGACAACGAGATCAAATTCCCCTATAATTCACATTGATGAAATACATATGGTTTTTCAGTTTAGATTATTTTTCCACTAATACTCTAATATGAAATGTGAAGGCTATTATTAATACTCTAGGAAGTACTATGTCTTTGTAATGCTTGGCTCAAAGTGGTGATAAGAGTTGGTGATAATATTTATATCTTTCTCACAACATTTCGTCACCAGCCTTATGTGGTTATATGAATTACATCATAGTGAAGCGTATTGAATATTCAAAAAACAATAACACCCTGGTGCAGGTTTAAGAACACCCTAGTGTGGTCATATATCAGCAACATATGAAAAAATTAACAGTATAAGGTACTCTAGATGTCAAGACTTATCATGCCCTATTGTCAACCAGCCTAATTAAACACATCCCCCAACACCTGGTAGAACTACATCACCCTGAAACTTTTTAATATTTTTATTTAAAAAAAATAATCAATTCAAAATATTTCACTACACAAAATCTATATATTATCTTCTATTACATGAAACATTTATTTTAGATTTCATTATACACAGCTCACAGTTATGTTGGGTTACAAGAAACACCATGATTAAATAAAATGTGAAATATTATTAAATATTATTATTCAATATAATAGTTACAAACAATATATTAAACTGTTATGTATGAATATTGACAACATAATTAGGAAAATAATTGTTATATATTGATTAGTAACAAAATTTTAATCTATTAAATGATAAAGAAATATCTTTATAAGTTTTTTTTAATAAAAATACGTCAGGCTTGGAACACATATTTATAACCAAATTCGAAATGTTTTAAAAAATCCATTTGAATTTTTTTTAAATAGTAACAAAAAATTACCATAGTTTCATTTTTTTGGGATTTTATGAGAAGTTTCTTTTTATAATGAATATTTAACAATACATGATTTTAATTTAAAATTCCCTTTTTATCTAAAATTTTTATCATATTAAATTATATTTAATTTTTTTAAAGTATCATTAGTTTAATAGTAAATATATTAATATTTTTTTTCATTGGAATCATATTCATTTTTAATATTTATATAAAAATTAATAAACTTTTGAACATTGTTAATTTAAATATATTATTGATTCTCACATTTGTGGGATAAATTACAAATTAAATTCTCCAAATTTTGTTAATTGAATTTTGAAATATCTTACAAATTTTTAATCTGTATAATATTTAATACCCGATTTTGTCAACATAATGTTTTACAAAAGTAAATAGTGAATGTTATTCAAAACAATGAACATGATTATGGTAAAAAAAGTTTATTAGGGGGTTAAACATAATATATTAGGGTTAAAATGATCTACCAACTTTTCTAACACCCATTATATGGACATATTACAAATCATTTCACATTTGGATTGATTTTTTGAAGTTAATGGGATACTATTACTTGAAATTTTCCTATATGGTAGTTATTTCAAAAAATGACAAAAAAGGAACATTTCTTGATTTTAATATCCATAATGATTTTTATAGGTAAAAAATAACATTGGTTTAGTTATACTTATTATTTCGAAACAAATCATATTTTGATATCACAATAATTAATATTGTAATTTTGAGGGCTTAATTAGTTACATTAAATGCTTACAAAATCACAAAAAAATAATTATTTTGTAAATAAATAACATAGAAAATGTTACTACTATTTTTTAAAGTGAGTTAAATTTAAATAATGATTTACATTATTTAATTTTATTTATTAATTTCTCATATTACCAATTTTTTTAAACAAATATATTCAAATACCATCATTTTCATGATATTTAAAAAATTAAAATTAAAGAAAAAATGTCAAAATTGATAGTAAATTTTTTGATAATAAATGTTATTTTATTATTTAATTAATAATTTATAAATATACAATCTTATACTAAATAATTTTAAAATGATAATATATGTAAAATATTTTATACTCATTGACCAAATGTTATTTTATCTTGAAACTATTGACCCCTAAATTGTAAAAACATTATTATCACAGCTTAAGGTAAAATAGTGTTTTTTGGCATTCAATGTTCTTTGGTAAAAATGAATTTCCAACACACATGAGGTTTTTTATAATTTAGATATAAAATTATGAATCACTAGGTCCTTATTATCAAATAAGTCTCACAATATTTTAGACTTAGTAAATAAATTACCTATTTTAGAAAATTATTTATTATAGAAAAAAACAAAAATAATAAATGAGAAAAAACAAAGATATTCCGGAAAAAATAAATAAATTATATTAATTTTAAGTGGGGGAGATGTTTTTTGACCACATAGAACCTACCATCCATTATTATTCAACTTTGGAGGCATGTTAGGCAATATATATCTTAACACTATATCCACTCAATGGGTTAAGCTTCTACCAAATTGATTA
Source organism: Viscum album (assembly GCA_963277665.1). Lineage (NCBI taxonomy): Eukaryota > Viridiplantae > Streptophyta > Magnoliopsida > Santalales > Viscaceae > Viscum > Viscum album. The sequence goes on from OY728146.1 coordinate 1,806,351,573, forward strand.
TGTCATTCTATGACTCTGTGTGAAATTATTTTTTGATTATATTTTGTTGTATTTTTAATTTTTTTTGTGTAAGAATAGTTTAATGAAATAAAGGATTAATTTATTAATTATCACTTTAATGTTATGTTCATTATAATTATTTTTTCCATAATCACATTTAATCAGGGTTGTTTGTTCTTGAATATCAGTTGAAGGGAATTACATGTGAATTTATGAATAAATAATTTAATATTATTACCCTATAGTTATTAATGAACCTTTGATTGCAATATTACCATTTCTACACTCTTTGTTACTTAAAATGTTTTGGAATTTTCTTTAAATAAAATCTGACATCATTTCTCTCTTTGGTCAGAAATATCTTTTGTTTCAAATTTTTTTTGTAAAAATGTTCTCAATTTTTTTTGGAATTCATAAAACGATTTTTCAAAGTGTTTTTAATCCACTTTTACTATTGTAAGGATATTTTAAATGTAGTAATTATTTATTAAAAAAATTATATTTGGATTTTACCAAAATAGTAAAAAGAGATATTATTTTAACATGTACTTCATGAATGGAATATCTAGCCACCTTGTCCACTAAAATGTTCTCATTTTTATTTTACAAATTTCTAAGGATATTTTAGATTAATGTATTTTAAATATTTATTCTGTCATTTCATTAAATGTTGAATTCAATTAAAGGTATTTTCAAAATGTTCATTCAAACTTAAAATTTTATTTTCCACCATAATGTTTTCAATTATATTTTATAGTATTTATATTCATAAAAGAAACAACACTTTATTTTTAATCCAATGAGTATATATTGTATTATTTCTATCATTCTCCTTCCATAAGATTCTTTTTTATGATTTTGAATAAGTAATGTATTGTCACCCACTTCATTGGCTCATTATTGTATTCAATAAATTTTGATTGAAATATTCACATTCATATGACCAGTTGATATTAAAAATCCCCTCAATATACATACTATAATGCATAGATATATTTATTTATTAAACCATAAATAATTTCTAAATAAACATTACTACATATAATTTTTTTGATATCTTAGGAAATACTGTTAAATATACACCATTAACACAATAGAGATAATTTTTTAAGGCACATTAGTTACGAGTTAAATCAATTTTTTAATATGTGAGGAATGCATTGTATAGGTAATACATGGGCTGGGGACCGAATAATTGAAGTCCTGTGATATATTGGTCGACTAATGAGAAAATATCTGGTGGATAAAACCTATATGTGTGTAACCAATATGTTTTAAATAGTCTTTTGAATGTTCTTGATTGTAGTATGTAATAATCCATCTTGTGAATGTTCTGGAATGTAAAGGTATCATGTTCCTAGGAGATATTATATCTGGTAATTAATCATTGTCATCAAAAAGTGTTCCATTATTATTTTCAAAAAGAATTTGACTATGAAATTATCTATTGATTCATATTATTTTTAGATCATCGAAAAAATGGAATATGTTTTCAGTTATTATCTTCACCATATTGATTTTTACTTAGACGATTATTCAAATGGTATGATTTATTAGTTCATTACCATTCTATGTTGATTATGATAATTTATTAATGACATATCCCATTATACATCACCCTTATTGATAATTTGAACCCTCCATTATTTTGTTTCCTTTCCCTAAGATTCGAAAAATTTTACTATGATTTATAAGTATGGATATTCTAGATGGAATAATGACATTATAGAATGAAAAAATGTACGTTGTATTTTTTAGATAAAAGTACTGTTGGACTGAAATATGTATCTAGTTTACCAATATTACTAATCTATTTTGTCCTTCAAGATGTGATTCTATGTATCTTAAGGGAATATAATGAAATTGAACACTCGATACATGATACTAGGTTTGAGATATCTATAATTTGTATTAGAATATGTTTAGATGAAATCTTGGGATAAATATAAAGGAAACCAAGGATTAGAGAACATAAAAATAATAAAATATTTTTTGTAGAAGTATAAAAGAACAACATAAATACTTTGTAATGTGGATATTATGTGGTCTTTCATAGAATTATATACATTTTTGTATACCATATGTGGATATGGTTCATGCACAGAGGTACCTAGAGGTAATAATTCTAAAATAGAAATGTCAGGCATTACTCAGGAAATACGTGGTACTCAACAATGGGCCTTACTACTAAACTATTTTGTCACTCTAATGGGATATGATTATTATAATCCACATTTTCTTTATAACCCACATTGATGTATTTGAAGATAAATGTAGTTGGGGTTTGGATTAGTGGTAAAAACCTCTTAATCCTACATAAAAAATGGGGGATCAAAACCCATTGGGCGCAGGGACTGTAGCAGCACTGTAGTAGTGGTGGTACTATAGCAATGATGGGCACTATAGCAGGGGCAGGGTACTGTAGCAGTGGCAGGTACTATGCGTAACTATAGCTGTGTGGGTACTGTATTAGTACTATTCATATAATGGGCATTGGGACAAAAAAATGGGCTTATGGGCCATGTAATGAGCTTAATACCCATCGGGAATTTGAGCTATATAATGGGTATCCCTCTACATAGTTAAAGAGGTATTTTATTTCCTTTAATAATAAATGAGGCTTTGGCCCCAAATTTTTTAAAAAAGATAATGATATGCCCAAAGAAACCATGTTTGTTAATATGAGGTTAGTAATTCTTTAAATTTCAAATATATGTTATTCATTACATGATAATTAGAATTATCCAATGTAAATAATTTTTAAAGATAATGTAGTATATAATTTTTCTTAGAAATGGATCATATTAGGAAGATGTGTATCTATACATGGGGAAATTATTATAGATGTCCCTATTGAGGATACAATTAAAAATGGTATTGGACTGAAGTAGATTATCCATATATCAAAGAATATTAATCAATTTTTGATAATTCAAATTTCCATGATAGAGAAAAATATTACCATATGATAATCTTTAATGATGGATCACTTTATGGGACAGAATACCCCCATAATTTATTAGGACTACTATTCTGATTGTACCCTGGAAATGCATTAAGTCTCTAGAGAAAATATTTATGGTCTTAATATGTGGTCAAATTGAAAATAATACACTTTCATTCTATATTATCAAAGCAATTTCCAATAAATTGTGGTTGTTGATCTATAATACTGTGGAAGAAGATGAAATAGGACCCCTTTATTGTAATCATTTTAAGGATAAATTATTTAAAAATATATCCCACATGAGTAAATAAATGAAATGAAGGGAATGTTCTTTAAGATAAGGAAAAATGATGAAGAAATTTTTTTGATGTATGAATATAATTTAAATTTTTATCTAGATGTGATAAAGATTAAAACTTACACTGGTAGTGCATGAATTAAAATTTAACTGACGGTCTAAGTAAATGTTTTGGAGGGAACTACTATCCAAACCATTCTTATCAAATTAGGACACAGTATTAGGTGATAAATAGAAAGAGAAATAATTCAATATGTATTATTTCATCAGTTGTATGTATTAAAACAAGTGGATGGATAATGATAATGAATGATATTACCACATGTGATACCTTTGTAATGACAATCCATGATACATTGATAAAAGGAATTATAGTTTCTTACAGGTGTGGAGACAAAGGCAATTGTTCTTATAATTTTATGGTAATGGAAAAATATCCCAATGTATAATGATTCAAATTTGAGTATATGAGGATCTCTGTTTATTAATGTCCTAAAAATCCAAGGAATATACCTCAAAAGAAGCTATCAAATCATGGACAGGATTATGTTATTACCAAAGACGAAGAGTAATGAAAAATGTGATCGTGTTTTGATTAATCATTTATATAATTTTATTTTTTATTAATGATGGCCTGGTTATGAGAGTTATGAAATATATAAGTATTTTAATATTTATTTATTTATTTAAGTATTTGAGAGATTTTGTGGACCGGTATGGATGAACATGAAAAATGATTTAGTGGACTATCAAAAATCATGAAAATTGAATGACTAGTAGAAATATAACCATTAATAAGATCCCTATTTTGAGATAATTATGCTGTGATAAATTGGTGATTAATATGAATTATGTAAATTAGATAGTTCTAAGTACTATGGAACTGATTAATGATATGTACATTTTATAAATTTGGTAACCTTGTCACTAACGTTATGGATCTTATTCCATTGGATAGTAATTTGGATGAACATTGATGAAATATTTTTAGTTGTACATTGGATGATATTTTGAATATTAATGGATTACTTCCCTAAATAATGATTAATTCATTTTCTATAACTTATGAAAACCATTCTATTATAAAGAAAACTTGACATCAAAGGAACGACCTAAATGTTTTGAAATGTTAGTGCATCAAGTATAAAAAAAATCATCTTTAGTTCATATGGATAGAGATGATGTTTGAATTGATAAAATGAAAACCTACAAATGAAATTGTTCTTATAAATTCGAAATGTATCCTTTATATATATTTCATTATATTCATAGATTATAAAAGAATTCCTCAATATTTGGAAAAGGATAGTGAAACAAAGTTTTAGCTTATTGCCTTAATATTAGATAAATTAAATATCCTTTTTATCACTAAATATTTATGGATTTTATCACTTAACATTCCATTTTTTCCCTACATTCTTATGATCAATTTTCTATATTAGTCTCTATCAATATTTGGTAGTTATTTTTCCCTTACATGTCTATGTTTTGATTTCCCACCAATGTTCATTTACTCAAAGACCATGTTATTTTATTATTCTATATGTACATGGTACATCCCATTCACACATATTAAGAGGATATTTTTATTAATAAATTTACAATTTTTATTTATAAAGGATGTAAATATCAAATATCAAATCCTTCATTACAATGACTGATTTTAAATTAAGATGATGCATTTTATTTAAGGTGTGTAAGATATAAAACCCAACGACATTATAAAATTTTATCTTTGAATTAATTTAATATATTCAATATATGTAGTTATATTTAATGAATATTTCTTATTGCAATACCTCCAAAACTATGTTTAGATTTCATTATACACAACATTCTGTATAGTTTTTCATAAAATAAACACTGATGCTAATAAAAATGTAAAAGGTTATTAAAACATTACTATTTAATATAATTGTTATAACATACACATTAAATTATATCTTATTAATATTAATAAATAAATAATGAAAAATATTATAATATATTTATTTTTTCTAAAAGACAGATTAGTCATGGTTGAAACATATAAATCATACATAATTTTTAACAATTTTGGAAAATATATTTTAAAAATAAAACCATAATTTCACATTTTTTATTTCTAAAACTATAATATCATGAATTTTTGGGATTTTTTAGAAATATTCATTTTTTGATGAATACTGATAAATAATGGATTTTAATTGAAAATTGACTTTTCATTTTAAATAATTTATAATTATAAATTAAATATTTTATTATTATTATAGTCCAAATGGTTCTATAATACCTAAATTAATCCCGTTTACTTCATTAGAATCATTTTAATCTTGAATTTTTATATAACTACATTATAATCATTGGATAGTTTTCTATTCCAAACCCCCCATTCTCGTCAAAACTATGGGGTTAATTATAAATTAAAATCTTCAACTTATATGGATCTAAATTGAAAAAATGGATTCCATATTTGGAATATAAATAATATATAATCTATAATATTTTCAATTTAACTTTTTATGAAAATTAATAGTGAATGTAGTTCAAAATAATTATCATGATTAAAGTAAAAAATGAGTTAATTATGGGGTTAACATAATTTATAAGGTGTTAAATGATCTTTCAAATAGTCAGAAACCAATTTAATGGAAATATATTTTCCATTTTTACATTAGGATGAGTTTGTGGTGTACTATTTCATGAATTTCGCCTATAAAATAAGTTATGTACTGAGAATGGAAATAAAATGATATTTCCTTACATTTACTATCTATAATACACTGGGATAGGAAAAAAAATTGGTTCGATCATATATTTTTTTTTTAATATTAATGAGTTTTTATTAACATTATAATGTTTGGTTAATTTTTTTGTTGAATTAGTTACTTAAAATACTTAAGAAAGTCCAACATAATAATTATGTACTTAATAGTTAACTAATATAAATTATATTAATAATTTTAAAAGAGTGGTAAATAAAATTAACTATTTCCTTATGTTATATTATTTGATTAATATAATTTTTTACAAAATTATGAATAAAATATATTCAAATAAAATAATTTTCATGATGTTTTTAAATTCGAAGTAAATATAAAATATATAATTTGAAACTAATGTTATTTTATATTAAAACATATTTTTACAATTGAATTCAAATTATTTAGAATCTTATATTCATACTAGGGTTATTAAACTGTATATAAATTCTATATATGGTCCATTTTGGGATCTATTCATCTTTTATAATGAACAGATTGATCCCTAATTTGTAAAAACTTTGGTAGTGCAAACTAGGATAAATTAGTGTTTTGGTATGTTAGAAAAAATTTAAATAAAATTAATTTCCAACACACATGGGATCTTATTTTATAAATTAGATGTCATATTTAGAATAAATGGGTATAAATCATCAAATATTTCTCACATTAATTTATTCTTAATGGATAAATAACCTACTTCAAAAAATTATAACCATAGTAAAAAATAACATTCTAAAAGTAGGGAAACCTTTTAGTTATGGAACAAAATGATAAAAAGTATTTACTTTTTTGGGGGATGTATGTATGTAAATCATAAACCCTCTTCTACATGATTATTAAACTTTTGATTAATGTTACTTAAGGGAATTCTTACCTCAATTATAACTCAATGGGTTAACCTTATATTTTATTGATTATATCATTTAAATATTATATGTGGAATCAATTTTGATTATATTATATAGTTTCTCAACATGTTTCATGTGGATTTTTAGTCATTATAGATAATAGATTCATTTTTGAATTCTCACTACAATGTCATTATAATTTTAAGGATTTATTCCACAATTTCATTCTAGTGGAGATTATTAATTCATACAAATCAGTTAAAGGAAATTACATGACCATTTCCCAATAATCCCATAAAATTTCAATTTATATTGATATTAATGAATATTTTACTGTAATATTAGATTTATTAACTCATTTGTATTTAAAATGGCTGATAAACTATTTTTAAGAAAACTATACATCATTCCTCTCATGATCAGAAATATGATTCATCCAAAAAAACATTTTCAAAAAAGGTTTTCAAAAATATTTTATCATTTTAAAAATGATTTATTAAAGAAAATTTCAGACATTTTTACTCCTTAAAAAATATTTTCCAAGGATTATTTATGCCTCTTTAAAAACAATCCAATTTCAGATTTTATTGAAATAGTGAATGGAAATGTTTTCTAACATGTACAATATAAATGGAATATCTAGACATCATAAATACTCAAACGTTTTCAATAATCGTTTATAATTCAGAAAGGTATTTTTAAGGAAATATAATTTTATAATTGTTTCTAAAATGTTATTTCTCTATTTTTATCTTCAAATAAAACTAATTATAAAATTATTTTTCAAAATTTAAATGACATCTTTGGAAATCATCTTTTTAAGTATCTTTTACAGTTTTTTAGTAATGATTTACCATAAACCATTATTATTACTCTAATGGGAATATATTTTATTTATATTATCCATTATATACTTCTAGATGGTGTATGATCATTTTAAATTTGGAAATTATTCGCACTCACTTCTTTGATTCATTTGCTTAGAAAGTAAATTTTTATTGAAATTATCACATTTTTATAATTATTAGAAATTAAATTTCTCCAATATATCCATATTTTTAATCATTGATATATTTATTTCATTAAAAATATATCATTTGAACATATGGTGTATTGCATTTAATGTTATTTTATATCATGGTAAATATTGATAAATCTATATCCTTTAATCAATATGGTCACTTTATGATAAGGAATAATTTTTTTGCTAAATTGATTATTAAATATATGATGAATTTTTTATAAATGAAATAAATTGGTTGGAGACCGGTTATTAAAAACCCCTATATGCATCATTAGTCTCAGGAGACCAAATCAGTTGGACAAACCGTATGCATTTGAAACAAGGGGGTTTTCAACTCTCCTGTGAAATGTATTGATATTAGTATATTCTAAAATATCTTTTGAAAGTAATTGATGGTAAATGTATCATGTTATAAGGATATGTGATTTTTGATAATTAGGAATTAGCTCCAATAATATTTCAATAAATCGTTCGCTGATATTTTTCGTATAGAATTTTTTATGGATGCATTTTATTTTTAGTTCATTAATTTAATGGAATATGATCTCAATTAATTACCTTTATATATTGACTTTTACATATACAGTTTTTCAAATGGATTTTCTTCTTACTTATTTACCCTTCGATATTGATTATTCTTATTGATTAATTATATATTCTATTTTACTAATTCCATAGTGAGAATATAAGCCCACCATTAATTTATTTCCATTCCTAAGGTTTTTAGAATGATTAAAATGACTAATATATATATATATATTCTATATGAATAAAATTTATTTTTGATATTATAAAAATTGTGTTGCAATTTGTGTAATCCAATTTAATGTATTACATGTGTATGTATCTTTGTATCAAATACTATTATACTATTAAATTCATTGGGATGTTATTTCTTGTATATTATGCCAATATATGTAATTATGGCACTGGATTCGAGCTACTAGGGTTGGGGTTGCTAAAAGAATTATGTAACATGAAGGTTAAAAGCTTGACCATGATCTATGGAGGCATATAAAGATCCTAGATAAAACATAAAATCATTTCATATCATTTATCATTATCCTGAGGACCATAGTCCCTTAAAAATATGGGAGGATAAATTTGGGAAAATTCATGAGTATGAACATAAATCATTGGTTAATATTGGGGATGAACCTACATAATTTTTATAATGAAAAAAAACTTTCAAATATGAGAATAATTCTGAGTTCAAGGATAGATAGTGGTGCCTCATTTGGAAATTCTTGATCTTATACTAGATAATCATGTATATCCACCTCTAGAGCTTGATCTTTTACACCCTCCTAAAACAAGAATGATGTATTTCATGGTATCATTGCACAACATATTTTAGTAATACATCGCATAACACTATTTGAAATAATATAGAATCTCTAATGTAAATATAAAAAATTAAATGGTTCAATGGTGAATATATTATCCCAAATACCAACATCGATGGCCATGGTATTGGAGAGTGTTCATGTCTTTAAAACAAGAGTTATAGTATATGGAGGGTCAATTAAATTTTATAGAGGGAAGCACATTTTATGTTCCACTTGGAATCATCATTTACTAGAATTCATTTCATTCATAATTCGGTATTTTAATTTTATGTTTGTATGTGTTAAAATGAATAATACAAGGTTCAATTAAATGGATTGCACTTTCCAGTTCATTAATAACCATAAACATAATTAATTGCATTTAACACCCTTTTAATTTTAACTAGTCCCCCTTATATTCTATTTTACAATGTAATTGGTAAATATAGGATGGCTCGATTCAATGAATTAACCATTATAATTTATAAAGGGTCTTATAATATATAAATTTATACTTCAAGTCATTTAATTATATCCAAATCCCAACTCATGTAACGAGGGTTACATAGAATGTATGGATCTAAATTGGCTATTTATGATTACACGACAATTCTATATGACAATTAACCATTTAGGTTGGTTCCTACACTTTAAATAACCAAACTACATTTCTTATAGAAATGTTAGTGGTGTAGTCACATATCACAAATAAAGAGAAATCAACAATCATAAGGATCATAGGGGGCTCTTCCCGGAGCTCATGATGCGGGAACCCTAGCGTATGCTGAATGAGGCTTCCCCCCCCCTTCCTGGCGGTGGGAGGGGTGAGGATTATCCAATTCTTCTGTCGTTGAAGCCCCGGAGTCCCTTTGTGCCTTTTACTAACCCTAACGTTCTTCCTGATTTTCCATCGATTTCTTTAAATCTGAAAGTGCCAGATCTTCATCCTGGTAACCCTCATCTTCCGATCTCGGTGTTGGAGTTCTCCAATGCGATGAAGCACATTGATCTGACGCTTGTGGCTCGATTCAGTTCGCGAAGGCCGTCTGTTGATGACTTTGATCGATTCGTCTTTGCCAAATGGGATTTGTGTGATCGAGCAGTGGTTGACCTCCTTGATAATCATCATATTATGATCTGATTTGCCTCAGATGAAGACCTGGTTCGTGCTTGGTCTAGCACCCCTCGACATTGCAACGACTACGGATTTTTTCTATTTCGGTGGACGATTGATTACTGCATGAACCGGGACCCTACTGCCTTTCCGATCTGGGTAAGTCTCTCGAATCTTCCTTTACCCTTTCAAAATCCAGCAATTTTTCGTATGCTTGGGAACATGATAGGCCGCTTATTATGTTCCGATGTGCATACATCTACTCTGATCCATCTGATTAACCCCCAATGCTGCGTTGAGGTGTAAATTTCTAGACCACCGGTGGAATGGGTCTGGATCTCAGTCGGGGAGGAATTTCAATGGAAGCAGTCTGTTATTTACGAGTCCTGGGTGGATTATTTCTCAAGCTGTAAGAAATTGGGCCATCCCTTCTCGAGATTTCATGCTAGAATTCAGAGACAGAGGTCACCGGAACCGTGATACTATACAGAGAAAAGGGGACCTGTTGTTGTTGATGTTGTGCCATGCGATCTGGGACCTCGGGGAATTCTTGACGCTTCCACGAGTGCTCCCCCGAATCCATTGGTGTCTGCTGTATTCACACGGCTAAGACTAGATCTGAATGGGGGAAAGGGACTGGAAAATTCTAGTACTAAGTGTACTGGTGATGGTGGCATGGTACGCCCCTCCGATGAACACCCGATAGCAGATCTTCCGCAAGAGACTGAGTCCTCTGTGGTGTCTGGGAGGGAATCCAATGTTCAATTCAGTCAGTCTGATGCTGGTGCGACCATTCAATGGAAGGGGAATAGTAGTAAGGTAGTGTGTAAAGGAATGCAGGGGTCTGCTTCGATGACTGAAATGTATCACTTACAGGGGTTTACTCCTACATTGAAGAAGATGAAATATCTTGGTTGCAAGGATAACAGAATCATGGGTATTGTTGACAGCTGTGGTGGGCAGGGAATTTCTTCTAATGGTGTGATGATTGTCGTACCCACGGGAAATCGTTTTAAAGAGTTAGGCACAGAGAACGGGGATGAGATTCCTCCTTTATGTGGCAGTGGCAGCGTGCAAAATGCGTTAAAAGATGATGCATTAATGTGCAAAGGTGGGTTTGATGCTAAAGATACGACAGTGGAGCAGCCTCAATGTTTGGATATGATTGACATAAATAACCAGTTTCAGCAAAAGCAGTTAGTGAGGTATCAAGAGATGTAGTACCATGGTAAATGGGGGCACTTTACTGACAGTGATAAGGAGAATCATGGGGACATGATGAGGCCATCTTATAGTGAGATTGTCAAAGTGGGGAACAAAACACTGCCGGTGATCCAGGACAATGTGATTGCCTCTCTACGAGGAAGGATGAGGAAGGAATACTCTCATTTGTCAATGACGATGCCTACCAGATCTACTGTCAGAAGTATGCAAGCTCCAAATGAGTTTCTTGAGCAGGAGCGGCTGAATTTACGGAGGAAGTATTTCAAGGTTCTGAAGCACTATGAGAGTACGGTTTGGGAAACAGTGACTGAGGAAGAGTCTGTTTATCATGGAGGTGGTGAGGAGTGTGATTTTGAGGATATGCAGTGACTGTGTTGGGTTTGTAATGCTCGTTTACTTTCTTTTCTCCTATTTTAATAAACGGTCAGGGGTACTACCTCTGGCTATGCATTCCTGGTAAACAGTCATAGGGATCATAGAAAATGCAAGAAACAAAATGCTCATATATGGCATGGAATATACATTTAATGTGGATTATAGATTAATAGAATGATTCCATTAACAACACTACTTTTTATACGCATACATGGAAGAATCTATAAAAGGAATTGAAAATACCACAGTTCATGTGCATCACCAAATGATGAATGTATATCAACTGTAATATAAAAAATACAGAAATAAAATTTCGCATTAATAAGAAACTGAGTGTTCACCATCAGTATGGGTCAGATACTCCTATGAATGACTTATGGCCATGTTCCACACATTCATAATCTCTTTTATCATTTCTCAAATAATAAATCATGACATGAAACCCTCTATTAGAACTTTTTGATGTCCCAGACCAGGTTCACTCTTGACTAACCAATCCTAGTTGGACACATGGACCCAAGATCACCTCTTTATATTCCAGAGGATTGGAACTATTATCAATGGCCAAGGGTGTGACAGTGGGGAGACTATAACCTTTGATAAGAGTAAAAAATAGTGATAAATATAGAAGGATAAAAAGAGGAAGCAATATAATAATGAATAAGGATTTAGAACTAAGAATAAGCATCTAAAAAAGAAATAATCATCAATAGATATAAATTTATTTATATTGAAAATGATGACTTTATGTATCAAAAAAAATTAAAACACGAATACCTGAAAAAAAAATTTATAATACAAAGTATAAAGAAGAATCAACAATCCAAAAACTATCAGAGAATCGTGTGTCTGAGATCAATAATCTAAAAAAAATTGAATCCTAATGTAGTAAGTTAGGTGTCAAATATATGAATAATACCCTCATCCAAATGTTTGATAATATATTTTATTTAGGTAATGATGTTTAACGTGGTTCTGTGATAGATAAATCTCTGTAGGCCAAAAAAAAAACTTCTATACAAATGCACACAATGAATATGAACTTAATTAGTGTGAATATATATATAAAAGTAAAAGAGTACTAAAATAAATGACCAATTCTGTCTTCATCCTCTAAAATAATTATCTTAGAACTTGTAACAATTTAATTAATAATGATTCATTTTATAATAAAGAGTTAATATATAAAAGGTATTGATAGTGTAGTAAAAGTAAATAACAATAATAGAGGATACAAGGTGTAACATATGCATCCATGAACTTAGGGGTCGAGCCAAATCATGGTGGTAAGTAATAATGTCTAGATATAAAGGTTATATGTGTAATCAAAGGGTTACACAAATTCATTCCACTATAAAGAGTAAATATGAGTCGATGGAGCTGGTCCATAGAAATTATGGGGTAATAATGAGTGTGCCCAAGTGAGTGAATGTTTAGATCTCTATATCTGAAGTCATCAAAATGAATCCAATGAGCTTATCCATGGTCCTGTAATATCTAGAAAATATTCAGTTGAATCATTTATTGAACACCAATTCATTCAAAAATTAATACAATTAGTATATATCATGGTCGTTATCTACTATGGAAATTTGTTAAATGAATCAGAATTGCGTCCCATGAGTGATCAAGGAATTCCCTTGGGAATCCAAGACATCTGATGTCTAGATATTCCTATTATGAAGAAAGAGGTCCAAAATCTATAGGAACCATATTGTCATTTCACACACACACACACACATATATATATATCTTTATATGAAATGTAATACTCTTACCAATTTCAATTCATTAGGTTCCTTAAATTTCCATTCAATATAGATGACAATATTTACTAGGGACAAGAAAAAAAATTTAAAATTCAATAATAATTTATCAATGTTGAGTGATATCTCTAAAAATATATAATTTATAGTTAATTCATGAAATATTTAAATATTTCTATGAAATAAAACCGTTAAAAAAGGTGAAGAGAAACTCACTAGAACTGTTTCATAGTAAATTAAAAAATTATATGACTAATGTAATAATGATGTTTTCTCCCTACTATGGGTGTATAAAATTACGGTATCATCCTAAAATTATTTCAAATGATTCTTTTAGTTTAATAGAACAAATTCTTAAATAATTATATTAATGAAGATGAATTTATCAGGCAACACATAGTGAAACCAACATATTCACAATAGTAAGAATTTATAAATAACGATAATTTGATGGATAAGTTATATACCCCCTACATTAGGATTTTAGTATATGCCTCATCCAATATCAGCTCTTATTTTGGCCCGGATAAGAAGTAAATAGAATAATTTACAAATGTATTGAAAATAGGTCATATGATCTCACAACAAAATAGTTTTATTAATGGGAAGAATAAAGATGAAAGGTAACAGGGGGAATGGATCACTTATTGAAAACAACCCAACAAAAGAAATAAATGTGGACTTGATGGTCATATAGAGATGTTATCCAAGAACCTTGGTGCATGCCATAAAAGAATCTACCAATTGATGAAGATGGATGATATTGTCACTAAGTGGAGAAAGAATGAGGGGTGTGATATTTTATTTAATTTATGAAAAAATAGATATTTCACCCAATATAATTGGGTCTCATGGTATGATAGCATGACTGACCAAATCGTTCGACCATCATGCATGGATTTCTTTCATAGGAAATAGATCACATTATTGATGAAAATGGTGTTAGAATCCAAAAAGAAACCATGCCATTTTCCAAAATTTATTTAATTTGTATTTTTAGATGGTCTTATAACTAGGTTCTTACAGTTAGGGAAAATTTTATGCCCAAATTGTCTGTATAGAAAGACCCTGTACAGTTTCTTTAAACCATGAAGATTGGGAGGGACTTCTAACAATTGTGTGGCCTAGCTGTTTGGAACATTGATTGGGTTTTTGAGATTTAGAAGCTCCACAAACATCATTGTTTATTATATTACATAATTAAGGATTAATAGTTGTTCCAAAAAAAGTATTAATCAATAATTAAAAGGGATTAAACCACATAAAAAATCGTATTTCTTATATAATAACATCCTGACCTCATTAACCCTGGGACAATGTCTACATTATTACATTAGAGTAAATGAAAGGGGTTCAATCCTAAATTACCAATAAGATTAATAGTTTTATCAAAAAATATATACAAATGGAAAGAAAATGAAATTGGAAGAAATTTTAAGCAATTTAGTGGAAAATATTCAGTATTCCTAAACTCTTTTAAATAATTAATATTTTAATACTAAGGAATGGAATGAAAATAAGGGTGATCTAAAATGATCATTATGGGTTACATATAATATATTATTTTAGGAATAAATAAGGCATAATCAATATATAAAGGTAAATAATTTAACAAATTAAATTTAATCAGTAATAGTAATATCATAATGAGTTAAAGAATAATCATAATTTCAGCCTAAATAACTGAACATGCATGCGATTTAGTAAATAATATGAGCACAAAATGCATCATTGAATAATATAATTGGAAAAAATAAATTATATTAAAAAATAATGTTTAAATAAATAAAATTGATTAATTTTGGATATCCTAAACTCAGACATCATGATATTTCTATTATCAAAACCATTCACAAGTATGTTTAAATCTATGGGTAAAAATCCAATTAAATTGACCAACTGATTTGACTCATGATACATATTTATACATCTAATGAATATATAATTCATGGAACCACCTATTACTATATTTCCAAAACATTCCTTATATATCATATGGTTAATTTATTTCATGAAAAATTTTCCTTATCAAAAAAAGTTATTTTGAGTAAAGAGTACAAATTTATAAAAAATTTCAATTGTTAATATATTTAATTTCCACGTAAAATTCTTATTTAAAAATGGTATAAATTATAGAAAATATTATAATCCATTATATCAATCATATATATATTGAATAGAATTTAATTTTCAATGAAAATTATTATAATAATGTTATTTCTTCAAGAGAATGTTAAAAATAACAAAATTATTCAATATATGAGGGTTAACCACTAATTCAACAAGAATATAAGGTTTTGTAATAAAACTATTCCCCCTGGAATAATAAATTAAATATAATTAAAAAATTAAAATAATCCTTCAAAAAATAATTTTCTCTTTTAAACCATTGATATCATGTACATGTAGCTATATTTATTAAATATGTTAACTTGGTAGGGATGTATGTTTTTGTTGTATGTGATAATAGAAAACATCTCATTTGACTTTTTTTAAAAACAAATATTAAAAAATATTAGAAATATTAAATTATAAACATATTTAAAAAGATAAATACAAATAAAAATGTCTTTGATAAATAATTTGATAAAATATTTGGTATTTTGTAAATAAAATTTAGAAAACATGGACACAAATTCAAAATATGTAAATTTTAAGGAGAAATAAAATTAATTATGCATCAAATCATTTATATTCATCATTCATGTACCAATGAGGGGAAATTTTGGAAGATAATATGGGATATTGATTAATAATAACTAGATAATAATCATAAGGGAACATGTTAAGGACAAATGATAATATTCATTCAATTAAAGTAAAATAAATTCCATATAAAAGTGATATTTTAGATATATTCTTACTTATTTAGAATCATGAAAACTATAAAACCATTATATAATGATCCAGAATTGAAATATTAAAAATCATGAATAAATGGGAATTCTAGTTAAATACATTAATGGGGTATAATATAAAATACATAAAATCAAGTAGGCTCATTTTAACAAATATTTTTCAATGGAATGGATATTTAGACGATGTCGATTACTCAAGCCTTCATTTTGGACAAACAGATTTTGACGTAGAATATAATGGATTCAATAATATTTCTCATTTAATATAGAACCATATTCATATTTATAATATCATATATTATTCAATAATAAAATCATACCACACACTAATTAGATGAATATTATTATTACCATTGTTTTAGGTTTTATGCCCTTGTTTTCACATGCACGTTTTTTCAGGAATGTTCCAACTATTTTTTAACGGCATTATTCCATAATATATATATTTATATTGATGATATAAATAATATATTTTCTATTTTAATATAATTTTATTACAATTATTGAAAATTGAATATATAAAACAAATCACATAAATTCCCTGAGATGGTTGCCAATTTGTACACACAACTACCAATATCTTTCCTTTGATGTGATAAATATTTATATGTGGATGATATATTAATTTCATAGAAATAATATACTATAATATGAATTATATAAATTCATTATTTCAATCAATATTACTATCCATGTCATTTTGTTATAGGAAACTAATTACATCAGTTCGTGAGGAGGTTGTATTCCATACACATAAGCGATGAAATTGTTTCAGATTTGATGAGAAGGATATGGATAAATATTATTTCATCAAAAAAAATAACATATCAGAATATTGAAATTTATGGTATTATTATTTTTATAATTTTATTCCATAATTGATTCTTGTAATATAATAATTGTAGAGAAACAACATCATTTTGATAATTACATAGTCTTCGAGAATCCTCCATCCGATATCATCTTTAGGACCCTATAGACTAAATTTTTGGGATAAAAATACCACTATAATTTTGATAATGATGTTTTGGAGAAATTTTGTAAAAGAATGATTTACCCAAATTGAATTTTAATTTTATAAAAGTGATGGTAATGAGTGCCCATTTATAATTTAGAGGAGTGACATTTTTGTAATTACTCAAAACTATTCAATATTTGGAAGTAAATCTTCACAAACGTTAAATAAAATTTGATTAACAAATTTTTTCTGGGAAATTATTTAATTTTTACAGCACCAAAACAAAACATTTATCATTTTTTAAAAATTTTACTCCCTTATCCACTATCATTACTTATTTTTACCATTTTAGATTTTCCAAAGAAAACCACCTATAAACCTATGTAATTAATCCATTATGACTATAATGAAATGATCTTAATTTTAAAATTTATACCTACTTATTATAAGTTTTATATACAATTTATCCAAAAATTTTATTTTTTTAAAAAATTATTTTTAACATATGCACAGGTTAGGCGCAAAGCCTTATTTTGACCATTATCACATAAATAAATGTTTTTTGTACTAATGATAATAAAAAAAGTAGATTATATTATTACCTGATATTAATAAATATTATATAAAATATTAAATTCACTTTAATAAATTCAATTCATATATTTGATCTGATTTATTTTAACGAAAAACCCGAAAATCCTGTCAAAAATCTGTTTTTTAGGAAATGAATTTTGAAAGTATCAGATGTTATTATGTTTACTATATAACTACTAATCATCAGAATATGGATTAAATAATTACATATATTAATAATTAACTATTTTCACTTAAATTATTAATCATTAATAATTATTTTAAATAATTAAAATGGATATAAATTATACCCTAAAAAATAGAAAAAAATCAAATAAATAATCACTTTTCTAAATGAATATTTCTTTTGTACTTTAAAATGTTATTATAATTAGTCATATAACATTATTAAATTATTATTTATACATATTATAACATATTATTATAAATAAAATGTGGAATATTTATATATTACACTTACTATTTTTCACAAATCCAATTTGTAAGAGATAATTTCAAAAAATCATTCCAGGATTATTTTGACGATGTAAGTTCAAAATCAACAATTCAACATATATAATTATAATTTTATGAAATTAATTATAATAAATTTCATTTTATTATAGTTTATTTAAAATATTATGTTCACTTAATAAAATTATTGACCAGGAGTCACATTTCCCCATGTTTCTTCTCACATTTTTGTCATATAGAAAATATATTTTTATTTTCTTCATCTAAGTCGTCACTCGATCATTCCTGAGAATTATTTTTACCTTGTTATTTTTGTTGTGGAACATTAATATGATAGCATTGGTAATAATATTTTATGATATTTGTTTTTGAAAAATAACTATAATTATCTCATCATATCCCATTCTGATGGGTAATCATTATAGTAATCTCTAAAATGTACCATAATCCAGTAGTTCCTTATATTCCCTTCAATTACTAAAACAAAATGTGTTAGCACGAGTGAAAATAATTATGAAATAATAATAAGATATTTCAATATGATAATTTAATGTGATTATATATCACTGTATTATACTAAC
This sequence comes from Viscum album, assembly GCA_963277665.1. Taxonomy (NCBI): domain Eukaryota; kingdom Viridiplantae; phylum Streptophyta; class Magnoliopsida; order Santalales; family Viscaceae; genus Viscum; species Viscum album. Next base: position 1,806,370,685 of record OY728146.1, read on the forward strand.
ATATTAACCCGTAGTTGATACAACTCAATTTAAATCATACACGGTTCATCCTAGATCATTGTCAATTAAAACTGTATCATTATTGGGTCAACCAAAGTTACATTGAGTTGGGGTTTATAATTAATCATAACATAATCATAAAATATAATATAAATAATTTCTTTAAAAATTATTGAAATATTACAAACATAAAAATCCTTGATATCTATTCTATTAAGACTTTATATATACATTTTCTAGAAATGAACATATCTATTGATAGGTACATTTACATATTTATATCTACGTATAAATATATGTTATCCATGTTCAGTTTCTTATTAGGTTATTTATATAAACACTATTAAAATCTGTTATAAAATTTCATGAATAGAATGTGAATTTACTGATGAAAATCCCCTGAGAGTTTCTAACTCTGTATGTTGTTTGGACTCTTTATCCTAAGGAGGAGGTCAAGTTAATACCCAATCCAAAATTTTTATTGTTATTCCCTTTATATACTCTGATTCCAGAGCCTACGTAAACATTTATAATCAACATGGGGTTGTAATTGTAATTATAATTACACTATACAATCTTTTTGAAATCAATAATATGTTATACTAACCTTAGAATTCCCACATAGGATTTTCCCAAGGGTTTTCACTAAAGTTATTTTATCCAAATTCCAAAATAAAATCTTAATTATTAGCTTAAAATTAAATAGCGTATATATTCAAAATTGTTATCTATACCACTAATTTTTTGATCCATTCTAACTTATCAACTCTCAAATTATCATTAACAAACATCTATATAGCTAAATTTATATACACCCTTCTTTTCATAACAAATGTGATTCCATGAATCTAAATTCATAAATCCAATTCTATAAAAAATGTTCATACATGATTGGATACCAGCTGTAAAATTCCTATTATATCAGTGTATTATTAAGTATATACAAATATATTTTTGATTCTGATACATCCAATTAGTCTATTCATTTATGGAAGATTAAATATTTCTGAAAAAACAGTTACTATAATTCCATTTTTTAATAGAAAATAGATATTTTATTTTTGATATATAAAAAACTACTTAGTCCATTATGTGCCTTCAACATATCCCTGATATTATTTCATGTGTTTTCCCTAAAAACATGACACATGTACTAATTTTTCTCACATCCTCAGGAAACATAAACATAATAAATGGTTATATCATTCTCTCAATAATATAGAACATACAACTGAGGTTACCATGGAATATATATATTTATAAAAATAAGTTAAAAAACATAAATCTGTATTAAACATGAAACTAAGAGAATTATATATCTACAATAATAAATGTAAATAAAGTTGTCAATAATATTAATATCATAAAAATGGAAAGATAATGTGGAACATGAAAAATAGTGATCATGCCCCTATGGAAAGATACTATCCTGTTATGGGCATATGAGTAAACAAAAACGCCACATGCTTTGTATCATGGAACCCAACAATTCATCATTGGATAATATAATTATTCGACTCACCATCATTTAATTAAGTAAAATTCAATAACTATAAGGTTCAATAATACCATTCATACCATTCTATAAGGAACATTTTGTAGAATAAATTCTTATGTATCCATATAATTAATAATATATAATATCAATATATGATCAATATAATTTAGAAATGAATAATCATCATGAATATTGATAATTTATCTTCATTAATAAATGGAATGAAATTATCAAAATATATCCTTAGAAAAAGATGTATTTTTCAATAAAACATAGTCAACATGCCAATAAACAGACTTTTAATATTAAAAATATATGGTATACCAATTGTTTCCCTCATGTTAATAAAAAGGATAAAATGGTCATAAACCATTAAAATAAAGAAGGTGTAGAACCAAAAAACACATAAACAAATTTAAAATAATCATATATATTGGAAAACAATTATACTAATGGGAAAACATTTTACCATGAAAATAGAATATCGTTATTATTATGTGAATATAAACTAATACGAATTAGGTAAAATTTTATGCTCATATCTTATAGATAAATGGGTATATGACTATTTAAATATGTGAAAAACATGATCATATGATATCTGTAAAAATTATTTAGATGGCTGCAAAAGAACATTACACCAGAAGTGAAAAATATTTTTTTTCAATATGTTTATATTATAGGTTTTTATATCACAAAAAAAATTAGAGAATTTCTCATAATAAAATTAAATGGTAGAATGAATCCAATTTATATTAATTATGTTTAATATATCAATCCTAGTATAATGAATTATGGTTGATTTACAAATAGTAAATACTATTTGTGAAATAAATAAATAAATAACCACATGAATAATGAATTTTTATTTAGATAGTAAAAAAACGAAATAAATAGTTTGATATAGATATATCCATTGGTGTTGAAGAACTATACAATGAAACCACGTTTCAAAAAATATATTATGTCTCAAGGAATTACCATTGAGACCAAGAAAACCATTACAAAATTTGAATCATTGACATAAAAACCATTTTAATGATAGGGATTCAAATTAAACCTAAAATAAATTTATTAGAAGATAATTAGTGATATGATAACTCAAATTGATTGTACATACACAACATATATTATATATGGTTCATAATACCAAACATGTCTCAAATAGAGGATTTTGAGATGAAAAAATCTATTTGTTGGTCCTAATGAACTCAATTATTGCACCAAATTTCATGAAAAATTAAATTATTTTAATTAAATACGTACTATATTACATTATTCATAACTCTGACCATTTATAACACACGTTTATAATAATTATATACAAATATATGTTACTTATTATTTAACTTTTTTTAACAATGAGTGTCAGTAATCATCATCTTTCTAAAGATGTTTTATAAAATCCTTGTTGGTATATATAAATTGTTAAAACTTTATCCCAATTAGATATTATAAGTTAGTTGATTAGAATTTTTATGATATTTTCTAATGATATAATTTCATTTCATGTAACTTTTGGTTGCTAAACATTAATATGAATTCAACAAAGATAACATTTTAGTGATTCTTAATGAAGGGAGTACTTTTTATTATTTACTGATTCAAATTTTGATATAACACTAAAAGAAATAATAAAAACATTAGTTACATATTTATATCAAATTGTACCAGTAAATATGTTCTCATAGTCACTAAAGACATAAATATATATCAATATTAATATATGTGGTTAAATCTAACTGAACATGAACCTTCATGAGTAATATATGATAATGAGATGCTTCAGCTATAATATAAATATAAAAAATAAATAATTAAATAATTTATTTTTTTATTTTGATGTGTCAATATTTTATGGAAATATAATAATATTTAATGGTCATGGAAATATTGCAGAATTTTAATGAAAATTTTATCTATTTAGTACACTTATTTATAATGAGTAAATTATGATGAACATTTTTTTTGATCATATCATTATTACACCATCTAATTTGTCATACCATAACCTTAATGACTTCATAAAAATTATATTTATCATTTAAAATCAAAAATGTATCCATCCATTATGCGGTGATTAAAAACAAATCATGTAGAATCGTGGAGGTGGTAGTCCCCCAAACATACGAGTAACAAGGTTTTCTATTAAAGGATGGGTATATAAATAAAAAATTATAATATAATTAATATTTTTGTATTATAGTATTTAAATGAAATTATATCAGTATATTTGTATGGCTTGAATAAATTTTAATAAATATAATTAAGATGAATGGAAAATTTGTTAATATTACTCACATCAAGGACTTGAATTTTTCATGAATATCTCCTTGAAAATGATGTAATTTTATTTACTAGTGTTGATAAAGAGATATTAAATGTTGAAATGAGTTTATATAAGAGTATCGTTTTATATTTTAAATGATATATTATATGGGAATGTGATTCTTGATGGGGAGAAGATGATACACTTTTATATGGGAAGGAAATGGTTTCTTTGGGAGTATCACTATCATTTTAAATAATGTAATGCTACTATTAAAGTGAGAAATAAAAAAATTAAAAAACAAAGATAAGAAAATGATTTTTGGTCAAAATATACCAAGAAATGTTTTTTTGATACAAAATTGGGTGTTTTAGAACTTTTGGGTTTTACTTTTTCACTTTTATCCTTATTTTATCTTACCTTGGTAATTCAATTCTAAACATAGTAATTAACATTATTGAAAAAATTTACGTTTTTCATTTAAAATAAGATTAAAATTTTAGTTCCAAGTGAGAAAATAGTTTTTTCAAAAACAAATTTATTAATGATTGAAATATTAATTTAAAAATAAATATGATTTATCGTGTGAAAATAATTTTTAGATAAAAAATATTCATATGATTTCAAAGTATATATTAAATAATATTATTTTAGATACATTTTATATTAAAATAAGTTTATTTATTTAAATAAAAATATAAATATGAGGATTCAATTTCAACCCAAAACAGAATCTGTCTTAAAAATAGTTCATTCATTGACCAGAGAAAAATCCTTATTTTTTAAGAAGAAATTTTATTCACATATAAAGATGAAAAACATTGAATTTATAATCTAAAATAATATTTTAGAATGCATAATTTTTCATAAATTAATATTTCATATTAAAAAATGTTTTTCAAATATTATAAATCATTCTCATATAGTTATACTGTCATGAAAAATGTGTTTCCTGAAAATTTAAAATATCAACTAAAAAATAACATTTTCAAAAAAGATAAAAAATTCATTCAAATTATATTTTGATATTGGGAAATAAAAAATGATGGTCATTTTTATTATTTTCAAATTCCAAAAATTATAAATATTTTTTTCAATGAAATCATAAATTATAATGAAATTCCAGTTTTATTAGACAAAGACATCATCAAATATTCATTAGAGTTATTATTATTTCATATAATTTACCAACTAAATACATTTTACCCAGTTATTAATATCATATATAATTTAGAAATAATCATTTTTTGATTTTTATATAAATTTGAATCATTTTAAGGTAATTTTTTAAAAAATAAGACTTTTCTAATTAATAAATGATTTTATTATTCATATTTCACACACTAATTGAATTTAAATCATATTATTGATGAGATCATTTTTTCCATAAATATTTCATAAAGTAATAACCCTTATTTATTCCTTCTCATTAAATTATTTAATAGTTACACATGATATTTAACAATATATATCAATTTATTATTTTGTTTAGTGTACTGTGTAGAGAAACCATTGAACACATTGACAAAGTTAGAAGTAATAATATAATAAAATTTTGGGTTGTTTGGACAAGAATATCTCAATGGAAACCATTAGATTATGGGCTCATATTTGTGTCCCAACAAAGGAAGTATATTGGTATATTCTCATTTTCTTAGATAGAATAGTTTTGTAAAACTCTATGGTGGAATTTTAGTTTTTTAAAACAAACAATAATTTTTTTACCCACAAAAACTAAAATATTAGCAGACATATAAACATTTAATAAAAGAATATTACATAGTAACAAAATATATTTAATACCTATGTATATTAAACTATATTATTATATGATGTCATTATAATGAAAACTAAATAAATAATTGAATAATAGTAATTGAAAAAACATATTGTTTTGGATTAAAAGCCAAAAAAAATTTAAAAGTATATTATAAAGCTAAACATTCTACCAAGCATGAAAAAGGTATTTTTAAAATGGTTACAAGGTGAAATACTTATAAAATATGAGTCCCTTGAATTAAACATGTCAATTGGTTCTCCATCATCCACCTGGAAGCATTATATTGTAGACTGGTTGGAATGTACTTGATCATCCATTATAGAATCACTCAATCAAGCCAATTATAAAAAACAATATATTCCAAAAAATAATCCCTAAATCAATATTATAAGAAAAATCCAAATCCAAAATCTCGTAGAACCATGAAACAATAACTGAAAAAATGGAAATTAAAGAAAAATTAAGAGCCTGACATGAAAAAACTCAAAAAAAGTTATTCTAAAAACACTTAGTATGAAACTACAATCAACAACCCACAAAACAATGATTTATAGAAAATATAATGGGATATAATTACATTGGAGAATTTTACTATCATTTATATAACATAATTAAAAGACTAATTATAGATGATGTTCGAATGTTATGATTTCATAAACTACTAGTTCAGCTATAATTAAATCTAACGAAACACTCTAAATATTCTGATCGACTCAATAGTGAACTGCTTCTTTAACAGAAATTTGTTAGTTTAATTATAATTATCATTAATTTATAGTAATATTATGTAAAACATGATATCTATAATAACATTGTTGTCCAAAAACTAGTAATGTATAAATATGATTGAATAAACATCATGTTAAGTAAAATTTATAAGGATTGTATTGTGAATTTCAATGCAACGATATGAAATTATTATTTTACTAAATGGACTCTCCTTTTTAAAAAGGGGAAAAAATATAAGTGCATCATAAAAAATTGACATTATACCATTAGTATTGATAAAAACCCCCACATAACATATTCAAAAATTTAATAGCCACTAGAATAAATTTTAAATAACTTTTCAAATAATAAATATCTCATAATGAGTGGAAATATTATTTCAAATTTTATCCCCATTATGATTTTTAAAAATATTCAAAATATTTATGAAAATATTGATTATTAATGTAAATAAATGAAAATAATTAAAAAAATACATTAATAAAATTGGAATAATATTTCATTCGCCACATTTAAGAAATTCTCCCCATTTGAAAATATGGTATTTTAGAAAACATAATAAATAAATATAGAAAATTAAAGATGAAAATTTTTGAAATTAAAAAATTATAAATCTCTTATCGGGTTTATCTGAATATATACTATATCTTATTTATTTTAATTTATTATTCACCGAAAATATATTCATAAAAATTGACAATTAATTACTATGATTTTAACCTATAATTCACAAGAACATAATTATTTTGTCTCATTGATTGATTGATTTTATTGATCTATGTTATCACATAGTTCATCAAAAACATATCCGCACTCTTTTTTATTTTTTATATAACATCTTATAGTAATCCTGAATGAATTTTTTCTAACCCCCTAGACATTTTATACATTTCTACAAATATAGTCCCCACTTTTAAATTCCACTTATATTCTGAGTGCTGAAATAATAAACCCTCATTTCATTTCAAAAACACCAAATCAAAAAAATGATTTATTTCATCAATGTATTTTTTTTAAAATTTTTAATTATGAATGTTAATCATAGTATTATAAATAATATTAACATTAAATTATATTATTCAAATATTTTAGATATTCTATCAACCATATTTGTCATTTTTTTAATATTTGTTTTCTAATCAATTTTTTTATATGGTGATATCATATGATTCTGATGAATAGTCGTACATTTCTTTTTTTTTCAATTCCAGATAAAAATTGGGATCTTTATTCATTCTTTGGAGTGAAATCAGAAAAATTGATCGGATCATCAAATTTTATATCATCTATTATATATATGTCATTTATTTTCTGGGACTCTTTCTGCACAAAATTATACCAACATCATGATAATGAACTCAATCAACATTTCCCTTCATTAAATGAAGATAATTATTTTTAGAACTCTTAGAGAGGGATGAGCTCTTAATGGTATTGGGGAGAATTTAATATTTTATTAGTCAATGGTCTCTTTCATTATCATTTTCAGACTCTTTAATCTGAAAAATGGCACTAGGTTGATTCACTTATATAATAAGTAAGGTAGCATAAGCTACAACCAATTAATTTAAAAAATGAGCTTCCTATGATGAATAAAACTTCCTAGATGTCTCAGAAATATAATCCTTTAATGGAATGAAAATAAGTGTGATAAATATTTTTATAGTTTCTTCTATCACCATATCCTTTCCCATTCTGGTAAAATCGTGGTTTTTCATGATTATTAATTAATAATTCTATTCAGGGATGATAAAAAATGAAAAATAATTTCTATAAATATGGAGATAATTAATATCCTGAGAATAAAACATCTAATTATTCTCTTTAGCCAACTTATTATGAAAATATTCTGTTAAATCCATATCCTAGGCTTTATCCAAAACAAAATAAGGTTTATTATAATTTCTCTATTTTTTAAATATCTTATACATTTTAAAACTATTCTACATAGTTTTTATTAATTTAATTTATTAATTCATCTTTTCATGAAACACTTAGATGATGTTCAGTTTTTGTTAAACATTATTTTCTTGATGCTTCTGCTTCATCTTCATCTCATGTGAAGTTAACTTAGCAATTGAATAACACTATGATGATATTATCACCTCATCGGTATCATTCTTCATATATTTTGGAATATTTTAGGACCGTACAATAAAATATTTTTCAATAATATTATTTTTATTATGTTCATAGACTTATTTCATCTTATAGATGATACCAGTATTTATGGAATTTAACTTGAGTTTTTTTCAGTTTATTCTATATTCAAAATTCTGTCAACTTAATATTTTAAAAATGATAGGGTTCATTATTATATAGTATAGTAAAATCATTTACTTATTCATTATGGTAAAAATCTAGAAATGGGATAATTGATTCCCAAACCGTGAAATTTTATAACAACATTTAATTGAAATTTTTTAATATAAAAGAGATATAGATCTGTCAAATAGTCATAGATGACTCACTTAATAAAAATATCTCTACAAGAATCCATTTTATGATCAGAAAATGAACTAGGAAAATAAATTCTCATAGAAATCTCTAGTATTACATTATTAATGAACATGACCCATAATTTCAAGGTCCACAAACAATTTAAATAGGTTTCATGGGAATCCATTGATCTTATTTAATCAAACAACTGAAAATGAATTACATCAAAAGAATTAAACATAGTAAATCATAAAATATTGAAATATTTAATTTATTAAATATCATAGATTATCATCTAATTAAATTTATAACATAGTAAATAAAAAATAAGTAAAACATTTTATCAATGAAATAATAAAATTATCAAAAATATAGTATAAAGAAAAAAATCATAATTCTCTAGAATATATGTTCTGATTAATTAGATAGATCTCTATTTATAAAATATTGATACAAATAAAGAATGTATTAAAAACTAATAAATTATTTCTAGAATAAATAGTTTTATAATATAAAATTAAGATAATAATGAATAATAAAAAATCTCCCTATGAAAAAGATGTATTGAAAAATATAATGTTAAAATTAAAATGATATTCATAAATTAAAACATTACAAATGTAGAGAATAAAATGTCACCATGTATAAGTGACATGTTATAAGGTTCTGATACAATCATTTACCATGTATAATAATTATTCTAAAGAAATATATATTATATTTTGCTTAAAATTACTCACAAATAAGACTTTTGGTGCCCATACTTTCATGTATATTTTATTCTCATAAGTAGAAAAAACTGTCGAAATAAATCTTAATTTTCCCCCAATGGATTTTATTTTATTTTAAGAGAATGATTTATTCATTTTCATCCACATAGACACATGATATATAAAATATTATTACACGGAAATAATTAATTTTATTTATATATGGTTAATTTATTGGAGATACTTTTATGTCTAAAAGTAGGATTTATTGACCTTTGTTTTCCATATATCTTTCCAAAATAATCTGTTTCTATTTTGATGTTTTCAACTACTTTTTAAAAAACTCCACCATATAATTTAGTTTTAAAACCTAATTAATTTTTTCAAGAAAATGATATAAAAATTTTTTTCATCCATAAATCTATATTATTTTGACAATATGATATTAGGAGGTCAATTTGTGAAATTGAATTTCCATTCCCTTATCTATCATAACTATGTTGTTGTCTTTTCATTTATATTTTTCAAACTCAATACTATAGTTTTTATTTTTATTTTTTATAATCTAGAAATCATTTATATATTAAATTAAATTCATTTTCATTATTTTATAAAATATGATTTATGTTCATTATATATCATATAATATATATAAAAAGTAACATGAGGTTTCTATCACTATATTTTCATTATAAACTCTTTTTGTCAAGAATTTATACATATGCATCCATTTATTCAATAGTTGGATAATTATATTTATCATCCATTTCATTATTAAAAAGATAAAAAAGAAATATGAAACTAGAGTTATATTTGTATGTTATTTTGTTGTCACCATTCCTTTAAAATATTTTTTACTCTTTAAAAATCATTACAACAACTTGTAATCATTTGAATATCATAAATATCATCCCATGAACAAAATTACATAGTATAAAATTCATTTTCATTTTAATGGTATATGGGTTTCTATCATTTCATTCTATTATTCTTTGAATACTTATTAGAAAGGATTTATTTTTTTCCTTTATGATATGTGAAATCAGGTCATATTTGACTTGGGTTTTAAAACTCATAACATATTCAGTTAGTAAATAATTTAAATTTATATGTATCATTTATATATATTTAGTATCCATTCATTAATTATTTTTCACACATAATGATTCATCCTTATAGTAAAAAGATTTATCTCACCTTCACTCAAACTAGCACAACTACATGCGTTATATGTACTCAACTTTTCTTCATAGGATAAAAAATTTAATCATTTACATGTATATCTAAATATACTTATATTTTTATTCATTTATTTCAAAACATCTTTTTATGAAAATATTCATATTGATATAAGATTATAATATTTACATCCTATCTAAGAATATGGATTATTTTTGTATCATATAGAGTGGTTATCTTTAATTCCCACTCTTTAGGTAAGATATCAATAAAAAATTAAAATTTTGAAAATAAAAAAAATTCTCTTATCCCTAAGAGATTCAACATTATTTATAATTTTCATCATTCTATGATATATTTGAGAAAAATTCTCAGTAGAAAAAAACCACAATCTTGATAATCATCCAAAAGGATTGATTTAATTGTTTCAAGAACATTTAATGTTCAAATGTATGTAATATTAATCCTCCTTCATATACCACACAAAATTCTATCTGAAGAAAAATTAATATACATATAATTATGTAATCAAATTAATATATTGTTATGTATAAGGGGATATAACTAAAAATCTATTCATTCAACAATAGTAATGGTAAGTACTTCTTTCTCTATAATATTATTTATACAGACTATTATAATAAAATATTGAACATTAATATTAACAATGAATGTCTCTATTTTATCACTCTTGTACTCATTATATTTTCATCAAAGAAATAAGTTATATTAGGATTAATATTTCTCAAATTGACCAATAAAAAACAGTCAACCATTAAAAAACATTTCCCTGTTATATATTTATGATAAAGAAGTTGAGATACTGATATTATTTGAAACTAATGGAGTCAGAAAATAAATGATGAAAAAATGTCCCAAATTTAGATTCATTATTTGATACCTATTTTTTTCTATAATAGATTTTTTTTGGTAAAAATACAAGACGGTTTGAATTATAGTTATTTAAAAAGGGAATTTTTTGGAAACATGAATTAAAATTAGAACAAAATTTCAAACTTCTTTCAACCAACTAATAACAGTAGAAAATATATTTAATAGTAGTCAAAATTAAAAATTCAAATTATCCAATATAAAAACATCAAAAATATTAAAATCATTAATCATAGTTGTAGGGAAAAAAAACTTGGTGTATTGGATAATTACCAAAACCCCATTAAAAGAATATTAAAAAACACACTTTTAACCTGACTAATACTATCGGTGATTGTAAATAGTCATAAAAGGGGGTAAATTAGGGCTTAATATAATTTTTTAAAAATAGCTATGATGTTCTTATTATTATGTAGTAACCTCATCAAAAAATAATTTAGATTACAAAATGGGGCATAACATGTTTGTTAAATATGTTTTCCGCTCTAGGGATATATATACATATTTAATATGTAGTGGTTTTTATCCAACTTAGAAAGATATTCTTTTATTATGAAGATTTATATAGGGATGGGTATGTTCCTCTTGAGTGTTAAATTTTTTTCAATGAGTTAGTAGATATTTGTTAAGTGGAAATTAGGTTATATTTAATAGAGGCTTTCTATTGATTCATTTAACATTCTTGAATTCCATGCATATGAAATGATCAATTTTTATTCTTATGATTATTAAAATGATCTGTACATTGTCCTGTTTGAGGATAGTTTGGCACATCAATTTTGGTGTATTAATGAGATTTTATGGTCAAATATTATATTAATAGTGTATTAATAATTATTTGAAAAACTATTTTTGAAGGTGTAATTTTATTTAATAATATTAACAACAATGATCTATTAGAATTCTATTATTTGAATTTATTTTAATATTTATATTTATAAAGTCATTTTTTTGTTTAATGTTGTTCTATAAATTTTATTAATTAACTCATTTATTTTATATTTTAATATGATTCTTAATTTTTATTTGTTTTTAGGGTTTTAAATTTAATATACATCTTTTTTAATTGTAATATTTTTATTTTCATGTTTCTAAGGATTTTATTTATCATTATTTAAATTCAATTTCAATGTCTTTAGAACTAATGTTTTGGGAATTTTGGAATTTTTTATTGCCTATAATGATTTATTATTTTAGTTATAATTTAACTATTTATTTAATTTTTTATTCATTAATCATATTAGAGAATATATTGTTGTAAATTGTGAATGTTATTATTTCATCAAATTTATACAATAAATTTGAAACAAATTTATAAGATATTAGTCAAAACGCTGAGTAAGAAAAATATTAGAACATTAACTAATTTCTAGTATCCTCATAAGATAATATATATTTTTATTAATATAGTGTACATTTACTATTGGATAATATTTGCATAAGAAAAATTGTTCTACCATGTAATTGAATTTAGAACCATGATGGTAAGACAAAAAATCCCACAAGATAATCAGTGGTGGAATAAGTGTAATTGAATTTATCTGTAAGATAATATATCTTACATATGTCTCTAAAAATTCCTATATTATATAAATATTAATAATATTGTGAGGAGGATGACCTTGGGTTATTAAAGAATACTGAAATCATGATCAAGGTGACAATCAATATAGATAGAGTCTAAATTAGAATGATGAATTTATTAGTAAGGGTTAGTTGATACCAATGATCAACTAGTCAAATTAAGTATAATAAATTATATTATAGAAGTGGAACTAATGTAAACGGATTTTTTTTGAGATCAATGTTTTATGAATAATTATAATCAGGTTGAATTTTCATCAAACCAGACAATAATGGTGAGATACTAAGGAGAAAAATAATATAATTCATTACCGAATTAAAAATATATAGTTTTATATAATCAAGAAAAGACTGTGTATCAATATTTACTTTATGTTCATGAATGTAATATGTAATTTCTTTGACCTAGGATCCAATAAACGTTTTCCTCAAGTAGGGTCACCATATGTCTTTAAGTTCACATCCTCGTACACCTGAGGTTGCTGACTAGCAGCAAGGGTCTAATAGGTCACGTTGGAATACTATACCCTATTTACAAGAGAAATACACTAGAGAACAAAATATAAATAATGAAATAAATAACAAAAATTAATAACATTAATAAATAACCAATTCCCAAGAAAGGTTAAACAATATACAATAACAAATATGTCAATCCATGATACAATTCCTGGTGAAAAAAACCCTAAAATAAAAAAAAATTGAATTCTGAAAATGGCCTGGAATCCATGTCTTGAACCTCACCCATACCTGTTCCATATCCAACTCCTCTTCCTAGCATAATTACCTTTCCATTTTCCTGACATGCATGCATGAGATCTACTCGAGTAGCCAATGACGACTTGAGAAATGAGTGACTATAACTCAGTTTGAAACCACCAATGCTGTCTACAAAATATCCAATAAAAGTATTTAATGCATGAATGTGATAAATAATGTAAAGTAATGTTAAACACATCAATATTCCATTCTAGACTATGATATTTTAAATTATACTACAATTGAATCCATGTTCACTGCATCTACATCACATGGTTTAATCTACCTTCTTCCTGTGTTCAATAGATTTGGAATGTTCAATGTTCCCAAGAATATTGAAATAAAATCAAGTCCTATCTCACTAGGCATCACATTATAACATCACCACTACACCTCAAATACCATATATGGGTGGAATGAAATCATGAGATGAATAGAACTCTCTCCCCTTCCTTAAATCATGAATTTTAAGGTAGAGGTAGAACCTCTCTCCGACTTGACCCGAGGGCGTAGAACCTCAAGCCTATACACCACTCTACCATGCCATCTGCGCATACTTATTTATCATCACCATAATTAACCACATCACAAAAAATAATAGCCACTATCATATCCATCACCACAATAATATCAATATATGAAAAATAAAAAAAAGTATCAATCCTTTATCTCATTCAATACTTATATAGAATAACCATTTAACCCCAATTCACATTCCCCATGCCTATCTCATGTAGCATATTCGAGTGTAAACATAATTTTCTATCATATTCCAATTAATACCATTTAACCCAATTAATTTACAACACAAAAATCCCTTAGTCATTAACCACATTAGAAAAAACTATCCAAAATCTATTATAACTCATTACATAAACCAATTAACCTATTATCTATTTCTCTACGTCATCATGTCTCAATATCAAACCTTATATTTCAATTATTCCCCATTTGGAGGGCTGGCACACCCTATGGGTGGCCATAATTTTCTATCTCATCTTACATTCATCCATTATGGACCAATAGGGGTTCAATTAATCAATTAGACACCCATTACTCAACATATTGAAAATTTCACCAAGAACACATCAAGAAGGGAACACGAATGAGACACTACATGTAGAAATATATGAATAAAATATGGAATATAACATGTCAACCACCTACCTTTAATCCGTTAGTGACCACACTCTAAATTGAGGCTTCAGATCCCAATTCAACACACCATTGGATCCTAAACCTAAAAATCACTGGAAGGAAAGGATTTTATAGATTTGAAGGATATGGATAAATGGTGTGAACCCTATCCCAAGATATAATCAAGGTGGAGATTATAATTACCCATATTTTCAATATGCAACTGAAAGAACACTAAACAACATAGTATTTAAGGATAATAAAATCATGGAAGATCATGGAAGCTAGGATCGTCACTGGGGTTGAAGTAAGAAGAAGGGGGAGAAATCCAGTGTTGGAACTTAAAATCATGTAACAACTTTTTTGTAATTCTCTAAAAGATACTGGGCCGCACGGTATACCTGCTCATTTTGATAGATTGTGAAAAACCCATGCGGATGCAACTATCTGAAATAACCCATTTCATGGATACATGGGATTTACACATGGCTTGCTTAACCATGCGATTACCTTGTAAAATCCACTTTCCAAGTCTGAACAGTAACTTTGAATGATACACATAGTTCTCACTAACTATGTGCAAAACATGACCAAGGCCTAGAAACTTTTTTCACTTTATATTCATGTCCCAAACCCCAGAACACCCATGAGACTTCTCCTGAACGTTGGGAAACAATTATTTTACCAAAATAAAGGGATAAAACTGAAACAAAAAAACAACTTAAGAAAGGTCGTAGATCATACAACGTCCCCACCTTAGGATGGCTCATCCTTGAGCCGCTCTTCCCAATCTTCATTGTGTTTCCAATGTAACGAGGTTGGGCCACTGGGCCCACATATTCAACTCTCGCTCCCACATTTCATCCTAAACATTTCTATTCTACCATATAACTCGAACCAAAGGCACACCCATTCACTGAAAAACCATCTCACTATGATCGACAATACAAAATGGGTTCTCCTAAAAGGAGGCATATGTTTCAAGTAAGACATCCAAAGTGATTCTCATATGAGATAGATCGGGGAGATACTGGTAGATTTTTGAATCATGGAAAGCATCATAAATCCCACAATACTATTATAGAAGAGAAAATCATTATTCTATAAGTCCGATCCTCTCCAAAATCATAAATTGCCCCACATACCTAGTTTCCAATATACATTGTTTCAAGATACGGCGATGAACCAACCTTAGTGACACCCAATGAAGCACAAGATCACCCATGCTAAACATGAGGGGTCTACGACGCCAATTAGCATATAATTTTTTTTTACTGCGAGCTATTTCTATACACTTCTTAATCAAAAAGACATTCTCCCACATTTCCAACATAAGACTATGTCCTAACAGCCTAGACTCCTTAGCCTCTAACCAACACAATGAAGATATATGCGCTCTCCCATAAAGTTCCCTAAAAGGAACCATATGAATCAAATTCTAGAAACTATTATTAAAAGTAAACTCAATGAGTTATTAGTTCTTTTCTCATTAACCACAAAAATCTAGGACACAAGCTTTGAACATATATTCTAATACGTCAATTGTAATGTTACATTTCTCATCTATTTGAAGGTGAAAATCTATACTCAATAAAACCTATGTACGAAGCACCATTTGTAATCTCTTATAAAAGAGCAATGCGAAAAACAAATTTTGAATAGAAACTATGGTTCGTGTCATGCCATGAAACCATACTATTTCTAAATCATACAATTCTTCAAACTGGTCGACTGTATTGGTATCCTTGATTGGTATGTAATGATCCATTATGGTCAGCCAATCTACCACCACCGAAATTGCATCATTCTTCATAGGCATCCTTAGAAGACCCACTATGAAGTCTATCATTTTGTCATTCCACTTAGACTATATATTAAAACAATACTACAATATCCCACCTAGATGTTGATGTTCATCCTTTAGCTATTGAAAGGTAAGGAATCATTCCACAAAACTCGCTACTTCCTTCTTCATTCATGGGATCCAAAAAAATCTATGAAGATCACGATACAACCTAGTCGAGATAGGATTCACTGCTCATTTTGATGCGTGAGACTCACACATCAACTCCCCCTATACATATTCTAGCACCAAAACTCAACATTGAATTTAAGAAACTACATCATCAATGAATGTCAAACCATAAGGTGAATCCCAACCATTAAGACCTTCATTTATATCCAAACACTATGGATCCCCCAAATGACTCTCTTTAACTTGACTCAAAAGTGAAAAATAAAATACTATAGTCGCAAGGTTCATCTTCATCTTCCCATTAAGTACCCCCAAATGAATCTCAGAAAACAAGTACATCAACTTCCATTTTTAATTGTATTCCCTAACCACCTAATTCTGAGTCTCCAACCTTAGAGTATCAGTGACACTATTCATGTTCACGGGTGTATAGGACAACTCTAAATAAATTTATTGTAGGTACATGACCCAAATTTTCTATCTAATATTAAAATCTTGAAAAGAGAAGATTTATTTTTGACTTTTATAGTTGGTAAACACTGTGAAGGGTTCTCCCTGCAAGTAATGCCTCGACATTTCATAGAAAGAACCAAATAATGTAGATCAAGGTCATGAGTAAGGTAATTTCTTTCATGTGGTCTCAACATCCTAGACCCATAGCTAAAACTCGATCATCATGCATTAACACTACCCCATGTATATCACCATACACAAAAAAGAACAAGTTGTACCTTTTACCTGGTGTAGGTATGACCAAAATTCGTGTGGTATTCAACCATTTCTTAGTCTCTTGACAATAATTCTTTCAAGCCTCTTACCATTCAAATTTATTCACTTTTTTGGTTAAGCCTGTGAGAAGCACTACTAAATGAGAAAAAGCTCTAAATAAACGTTGGTAATAACAAGAAAATTCTAGAAAAATCAACACATCATAGAAGTTCTTGGGATAATCCCAATACACCACAGCCTTCCGCTTTTCTTGATCCACAAACACACCTAACTAAGAAATTATGTTTCATTGAAAGTGAACCTCATACACCCAAAACTATCATTTTGATAGGTTGGCATAAAGCCTATACTCTCTTAGTGTACTGAATAAAAGGTCCCGATGTTTGGAATTATCGTAATGAGTTCTGTAGTACACAAAGATATCATCAATGATGACAACTACGAATTGATCCAAGTATGTGAGGAATATATGGTTCATCAAGTCCATAGACATAGCTAGTACATTGGTAAATCCGAATGGTATTACCAATAATAATTACAAGTTGTACCTACTATGGAAATATTTCCTAGGTATGTCATAATGTCTCACCCTAAACTAATTGTATAATGATATCTAATCGATCATGGATAACACTGATGCATCTATGAGATAATAAAATAGGACTTCAATTATAGGAAGATGTTATCAATTAATTTGTGACATCTACTATAGTTTACTATAATCAACACATTGCATCCATTATCTGTTAGCCATATTATCAAACAACACTGGAGATCCTTAATGTGATATAATAGGATGGATAAACCCCTAATTCTCTAACTTTAAAAGATGAACATTTAGTTCATGGAGCTCCATTGGTGAAATTCTATATGGAAGAATGGAAATGGCTCCAACCCTTGCTATAATTAAATTGTGATCTAAACATCTCTCTCAGGTGGTAACCATAAGAATTCATCATGAAAAAATCTTTAAACCAGTCCACAACAAAAGGGAATACTAGCTACCCTTTCTCCCCATCATAAAATATGAGGCATAAAACTTCGAAGGTTAGTTCAACCAACTACTTATATAGTGACCCTGCATGTCCCGCTAGAGTATCACACACCCCATGAAGGACATAATTGCTTCCATAGAGAGATGTGATTGTTACCCGACATTGTTTACAGTTTCTATGGGCTTGATATAACAGTAACAAAACCATCCCCATGATCAGTTCAAAACTTTACATGTCTAGGATAGTCAAATCCCATAGAAAATTATATCAACCAACCTCTATAGCACAACCCTTACACTTCCTAATATCCCCAACTCGTACCCCTAGTGGAGTATCAAGAAACATTATTCCACAATCACTATACATGGTTAATTGAAAACACGATCGTGGACATAGCATAAATAAAATAATGGGGAGCACATGTATCTAATAAGAAACTAGAAAATGCGGATGTTACAAGAATCGTACCTCAAAAATTAGATGGTCCCACTTCACCACCTTCTGGTGTATCCTATACATCAGGGAGATGACTTTCTCCCTTACCCTAGGCTCTACCTTGAGTACTCTTCTCTACAATAACCACTTGATTAAGATGATCTCGCCCTAGAGATACACGTCCAACGCCCCTATTAGTATGACCCATGTAGCTCCATCTACCTACCTGATATGGGGTAACTGACTCCCTTCCCACAATTAGAATCTAACTCTGACCTCCATTATTCCCTAACTATCACGTGTTCTTGAAGAACCTCTTCATATGGCCTACCCATCCACACACTTGGCACTCAACTGGTGGGTGGCGACACTGGTCATTCTTGTACCATGAAAACCCACACTAATAATAGAATACTTGGTAACCATTATGAGAATTTATTCCCCTCATTTGGATTCCATTTTAACATCCAGCCTATTGAAAATTTCTAAAATGGCACTTCCTACTCTCAGAAGTCGCACAACCAACCCACCCAGCTAGCACCATAAGTTCTATACTTGAATCTCCCTTCAGGTTCCCCTACGAGATAAGGTATTGGTCCACCATTTTAGAAAACCATTTTAGATGTAAGATATCCACCTGAGACCTGATCTCATGTCTCATCCCATCTAGGAATCATTTTTGCATAACTTTCGGATATCCTGTCAACATCAAAACAAAGCCTCCCAAATCTGTTTGATGAATAACATAGGCCATTACTAACACTAACCATAGTATCATCCTAATAAAACCCATATCCTTCTCATGTATCAATGATTTTGGTAAGTGTTCAATATACTTCTACTGGAAATCTTTCCTCATCATTTCTATGGCCTAATCCATTTGAACCATGATGTCCCACCAACTCTTTGCATGACCTCTTAGCATATAGGCTGCTATATAGAATCCCATATCATGTAGAGTCATATATGTTCAAGAATAGTTTGGATGGAATCTATCCAAATGTATAATACCTCTATCCCACCATCTTCAATAAAGGTTGAAGGGTGATGCAGTTGAAACTCTCTGGTCATCTCAAACATACTCAGTGCAGCCCACCCTAGGTCACATTTTATCATCTACATATTAAATATAGATTTCTCATTGGTATACTCTTCTATATCTTCTTGGATCAACATGTTCTATTTCTCCACTACATGAGGATCATTCTCAGCCACATCCACTTATTTCCCAACGAGAACAAGTCTTCAAAGTGTCATTTATCCATACAATGCCAAACATGATCTTTATAATGCTAACATAACACTTTTACGGAAAGAAAATGATGATGGTAGGATAATTAATTTCCCTAACCAAACCAATTAGCATACACCATCCAAACAATCCCACTCACAACTAAATCAAAACTCTTCAACATCTCTCCTAAGGACATTCATAACATGGGTATCTAATTCACTCAGTTACATGACTTATATTTTATGCCAATTCAAAACAATTTTTTCTTCCCAGTTTGCACTTAGAAAATGTTCATCCAATTTTAATTATTTATTAAGAACCATTATCTAATTACCACTTTCCCTTTTAAAATTACTTTTTATACATTCATACAATCCCATTAGGAACAATTTAATTACATTTAAGAAAAAATGCATCCTAACCATTATATCCTGCACACCCATCCCATTTGTGTTCCTTTAAGGATGTATGTCACCTATAAACATAGGTGCATAGAATGATTCATGAATGCACAACCTCGTACCCTTCTAGGAAATGATATAAATATCCAAAAAATGTCAAAACACACAATAAATGAATCACTCGATGGTGAAATAACAAAATATAACTATACACAATAAGAAAAAAAATCCCCTCTCCTGGTGACATGGGATTTACCTTGTACATGGGTTAGCTAATTTTTAGCAAGAGGTCATTATCGAGGCCCAAAAATTTTCTAAACTCTCATCTATAATCCCCAAATAGTATGAATGAGAAAAAAACTTCTCTAATACCACATCGTAACATCCCTGTCTAAGGTGCTACAAAACTGGTGCCTCGAGCCAAGTTGACAGATGACCTCAAGTGCCCATCCCCGTATGTTAGAGGATATCGACCAGTAGCGAGGGTCTAATAGGTTATGTGGGAAGACTATACCCACATTACTAGAATAATCCCTAACAGAACACAATTTAAATAATGTAAAAAATATGAAAAATTAATAACATTCCTAAATAACGAATTAAAAATCTGGGTACAACCATACACAGATAGTAAATATGTCATTCCATTCTACAGTTCTAGGTGTACAAAATCATAAAAAATAATAATAGTAAAATACTCAAATAATTAGGAATCTAGGTCTAGAAACTCACCCATATATGTCCCATGTCTAACGCAACTACCTAGAATAGGACCATTTCCCTTGTCCAGACCTACATGCATTAAATCTTTTAGGGTACCCAATGGCAGCCTAAGCATGGTGTTAGTATAACACATTAGGCCACCACCAATGATGTGTAAAAAATATACAGTAAAATATGATAGTGTATTCAAGTGTTAAATAGTGTAAAGTAATGTAAAATAGTTAAATAGTCCATTCTAGACTATGGAGATTTAAATTATACTACCATTGAATCTATGTTCACTACTTGAGAATTCCATGGTTTAATATACATTCTTAACATGTTCAACTTATTTGGAATGTTCATTGTTCTTAAGCATATGGAGATAAAATCAAGTCCTGTTTCAATAGGCATCAAATTATAACAACCTCATAATCCTCACATCAGAGCCTCAGTGTGGGTGGAATGAAAGCATTAAATGAATAGAACTCTATCCCCTTATCTAACCCATGAATTTAGGGGTGGAGCTAGTACCTTGGTCCAACTCGATCCATGGGCATAAAACCTCAAGTCTATACCCCACTATACCAATCCATGTGCACATTCTTATTTATCATCACCAAAATTAACCACATCACTACAATGATTATCCAACAACATTTTCATCATCACAATAATTTCAATAAATGTAATATTAACATTATTCATCAATCTGTTAACACGTTACTTAATTATATCACTTAACTATTTAACACTGATTCAGATTCCCCATGCCTATCTCACCATAAATATTCAAGTTTAAACAGAATTCCTTATCATATTCCCAATAATACCATTTGTAAAAATTATATTTCAAGCCAAAAATCCCTTAGAATTTATCCAAATTAGACACAACTAACCAAAATTAATTCTAACTCATTACATAAACCAATTGACCACTTCACTAAGGTTCTACATCATTATGTGTCAATTTTGCACCTTATATTTTTATTATCCCCAATTTGAAGGGACAAAACACCACATGGGTGGCCCTAATTTGGTCAATTAATACCCCTTTATTCCCATGGGGACCAAGAGGGTGTCAATTAATCATTTAGAAACCCAATACTCAACATCATTGAAATGGAATCACGAACACATCAAGAAGGGAACAAGAGTGAAACCCTACATGCACAAATCTATGGATAAACTATGGGATATAACTTGTCGTCCAAGAACCCAAGTTTCATAGGAAAACACACTCCTAATCAAGGACATATATCCCAATTGAACACCCCTTTAAATCCTCAAACTAAAACTAATTGGAATGAAATTGTTTTAGATCATTTGAAGTAGATGGAGAAAAGGTGTAAACTCTATCCCAAAAGTATAGTGAGGAGGAGAATATACATACCTAAATCTTTAATCTTCAACTTATAGCACTAAAAATGACCTAGAATTAAAGAAGAATAACATCTTGGATGATTGTGGATGCTTGGCTCATCACAAGGGTTGAATGAGGATGAAGGGTGGGAAATCATGAGTTGGAACATAAAATCCCATAATGGAATTTTTAGTAATATTATCATTGTTACTAGGCTGAACAGTTTACCTATATGGTGGAAAAAACCATGCACAAACTGTGTGGATTCCACTGTCCAAAATAACCCCCTCACACGATTACCTAGAACTTCAGCAAGGTTTCCATAACCATGTGATTATCCTGAGAAAGCCTTTGTCCTAGGCAGTACAGTTACCTAGGATAATCCACACAGTTTTCAATAACCATGTGCAAAACATGTAACACACCCAGAAACACATTTTCTTATATTTTCATCTCTCTAACCCCTCAAACAATTTTTATCCTTCACATAAACCTTGGGTGATAATTATTAGAGAAAAATAATGGACTTAAACTGAATCATAAACAAAAGAATTCTCAAATAATGGTCATATATGTTATAAAATATTTGAATAATAAAGACAACTTCTGAGGAATAATATTAGAATATAGTTAATGAATATGAGTGGGATAATAATCATCAAATGAATGAGAAATATTGATGAAAAAATATATGATGTTGATTTTGTGGGACATCCATTTGGAGGTTTACTAAAGGGTTTTCTAACTCTAGTGGGATGATGATATGTTTTTGTATAATATGAATTAGTTGTTTCCATTCAATTAAATAGTTTTAATTTTTTCTGGTTACTGAATATTTTGTTCTGATTCTAATTCCAAAGGAATCACTAAATGTGTAGGTGAGTATGAGATTGTGGGGAGCCTATTTTATCTGTGGTTGATTTATTGTTAAATGATGATAAAAAATTTACTCAATTAATCCATGGAGTTTTATTTCATGATATTTGTTAAAGTGAACTCAATAATGAAGGAGGTTGATGATTTGGTATCAAAATGATGACATATATTTACTATGTTTTTATTTCACTTTCCTGTGACATATTTTGATGATGAAAATTAAAATTAATTGGTTCTATAAATTTTCAATGCTGCTGTTTGGGTTTTCTGATAAATTAACACAATGTATTTGAAGTATATAATTAAGGGTACCGTGAAGAATCCAAATTAATTTAAAGACACATTTGTGTGATATAAGTTTATATGAGTAATGTTTTTAAAGGAGGGACATTACCAATGATTGAGTTCAACTTTTTTGTGTGTCTTTGATGTGACCCACTATAATTTTTTTATATGTTTCAGTTTTAATTTCAAACATCAATGAATATACTATCTGTTACTTAATAATTCAATGATACTTTGATTATAGAGGATTTTTTTTCACAAAGGGAGTTTAGTAAAGGCTCAGTTTGAAAAAGATACTAACATTAAGAAATTGGAATCATGTTCTAGCTGGATAGAATAATTGTTATTTTATAATTAAATTCAAACATGTAGTGGTGGGTTTTTTGACCCTTTATAAAAAAATGTGTCTCCCTAGAGATTATTATGAATAGATATGAACATGGGGGTGATATAACATATAGATTCATATAAAGTAGATAAAAAAATAGATTTAATCCATTAGATCTTCTATATAGTTTTTATAGGATCTTCTACCTATAATGATGATGAATATCAAGATCAAATTTTTCTTGTACACGTATGAAATTTTTATTAATATTTCATGTGTCCCGAGATAGTGGATTCAAATGGTGATATATTTTAATGATTTAATTTCTTTTACTTTTCAATTATAATAATCTATAGATATTCAAACATTTAAATTTGTTCATTGATATTTTTAATATAATTTCACATTGTTAATTCATTTTCATGTACACCTAGAATGA
Organism: Viscum album; assembly: GCA_963277665.1. Taxonomy (NCBI): domain Eukaryota; kingdom Viridiplantae; phylum Streptophyta; class Magnoliopsida; order Santalales; family Viscaceae; genus Viscum; species Viscum album. The sequence continues at coordinate 1,806,395,422 of OY728146.1, forward strand.
AATATTACTGATTGGAGTGTGGTTAACTTAGAATAGTTATTTTTGGTCTATTTTTTTGGTTTATGTTCAAGATTATATCTGTTTAAAATTTTCAATCCACAATCCTGGATTGTGAGTATATAAGGAGTTGACTGTATCAATTTTTATGGAGAATGCTGAGCACAATGGTATTCTACTACTAAAAGGAGACCAGTAGTTTAGATCATAGTTGTTGACCTAAATTTTTGTAAAATAATTAATATTTTTTATTTCAGATTATAGATTATGTGGCAAATGATTTATAATTGTGATGGAATATTTAATCAATTAAGAAATAAGGATCCCAAATAATTCTGGTTAGGTTACTATTTTTTATTATTATTATTTAATTTTTTTGACATATATATCCATTTTAATTAGTTTAGTGATATTTGAGTTACATTTAGGATCCAAATTTTCCAATTTATAATAATAAAAACCTAATAAAATTTCATTTAAATCAATATAATGAAACACAAAAAGGGATGTCCCATAAGAAAAAATCATAGGATCTACTCTGCTATAATATTTAGAATAATAAAATTTTGATTTAAGGATTTAAAAGGAAACCCTTAGTCAGAACCTTCAATTTGAATAGTTGATGGGGATTCTTCTAAAGAGTTAGAAAGAAGTAACAAAAAAAGTAAAGATCAGCTAATTAATAGTAATGAAATTTGTATTATAAAAAAATCCAAGAACAAATATTCAGCTACATTAATCACAAAAATATAAAAAATAAGAAAATAAAAATTCCTACAATTTGATATTTGAGATAATAGAAAATGAAAAAACTATTCTTTGATTTGATAATAATTATAGAACTAATTCATAAAACCCAAAACCATAATAAATTGACTCTCCAATAAAAGAGAATATTCATATTTAACAAAAATATAGGTGTACAATGAATGCTAAGGGATCCTTTAACTACTAACAATTACAACAATAAAAACTATATATGTTAAATGATTTTATCCCCTTGATTGGATCTTAGATTATGGTTTATAAATAATTTTCACATATTCAATGGTATAATGAATGAGGAATAGCATAATGAATTCAAGGAGTTTCAAATGGGGTTCATCACCATTAATCTAAAAGGGGTTACTATGGATAAAATATATAATTGGGAATTATATTTTTAGCTTGATTTGGAAGTTAGTGAGTGGTTCCACTACTCTTGATCGAACTCAACAGGATGTTTGGATGAGTTGAATAAGGTCATTCATTAAAATGCATTCCTTAAATATATAACTAATTCCATTATGAAATATAAATGTTGAACTAGGGAGTTAAAAGGATAGACTCTACATGAGTATTGGTAGAGGTTTGATAAAATATGACGTAGTTTTCTACAACACTATATATTATATCAATATAAAATAAAATATTTTTAGGGTGTTTTCTTATTGAATAATAATATGATTAATGATCCTACTGGAGTTGAATTAGTAGTTAATTCTATTTTTGATGCTTGTAATCTAATTTATGATATATCCCAAAATTAAATATTTTTTGGAACGATAGGTTTAATCAGTTTCAACAATGATATAAAAGGGTGCACCTTAATTTCTAAAATTGTCAAAATTTAGATTCAGTTGATATATTTAACCAACATGATGAGGAAAATTATATCTATGTTAGTGTATCCAAAAAATTCATCCCAACCAAGATAGTAACATCCAGATAAATTGTCTCATTTTCTCATATTTTGATGGTTTTAATGATAATATTATACAATTCCATTATGGTATAAGTAATTTAACTGGGTATTTCATGGAGTAAATTTTCATAACAACCATAGTAGTCAATTTCCTAACAAAAACATTCAATCATGGATTTTTATATCCAACCAAAAATTCACCCTTAGATAGAATTTCAGCAGAAATTATATTGTTAATCCAAATTATCAATAAAATTTTTTCTCTTATCCACAAAACATTAATCAACAACTTATTTATAGTTAAGATCTATTCGGAAACCATATCAGTGGGATTCTGACAACTCTTCAAAATATAAAATATAAGAAACTTCAGAATATAAAATGAAATGATTAAAACCTATAAGATATGGAAAAAAGGAATAAAAAAAATTATCAGTTACAATATGTTTATTTTAAAAACAAGGAATCTCAAAGGGTCCAAATAGTAATATAAAATAGTTGATTTAAATTAAAATAATACTAATTTTCCATCTCAAGATGAAGTGAACCCATGATGCTAACCGAACGTTAGTGAAATAAATCATTGAAGTCGATATGAAATTCAAAATAATCCATGAATAATTAAATGAACATGAAAAGAAAAAATACAGTTCCCCATTTGTTACTAAATGAAAATGACATGAAAATTCCCTACAACCACATGTTGAATCTATATTTGAACCCAATGATGTTTTACATGAATTTTTTATCTCTAAACTAGTAGAACATTAAAATAAAAAATAAAATGAATAAACCAATATTCATATATATTATACGGATTTATAAAATTTAATATTCTATTACAATAGGAAATATATAGTTAAATATGACTATAATAATTATAGAGTTCCACTACCTTTATATATGAGTAGTCCTATCAAATAAAATATTAAAAAATGGATGATGATGTGATTAAAACTTTTATGTAATTCAACCTCAACATAACCTTGTAAGATACTACGGAAAAAATCAATTAATATTAAAAATTTAATAAGAAAAATTGCTCCCAAAAAATTAATTTCAAGGGATGTCACAATGTAAATTTGGGAATGTTTTTTCCTATAATATACCGACATTACCCTACATAAATATAATGATCTATGTTTGTTTTTTAATGCTTATGTTATTTAAAATAATCATTTTGAATAAAAAAATGAATGATTCATGATCCTTCATAATGTAATTTCATAATTATATATTTTAATCTATGCATGTTGGAGAGCTCAAGAAATCTTGTCTTGTTATCCAGTGGGCTTAAAGGAGTTCAGATAATCTTTCTGGAATAATTTATGATGTGTTGGTAAGGGTTAAAGATCATGTTTTTCTAATTATTTGAATATGTTACTTATATATAATGGTAGTTGGATCACACATTCTACTTTTATAATAGGGTAACCATTCTTAAAAACTGTTATTGTAGTTATCAATGATTTTAAAGAGACTTTTCCTACAGAGTTGTGTTTTTATATGTTTAAATATCATATAAATGAATCAATGAAACACTATATTTGATATCATTCTATAAATATTTTTAATATTATTGAAATGTTTTTCATATTTTTTTTCTTGAATTTATTCAAGAAAATGACACTGTAAATTATTTGGGAAATGAACTTTTTTTAGATAAAGAGATGCTGAAATTAATAAAATTTAAATCTATATTAATGATTTAGAAAACAATTTTCTTAAGCATTCAAATTATAATTATTGAACATGATAATGGAAAATTTCTTACTTATAATGATATTTAAATTTAAATTTATATTATTGAGAAAATTTAATGACCCCATAAATTCTTGATAATTTTTGAAATTGAACTCTACATGGCGGAAGGAGAATTAGACTCAGTTGAATATTCTAGAATTGTGGAAATATTGTATTTGTTGGATGAATATTCTGGAAATTTCAATTTTTTAACATGAAAAAATATAGTAACATTATTTTTGTGTCACCTCATTATTTATAAAATGAATCCGAAAATTATTTTTTGGATGATACATTGTCCTCACATTATATAAATTGTGCTACTTTTATTGAATATTATTAATCTAATACATTGGAAAATGATTTAGTCGATGAAAATGAACTCAAAGATCCCATTAAAAAATTTATAACAAGGGGAAAATACTCCTAAACATGATCTTGAGGGTTTGAAAAAAAATATTTGAATTATTACTATAATGATGAAATGAAATAATATATTATTATTACTGAAAGTTTGAGGTATAGTGAACAAGAGATTCATCTTCTAAAGGACCTTAGAATGAATAATAATGGAATATGATAGTATTTAGATTATTTATGTGGAATTATTCCATCAATTCGATTAAATAGGATTTTTTATTGAAAATTTCCATACATGTTTGATAATTCAGAAGAAGAATTATTCTAAACATTCTCATGGTAGTAAAAAAGAGGTTACTACATTGTTGTTTGTAGGTTTAATTTACATAATTGTTTGCAGTCAATTATTCAATGATGTTTTTATTCATCTTTAATTGATAGTGTATATCATTTTCAATAATCAATTAGTTTATATCATCTTTAGTTTGTTTCCTAATTAGTTGAGTCTTTGCATTGATTATTGGATTCTACAATTAGTATATAGGAAACACAACTTATCCTTTAAATTTATTGATCAAATCCTTGAATGGACATCTTGTAAATAATATTATTACATTATAAATGGTTTTATAGACCGTTAAAATTTCATATTGATGTAGAGGACTACGATAAACCAACTTTAAAATGTATTTTTGGTAAAAAAATTATAATCGTGTTGCATTTGTACAACATAATATCCCTTCGACCTTATATCAACATATAATTAAGATTTCTTCTAAAATTAATGAGGACAGTATAGATATGTTTATGAATGATTTTACAGTATTTTACATATCTATCTAGTATTGTATGTGATGTTTATAGAATTTTATAAGAGTTTTTCATAAAAATAATCATATTTTAAACTATGATAAATTCTATTTATTAGAATGTAGTCAAATTATTCTTTGTCATAATGTTTCTAGGAATTTAATTTGAATAGAAAATTATATGGTTTACATTTTATCATCACTACATTATCCTATAATATTGCAGGATAATGAATATTTTCCTAGCTATACTAGGTTCTATGTGAGGGTAATAAAATATTTTATTAGGATTTTATTTATTTTTTAAATAAATATATAATGATATTAATTTTCTATTTGATGAAAAAAATAATGAATCATGTAATAAACAAAATTAGAGTCTTTTTCCCCACCACTAGTTCTAAAACATAATTGGAAATTTGTTTTTAAAAAATTTACAAATGCTTTTGAATATTATTTAGCGGTTATTCTTGGGAAAATAAGATATTTTATGTCCCATGTCATTTCTTATGCTCCTAGAACTGTAGATATTTCAAAATAAATACACACAAAAATTTAGAAGCAATTTTTATCCTTTTTGTGTTTTATAATTTTACATCATATTTTTTGGGAACTAAATTATATGTTATAATTGATCCTTATTCTAGATTATATCTTAAAAATATGGAAGATTCAAAACAATGACATGTTAGAAGGTTATTATTGCTCTGGGATTTTTATATAGAGAATTTAGACAAGGAATAAATTATTAATACAATATATAATCATTTAAATAGTACACGTGATAAATTTTGTTATGATAAATCATATATTTAACACATTAAAGTGTTTTTCCTGGGGTTGAAATTGTATTCTATTACCATAGAAAAGATACCATGGTTTTATATTATAGAGAATTTCATATATATATTGATATTAATCATCAATGGTTTTCTAAGAAGAATACTTCAACAATGATTAGTGATTGATAGAAATAAGTATGGGTTGATCCTTAACTGTTTTATATAATATGTTATTTGATTTTTATGTGATTTATCCCAAATTATTAAATTTCATAAATGAAAAAGTTCTACCAATGTGTATGCTATAGTGGACACTTTGATCCATATAGAACTTCTTGTAAGGTATTGTATTAGAGGTTAATTTTTTCTAACATATCTATAAATTATATTGTGTGTTGATGAAGGGGTATGAGGAGCTCTCAATTAAACTATACTCTCAGGATCAATTAGGATTTATTTTTAGATCTTCTGCTGAACTTCTGAATTTCTCTTTCTCATCCTTAGTGGTATCTCTGAACTACTATCATCATGGTGATTGTGGGTGGTACACGGTGATGGTGGTTTTATAGCTTCAGTGGACACTATGTTGGTGATATAGGTAGAGGTTTGATTACACAGTTTTTTATGAGGTGGTAAGTGGAGTTTTGGAGGATGTAGAATTCTTGTTGTAATGCCCCAACCACAGTTACCCAGAGTCAGTGCATTATTTTAATATATTGGCATGATTACAAGGAATCAGGTCCCGAAGGACCAATCAATTTAGCAATCTTGGAAAAATAGATCACATACATGAATGTTACATTTTAACTCTATGACGTACAAAAAAACATAAATAATCTTTATGAATGCCATTATTCCCTTGGATTAACCTTGCATATCAATCACATTACACTTCTTGGAATCCTGGGAAAAATAAAACATGGAAAGGGGTGAGCTCAAATGCTCAGTAAGGGTAAGCAATACAGCGGAAGCATTCATAAATAAGCATAAACATTTAAGGTAATGTATAAAACTAAAAAAAGCCTTTTAAACTTGAACATCAGCATAATATGGTAGAAATAAAATGAAATAATTCCATTTACATATTCACATGGATATTCTACTAATCGAATAATCACATGAAATATCACTAACCACTTTCATAATGATGGAATTCATGATGCCGAACATTAAATTTCTGTGTCGAGGCCTCATACCAAGACCTAAGGGATAACTGTAACTGAAACCCAACCCGGAGAGCCTCTGTAACCAGACTCCATCCCAGAGTTCCCTAATAACCGGACACTAACCTGGATCGCCTCTAATAACCGGACACCAACCCGGAGTGCCTCTAATAACCGGACACCAACCCGGAGTGCCTCTAATATCCGGACACCAACCCGGAGTGCTTACTTTTACCGGTCCCCAACCCGAAACATACTAGTCCAACACATTAATCTTAAGAAGATGATGAAATATAACATAAACATTCATATTAAAACTAACATAAAAAATGTCAAAAATTAAATCATAAACCATTGATGGCATAAAAATAACTCATCCATAGTCAAAAATATCATAAAACCTTAAATACAATATGGATGATTTGTATCATAATAAATCAACTTGAAACAACATTAAAATATATCAAAGGATGTTGACATAGATGAAATAGATACTATTTGAGAGAAATATCTATTTTTTGAAATCATTTAAATGTTGCATAATTATAGAGAAAACCTTTATTTGGAAAATATCTTTATAAGCTTGTGATGGAAGCTTCAAAGGTGTAATAATGGAGGAGAATAACCGAACCCACCGTATATGTTAAAAAAACATTCTTACCTTAATTTTGTCAAAAGGTTAAAAAGGACCTTCTTTGGAAAACGACGAAAAGATTCCTTTATAAACCTCTTATAAAATGTCAAAAAAGGGTATAAATGTCTTTAACCCATAATCTTGTAAATAGTAAAAAAAAATTGAAATACATTTTTAAGAAACATGGATGTGGATGATAAAGAGATCCCAGTAGATTATTATGTATTTACAACCTCGGATAATGAAGAGATTGCGAAATAAACCCTTACCAATTTGGTAACTAACGAAATGTACAACCCATGAAAGAGGTATCATACAATGAATATGTAAATAAAAATAAATTAAAGATTATTACACAGAGAATATAATTATGGGCAGTACATACACCACACAAAATGTAATGGTGGAAATATTCCATGAATCTCACAGGAATAAGGAGTGAGATGAAAACCCCTAAACTTGCACTTTCCTTTAGTCGAGGGTACATTTAACCTCCTGTACGAATATGGTAGTATGTTAATAAATTATAATAGAACCTTATTAATATTTATGATATCATACATGATTCACTTATGACATTATATTACCCATTTAATAATAATTTCCATGTTAAGTTTACATTTCAGGTAATAATCACTTTCTTTATCGTACGTGTTCTAACATGTCACTCATGGTTGTATCACTTAGATCATGATTTAAATACTTCTTGAATATAAAACATGATAAATATATCATATATATTTAGAATATAAATATGTATAATAGACATATATATGAAATGTAAAACACCGTTTATGGAGACGGTAGTCCGTACGTACGCATAAACGTTGTTTCTGTTTTCATAAAGTATTGAACAGAAGTAAGTGAATAAGATATATGTAAGTAGATAAATCCTTATATATATATAAATCTATAGTAGCATTATTATGTCATATATTACAGACTTATTAGTAATATATATTTTTATAATCGTTGATGAATGGTGAACTTGGAAATGAATCTCATCGTGTCGTGGGGACGGTAATCCGTACGTACGTAGGAGCGAATAATATATAATTGGATGGTATATATTATATACAGAATAATTATCATGTTATATTTATTATTTACATGAATTAAAAATCATTATTATATCCATCCAAATAATAATATATTTAATAACAATTACACCACGACGTGGAGACGGTAAGCCGTACGTACGCACGTATGGTGACATGTCATTCAAAGGATGGATAGAATATTGAATATGGTTGTACCATATTTATTATAATATTATAGTATATAGGAGATACTGGATTCATTATTTTAGAATGTTAATAACAAAGCATGAAGTAGTGGAAGAAGAAATGAACTTCAAAAAGGGTGGTGAAATCATTACCTCTTCTTCGGGTTCTTCCTTTTGATTTGTTCAAAATGGCTCCTTAAGATGGATTTCTGCCTAAAGAAAGGCCTATAGGATTAATTGAGGGAAGTTGGGAGAGTTTTTGGGCAGGGGTTGTCCGAACAAAAAGGCTTTGATGGTGTGAATTAATGAGAAGGGTGAGTGTCCTTTTATAAGAGGGGTGAGGGGAACCTTTGGAAAAGCTCGAAATATTTCATTATAATAAATTCATATTAGGTTTATAATGGCTCCGAAGTGTATTATTTAAATTTTAAGGTAGGTATGGGTCTAAAACTACTCAACCAATAGAATTTAGAGAGGTTTGGGTCATTAGTTTTAACACTTGGTTAATTAGTTTAACACTAACCATGTCACTTTGTATTCTTATATTATATAGTTAATAAACATACAATATACATCCAAGAGACCCCCAAGTTATCCATTAATAATACAACTATCATGATATATGTCTCTTGTTCTATCCTTAGATTTTTAGGAATTTAATATCAATTAATAATATAATATTTGTTTTAAAAACTCTTTTATGTCAATTTTGGCACTATTCAATAATTGACTTTTTTTAAAAATTATAACAGAATGATTACTTCGAAAAACGTTAATTAAATCAATAATAATATGTAATATTATCCTATAAAATTATTTTAATTCATTAAAAGTCTCAGATTATATTTATTTGGGTATTTATAATATCAATTATTTTAATTTTCACTATTATGGTAAGTACTCCATCATCATTGTGTCATAAATAAATTAAATTATTTAATGTCTAAACATTATAAATAAAATACCATTATTTAGGAACGATTTTTAGCTTTCTAATGAATATTCATGGTCGAAAAGCCAACATATATTACCCTATGTAAAAATGGTTTGTCTAAAAGATATATGCTTATGTCATTTTTGAATTTATTTTAACTTAATTAATATGAAGTGTCATTATCACTTACAGGTGGGTTCATAGGGTCCAAATATCGACCCGAAGATTCCCATGGTCGGAAATTTATCAACCAATAAGGTTAGGACATGTTTTAGGGTAATTTAGTGTTATTATAATATTATTTGATTAACCCTTATTTACTAGATTTACCCTTTAACCATGATAAATAAAATGTTTAATGAAGTAATTATTCAAAATGTCTAAAAATAAAAGTTACCTATTTACACAATTTTAACATCTTGATTCCAAATATGGAATCCATTTTTCCAAATTCAAAACACAGAAGTGGCAGAAATTAATTTAAAATTAATTCCCGTTGTCAAAAAAAACCATGTTTTTAAGATATAATAACTATCAAAAGATTGATACCTGTTTATCTCCGGTTTAATTGTGAAATTATGTCCAATGACCAAAATTCTATTAAATGGTAAAAATATATTAAAAATATACTTTAAAACCACCCAAATTCATAATTTATCACTAATAGGTAATTTGATTAAAGAATTTGTTTTTAATTAAAATTTAGTAATTTTCACTATTCATCAAAATATTAAATTTATCTGAAAAGTACCAAAATTTCACCTTAAGATAAATTCGATACTCCAAATCCAAAAATGAAGTCCATTTTGAGAGATGAAATTTAAAAAAATTTAAAAAGTAGGTATTACTATTCATAACGGCTACTTTGATTGGTCGTGGTGTGTGTTAGAACTCGAAGTTGCGTACAACACACGCTACTGTATTATTCAAAGAGAAGCGTACTGTGGAAGCTCGGGGTGTTACATTCTCCCCTCCTTCAATAAATTGCATCCTCGCAATTTGATATTGTTCTTTGAAAATAATGGTTTAAAATATAAAATATCTTAGTTGAAAAACCCCCATCGGAAATTTGGTTAATAAAATTTAGTCATAACACGATGAAAAGAGAAATGAAAGGGTCACCACAAAATTATGATATCGATTAAGAGGACATTGGTGGAAATTAAAGACATATAATTGGAGGAAAAACATAAATATATATCGGTAATGATTGAGGTCATCAATCACAAACATGTTTAAAATTGAGGTCCTTAAATTCATCAATCTATGAAGATTTAAAATACCATCGGTTCAACAAAACATAAGGTATTAGGATAACACATTTTTTATGTTTCAAAATATATTAGTTTAAATCCCGCATCGAAAAATTAATTAATGAGGCCTCTATTTAAAATAAAGAGTGGAAAGTATGAGGATTCCCGAAAATAACAAATACTAGGGTTCCATGTAGGAAAATATGGATATGGAAGAGAAATCTAACCATCAATTATCTGATGGAGAGTGGTAGAGAACATGGATATGAAAAGGCCAACAATCCCAAAGACATAAATTATTTATGATCTAAGGTACTATCTAGGACATCATTTTTGTTCTAATTTACTTTTCTTGATGTTTAGGAATTTATTTATGAGATTGGATAAGATCATAAAGAGATATAATTACATTATAATTAGAGTTTTATCTATTAATATATTTCTACCAAAAACCAATATTTCACCCAAAAACATAATACATCTCAAAAATACTCTATTTATCCTAATCGTATAGGGTTCCAAATATAAGGAAATTATAATTAACATATCAAACCCTTTATGTAAAGAAACTTCATTATACCATCCCAGAACTTCATGTAGCAAAATGGTAGGTGATAAATCCCAATTGTACTATGGTTGTAGGTTTGATTCCCGCAGCTTTGTCTGACACAACGGGTCGTCACACGGTTTGCGTGTTGTGCTTTTATAAAAATCCAAAAAAATAACCTTTCAAACATAATCCATTCCAACCATTTGACTTATCCAAAATACTTTTATCCAAACTCACATTCCAAAATTTACAAGGAAGTTAAACATAATGTGGATCCTTTTTTCCAGGTAATAACATGTGAACACCTTCCTCATATATTCTTTTACAACACCGTAACATCCTGAATTACCAAAATCAACCATCTCTTATGCCAAAATAAATACCTCAATATTAGGACCATATTAATGTTTATCTTTCCTTTAACTATGTAATTTCCAAAAAAAATTAACTCGATCCAGAGTCACTTTTCATAGTACCATAAGATCTCAATTAAATAGTACCACAGTATAATCCTTATTTATTTACAGAACATCATTGATACAATACTTAAATTAAATAATTCTAAAATGACAACATAAGAACACTAGTCATTCCTCTTTATCTGTGGTAGTATCATAACTTTCTTATTATCCAATGGCATCATTTGCGGCATAGTCTGATGACTGGGACATTGGTTCATGTAGTGTCCAAACTCTTTGCAAATGAAGCATTGTACATTTGAAACCATTTTCTTACCCTTGTAGTCATGTACTTTGTGCCCTTTTCCTCCACACTTATAACAAACTCCCATTCCATTCAGGAAAGTTCCAGGGTGTTTCTACCCATATTTATCACATATGGAAAAAATATTCTTTTCCCTCTTCCCTTTATCCATATTTCTCTCTTCAATCCTTTTCTTCTCTTGTTTCCCTTCAAATCCATAGAATTCCTAGAATTCTTTACTCATCTTATCAACACATGATACTATTTCTTCATATGATGATAATACATGGGAAACAATTTCACTTCTAAATTCTTTCTTAGGACCATGAAAGATATGATCCTTCTTACTCTTTAGAACATACGTAATATGGGAGTTCACATTCCTTCTAATGGGAGCCATTTCTATACAATAGCATAAACTAGTTCAGTTTATGAACTGCAATGATTAATTACAAAAGTTGTAATATACCTAACACAAATTGAACAGTTTATTGATATAATCCATAATCATAAATATGTTTTCTTTGAATAATTTTATACTCATAAGCCCTTCGTAATGGTTTGTAACGAAAATGAGAATTATCCTAAGCATATCCCCTAGGAGTGTCGTAACCAAGAGTGCAGCAAGGCCCGTTGTCGTGCACCAGTTCCCATTCGAGTCTAACTCAAAGCGGTGTTTTTGGGTTTTACCCCTAGGTACATCTGTACCAGCGCCGCCTCCACTTGCTCATATCCAGACATGGATTTATTTTTCGGAAAACTCACAAAATCTCTACAATACCAAAATTCTATGAAGTTATTCTATACTGATCTCAAATTCTATCTTAGGGCTATGTGGTCTAATTAGAGTTTATCTAAATCTAGTTTCCAAGGTTATTTCTAAACTTCCTTAGATACCAAATGTAACGCCCCGACCCCAGTTACCTAGAGTCGGTGCATTATTTTAATATATTGGCATGATTACAATGAATCAAGTCCCGAAGGACAAATCAGTTTAGCAGTCTTGGAAAAATAGATCACCTACATGAATGTTACATTTGCACTTTATGACGTACAAAAAAACATAAATAATCTTTATGAATGCCATTATTCCCTTGGATTAACCCTACATATCACTCACATTACACTTCATGGAATCCTGGGAAAAATAAAACATAGAAAGGAGTGATCTCAAATGCTCAGTAAGGGTAATCAATATAGTAGAAACATTCATAAATAAGTATAATCATTTAAGGCAATGTATAAAACTAAATCAAAAGAATTTTAAAATTGAACTTCAGCATAATATGGAAGAAATAAAATGAAATAATTTCATTTACTTATTCACATGGATATTCTACTAATCGAATAATCACATGAAATATCACTAACCACTTTCATAGTGATGGAATGCATGATGCTGAACTTTAAATTTCTGTGTCGAGGCCTCGTGCCAAGACCTAAGGGGTAATTGTAACCCGAAACCAACCCGGAGAGCCTCTGTAACCATAGTCCATCCCAGAGTGCATCTAATAACCGGACACTAACCCAGAGTGCCTCTAATAACCGGACACCAACTCGGAGTGCCTCTAATAACCAGACAACAACTCGGAGTGCCTCTAATAATTGGACATCAACCCAGAGGGCTTACTTTTACCGACCCCTACCCAGAATATACTATTCCAACACATTCATATTAAGAAGAGGATGAAATATAACATAAACATTCGTATTAAAACTAACATACAAAATGTAAAAACATAAATCATAAACCATTGATGGCTTAAAAATAACTCATCCATAGTCAAAAATATTGCAAAACCATAAATACAATATGGATGATTTGTATCATAATAAATAAACTTGAAAAAAGTTTAAAATTTATCAAAGGATGTTTACATAGATGAAATAAATACTATTTGAGAGAAATATCTCTTTTTTGAAATCATTTAAAAGTCACATAATTATAGAGAAAACCTTGATTTTGAAAATATCTTTATAAGCTTTTGAAGGAAGCTTCAAAGGTGTAATAATGGCGGAGAATAACTGCACCTGCCGTATAAGTTAAAAAAACATTCTTACCTTAATTTTGTCAAATGGTTAAAAAGGACCTTGTTTGAAAAACTACGGAAAGATTCCTTTATAAACCTCTTATAAAAATTCAAACAAGGGTATAAATGTATTTAACCCATATTCTTGTAAATAGTAAAAAAAATTTGAAATACATTTTTAAGAAACATGGATGTTGATGATAAAGAGATCCCAGTAGATTATTATGTATATACAACCTCAGATAATGAAGAGATTGCGAAATAAACCCTTACAAATTTGGTAACTTACGAAAAGTACAACCCATGAAAGATTTATCATACAATGAATATGTAAATACACATAAATTAAAGTGTATTACACAAAGAATATAATTATGGGTAGTACATACACCACACAAAATGTAATGGTGGCAATATGGCATAAATCTCATGGAAATGAGGAGTGAGATGAAAACCCCTTACCTTGCACTTTCCTTTAGTCGAGGGTACGTTTAACCTCCTGTACGAAGATCGTAGTATGTGATTAAATTATACTAGAACCATATTAATATTTATGATATCATACATGATTCATTTATGACTTTATATTACACATTTAATAATAATTTCCATTTTAAGTTAACATTTTGGGTAATAATCACTTTCTTTTTTGTACGTGTTTTAACTTGTCACTCATGGTTGTATAACTTAGATAATGATTTAAATACTTCTAGAATATAAAACATGATAAATATATCATATATATTTAGAATATAAATAGTTATAATAGACATATATATGAAATGCAAAACACCATTTATGGAGACGGTAGTCCGTACGTACGCATAAACACTGTTTCTTTTTTCATATAGTATTGAATGAAAGTAAGTGAATAAGATATATGTAAGTACATAAATCCTTATATATATATATATATCTCCAGTATAATTATAATTTCATATATTACATACTTATTAGTAATATATATTTTTATAATTGTCGATGAATGGTGAACTTGGAAATGAATCTCATCGCGTCGTGGGGACGGTAATCCGTACATACAAACGAGTGAATAATATATAATTGGACTGTATATCATATATACAGAATCATTATCATGTTATATTTATTATTTAAATGAATTAAAAATCATTATTATAGCCATCCAAATAATAATATATTGAATAACAATTACACCACGATGTGGAGACGGTAAGCTGTACGTACGCACGAATGGTGACCTGTCATTCAAAGGATGGATAGAATACAGAATATGGTTTTACCATATTTATAGTAATATTAAAGTATATAGGAGATTCTGGATTCATTATTTTAGAATCGTTATAACAAATAAATAAGATGAGGAAGAAGAAAGGAACTTGAAAAAGGGTGGTGAAATCATTACCTCTTCTTTGGGTTCTTCCATTTTATTTGTTCAAAAGTGCTCCTTAGGATGGCATTATAACTAAAGGAAGGCCTCTAAGATGAAGTGAGGTAATTTGAGAGAGAATTTGGGTAGGGTTTGGCCGAACCAAAAGGCTTTTAATGTGTGAATTAATGAGAAATGTGAGTGTCCTTTTATAAGAGGGGTGAGGGGAACCTTTGGAAAAGCTAGAAATATTATTTTATAATAACTTCATATTCGGTTTATAATGGATCCAAAGTATATTATTTAAATTTTAAGGTAGGTATGGGTCGAAAAATACTCAACCAATAGAATTTATACAGGTTTGGGTCATTATATTAACCTTATCTTTTATTTTTAACACTTAGTTAATTAGTTTGACACTTACCATGTCACTTTTTATTTTTATATTATATAGTTAATAAACATAAAATATATCCTAATATGTCATATTATCCTATAAAATTAGTTTAATTCATTAAAAGTCTCAAATTATATTTATTTGGGTATTTATAATATCAATTATTTTAATTTTTCAATATTATGGTAATTATGACATCATCATTCTGTCATAAATAAATTAAATTAATTAAAGTCTAAAAATTATAAATAAAATACCATTATGTAGGAAATCTTTTTAGTTTTCTAATTAATATTCATGGTCGAAACTCCAACATATATAACCCTATGTAATTGTTTTGCTAAAAGATATATGCTTATGTCATTTTTGTATTTATTTTAACTTAATTAATATAAAGTGTCTTTATCCCTTACAAGTGGCTCCATGGGGTCCACATATCGACCCAAATATGCCCATGGTCAGAAATGTATCAACCAATAATGTTAGGACACGTTTTAGGGTAACTTAGTCTTATTACAATATAATTTGTTTAACCCTTATTTACCATATTTACCCTTGAACCATGGTAAATAAAATATTTACCGAAATAATTATTCAAAATGTCTAAAAATAAAAGTTACCTATTTAAAACATTTGAAAAACCGGATTCCAAATATGGAATCCATTTTTACAATTTCAAAACACAGAAGTGGTAGAAATTAATTTAATATTAATTCCCGTTGTGAAAATGAAAAGCGAGTTTTTAGTATATAAAAACTATCAAAAGATTGATACTTGTTTATGTCCGGTTTAATTGTGAAATTATGTCCAATGACCAAAATTGTATTAAATGGTAAAAATATATTCTAAATATACTTTAAAACCACACAAATTCATAATTTATCACTAATAATTATTTTGATTAATTTTTTTAATTAAAATTTAGTAATTTTCACTATTCATGAAAATATTAATGTTATCCAAAAAGTACCAAAATTTTACCATAGGCTAAATTTGATACTACGAATCAAAAAATAAAGTCCATTTTGAGAGATAAAAATTCAAAAAAATTAAAAAGTGGGTATTACTATTCATAACGGCTACTTTGATTGGTCGTAGTGTGTGTTAGAACTCAAAGTTGTGTACAACACACGCTAATATATTATTCAAAGAGAAGCGTACCGTGGAAGCTCGGTGTGTTACATTCTCCCCTCCTTCAATAAATTATGTCCTGGCAATTTGATATTGATCTTTGAAAATAAAGGTTGAAAATAGAAAATATCTTTGATGAAAAAAACACTCCGGAAATTTGGTTAATAAAATTTAGTCTTAACAAGATGAAAAGAGAAATGAAAGGGTCACCACAAAACCATGATCTTGATTAGGATGACATTGGTGGAAATTATAGACATATAATTGGAGGAAAACGTAAATATTTATAGGTAGTGATTGAGTTCATCAATCACAAACAATTTTAAAATTGAGGTCCTTAAATTCATCAATCTATGATGATTTAAAATACCATCGGTTCAACAAAATATAAGCTATTAGGATAACACATTTTTTATGTTTCAAAATATCTTAGTTGAAATCCCACATTGAAAAAATGAATTAATGAGGCCTCTATTTTATATTAAGATTGGAAAGTATGAGTATTACCGAAAATAACACATAATAGCATTCCATGTAGGAAAATATGGATATGGAAGAGAAATATACCCATCAATTATCCGACAGATAGTGGAAGAGAACATGGCTATGAAAAGGCCAAAAATCCCGAAGCCATAAATTAGTGATAATCTAAGGTACTATCAAGGACAACATTTTTGTTCTATGTTACTTTTCTTAATTTTGAGGAATTTATATATGAGATTGGCTAAGATCATAAGGAGATATACTTACTTTATAATTAGAGTTTTATCCATTAATAAATTTCTACCACAAACTCATCTTTCACCCCAAAATATAATACATCTCAAAAATACACTATTTATCCTAATCGTATAGAGTTCGAAATATAAGGAATTTATAATTCACATATCAGACCCTTTATGTAAAGAAACTACATTACACCATCCCAGAAATTCATGTAGCAAAATGGTAGGTGATAAATCCCAATTGCACTATGGTTGTGGGTTCGATTCCCGCAGCTTTGTCTGACACGACGGGTCGTCACACGGTCTGCATGTTGTCCTTTTATAAAAATCCAATAAAAAATAACCTTTCAAACTTAATCCATTCCAAACATTAGACTTATCCAAAATACTATTATCTAAACTCACAGTCCAAATTATACAAGGAAGTAAAACATAATGAGGATCCTTTTTTCCAGGTAAAAAC
Organism: Viscum album; assembly: GCA_963277665.1. NCBI lineage: Eukaryota > Viridiplantae > Streptophyta > Magnoliopsida > Santalales > Viscaceae > Viscum > Viscum album. The sequence continues at coordinate 1,806,413,352 of OY728146.1, forward strand.
ATGTGAACACCTTCCTCATATATTCTTTTACAACACCGCAACATCCGGAATTACCAAAATCAACCATCTTTTATTCCAAAATAACTACCTCAATATTAGGACCATATTAAGGTTTATCTTTCCTTTAACCATGTAATTTCCAAAAACAATTAACTCGATGTAGAGTCACTTTTCATAGTACCATAAAATCTCAATTAAATAGTATTGTTGTACAATCCTTATTTATTTCTAGAATATCATTGATACAACACTTAAATGAAATAATTCTAAAATAACAACATAAGAACACTAGTCATTCCTCTTCATCTATGGGTTTATCATATCTTTATTGTTATCCAATAGCATCATTTGCTTCATATACTGATGACTGGGACATTGGTTCGCGTAGTGTCAAAACTCCTTGCAAATGAAGAATTGTTCATTTGAAACCATTTTCTTACCTGTGCAGTCACGTACTTTGTGCCCTTTTCCTCCACACTTATAACAAACTCCCATTCTTTTCAGGCAAGTTCCAAGGTGTTTCTTCCCACAGTTATCACATATGGAAAAATTATTCATTTCCCTCTTCCATTTATACATATTTCTCTCTTCCATCCTTTTCTTCTCTTGTTTCCCTTCAAAGCCATAGGACTCCGAGAATTATGTACTCATCTTATCAAAACATGATACTATTTCTTCATATGATGATAATACGTGGGAAACCATTTCACTTCTAAATTATGGATTAGACCACGAATGATATGACCCTTCTTACTATTTGATCATACATAATACAGGAGTTCACATTCCTTATAATGGGTGCCATTTCTATACAATAGCATAAACTAGTTCAGTTTATGAATTGAAATGAATAATTACCAAACTTGTAAAATACCTAACACAAATTGAACAGTTTATGGATATAATCCATAATCATAAAAATGTTTTCTTTGAGTAAGTATATACTCATAAGCCCTTCATAATTGTTTGTAAAGAAAATGAGAATTATCCTAATCATATCCCCCAGGAGTGTCGTAACAAAGAGTGCAACAAGGCTCGTTGTCGTGCACCAGTTCACATTTAGGTCTAGCTCAAAGTGGTGTTTTCGGGTTTTACCCCTAGGTATATAAGTGCCAGATCCACCTCTATCTGCTCGTATCCAGACAATGATGTATTTCTCAGAAAACTCACAAAATCTCTACAATACCTAAATTCTAGGAAGTTTTTCAATACTGATCCTCAAACTCTATCTTAGGGCTATGTGCTCTAATCAGAGTTTATCTAAATCTAGTTTCCAATGTTATTGCTAAACTTCCTCAGATACCAACTATAACGCCCCGACCCTAGTTACCAAGAGTCTGTGCAGTATTTTAATATATTGGCATGATTACAAGGAATCAAGTCTCGAAAGACTGATCAGTTTAGCAATCTTGGATAAATAGATCACATACTTGAATGTTACATTTTCACTTTATGATGTACAAAACAACATAAATAATATTTATGAATGCCATTATTCCCTTGGCTTAACCCTGCATATCAATCACATTACACTTCATGGAATCCTGGGAAAAATAAAACATGGAAAGGGGTGAGCTCAAATGCTCAGTAAGGGTAAGCAATACAACAGAAACTTTCATAAATAAGCATAAACATTTAAGGAAATGTATAAAACTAAAACAAAAGCCTTTTACACTTGAACTTTAGCATAATATAGCAGAAATAAAATGAAATAATTCCATTTAATTATTCACATGGATATTCTACTAATAAAATAATCACATGCAATATCACTAACCACTTTCATAATGATGGAATGCATGATGTTGAACTCTAAATTTCTGTGTCGAGGCCTCGTGCCAAGACCTAAGGGATAACTGTAACCAGAACCCATCCCGGAGAGCCTCTGTAACCGAACTCCATACCGGAGTGCCTCTAATAACCAGACACCAACCCGGAGTGCCTCTAATAACCAGACACCAACCCGAAGTGCCTCTAATAACCGGAAACCAACCCAGATTGCCTCTAATAACCGGACAACAGCCCAGACGTCTTACATTTATCGATCCCCAACCCAGAATATACTAGTCCAACACATTCATCTTAAGAAGTGGATGAAATATAACATAATCATTCATATTAAAACTAACATACAAAATGTCAAAAATTAAATCATAAACCATTGATGAAAAAAAATAACTCATCCATAGTCAAAAATATCACAAAACCTTAAATAAAATATGGATTATTTTTATCATAATAAATCAACTTGAAACAAGTTTAAAATTTATCAGAGGATGTTGACATAGATGATATCAATACTATTTGAGAGAAATATCTCATTTTTGGAATCATTTAAAAGTCGCATAATTATATACAAAACCTTTATTTTGAAAATATCTTTATAATCTTGTCAAGTAATATTCAAAGGTTTAATAACGAAAGAGAATAACAGCACCCACTGTATAAGTTAAAAAAACATTCTTAACTTAATTTTGTCAAAAGGTTAAAAAGGACCTTGTTTGGAAAATGACGGAAAGATTCCATTATAAACCTCTTATAAAAAGTCAAACAAGGGTATAAAAGTCCTTAAACCATATTCTTCTAAATAGTAAAAATGTTTTGAAATACATTTTTAAGAAACATGGATGTGGATGATAATGAGATCCCATCAGATTATTTTGTATATACAACCTCAGATAATGAAGAGATTGCGAAATAAACCCTTACCAATTTGGTAAATTACGAAACGTACAACCCATGAAAGAGGTATCATACAATGAATATGTAATTACACATAAATTAATGTTTATTACACGAAGAATATAATTATGGGCAGTACATACACCACAAAAAATGTAATGGTGGCAATATGGCATGAATTTCACGGGAATAAGGAGTGAGATGAAAACCTCTTACCTTGCACATTCCTTTAGTCGAGGGTACGTTTAACCTCCTGTACGAAGATCGTAGTATATTATTAAATTATACTAAAACCATATTAATATTTATGATATCATACATGATTCATTTATGACATTATATTACCCATTTAATAATAATTTCCATGTTAAATTAACATTTTGGGTAATAATCACTTTCTTTATCGTACGTGTTTTAACTTGTCACTCTTGGTTGTATCACATAGATCATGATTTAAATACTTCAAGAATATAAAACATGATAAATATATCATTTATATTTAGAATATAAATATGTATAATAGACATATATATGAAATGGAAAACACCGTTTATGGAGACGGTAGTTCATACGTACGCATAAACGATGTTTCTGTTTTCATATACTATTGAACGGAAGTAAGTGAATAAGATATAAGTAAGTACATAAATCCTTATATATATATATATATATATATATATCTCCTGTGGCATTATTATTTCATATATTACATACTTATTAGTAATATATATTTTTATAATCGTCGATGAATGGTGAACTTGGAAATGAATCTCATCGCGTAGTGTGGACGGTAATCCGTACGTACGCACGAGCGAATATTATATAATTGGATGATATATCATATATACAGAATCATTATCATGTTAATTTATTATTTAATTTAATTCCAAATCATTATTATATCCATAAAAATAATAATATATTGAATAACAGTTACACCACGACGTGGAGACGGTAAGCCGTACGTACACACGTATGGTGACATGTCATTCAAAGGATGGATACAATACTGAATATGGTTGTACCATATTTATAATAATATTACAGTATATAAGAGATACTGGATTCATTATTTTAGAATGATAATAACAATGAAAGAAGAAGTGGACGAAGAAAGGAACTTGAAAAAGGGTGGTGAAATCATTACCTCTTTTTCTGGATCTTCCTTTTGATTTGATCAAAAGGGATCCTTAGGATGTCTTTATGACTATAGGAAGGACTCTAGGATGAAGTGAGGGAATTTGAGAGAGTATTTGGGTGGGGTTTGGCCGAACCAAAAGGCTTGGAAGTTGTTAATTAATGAGACAGGTGAGTGTCCTTTAATAAGAGGGGTGATGGGCACCTTTGGAAAAGCGAGAAATATTATTTTATAATAAATTCATATTCTGTTTATAATGTCTCAAAAGTGTATTATTTAAAGGTTAAGGTAGGTATGGGTCGAAAACTACTCATCCAATAGAATTTATATAGGTTTGGGTCATTATATTAACCTTATCCTTTAATTTTAACACTTAGTTAATTAGTTTGACACTTACCATGTCACTTTGTATTTTTTTTTATTATATAGTTAATAAACATACAATATACATCCAAGAGACCCCCAAGTTGTCCATTAATGATACAAATATCATGATATAAGTCTCTTGGTGGAACCTTAGATTTTTTGAATTTAATATCAATTAATAATATTATATTTGTTTTAAAAACTCTTTTATGTCATTTTTGACACTATTCAATAATTGAATTTTGTAAAAATCATAACAGAATTATTACATCAAAAAAAGTTAATTAAATCAATAATATTATGTCATATTATCCTATAAAATTAGTGTAATTCATTAAAAGTCTCAGATAATATTTATTTGGGTATTTATAATAACCATTATTTTAATTTTTCACTATTCTGATAATTACTGTATCATCATTGTGTCAAAAATAGATTAAATTATTTAATTTATAAAAATTATAAATAAAATAAAATTATGTAGGAAATCTTTTTATCTTTATAATGAATATTAATGGTCTAATAGCCAACATATATAACCCTATGTAAAAATTGTTTTGCTAAAAGATATATGCTTATGTCATTTTGGTATTTATTTTAACTTAATTAATATAAAGTGTCATTATCACTTACAAGTGCCTCCATGGAGTCCACATATCGACCAAAAGATTCCCATGGTCGGAAATGTATCAACAAATTAGGTTAGTACACGTTTTATGGTAATTTAGTATTATTATAATATTATTTTGTTAACCCTTATTTACAGATTTACCCTATAACCATGGTAAATAAAATATTTACAGAAGTAATTATTCAAAATGTCTAAAAATAAAAGTTACCTATTTACACAATTTGAACATCCTGATTCCAAATATTTAATCCATTTTCCAAATCAAAACACATAAGTGACATAAATTAATTTAAAATCAATTTCCGTTGTCAAAACAAAAATTCTGTTTTTAAGATATAATAACTATCAAAAGATTGATACTTGTTTATGTCTGGTTTAATTGTGAAATTATGTCCAATGACCGACATTGTATTAAATGGTAAAAATATATTATAAATATACTTTTAAACCACCCAAATTCATAATTTATCACTAATAATTATTTTGATTAAAAAAGTTGTTTTTAATTAAAATTTAGTAATTTTCACTATTCATAAAAATATTAAAGTTATCCGAAAAGTACCAAAATTTCACCTGAGGCTAAATTCGATACTACGAATCCAAAAATGAAGTCCATTTTGAGAGATAAAATTTCAAAAAAATTAAAAAGAATTCATTACTATTCATAATAGCTACTTTGATCGGTCGTGGTGTGTGTTAGAACTCGAAGTTGCGTACAACACACACTACTGTATTATTCAAAGAGAAGCATACCATGGAATCTCAGGGTGTTACATTCTCTCCTCCTTCAATAAATTTCATCCTCGCTATTTGATATTGTTCTTTGAAAATAATGGTTCAAAATAGAAAATATATTTGTGGAAAAAAACCCACTTCGGAAATTTGGTTAATTAAATTTAGTCATAACAAGATGAAATGAGAAATGAAAGGGCCACTAAAAAATTATTATATCGATTAGGAGGACATTGGTGGAAATTATTGACATATAATTAGAGGAAAAATGTAAATATTTATAGGCAGTGATTTAGGTCATCAATCACAAACAAGTTTAAAATTGAGGTCCTTAAATTCGTCAATCTATGATGATTTAAAATACCACCGGTTCAACAAAAAAAGGTATTAGGATAACACATTTTTTACGTTTCAAAATATCTTATTTGAAATCCCACATCGAAAAATTAATTAATGAGGCCTCCATTTAAAATAAAGAGTGGAAAGTATGAGGATTACCGAAAATAACACATACTAGGGTTCCATGTAGGAAAATATGGATATGGAAGATAAATCTAACCATCAATTGTCTAATGGAGAGTGGTAGAGAACATGGATATAAAAAGGCAAATAATCAAAAAGCCATAAAATAGTGATGATATAAGGTACTATCTAGGACATCATTTTTGTTCTATGTTCCTTTTCTTAATTTTGAGGAATTTATTTATGATATTGGCTAAGATCATAAGGAGATATACTTACTTTATAATTAGAGTTTTTCCATTAATAAATTTCTACCACAAACTCATCTTTCACCCCAAAACATAATACATGTCAAAAATACTCTATTTATCCTAATCGAATAGGGTTCCAAATATAAGGAATTTATAATTCACATATCAGACCCTTTATGTAAAGAAACTACATTATACTATCTGAGAAATTCATGTAGCACAATGGTAGGCGATAAATCCCAATTGCACTATGGTTGTGGGTTCGATTCCCGCAGCTTTTTCAGATACGACGTGTCGTCACACGGTCTGCGTGTCATCCAAAAAAATAACCTTTCAAACATAATCCATTCCAACCATTATATTTATCCAAAATACTATTATCGAAACTCATAGTCCAAAATTTACAAGGAAGTTAAACATAATGTGGATCCTTTTTTCCAGGTAATAACATGTGAACGGCTTCCTCATATTTTCTTTTATAAAAACCGCAACATTATGAATTACCAAAAATCAACCATCTATTATTACAAAATAACAACCTCAATATTAGAACCATATTAAGGTTTATCTTTATTTTAACCATGTAATTTCTAAAAAAATTAACTCAATGTAGAGTCACTTTTCTTAGTACCATAAAATCTCAATTAAATAGTACTGCAGTACAATCCTTATTTATTTCCAGAACATCATTGATACTAAACATAAATGAAATAACTCTAAAATAACAACATAAGAACAATAGTCATTCCTCTTCATCTGTGGTAGTATCATATCTTTATTATTATCCAATAGCGTCATTTGTGGCATAGTCTGATGACTGGGACATTGGTTCGCGTAGTGTCCAAACTCCTTGCAAATGAAGCATTGTACATTTGAAACCATTTTATTTCCCTTGCAGTTACGTACTTTGTGCCCTTTTCCTCCACACTTATAACAAACTCCCATTCCTTTCAGGCTAGTTCGAGGGTGATTCTTCCCACAGTTATCACATATAGTAAATTTATTCTTTTCCCTCTTCCATTTTTCCATCTTTCTCTCTTTCATCCTTTTCTTCTCTGGTTTCTTTTCAAATCCATATGACTCTAAAAATTCTTTACTCATCTTATCAAAACATGATACTATTTCTTCATATGATGATAATACGTGGGAAACTATTTCACTTCTAAATTATGTCTTAGGACCACGAAAGATATGATCCTTCTTACTCTTTTATCATACGTAATACGGGAGTTCACATTCCTTCTAATGGGCGCCATTTCAATACAATAGCATAAACTAGTTCAGTTTATGAATTGGAATGAATAATTACAAAACTTGTAAAATACCTAAAAAAATTGAACAGTTTATGGATATAATCCATAATCATAAAAATGTTTTCTTTGAGTAAATATATAATCATAAGCCCTTCGTAATGATTTGTAAAGAAAATGAGAATTATCGTAAGCATATCCCCCGGGAGTGTCGTCACTAGGAGTGCAGCAAGGCCCGTTGTCGTGCACCAGTTCCCGTTCGAGTCTAGCTCAAAGTGGTGTTTTCAAGTTTTACCCCTTGGTACAACTGTGCCAGAGCCGCCTCTACCTGCTCATATCCAGACAGAGATATATTGCTTGGAAAACTCACAAAATATCTATAATACCAAAATTCTAGGAAGTTCTTCTATACTGATCCTCAAAGTCTATCTTAGGGCTATGTTCTCTAATCAGAGTTTATCTAAATCTAGTTTCCAAGGTTATTTCTAAACATCCTCTGATACCAACTATAACGCCCCGACCCAAGTTACCTAGAGTCGGTGCATTATTTTAATATATTGGCATGATTACAAGGAATCAAGTCCCGAAGGACCGATCAGTTTAGCAGTCTTGGAAAAATAGATCACATATATGAATGTTACATTTGCACTTTATAACATAAAAAACAACATAAATAATCTTTATGAATGCCATTATTCCCTTGGATTAACCCTGAATATAAATCACATTACACTTCTTGGAATCCTGGGAAAAATAAAACATGGAAAGGGATGATCTCAACTGCTCAGTAAGGGTAAGCAATACAGCGGAAACATTCCTAAATAAGCATAAACATTTAAGGCAATGTATAAAACTAAAACAAAAGCCTTTTAAACGTGAACTTCAGCATAATATGGAAGAACGAAAATGAAATAATTCCATTTACTTATTCACATATATATTTTACTAATAGTATAATCACATGGAATATCACTAACCAATTTCATAATGATGGAATGCATGATGCTGAACTTTAAATTTCTATGTCGAGGCCTCGTGACAAGACCTAAGGGATAACTTTAACCGGAACCCAACCCGGAGAGCCTCTGTAACCGGACTCCATCCCAGAGTGCCTCTCAAAACCGGACACCAACACGGAGTGCCTCTAATAACCGGACACCAACTCAGAGTGCCACTAATAACCGGACACCAACCCGGAGTGCCTCTAATATCCGGACACCAACCCAGAGGGCTTACTTTTACCGGTCCCCAACCTGGAACATACTAGTCCAACACATTCATCTTAATAAGAGGATGAAATATAACATAAACATTCGTATTAAAACTAACATACAAAATGTCAAAACTTATATCATAAACCATTAATGGGATAAAAATAACTCATCCATAGTCAAAAATATCACAAAACCTTAAATACAATATGGATTATTTGTATCATAATAAATCAACTTGAAACAAGTTTAAAATTTATCAAAGGATGTTGACATAGATAAAATCAATACTATTTGAGAGAAATATCTCTTTTTTGAAATCATTTAAAAGTCACATAATTATAGAGAAAATCTTTATTTTGAAAATATATTTATAAGATTTTTAAGGAAGCTTTAAAAGTGTAATAATGGCTGAGAATAACTGCACCCTCTGTATAAGTTAAGAAAAACATTCTTACATTAATTTTGTCAAAAGGTTAAAAAGGACCTTGTTTGGAAAACGATAGAATGATTCTATTATAAACCTCTTATAAAAAGTCAAACAAGGGTATAAATGTCTTTAACCCATATTCTTGTAAATATTAAAAATGTTTTGCAATACATTTTTAAGAAACATGGATGTGGATGATAAAGAGATCCCAGTCGATTATTATGTATATACAACCTCGGATAATGAAGAGATTGTGAAATAAACACTTACCAATTTGGTAACTTACGAAACTTACAACCCATGAAAGAGGTATCATACAATGAATATGTAAATACACATAAATTAAATTGTATTACAGAAATAATATAATTATGGGTAGTACATACACCACACAAAATATAATTGTGGCAATATGGCATGAATCTCACGGGAATAAGGAGTGAGATGAAAACCCCTTACCTTGCACTTTCCTTTAGTTGAGGGTATGTTTAACATTCTGTACGAAGATCGTACTATGTTATTAAATTATACTAGAACCATATTAATATTTATGATATCATACATGATTCATTTATGACTTTATATTACCCATTTAATAATAATTTCAATGCTAAGTTAACATTTCGGGTATTAATCACTTTCTTTATCATACGTGTTTTAACTTGTCACTCTTGGTTGTATCACTTAGATTTTGATTTAAATACATCCAGAATATAAAACATGATAAATATATCATATATATTTATAATATAAATATATATAATAGACATATATATGAAATGGAAAACACCGTTTATGGAGAAGGTAGTCCGTACGTACGCATAAACACTGTTTCTGTTTTCATATAGTATTGAACGGAAGTAAGTGAATAAGACATATGTAAGTACATAAATGCTTATATATATATATCTCTCTAGTATCATTATAATTTCATATATTACATACTTATTAGTAATATATATTTTTATAATCGTCGATGAATGGTGAACTTGGAAATGAATCCAATCGTGTCGTGGGGATGGTAATCCGTACGTACCCACGAGCGAATAATATATAATTGGATGGTATATCATATATAAATAATAATTATCATGTTATATTTATTATTTACATGAATTAAAAATCATTATTATACCCATCCAAATAATAATATATTGAATAACAATTACCCCACGACGTGGAGACGGTAAGCCGTACGTACGCACGTATGGTGACATGTCATTCAAAAGATGGATAGAATACTGAATATGGTTGCACCATATTTATAATAATATTAAAGTATATAGTAGATACTGGATTAATTACTTTATAATGGTAATAACAAAGAAATTAGAAGTGGAAGAAGAAAGGAACTTGAAAAAGGGTGGTGAAATCATTAACTCTTCTTCGTTTCTTCCTTATGATTTCTTCAAAAGGGCTCTTTAGGATGGATTTATGACTAAAGTAAGGCCTCTAGGATGAATCGAGGGAAGTTGAGAGAATATTTGGGCAGGGTTTGGCCGAACTAAAAGCCTTTTATGGTGTGAAATAATGAGAAGGGTGTGTGTCCTTTTATAAGAGGGGTTAGGGGCACCTTTGGAAAAGCTAGAAATATTATTTTATAATAAATTCATATTTGGTTTATAATGGCTTAAAAGTGTATTATTTAAAGGTTAAGGAAGGTATGGGTCCAAAACTACTCTTCCAATAGAATTTAGACAGGTTTGGGTCATTATATGAACCTTATCCTTTAGTTTTAACACTTCATTATTTAGTTTGACACTGACCATGTCACTTTGTATTTTTATATTATATATTTAATAAACTTACAATATACATTCAAGAGACCCCCAAGTGGTCCATTAATGATACAAATATCATTATATAAGTCTCTTGGTCGATCCTTAGATTTTTAGGAATTTAATATCAATTAATAATATAATATTTATTTTAAAAACTCTTTTATTTCAATTTTGACACTATTCAATAATTAACTTTTGTAAAAATCATAACAGAATTATTAATTCGAAAAAATTTAATTAAATCAATTATAATATGTCATATTATCCTAGAAAATTTGTTTAATTCATTAAAATTCTCAGATTTTATTTATTTGGGTATTTATAATATAAATTATTTTAACTTTTCAGTATTATGGTAATTACTGCATCATCATTGTGTCATAAATAAATTAAATTATTTAATGTATAAAAATTATAAATAAAATATAATTATGTAGGAAATATTATTATCTTTCTAATGAATATTCATGGTTGAAAATCCAATATATATAACCCTATGTAAAAATTATCTTTCTAAAATATATATGATTTTGTCATTTTTGTATTTATTTTAACTTAATTAATATAAAGTGTCATTATCACTTACAAGTGACTCCATGGGGTCCAAAAATCAACCCCAAGATGCCCGTGGTCGGCCATGTATCTAACAATATGGTTATGACACGTTTTAGGTAATTTAGTATTATTATAATATTATTGTTTTAACCCTTATTTACCAGATTTACCCTTTAACCATGGTAAATAAAATATTTACCGAAGTAATTATTCAAAATGTCTAAAAATAAAAGTTACCTATTTACACAATTTGAACATCCTGATTCTAAATATGGAATCCATTTTTCCATATTCAAAACACAGAAGTGGCAGAAATTAATTTAAAATTAATTCCCGTTGTCAAAACAAAAAGCGTGTTTTTATGATATAATAACTACCAAAAGATTGATACTTGTTTATGTCCGATTTAGTTGTAAAATTATGTCCAATGACCAACATTGTATTAAATGGTAAAAATATATTCTAAATATAATTTAAAACCACAAAAATTTATAATTTATCACTAATAATTATTTTGATTAAAAAAGTTGTTTTTAATTAAAATTTATTAATTTTCACTATTCATCAAAATATTAAAGTTATCTGAAAAGTACCAAAATTTCAACATAGGCTAAATTCGATACTCCGAATCCAAAAATGAAGTCCATTTTGAGATATAAAATTTCCTAAATTTTAAAAAGTAGGTATTACTATTCATAACAGCTACTTTGATTGGTCATGGTGTGCGTTAGAACTCAAAGTTGCGTACAACACATGCTACTGTATTATATAAAGAGAAGCGTACCGTTTAAGCTCGGGGTGTTACATTCTCCCTTCTTCAATAAATTGCATCCTCACAATTTGATATTTTTCTTTGAAAATAAAGGTTGAAAATATAAAATATCTTTGTGGAAAAAACCACATCAGAAAGTTGGTTACTAAAATTTAATCTTAACAAGATGAAAAGGGGAATGAACGGGTCACCACAAAATTATGATTCGATTAAGAGGAAATTGGTGACAATAATAGAAATATAATTGGAGGGAAAACGTAAATATTTATAGGTAGTGATTGACGTCATCAATCAAAAACAAGTTTAAAATTGAGGTCCTTATATTCATCAATCTATTATGATTTAAAATACCATCGGTTCAATAACACATATGATATTAGGATAACACATTTTTTACGTTTCAAAATATCATAGTTTAAATCCCACATCAAAAAATGAATTAATGAGGCCTCTATTTAAATTAAAGATTCAAAAGTATGAGGATTACCAAAAATAACACATACTAGGGTTCCATGTAGGAAAATATGGATATGGAAGAGAAATCTAACCATCAATTATCAGATAGAGAGTGGTAGAGAACATGGCTATGAAAAGGCCAACAATCCCAAAGCCATAAATTATTGATGATCTAAGGTACTATCTAGGACAACATTTTTGTTCTATGTTCCTTTTCTTAATGTTGAGTAATTTATTTATGAGATTGGATAAGATCATAAGGGGATATACTTACTTTATAATTAGAGTTTTATCCATTAATAAATTTCTACCACAAACTCCTCTTTCACCCCGAAACAGAAGACATCTCAAAAATACTCTATTTATCCTAATCGTATAGGGTTACAAATATAAGGAATTTATAATTCACATATCAGACCCTTTATGTAAAGAAACTACATTATACCATCTCGGAACATCTTGTAGCACAATGGCAGGCAATAAATCCCAATTGCACTATGGTTGTGGGTTTGACTCCCGCAGCTTTGTCAGACACGACGGGTCGTCACATGGTCTGCGTGTTGTCCTTTTATAAAAATCCAAAAAATAACCTTTCAAACATAATCCATTCCAACCATTAGACTTATCCAAAATACTATTATCCAATCTCATAGTACAAAATTTACACGGATGTTAAACATAATTAGGATCCTTTTTTCCAGGTAATATCATGTGAACACCTTCCTCATATATTCTTTTACAACAACGCAACATCCTGAATTATCAAAATCAACCATCTCTTATTTCAAAATAACTACCTCAATATTAGGACCATATTAATGATTATCTTTTCATTAACCATGTAATTTTCAAAAAAAAATTAACTCGATGTAGAGTCAAATTTCTTTTTACCATAAAATATCAATTAAATAGTACTGCAGTATAATCTTTATTTATTTCTAGAACATCATTGATACGACTCTTAAATGAAATAATTCTAAAATAAAAACATAAGAACACTAGTCATTCATCTTCATCTGTGGTAGTATCATAACATGATTAATATCCAATAGCATCATTTGTGGCATAGTATGATGACTGGGACATTGGTTCGCGTAGTGTCCAAACTCCTTGCAAATGAAGCATTGTACATTTGAAACCATTTTCTTACCCTTACAGTCATGTACTTTGTGCCCTTTTCCTCCACACTTATAACAAACTCCCATTCTATTCAGGCAAGTTCCAGGGTGTTTCTTCCCACAGTTATCACATATGGGAAAATTCTTCTTTTCCCTCTTCCCATTACCAATGATTCTATCTTCTATCCTTTTCTTCTCTTGATTCCCTTCAAATCCATAAGACTCCAAGAATTCTTTACTCGTCTTATCAACACATGATATTATTTCTTCATATGATGATAATACATGGGAAACTATTTCACTGCTAAATTCTGGCTTAGGACCACGAATCATATGATCCATCTTACTCTTTGGATCATACGTAATACGGGAGTCCACATTCCTTCTAATGGGCGCCATTTCTATACAATAGCATAAAATAGTTCAGTTTATGAATTGCAATTAATAATTACCAAACTTGTAAAATACCTAACACAAATTGAACAGTTTATGGATATAATCCATAATCATAAAAATGTTTTCATGGAGTATGTTTATACTCAAAATCCCTTCGTAATGGTTTGTAAAGAAAATGAGAATTATCCAAAGCATATCCCCGAGAGTGTCGTAACCAAGAATGCCTCAAGGCTCATTGTCGTGCACCACTTCCCGTTCGAGTCTAGCTCAAAGTGGTGTTTTTGGGTTTTACCCCTATGTACATCTGTGCCAGAGCCTCCTCTACCTACTCGTATCTAGACATGGATGTATTGCTTAGAAAACACACAAAATCTCTACAATACCAAACTTCTAGGAAGTTCTTCTATATTGATCCTCAAAGTCTATCTTAGGGCTATGTGCTCTAATAAGAGTTTGTCTAAATCTAGTTTCCATGGTTATTGCTAAATTTCTCTGATACCAACTGTAACGCCCCGACCCCAGTTACCCAAAGTCAGTGCATTATTTTAAAATATTGGCGTGATTACAAGGAATCATGTCCTGAAGGACTGATCAGTTTAGCAGTCTTGGAAAAATATATCACATACATGAATGTTACATTTTCACTTTATGACGTACAAAACAACATAAATAATCATTATGAATGCCATTATTCCCTTGGCTTAACCCTTCATATCAATCACATTACACTTCATGGAATCCTGGGAAAAATAAAACATGGAAAGGGGTGAGCTCAAATTCTCAGTAAGGGTATGAAATACATCGGAAACTTTCATAAATAAGCATAAACATTTAAGGAAATGTATAAAACTAAAACAAAAGCCATTTAATCTTTAACTGGAGCATAATATGGCAAATATTAAATGAAATAATTCCATTTACTTATTCACATGGATATTCTAATAATCGAATAATCACATGAATTATCCCTAACCACTTTTATAATTATGGAATGCATGATGCTGAACATTAAATTTCTATGTCGAGGCCTCGTGCCAAGACCTAAGGGATGACTGTAACCTGAACCCAACCCGGAGAGCCTCTGTAACAGGACTCCATCCCAGAGTGCCTCTAATAACCGGACACCAACCCGGAGTGCCTCTAATAACCCGACACCGACCCGGAGTGCCTCTAATAACCGGACACCATCCCGGAGTGCCTCTAATAACCGGACACCAACCCGGAGGGATTACTTTTACCGGTCCCCAACCCGGAACATACTAGTCCAACACACTCATCTTAATAAGAGGATGAAATATAACATAAACATTCGTATTAATAATAACATACAAAATGTCAAAAATTTAATCATAAACCATTGATGGCATAAAAATAACTCATCCATATTCAGAAATATCACAAAACCTTAAATACAATATGGATGATTTGTATCATAATAAATCAACTTGAAACAAGTTTAAAATTTATCAAAGGATGTTGACATAGATGAAATCAATACTATTTGAGAAAAAATATCTCTTTTTTGAAATCATTTAAAAGTCGCATAATTATAGAGAAAACCGTTATTTTGAAAATATATTTATAAGCTTGTAAAGGAAGCTTCAAAGGTATAATAACGACAGAGAATAACCGCACCTACCGTATATGTTAAAAAAACAGTATTACCTTAATTTTGTCAAAAGGTTAAAAAGGACCTTATTTGGAAAACGACAGAAAGATTCCTTTATAAACCTCTTAAAAAAAGTCAAACAATGGTATAAATGTCTTCAACCGATATTCTTATAAATAGTAAAAAAAATTGAAATAAATTTATAATAAAAATGTATGTGGATGATAATGAGATCCTAGTAGATTATTATGTATATACAACCTCAGATAATGTAGAGATTGTGAAATAAACCCTTACCAATTTGGTAACTTACAAAACATACAACCCATGAAAGAGGTATCATACAATGAATATGTAAATACACATAAATTAAAGTGTATTACACAAAGTATATAATTATGGGCAGTACATACACCACACAAAATGTAATGGTGGAAATATGGCATGAATCTCACGGGAATAAGGAGTGAGATGAAAACCCCTTACCTTGCACTTTCCTTTAGTCAAGGGTACGTTTAACCTCCTATACGAATATCGTAGTATGTTATTAAATTATACTAGAACCATATTAATATTTATGATCTCATACATGATTCATTTATGAATTTATATTACCCATTTAATAATAATTTCCTTGTTAAGTTAACATTTTGGGTAATAATCACTTTCATTATCTTATGTATTTTAACTTGTCACTCTTTGTTGTATCACATAGATCATGATTTAAATACTTCCATAATATAAAACATGATAAATATATCATATATATTTAGAATATAAATATGTATAATAGACATATATATGAAATGGAAAACACCGTTTATGGAGACGATAGTCCATACGTACGCATAAATGTTGTTTCTGTTTTCATATAGTATTGAACAGAAGTAAGTGAATAAGATATATGTGAGTACATAAATTCGTATAAATATATATATCTTCATTATCATAATTGTGTCATATATTACATACTTATTAGTAATATATATTTTTATAATCATCGATGAATTTTGAACTTGGAACTGAATCTCAGCGCGTCGTGGGGACGGTAATCCGTACGTACACACGAGCAAATAATATATAATTGGATGGTATATCATATATAAAGAATCATTATCACGTTATATTTATTATTTAAATGAATTAAAAATCATTATTATATCCATCCAAATAATAATATATTCAATAACAATTACACCACGACGTGGAGACGGTAAGCCGTACGTACGCACGTATGGTGACATGTCATTCAAAGGATGGATAGAATACTGAATATGGTTGTACCATATTTATAACAATATTACAGTACATAGAATATACTGGAATAATTATTTTAGAATGTTAATAACAAATAAGGAAGAAGTGGAAGAAAAAAATGAACTTGAAAAAGGGTGGTGAAATCATTACCTCTTCTTCAGTTTCTTCCTTTTGATATGTTCAAATGGGCTCTTTAGGATGGATTTCTGACTAAAAGAAGGCCTCTAGGATTAATCGAGGGAAGTTCAGAGAGTATTTGGGTAGTGGTTGGCCGAACCAAAAGGCTTTGATGGTGTGAATTAATGAGAAGGGTGAGTGTCCTTTTATAAGAGGGGTGAGGGGCACCTTTTTAAAAGCTAGAAATATTATTTTATAATAAATTCATATTCGGTTTATAATGGATCCAAAGTGTATTATATAAAGGTTAAGGTAGGTATGGGTCGAAAACTACTCAACCAATAGAATTTAGACAGGTTTGGGGCATTATATTAACCTTATCATTTAGTTTTAACACTTGGTTAATTAGTTTGACACTTACCATGTCACTTTCTATTTTTATATTATATAGTTAATAAACGTACAATATACATCCATAAGACCACCAAGTGGTCCATTAATTATACAAATATCATGATATAAGTATCTTGGAAGAACCATAGATTTTTATGAATTTAATATCAATTAATAATATAATATATGTTTTAAAAACTATTTTATGTCAATTTTGACACTATTCAATAATTGACTTTTGTAAAAAACATTAAAAAATGATTACTTCGAATTAAGTTAATTAAATCAATAAAAATATGTCATAATATCCTATAAAATTATTTTAATTCATTAAAAGTCTTAGATTATATTTATTTGGGTATTTATAATATCAATTATTTTAATTTTTCACTATTATGGTAATTACTGCATCATTATTGTGGCATAAATAAATTAAATTATTTAATGTCTAAAAATTATAAATAAAGAACGATTATGTAGGAAATATTTTTATATTTATAATGAATATTCATGGTCTAAAATCCAGCATATATAACCCTATGTAAAAATTGTTTTGCTAAAAGATATATACTTATGTCATTTTTGTATTTATTTTAACTTAATTAATATAAAGTGTCATTATCACTTACAAGTGGCTCCATGGGGTCCAAAAACCGACCCAAAGATGCCCATGGTAGGACATGTATCATCAAATAAGGTTATGACACGTTTTAGGGTAATTTATTATTATTATAATATAATTTGTTAACCCTTATTTACCAGATTTACCTTTTTACCATGGTAAATAAAATATTTACCGAAGTAATTATTCAAAATGTCTAAAAATAAAAGTTACCTATTTACCAAATTTGAACATCCTGATTCCAAATAAGGAATCCATTTTTCAAAATTCTAAAAACATAAGTGGCAGAAATTAATTTAAAATTAATTTCCGTTGTCAAAACAAAAAGCGTGTTTTTAAGATATAATAACTATCAAAAGATTGATACTTGTTTATGTGCTGTTTAATTATGAAATTATGTCCAATGACCAACATTGTATTAAATGGTAAAAATATATTCTAAATATACTTTAAAACCATCCAAATTTATAATTTATCATTAATAATTATTTTGATTAAAAAAGTTGTTTTTAATTAAAATTTAGTAATTTTCACTATTCATCAAAATATTAAAGTTATCAGAAAAGTACCAAAATATCACCTTAGGCTAAATTCAATACTCCGAATCCAAAAATGAAGTCAATTTTGAGAGAAAAATTTTCTAAAATTTTAAAAAGTATGTATTACTATTCATAACGGCTACTTTGATTGGTCGTGGGGTGTGTTGGAACTTGATGTTGCGTACAACACACGCTACTATATTATTCAAAGAGAAGCGTACCGTGGAAGCTCGGGGTGTTACACTTGCTATAATTATGTTGTTGTGGGACTTTGGCATATTATAGTTTTTGTATCTAATGGTGTTAGTTACTGGAGTTTGAGAGGTTAATGTTGGTGGTAGTGTCATCTAGAGCGGCAACGAGTAGTCATACATTATAGAGGTTCCTTGTGCAGGTGTTCTCAAGGAAGGATCATGTAGATGTGATGGTTGTGGTGTTCTATATGGACTCACAATGATTTTTGGGTCAGGTATTTATTTGGGGCCTTGATTCTAGCTTGGACAGTGGGTAGTGGGTTGATTGTTTGAGATCTGGTTGGGGTTAATATTCGCGATATGGTGGTCATCGACTGCAGTGGTGAATGTGATAGTTGGTATCCTAGAGAGGGTGTGGCAGAAGTAGGGTTTTTCAATGTCCATTGGACATCATGTTGCATCTTCTTAGTGAATTTTATAATAGGTCTTGGGAAATCGGGCTTTTTAATTTTGGATTCTGGTTACGGGGCCACCCGGCAATGATGAACATATTTTTTGTTTGGGTTGCGGTTCTCTACATGTAATGGGGTACCTCAAATTTTAAATATCTCTCCTTTTTTATTTTCATTATTTAGATTCTTGAGCCTAAATTATATCAGATAATGTGTGTCGTATAACCTGTAATTCTAATAAATTTTGAGGAAATATTTCCCAATGACATGAGATTCCATAATAATCATTATAGTTTTAATATGTCATTGATGTTGGGGGAATGGATTTTATGGGCCCTTTTCCTAGTTATTTTGTATATTCCAACATCTTTTCTACTACAGATATATCTTTCTAGATTGAACCTATTACCTATAGGATTTATGAAAAAAGATTTGTGTCCCAATTTTTTAAGAGTACCCTCTTTTGTAGAGTTAGGATCTATGATTAATTTTTATAGACAAAAGAACTAATTTCTATAATATGCCCATACAAAATTTTCATATATGGGATGGGATTGGTAATTAATAATCTATACCCTATCACCCTAAAAAATTGGTTTGGATAATGTGCGAAATATAAAGATAATTCATATTATTATGAAAATAGTTAACCCTAATGTGAACGATTGGTTCATAAGATTTAGAAATCTTTGTAGGAATATATGATAACCTACAATATTCTAATCGGGATGTCGCCCAACAGAGTAGTTTTATGGAAAGGACTATAATTTACTTTTTGATTTACAACACAATGATTAATGAGATATTATGTCATGAAATTTGATCCAATTTGATTATAGAAATTAGAGGAATATTTTTTACATGAGTTATCATAAATAAGGATATGTACCTATGATATGAAATTATTTTTTAGGATAAAAAATTAAATCCTAAATTGATTTGGAATGAAAAATTCCATTTTGGAGATAATGTTCTATTATAGAACTCTAGACGTAAACTCTTCCAAGGTTAATTTTGTTATAAATGGGATCATCATTTTATTTTTTCACATGTTTTTCATTTTTGTTCTCTATATATATAATATATAATATTAAGGATGTTCTATTCAGTATAAGTAGAAATGGGTTTATGATTTTTATAGAATTGATTATAGAACATATGTGGGAGTGGTTAATTTTCATAGAAACTTGAAACCAGTAAATAATTGTGTTTGTGTCTTCAATTATTGTTTGTTTTTTTATAATATTTGTGGGGGAGGTAATACGATTTTTAAGAATTTTGTCTTTTCTTTTTTATCAATAGTGGTTAATTTTATAAAATAAAGTGATATTGATTAAAAGATCCATTTTCCTCTTGTTCACTAATAGAGATACTACAAGGGACTCTTTACACCATTTATATATGACGTATTAAAATATATAATGATCAAGAGATGTTATAAGATGAAATATATTGAAACAAACAATTATTTTATCTAAATTATTAAAATTTACTAGAATTAAATTTTCATAAATCAAATAATATTTTTATTAAATATTCTAGTAGATTTAGATCTATACAGAGAGACATTTTCAATGAAATGATGGGTTATATATTAGTGTATATAAATAAAAAACTGAGCTTCTACATTTGGGAAATTTTTAGCATAAATTATACCCAACATCAGGTATTAAAAATGTATATGTTGATGTTGCTTCATTTTAATTTTCTTTATTAAAAAATTATGGATGAATTTTTTCGTACTGAAATTAGTGCTGAAATTTTATCATTATTAAAATATAATTGGGTTTTTCTTTTATTATATTTGAGCTATAAAATTGTAAATATAAAAATAATTTCTCAAAATAATTAAGAACACATCCTTGAATATAGAGTATGAAAAAAAATATTATTTTTTAATTTAAATATCAATATGGTATCAACTACGAACATTTTTCTCCATGTTGTGAGTTTTGGATTATTTGTTTTTTCAAAAACTACTATGATCTTTCATGTAAATATTTATTAAATATTATATTATATTAAATTTTAAAATCTTTTTTAACATAAAATTTATATTATAAGATTCTCCATCTTGGATACCACATTGAGACAATTATGATTCGTAGTGTGGTAAAAATGGTCTTTCAATGTGCTAAATTATACTACACTCTGTATGACATCAAAACCCCTCTAAGTTATTTAAACTTTTTATTCTAAAATAATCAAATTGAAATTCAAAATTAAGGTAAAATTTATCTATATATTATTACTTATTATGGAACTTTATAATTTATTAATCTTTATTATCTTATGGATTATTTCGGAATAACAATTATATCCCCTATTAAAAAAAGAAATTTTTTAAAATTTTTGGAATATTTTATAAATTAATTATTTCATATGATGTTTTTAATTTGGTTTCAAATCATACTAAATTCATCCATATGGATAAAATAATGATAATTCTAAACTATATTAATCACCTTATTATTTATATTTTAAATTTTCATTAAATGTTGGATATGATAGTTATTCACTCCACCTCATCTTAATGTGTTTGTATTTATTATTTATTTTTAAATAATGTTAGTTTTTTATTTGACATAAAGATATATTTGGACTTCTATTTGTATACAAATATGATTTTGAAAAATTCACTTTATTTTATTAATTTCTATTTATTTTCATAAAATAATATCTAATTTAACTCTAAGAGAATTCATTTTTTGATAGGTCATTCAAATTTTTATGCTTATGTAAATCCATTAGGAAAAATATTTATGTGAATGAATTTTTTGAGGTATTTCATTTTTTTAAGGTAAATTTTATTTTATTATGTTTTTATATGAGGTTTTAAAAGGTAAATACAAGTGTTAGTGTTGAAGAATTTGATGTTGCATTATATAACTATTGTTTTTAATATCAATTATGGTGTATTAATGTGTTCATATGGAGAAATGTGATTTTAATTTATTTCATTAAATTATTTGATGAATTAATGTTAAAGAAGTAATTTTATAAAATAGAATTTTTAAATGAAGTTTTTCCCATTAATTGATCTTATTTTTCATTAAATGTTTAAATAATTGAATTCATTGATGCTTATTTTGCTATTTTATATTTAAAATATTA
The DNA here is from genome assembly GCA_963277665.1 of Viscum album. Classification (NCBI taxonomy): domain Eukaryota; kingdom Viridiplantae; phylum Streptophyta; class Magnoliopsida; order Santalales; family Viscaceae; genus Viscum; species Viscum album. The sequence continues at coordinate 1,806,435,880 of OY728146.1, forward strand.
ATTATTTCATTTATTGTATATTTTTTCCTAGTGTAATATTTAACATTGTAATTTTTATATTTTCAATTCATTATTAGTTCTTTTTTATTTTAATCGTATGATGTACATGTGTTCTCTAATTTTTATTTGTCATAGTTTTCATTAAATTTCCAATTCATTATAGATAATATTATTTTCATTTGGGGAATTTTATTGTTTTTGTAACTTATTTTTATTATTATCATTTATTTTTTTATTTTTTATAAATAAAAAAAATATTATTATTTAGCTAATTTTTCTTGAGAGTAGGATAATGCTTCATCAAATAAACTTAATATAAATTAAATATATATATATATATGATATTTATAGCATCACTGAGTATGTTAAATTTTTTCATGGAGTAAAAATAATTGCTAGCAATGATTTAAGATAATATTAATCCTTAATAAAAATGGATTTTTTCATTAATTTGGTTTATTATCGTATTATAATTTATTCCACCAAAATGTTTAATTCTATACATATATTGTGAATGAATAAAACCCATTAAGGTAATTAGTGGGTGTGTGTGTGTGTGTGTGTAATAGAATTTAAATATAAGATAATTTACATTACCAAGTTATTTTCCAAATTACAGATTCTCTCAAAATTAATGAGAGAGATAATAATATTGATGAATCTTATTAAATAATCATAAAAAAAATGATCAATGTAACTATAAATGTAGAGGGAGTATGACCATGATTTTTAATTAATCATTTAGGGTGGGTGGATTGATATTAAAGCTCAACTAATTAAATGAAGGTGTTGAAATCAAATTATTTAAGAGGATATCAAAACCAAGGACCATGATTGGGAAAAAAGATATAAGAATATTTAAATTTTGGTTGATATTTCTTCAAATTTTAGGATCCACAACTGATTGGATGATATTTAGACACCACTAATTTGATGAAGATCATTTCATTATGAATTGATAGTTAAGGGTTTTGTTTACATGAGGATAAGAATGAGCATTAAAATGGGATTGGTTTTGATGAAAAAAATATGAGATATACCAAATTTTATTTCATGTTATGAAGATTAGAATATCTAGAACAAATACCAATGGGATAATTATTTTCATCTATCAACTAAAAAATAATGAATATGAAATAAATCTAAGATCATGATTCAATTAGAGATCTATATGGAAGCACCCTACATCATGTCGGGACTATGGATGGTGGAGGAAATTTTTTAATGGATAAATATGGTGTATTTATTTCCATTAAAATAATGAGTTTTCCTATTTTATGGTTGTTGAATATTGACTTTCCACATTGAGTCTGGATCAACATCCAACAGAGTAGGGAAGTCTGATATTTTTCAGACTTATTGTGACCCATGAGAAATTGATTATTTAATGTCATTAAAAATGAACTTGATCTATCCATGGAGATTTCATTTATGATATTTATTTGTTACTAAAAACAAATAAAACTCAGGATTTATTGATTTTGATGAATTAGTTTTGAAATAATGATTTATATTTGATGTTTTTTTGTTTTTGTTTGAAGGCATGTTTTAATGAAGAATATTAAAACAAAATAATCCTCATAATTTCTCAATTCTAAGCATATGGGTATGTTAAATAAGTAATAATTTGTGTTTTATTTAATGATTTTTGTGGGATCGTATTGTATTAAACTAAATTTGAGGACTCATATGTGTGATCCAGGTAAAACTAGGGATTTCCATTCAAGGAGGACCTTAAACAAATATATAATTCATGATTTGTTTTCTATTTCATGACCTCCACTAAGACATGGTTATGAATCCATGTTATATATAGCTAACCATATTAATATTTATTATCCTCTAAAATTAATTCTTTTTGGAAAACAACATAAAACAAATTACACAACTAGGCTCCAAAAGGATTAGTTTCTTTGTCCTATTAGAACAATCCCTAACATTAACAAAATAAATCATAACGATTTATCTAATTACTTCTTCAAAAGATTCTTATTGGCCCTTATGTTATCCTTAGTACAAGTAATCACGTGAGGATATAAATAAAAAAATTGGTGATAAAAATCCCACTAATATGTTAGATAAGAACAAGAATCAATGTAACCTAGGGTGAGTATAATCATTATAATTATAAATTAAGAATATTATTATAATCATGGAAGGAATAACAAAAAAAGTCTTCAAATATAGAAATGCATAAAAATGAAACATCTGGTCTTAGTGGTAAACTAAAACAGCTATTTGTGAACTAATCAACCATAATGTTTAGATATATCCCACTCTTCTTATTGAGTTAAATCCTAGTTCCCAATGCATAAGTGGGATATATAAGTCTAGGAACACCCATAACGTCATAAAATTTACATTATCATGCATTCCTCATTGAATGTATATCAAACATGGAAATAAAAAACTGTATGGAAAATAATTTCTTTCTTTTCATAAAGAATAAAATTAAAATATTGGGGTATTCCGAGATTAAAATTGAATTATATGATTGATAACAATCATGATTTTATAAGAAACATTCCCATGAGAAATGAAATTTGTCTCCTTTAAGAAGAGTTCTTATAAAAAATCACAAAAAATTCATAAAACCATATTAGTAACATATATATAATATAAAATATAATATAATGATGATAAAATTATATATTAGTAATAATAATTTAATATCCATACAGAATATGTGGTGAAATAAGGAAAACACAATGAGAGAGAGTTGGTTTCATGAATTCCTCTTACCTTATGTCTAAATGGTTTCTTCAATTCAATATCAAATATAGGAACATTGGATTCATTAATTAAGAAATAAAATTCCTTTTTTACTTGAATTTTATTCAATATGGTTTTATTATAATCATTTATTGGATTTTTTATGAGTTTCAGAGTTTCATTTCATTACTCGAGAGTGTTTGTTTTCATCAATTCCATTATTGGTTCACTTGTAACCATGAATGGAAGATATTTCATAATGTAGATAAATATAAAAAATAGTTTTTATATGTTATTAATTATCATACATAATTATATATGTTCTTAGAAATAATTTTTTTATGTTATGATGATGAATCATTTCATAAAAGTTATTGATGATCATTTAGGTCGATTAGGGAAGTTTTTCAATATCGAGAACACATTTTTTATAATTTTGTATTATGTATAAATGTTACATCCAAAACATAAAAATTATTTTAAATACATTTTGAAATAATTTTCAGAAATTATTATGGTTTTATTAACATTATTTTTGGATTTAATGGAAAATTAAAGTTCATCGCCCATAATGTTGATAACTTGAAAAATCACAGGTGACTATTTCATTTTTCATATAAAAGAGATTGATGAAAGAGTTTAATAAAGGATCATCTAGTAACATGATATAATTCTAGAATATAAAATAATATGATGTTATTTATCCATTTGGACAAGATATGGTGAGGATAATTTTAGAAAATAAATGAAAATGAAACTAAATTAAAAGAAAATGGAAGAGGATTTTACATATTGGAATTATCCTCCTTTAGAATAATCCTAGGGAAAAGGTTATGTTATTTTTATGAGACCAAGCACTGCAAAAAGTTGAAGAGGGGCTGAGGAAGTGGTTTGAATAGACTTTGTAAAAGGCTCCGCCTTATAGAGGTCTTAGTAAAAGCAGTGGTGAGGTGTTGTATTTATAGTGCAGGAGAGGGGGTTTTTTCTATTATTTTAATAATTATTTTATTTTGTTGGCTCCATACTATGAATATTTGTAGAATTATTACTAAATATATTAAAAAACCAATGTATCATTCAATATTATGGGGCTTACACCATCCATGAATCAAAGAATAATGTATTAACATATATTTTATTTATACTCTAAATTATAGTATTTTACTATTCACTAAAAATTCATTTATGTCACAAAAATCTCCAAAAAACATTCTATCGATTTTTCAACATGTATAATTTAAAAATTAACTCAATTTTATTAATTTTTTGTCTAAATATGCATAATTTAATTTTTAATTTAAAAATTAATTTATAATGAAAATATATATTTAAAAATTATAAAAAAATTATAAAACCCATTGAAAATTTACTTATGTTATTATAAAATAAGCTTAAAATCATAAGAAATAAAAATTATAATTTATGAATATATTTTTTGAAAATAAATTTTCTCTATAATTAATAAATTATTCATTAAATTGTAATTAAACAATTTTGACTTGCAATAATCCGAACATGTAATTAATAATTTTAAAAACAATTATTTACATAGACTGTGACATAATTATACAATAAATTCATTTAAATTATTCCAGAATTTTATTTATATATTCATGGGTGAGATTACTATTTGTTTGGCTACATTACTATTCATAATTTTCATATTTCTATTCTTATGTTCATGTTAATATTTCATCAATGTTGTCTCATTAACATATAGAAATAAATGTTATTTAAATTAGTATTAATTTATAAAAATTATATTTTTTTCTATGTAATTTCTTCTGACGTATACCATATGATATCATTAAATGATGTGAGATTAAATCAACCGAAATTTTGTTCGTTACATTACCCCCCTTGAAAATTTCTTCCTCAAAATTTCGTTTTACATAAATAGGTGAGGATAATTCACATTCATAGCCTCCTGTAGATCCCATGATTCTTCTTCATACTTCTGGTTCCACAACAACTCGTTGGAATGATTGATTGTATTATTGTGTGGATCCTTATCTCTTCAGTATAGAATCATTAATTAATTCTCCTCAAAAGAGACATCATCTTCCAGTTATACCTCATCTATGATCAATACATAATAAGTATCTTATATGCACTTCCTCTAGAGTGATATGTGGAACACATCATCAATATGATCTATATACAGTAGATGATCAAGAGGATATACGACAACTCCTATGTGATCAAGGATATAAAATAGAGAAATGTACCTTGGGATTAGTTTCTGATTATTTCAAAACCATATGACTCTCTCCCATAGTGATATTCAAAGGATGAATTCTCTCTGAAAAAACTCAAAATTCCTTCTATGGTTGTTAGCATATATTTTTTTATTACTCTGTGCTTCTTTAACATGTTGTTGGATTGATTGATTCTTCTCTATAATATGTTGCACAATATCTGGTCCACGTAGTTACCTTATGCAACTTCATCCAAATAGTTTGGAGTTCGACATTGCTTTTCATATAGAGGTTCATATGGAGGCATTTGAATACTCAAGTGAAAGATATTTTTTGTATGTGAACTCAACCAATGTGATGTGATGATCCCATGATCCTTTTAATGAAATGGGTAGACTATAATCACAAATTCATGAAACTGAATAGCCCATTAATATGGAAGATTAGTTTATGGGTGATAAGTCTTGATGATCTTTAATTATGTACAAAAAGCATGATGAAGACTCCTCCAGAATATAGATTTCAACCTGAGATCAAGATCAAATGTGATTAAATGTGGTACTGCATGTAGACTCACAACATCATTTACATATATCATTGAATGTTTTTCAAGAAATAGATATTCTTGTATATCAACAAAGTGATAATTCTTGGTGAGTTGGTCCACTAAATCACATATAAAATCGTTTCTTTTATATGTATGCGGGAGACCTATTTCCATGTCTATAGTTTTATACTGCTATTTCTACATGGGTATAGGTAATGGTTTCGTTATCCTATTGGACACCTGTCACTCTGTATTAACATGATGATAGATCTTTCTCCTTGAGATATACTCAACAATAACATTCTTCATGTGGTCCCCCTAGAAGTGTTCATGGAGATCATGGTACATCAGTGTACTTCCATGATGAATTGGGAATGGAGATCTAGGTGAATTATGAAATATCATCTTCTTTATCCACAGTGATAAATGTAACACCACGAGATTTTATAAGATATATTATTTTTAATTTCATTCATATCTTTTGTTTTATGCTACACCAAGATTATCTTGCACTATACGCAACACTGTATTAGCTTGCAGTATACACAACACTAATCTCGGACTGTTTTACACACAATTTAGAGTTCATTTTATAGAAGTTCTTTTACGCAAAATTGAGTGTGTGTATATATATATATATTCATTGTATAAATGAAATATGGTTGGATTCTATTATACGCAACAACAAATAAATCTTTCACTACACGCAACCCTGACTTGGCTTTCATTACATGCAATCGCGACCTTCGATGATAGCGTGTGTTGTACGCAATACCGAGTTTCACTAAACAATGATATGTTATTAACATATTATATAAACTAGCTGTTATGAATTCTAATACCAACTTTTTGATATTTTATAAATTTTATCTTTCAAAATGGACTTTATTTTTTTATTTGGAATATCCAAATTAGCCTAGGGTGAATTTTTGGTTTTTTTTTTGTAAACATTCAATTTATAATGAATAGTGAAAACACTGGGTTACTATTTAAAAAATAAATTTTTATTTAAATAATTATTTATTTTATTTAAATTTAATTTAAGACAGAATTTATACATAATACCTATATATGTTAAATTTAATTCATTGGAGTCAATTTATAATAATTTTAGATATATAAAAAATTTATTGATCTTTTCACTGTCTTTTACCCACCTCCTAGGAGAATTTGGAAATTGACATAAAACATAATTTTACTGCTTCTGTGAGTGGAATTTATAAAATCTGAGAGACACGGTTAATTTGAAGGAGTAATATGTGGTTCAATAAGATATAAATAATTTTTTTGAATAGTAACTTTTTACTTTTATTTACCACGGTTAAAAGTAATTAGGATAATTAAGGGTAAATATGATATTATTATTGCCCTAACACATGTATTAATACTATTGGACAAGTGTAATTAGACGAAAAACAAAAATAGGAATAAAATATTACCCTTTAGGTCAACATTGATTAGATTAGGACATTTATTATTAATTTATTTAAAAAAGAGTTAAAATAGTTAAAATTAAAATTTAATAACTAAAACATTTTTAATATAGGGTTATACATAAGATAAATTCAAAAATAAATATTCACTATAAAATTAAAACTATTTACTACCTAATTATATTTTATTTATAATTTTTAGACTTTAAATATTTTAATTTATTTACGACACAATGGTGATGCAGTGATTACCTAAATAATGAAATATTAAAATAATTGATATTATAAATACCCAAAAAAATGTAATATGAGACTTTTTATGAATTACAATAATTTTATAGGGTAACATGACATGTTAGTATGGATTTAATTAACTTTTTTGAACTAATCATGCTGTTATTATTTTCAAAAAAATCAATTAACAAATAGTGAAAAAAATGACATAAAATAGTTTTTAAAACAAATATTATATTAGTAGTTGTTATTCTATTCCTAAAAGTCTAATCATCGGATAAATGACTTATATAAGGTTATATATATTAATAATGAACCAATTAGGGTTTTTTTGACATGTTATTGTAAATTTATTAACCATATAGTTTCAAAAAAAGAAGACACTGTAAATGTTAAATTATTTAACATAGAGTTAAATCAAAATTATAAGGTTAAAATAGTAACCTAAACTTGTATAAATCCTGTTGGTTGAAAGGATATCGACCCATCCCTACTTTATCTTTGAAATAAGTCAACTTGGAGCTATTATTAAATGAATGTGACTTTATTATAAAATAATATTTTAAGTTTTTTCTAAGGTGCCCCTCTCCTAACTTATAAAAGGAAACCTCCTCCCTATTATCTTTACACAATTTTGAGCTTTCAAGCTCAGCAAAAACCTTCCCATTTACCTTATAATATTCCCTAGAAGCATTATAGAGGTTCTGGTGTCCTCAAATGACCAAATCTAGTGCCTTAAGAGGAATCTTAAAAGAGGTGTGTCGAAGAAAAGGAAATCTCTTCTACCGATTCATTCATGTTTTCTTTCTTCTTCAACATATTCTTCGTTAGTTATTTAATTATAAAGTAATAACATAAATATAACTAACATATTGTTATGTTATTATAAATATGAAACAACCCCATTTCACCTTTTATCCATCCTACAGAAAATGAAATCACTGTGTGTGCGTACGTACGGAATACCGTCTCCACACCGTGGTGTAATATGTTTTTCCACCACCACCTTACTTGGATGGGTATAACGGTGTAAAGAATAACTATATGTTGTTATTATAACATCATACTAATTCTAAGATATTATATCATCCACTTCAATTCAATTCAATAAGTATGGGAATGATATCATCGTAAATGCGTACGTATAGATTACCGTCTCCACAGCGTGATGAGATTCATTCTCTATGTTAACCATTAAAAAATGATTATAAAGTATATATAATGAATAATAATAAAATATATTACATGATAAAGCTACTTAAATTATTTATATATATATATATATTATCTAATTATATCCATTAAAGTCAATAAGGAAAGGAAAACAACGTTCATGCGTAAGTACGGCCCACCGTCTCACTAAACGGTGTATTTCATTTAATTTATCAATCTATTATATTTTTATATAATTAATATATTTGATATATAAATCGTGATTTACATTATGGAAGTATGTAAATAATTATAGAAGTAATCATAATATCAAGAACAATAAGTCCAAACACGTACAATAAATAAAATGATTTTACCCAAAACGCTACTTTAACATGGAATTTACCAAAGAATGGGTAATATAAAGTCATACGTGAACCATATATGATATCATAACAATGAATATGATTTTTTAATAAGTCAATGACATTATTTTAATCATTATACAAGTGGTTCAGATACGTAAAAAGCATACCAGACCTAAGGTAAGGGATAATTTTTCAATCACATTTTTATCTGAGATTGCTTATACGTAAGTATTTACTGGGGTTATATTTTTCATCCATGCCCATAAAATGTTTTTCATAAAGTTTTTAATATTTATCCATGTACATTAAAATGAATTTTTACCCCTCTTTGACTTTTACTTTGTGTTATGGAAGGAATCATTAAATTGTTTACCATATGTGGTACTTTTTGACTTTTCCGTTAAATGTACATAGAGAATGTTTTTTTAACTTATACAGCATGAAAGGATTTTTACGGTTTTATAACGCCTTATTTTTCATAAATAATACACTAAAATTTTTCATGATTATTTTATATAAAATCCTTTTCTTTTAATTTTTTTTTGTATTTTGTAAAAAGAAAATAATTTTTAATAAGAAAGGATATTTTCCACAAGAATTCATTTCAAGTGTTTTATGAAAAACATTTTCCATCTCAGATGACATTATTTCATATGTGTATATTTCATGTATAATGTCTCTATTAATTACATGGTTCCAATTTTCTTATGATGAAATGATATCCATTTCATGTATATGGATTCTGTTATGATGGGATGATGTTTTTGAAACCCATTTTATTCTTTGGGTTATGATAAGTGATTTATGATTGTGATTGTGGCACACGTAATAATGATTTCAATATGATATGGGTGGGACCTATATCTCATTCTAATGCATTGGGTAAACATTTATATTTAATGAGATATACATGGCTAGAATGGTAAGTTAATCTGGTTCAGTGATACAGGACTGGAATGAGGAGTGAACACGATTCAGAAAGAGACTATGTCCACTAAGATGGCCTTGGCAGCAATGCCTTGGCTACTATGGGAATAATATCATGTCCTTAATGCTTTTCCACAATTAAATGTTATATTACCATTCTATTTTATCATGATTCATGTTACATTATGACTTATGCCTTTCGTAATGCCGTGATTTATTTCACAACTCGTGATTTTGATGTGTAAACTTTATGTTCATGTTTTGAAGTTCAAATGTATATGGTTTGTTTTATTTTCTCCATGCTTACCCATAATGAGAATTTGAGCTCACCCTTTATATGTTTTTCCCTAGGGTATAAATAAAGGCTTTACATAAAAAAATGGAAGATCATTATTGGAGATGTTGAAGATCTTTCACCAAGATTAGAAAATTATATTCCAAGTTTCCAATGACTCTAAATGATTATGGTCCTTTGGTGCATGTTTTTTTATGTATTATGTATTCCGCAAAATTAATGTCATTTCCATGTATGTCAATATTAGGACTATACAATAAAGGCACACAAATCATTATTCCAAACTGAATCACACCATTATCATTGATATGGAAGTCTTGCAGATCCTCCCCCTTAAATACATTCACCTCCATTCATAACTCTAGATTTTCCCCTTTTACCTCCTTAATATTATAATAGATTAATGTTTATGAAGTAATTTGGAATATTTTGGATGAATTAAATACCATTATTATTTCTAAAACTATCAGTTTCATGTCTAAGAAGAAATGGTTTTTTGAATCCATAACATGGATGGAGTAGAATGTCATTTTCTTCTTAGAGCATTAACTACCTTGTTATCCTTACCAGGATTATAGTGAATAGATCAATCATAGACTTTGAATAGCTTTATCAATATATTTTTATTCATGTTTATCTCATTTTGTGTAAATATATCCATTAGGTTCTTATGATCTATATAAATTTCACACTTCTCAACATTGAGGATATACTACCATATTTTTAAGGAAAAAATAATTACTGCTAGTTATAGATCATGTGTTGGGTTTTTATGCTCTTGTATATTCAAAATTTATGAGGTTTAGGATATTATTTTTTTATTTTTCAAGAGTACACAACCCAATCAATTAATTGAAGCATCATGGTATACCATAAAAAATCCTATGATTTTCTCTAATGTGAGTAGAAATCCAGTGATCAACCTTATCATTAGCTCCCTCATTCTCTCCTCACATTCTTCGGTCAAAACATAAATCACACATATATTGTTAAAAAAGTTATAGAGATAGAAAATACAAATAAATTTCTAAAAAAAGGTCTATAATACCTTGGTAATCCAGGGAAACTATGGATTTCAATGACACTAGAGGGTCTGTTCCATTCCACAATTGCCACTATTTTTGAAGGTTCCATAGAAATTTCCTCACATGTGATAACATGACCTAAGAATATGACATCATGCATCCAAAAAGTCACACTTTCTATACTTAGCATAAAAAATAGCTTTCCTTAATTTCACCAACACAAGCATTAGATGTTATTCAAGTTCATCATTTCTCTTTGAGTGGGTTAGAATTTCCTCGATAGACACTATGTTTTTTTTATATAATGTATAAAGACTCTATTCATTATTTCCATAAAACATTTAGAGGAATTATTAAGCCAGATGGGTGGAACCAGAAACACATAGTGTCGTTACATTGTATGGGAGGCTGTATTTTGAATATCTTCCTTCTTCAACATTAGCTGATGAAATCCAGAATGAAGATCCACCATTGAGACGTACTGATCTCCACATAGCAGATCGAACAATTCAAAATTCCTTATAAAATGATACTTGTTTATTACGGTGATCTTATTGTGTTCCCAATAATCGTTACACATCGACATTGATCCATCCTTCTTCTTAAAATATATAACTAGGGTACCCCATGGAGATTCACCAACACATATGAACACTTTTTACAAATTTTCTAGTAGCTACTTATTTACTTCCTCATGTTTAAAAGGATCAATCCAATATAGTCACATTTATATTGGAGTAGGTCCATGTATGGTTTATATTGATAACTCTACCTCATGATCTGGAGTAAGTCCGGGTAACTCTTCTTGATATACATCATTGTAATGATTCAAAGTTGGAATTTATTCTAGGATTATACAGTCCTTTGACTCAACTATTTGAGCTATGTATAAATTTTCATAGGGAACAAACCCACACATATTTGAATGATTCTATAATGTATATTCATGATATTCATTGAATTTATAGAGAAACAAGGGATAGTTCTTAGTATGAATAGATTTTTATTTTCCCCAATTGTTTATATGTTCTCTATTAAACAAGGGACAATCTATTACAATTATAGTATAAGATTACACCAAGGGAAGTATCAAAAGATTCTCTAGAAGAATAGTCCCACATATACCAATTGGAGAATATTCTAATACTTGGAATGAAATGATTACACTAGTTGGTGGTTTTATAGTTATATCTACTTCATGGTTTTATAGAATAAATTAAATAGATTTATGAAATAGTAAATATATAATGGAATGTGTAGAACCAGATTCAAATATGTTTTTCCATTATTGATTGAATATGATGTTTACCTTTTACGACATTGTTTTATTTATTTAATTCAAAATTAATTATTGAATAATCATTTTTTTTCTCGATTGACATTAGTGGTTGTGGATGCTGATTACCCTCGAGGACTCGAGTTTTAGTGCCCTATATTACATAGTTCATTTACTCCAAACAATTGTAGCATTATACCATGGGTGATACTCTCCTTTCATCCAATATATTATGATAATTTTTCATTTATTTTCAATATTCAGGATCTTGGTGGAATTGTGTCCCACTGTTGAAGAATTTACAAATAAATTTGAGAATTTTCCAATGATTCCTCTTCCTATATATTGGACATTTGGTTTGTGGAGTTTTTTCACCATTCTCATTAGACCCTTCATCTTAAAGGAACATTTTTCAGTTCTTATCACCATATCCTTGGGTCCATTCCCCAAACACGATATCCACTTTGAGAGAATTTCGAAAAACATCTTAATAACTCCCAAACACTTGAATTTCTAGATTCTTTTGAAGGCCTGGTTTTAAACCACTAATGATGGTGTATATTTTTCAATTAATGATGACAACAAAACCCAAAGGGTACATTCAAATCCAGTTGAGATTTTCTTCTTATGAATTTAGATATTCATTAATATTTTTCTTCAACTCTATGAATTCATTCTCTATGATTTTAGGAATAATTTTAGGGAAATAATATTTATTAAACAATATCTTGTTGTCTTCCCACCCCAACTCTTAAATTTCATCCTTAGTCTTGTTATTCTTATTCAACACACAACATTGGTCGACCTCTCCATATTGATGATAAACAGTAAGTGCCACATTTCCAAATCATTAAATATTGAAGTAAAGAAATGATCTTCCTAATAATGGTGACCCACTAATCTGTGACTAGTGCATCAGATGTTCCACTAAACATTGGTGTTTTTTTCCTATAAAGTAACAAATATCCAATTTCTCCCTCTTATGTGAATGTGTGTATTCCATATTATTAAGATTATTTTACATAAATTGAAATATATATGTAAAAATAGTGATGAAATTTTAAACTCCATCACCATATAATTGGGGATGTCATTCATGGAATCATAGTATTTCCCCTCACACAGTTATTGGCCTGATTTCATCTGGTTTCCACCATATTATAAAATAAAAAATGTTAGAAGGAAACATAAGTCAAAATATCCTGAATAAACAATGTATTAATTTGTGAAATTTAGTATAAAGGAATATCTTATGGGATCCCTAGGTTTTTAATTTTCTAATACAATGCATCATGATTGGTTTCTTATAATTAGTGTCATACAATGGGTTTTCACTATGGTTCTATAATCCTAATTCCCAATATAACAAAATTGTTCTCTAATACCAACTATAATCACCCTACATTTTCTTATACTACTTATTACCATATTTTACATAAAAAATTAAAATCATTACACAACAAATATTCAAAGGTTTAGTTACATGGGAAATTTATTACCATACATAACATTTACAAAATAAAACATAACTATTTATCTAATTTATCCATCTATATATTCTTATTCTCCATCATGTTCTCTTAAAACCAGTAATCATAGGAGGATATACATTATTGAAAGGGGTGACCTGGATCCTGAGTAGGAGGATCAATAGAAATAAGAATCAATATGACACGAGGTGATAATAATCATTATCACCAAAAAATTAGGCATATGATCATAACAATGAGGGTAAGCAATAAGAAAAGTCATAGACTATAGTCATTCATAAAAATGAATCATCATTTCATAGAGGTAAAATACAACACAAAGTTTTGAACAATGATAACATCTTGTATTCCCATATTTCACAATTTCATATGAGTTACATAACATTACTGAATGCATTGATGTCCTATATAATTATAACCATACCTATAATATTATAACATTTAATTTTTTTATATAATTCTATGAACACCCACCACATCATAACATTTACATTATCATGCATGCCACATAGAATGCTTATCAACCTTTGTCCTAAAATTACACTTCGAAAGGAATGAGTTTCATTTACTGAAGTATATATTAATAATCATTAGAGTTCCCGTGATAAATAGAAATAATATTCTTGGTATCAATCCTGGTTGAAGAGGAATCATTCCCATGAGAGGTAAAATATGTGTTTTAATAAAAGAATAGTTATATTAGAAATGTATCAATATTTTTCATAAATTGTAATTGGTAACATGTACATCATTAAAAAGATAAGAAAATTATAATGAAATTACTTATAATGAACAATAAAAGAATATAAATAATGAACATGGGTTGAAAGAAGGATAAATAAAAGAAAGAGAGTGCAGTTTGAGAATTCCACTTACCTTATGTATGAATGATTTTTTCACTTTAATATCCTATATAATTCCATTATATTCATGAGTTAAAAATTTAAAAACATTTTATACATGAATATTGTACATTATTGTTTTATGATGTTACTTTATGTTGTTTTATATAGATTATAGAGTTTAAATTCATCATGTATGTGTGATCATTTTTTGAGTTTCCATGATCGGATCACTTGTCTATATGAATGGATGTTTGTGTTAATTGAGGATAAATGTCTAGAATTTTAATAGTATGTTATTAATTACATTATTGAGGTTTAAAGGATATTGTGTTGAATTTGGTAATATGGAATGAGGATAAATAATTTTATAATATTTAATGATGGTCGTTTTAGGTGAATTTTGGTGGTTTTTTAAAATCAATGGGCTTGTTTTATTTTATCTGTTAGTATTATGTATTATATTTTTTAGAACATAAATTGTGTTGAAATGTAAAATTTACATTAATTTTCAACCATTATAGTGGTTTTATATGTATAATTATTGATGTTAATTGAAAATGCTAGTCATC
Source organism: Viscum album (assembly GCA_963277665.1). Taxonomy (NCBI): domain Eukaryota; kingdom Viridiplantae; phylum Streptophyta; class Magnoliopsida; order Santalales; family Viscaceae; genus Viscum; species Viscum album. The sequence continues at coordinate 1,806,450,951 of OY728146.1, forward strand.
CCCCATGACGTCGGTAACATGAAACATCACATGTGAGGATTTCATTTATGGGATAGAAGATATAGAGGGAAGATTTAATGATAGATCCTCCATTACCAAGATATAATTACTGTATATAAATAATTCCCAGGTTAACATTCCATTTGAATAAGACCAGTTGACTAGAATAGAAGAAATGAAATGAAATTTAAACAAAATTAAAAGAAAAAATTGGATTTTACCTCTTGGATATATCAGCCATGAGAACCCCCATTGGGATTTTTTTTGGTATTTTAAAGAGCCAGAGAGCTCTTGGACATGGGTGTAACATTCCTAAATTTCCTAGAAATTAAAAAATGAATTTTTTAAAAAATACTAATAATTCATGAAATAACATTTATAACACTATGGGACTTCATTTAATCAAAATGAAATTTTAATTTTTATCATTTTATTAAAATAATTAATGATGAATGAAATTAATATATTGTTTTAAAAAATTATTAAATATTTTATTTTAAAAAAATTAATATTAATATTTTATTAAAAATTACAAACAAACACCATTAAAATTTATAAACATGGTATAAATAAAACACACCTGTATTAACAAAATAGTTTTTGGAAATGTTTTTCAATGTCATGTATATGAAAAAATTTAAAATAAGATGATATATTTTTTATAATAATACGTAATTTATTGTCTAAAAAAATAATTTATAGGTAATGTTAAAATAAACTATTAATTTTTTTTTCTTTTGAAATATGTTATTATAAATAATATAATATGGGAATATAATTTTTAATTAATTAAAATATAATAACTGTAATAATAATGATTAATTTTTATTTATTTATTTTAAGAAAACATATTATTTTCAATGTAATGTATATATATTTATGGATTTTATGTATAATGAGAATTTATTTTATATAACTGAATGGTAAAATTATTAATTTTTTTAATTAAAATGATAATAATAAAAATATTAATTTAAATTAAAAATGATATTATAATATGGAAATCATGATTTAGGGAATATATGTCATTAAGATAGGGTTTTAGAGGCTAGTCATTGAGTGCTGGTTAATGTAACGAGGGGGGAGCTTCACATTTGGGGTGGGGTCGAACTATCATGGGGTTTCGACTAAGGGTTTCTGATTCCACCAAATCGAGATGAAACTATTCATGAAAGAAGGGTGGTCTTTGATGGGAGTTGTCCTAGATTAAGATCTATACATTTGGGTTTGTCTGATCAGTGTCGATGCAGGTTTCTGGTTGTGGTCGGGGTTTCAATTGTCATCAAGGAAGAAATTTTAATACTAGTATTCAGATCTATCATATTTAAGTGTATTTGTTCAAATATGATGTAGAATAAGGTTAGCACGTAATTTTCGGCTAATTCACTATCTCTTGTTCATTTTATTTTTCAGACCAATGGTTTTAGTTTTTTATTTTCATAATAGTTTAATGTTTTTCTGTTGTTTACATCTTTCTTCTTGATCTCTATCCATTATCATTGAATCTGTGGTTCTATTTTTTCAATTTGATGATAAATATTATCTGCATGATTGTATTTTTAGGATAATTGTCCTTGAATCTAATATATTGTTGTTTTTTAGATATATGAATTCATCAATATATTTCCTATTTTATTTCTCTGAATCAATATATTCATCTTACAAAGAAAGATGAAAATGTCATTGTCCTTTTGATAGCTGTGAATCTCATATTGTTTGTTCCGTATATGACTTTTTCTTGTGTCCCATTGTAAATTGTTTGTGACATAATTCTTTTCCCACAAGCTATTTTCATTTCCATCCCCATCATGCTCAACGAGCTATGTGTTTCACTATGTAGATGTTTTTATATAATGCCTTAAGTATTTAGCAAATAAAAATTCCTAAACTATCAGTCCGGTAAGATTATGTGCAAGCTGCAACATCATAAGGACTTCAGCCCACATATATAGACTAGGTAAGTGTGAAACTAAATTTTGAATTGTGGTTTTGACATCCAAATTTGTAATGAATGGTATTTATTTTTATCAAAGTTCTGTTCTCCACAAACGGAGAATATAAACTGATATTTTCTATTATGTTCTTATATTCATTTTGATTTATTAAATTTATTCTTCATGTTCATTTATTTATTTTAAATGATGTTATTAAATTAACATTCTATTGTGTATGGGATATGTTTCAAATGAGTTTTATTTTCTGGATTTGATTCTTGATTGATGATTCTATTAAGTATGTATATTTTGTGTTAATCAGACATGGTCTATTCTTACATTCGAATGAAATTTTATTTTTTCTATAAACATTGGATTTATATTCAAAATTAAACAAACATGTTTTTAATTTTAGATTTTATGTTGAAAAAATTATATTATATTTATATTTATTGATGTTTTTGTGTAAAAATGAATTTAGGCTAAATTGTTTATTACAAATTCCATGTGTAGGTATTAATTTCTAATTTCTTTTATTTTATTTATGAATATATACATATATATACAGATATATATATATACACATCTACCTGTATACATATTATATTGTTAATAATTGTTTTGAATGTGAAATTTAAACAAGTATTAATATGGGATAATGTTTTTATGATCGATCTTGTAGAAGATTATAGTTGTAGAATACTTCTGGTTGAAATGTTTTATATTTCATTAATAATTTCATGTGAATCACATAATAATTTATTCATTGTAATTATTATTAATAAAAAAAATTATATTTCATTTCAATTATTTTATACATATATGATTTCATGCATTAAAGCATCAAAACAATTTTCCTTATTACAAATTGAGTTATTGAAAATTGTTGAAGTTATAACAATATGTAAAAATGTATTTTATAAAATTTTGGGTTTATAGATGATTATGAAAATTCTATGCGGAATGATTTTTTGTTGGAATAAATCTCTAAAGTGATATGAAATATAAATTAATATATTTATGTATATATAAAATTATATATATATATATATATATATATATATATATTTGAGTGAGTATTTTAATGTAGTGACAAGATTGTAAAATTAAAAAACTCTAGTAAACGTATATATATTTGAAAGAAATATTAAAATGTATTCAGAAAAAATGGAAATTGGACATTTAAAATATAGAAGGTAATTGGAGAGTGAACCCATACATTACTAAGTTGGTAGGCCCAATAAATCTTTCAATGTTTCTAGTGTCCATAGAATACTATTTAGTTTTTACAAGCTTTAGTATTGTTTTTAGAAAAACACAAGAATATGTTTAATGAAATTTTGAATGTTTGTATTTTCTGAAGTGATATAGTAATATTAATGAATATGAAATTTAAAATTAGGTTTTCAAAATGGTATTTAAAATTTTATTTTTCAAAATATTTTCAAAGAAATATTTTTAAATGGAATAATCAAAGATTTTTTAAAACCCCTTGCTGGGGATATTTAATGATTTTTGCCCCTGGAATGCCATAATTCTTTTCAATTGGAAGAAAAAATCCTAAGGATTTCTTATCAAAATAATCTAGCCTCTAATGCTAAGGAAATATCATTCACCAAAAAGTTAATTGTATACTCTTGCCTAGACAAAACACCAACTGACAACCACTTCTATAGAATCAACGGAAAGATAAAGCCTCCACCTCCAAAACCAAGTCAAGAATTAGATTGTTGGGTCTTCTCCCAATGAACCCAATGATCACCCTAAACATAGTTTGATAAAAATTCCAATGACTTGGGGTGGAGGTCAGAATGGGATCCTCACCATTAAATCACAACTACCACTCGACCAATCCTAAAGGAACGATCTTCGAGACCCGCAGTGGGTCTCCCCACCATTAGATACCAACTAGAAATGAAAAAAAGAATTCAAAATGAATTATAATTGGTCCTCACATATAAAGGTCTGTAAAAACTCTCCCACAACAACCTAAAACCACATTTTAATAGGGTTACATCATGAACATCGAAACCACCCACTCCTGAACGGAGGGGACAAGAACTGGGCCAACACTATCAGCACAGATTCGGACCCCCACCACTCGGGGAGGAGAGTGAAGGGGACCCAATAATTAGGCCACAAAAACCACGAAATAAAAAAAAAGGAACTGCCCAAAACTCTCCACCTACGAATAGGGAAAACCAAGACCGCACACTATTTTCATAGGTGGTCCACTAAGTGACATTGATTGAAAACCCAAATCCATGGAGGCATAACCATAGACATTGCGAGAGGCGTAAGTACACCACGATTGTTTTGACAAAAAGAAATTCACATAATTGAGGTACCAAAATAGAGATATAGAAACCATTATACCACAATGGTGGAGGCATGATCTGGGTCATGCTCCCCACACCTATGAAGATTTCATGACTTCGTGAAAATATTCACTCTGATGCCTATGGATGGAGCCCTGATTCTTGAAATATCTACTGCACCACGGTCAGGGTGCTAAGGATCACACCACTAAAAAAAATCACATGCTCAACAAAAAACCTTCATCTAAATAGGAACTCATAAGTACATATCAAAATTAAATCTCACTCCGAACGTGGGTCATAATGGACATGGAATACGGTAAAACACATCAACATCACCAAACAAAACTGTTATGTCCAAAAGAAATATCACAATCTGGAAGCACATTAAATCGATCCCAAATAGCTCTCTATTCTAACAAAAAGGCTAGGGAATCATCCAAAGTGTTGGATTTAACATTTGAAATGAATCTTTATGTTTATCAACATGAAGGATTACCAATAGAGAACTATCCAAGGCCACATCACAACATCCAACACTTCTATAGAAACCCATTGAACAATACTCCAAAACCGAGCCACCAACAAGAACTCATCTCAAGATATAACAAGATTATGAATTCTATATCACATGTATTATTACTAAATAAAAAATCTCTTCTAGGACAATGAATATACTATACAAATAACCATTGGTTTGTGAACAATGTCAACAATTTTTCAGCACAAAATACATTGGGCAAACAAACTAATTTGGTGGTTTTCCACATTCACCAATGGTGTTTCATCAAGTCTCACCCACATGCACATTTAAATACCACCTAGGCACCCAACCACCATTCCATATAAGCAATCCTTCCAAATATCAATAAAACAAAGCATGTGAGCACCCACGAAAACATAAAAGGCTAAAAAACAATATCATTCCAAATATTATGTACCTTCAAAAGGAACATCATCCACCAATTCAAAACCCCATATCATATTTCACAAAACAAAACACACTTCATCAAGAACCATTTGCTTAAAAACCTACTCCATTTCATTTTTATCAACTTTTAAAACAACCAAGTTACTAAAAACAACCCCTTCCGATTTTATAAAATTCAATAAGGTATAATTTCATAATCTGAGGGCCAATGAGACCAATTCCCTTTCTTGGAAAACAACAGCCTCCCAAAACCAATTTACAAAACCAATTCATCAGATTCAAATAGTTTTCAACATCTCAAAACACCCCAATTAAAACAATTATTTTGAATCACTATAAATGATTCAGACTATCAAAAAAATTTATTCCAACAAATAACAAGGTTAGATTATGGATAATCTAATCCCATTAAATCATTTCCAATTGCTATTTTTTCACAAAAAAACTACCTTCCAAAACCATTATTATATTTAATTTTTGAATATCCCTTTTTCCAGTATTAAAAATATAACCTTCCTTTAAAACACATTTTTGCAATTCTCACACAATGATTTTCAAAACAAAAATTCAGAATTCAAGAAAGGTCCAAGAAACCCAAAAAAAGGAACTAGTGTCGGTGGGTGACTTGACCATACAGATGGTGGCCATATGTCAAGCACAACACCAACATAGAGAGACTTATTAGGACCATTCCCTGGATCCACATGGCTTTCTAGGCCCTGTGATCTCACGAAGGCCATTAGTCGTACCCCCCGTGTCATATCCCAACACCAAACAATCAATAAGAACAAAAGACACTAATAAAACTGGACATCCCATGGAAACTTGGGGTTTATAATGAGAAGGTGTTCACAACGCTCTTCCAACACTTACCCCTCAAGTCCCAAAAATCCTACTCCATCTACCTTGACATCTCCTAAATAACAAGGGCACTACAAAAAATGGTCTGCTAGGAGCTGACCTCTTATAATACCATTTTATCACGATCCAGCCCGAGTTGACCCTGAATCGGTATCCTAGGCTAGCCTGCGACAAGTCCCTAGAGGTGTTCCCAATCCCTCTATTATGTTTACAAGCACTGAAGGAATCAATAGAGTACAAAAGGGAATGATATGACCCAAATATAAACAATAAAACAAACAACAGAATGAAATGGATAGACCAAAATATATTTAAATTAAAATTGAACATTTCATTATATATACAAGAAACAGAAATTATAACTAAACCAACAACTCAACTGACCAAAACTAATAACCAACTAACTCCATGTGACCCCTCAAGTCACTCTCCAACACAATGATCACATATCACCAAATAAGGGACACAAATAGAAGAAGACTATATGCATGAGTATTAAAACTCAGTTGGTTAGCCCGATATTTTATACACAATCCTCATCATTTAAATTAAAATAAACATAATTTTCATGTTTTATATACAAGATATAATGTAATTATTCACAAATTAGGTCCCATTCTATATGAAAATTACTACTCAAAAACATGCATTATTTATAAACAAGAATTCTAGTAACAATTTCCAAAGAGGGGCAACATCAAAATGAAAACAATTTTCAAGGGGGAAGCTTTATAGAATTTAAACTTATAAATAAATCACACAAACCACTAAATTTACCAACCAAACACATTGTATTTCGATGGTTACTACAAAATATCCAATGAGAACAAGTCACTGGAACAACCCTAGGAACTTGTTAATTGTGAGCCCTATGTACCTCGTATCTCAGTGAAAGTAACCATAATAAATAACCATTATCATGATCACGATCTACTATTAAGGGATAATAACAATTAAATAGTGGTCACCCAACAAAATAATACTCATATTTTAGTTCGTGTTTAAATTGTCAAACATGTTATGTGAAACAGGGGCCAAACCCCAAGGGATAACTAGCATACTAGTACAAGTCTGCCAACCATTATACTCGGGATTCCATTTAGTTCTAAATCAGGTTACACATATTATAAAATACACATGTCACATCAAAATTACAATACCAAACCATAAAAATAGAAACATACCACAAAATTTCTTCACATTTATTTCCCAAATCAATAAACTACTAAAAATTTTAAGAAAACAATTTCAAGGATTTTATTGAGGCTTTGCACATAAAACTCATTCAAAGACACTCTTTTAATTTTAAAAACACCAAAAAACCATACCCAACATTATTTGTAAGCCAATAAAACATTTTATAAAATATATTAATGGACCATAAAACAATCCCAATTGACACAACATTGTATATACATGTAAGACACTCAATCTTCATTTTTAGGAAAGGCCAAAAAAACCTTTAAAAATTTTCTCAAAACTAACAATTGAAAAAGTTATGCATTTGTATTTTATTAAGGATGTGTATAAAACAATTTAAAATAGAAAAACACATTCATAAATCCCTTAAAACACACATGTTACAAATTCAACTCACAACCATTTTCATAAGAATATGAAACGGGCCATTTTCTGGCAACTCGAGCAAAAACACTGTGTAAACCAAAACCCATTTGTTGGTAAAACAAAATCAAAATTGGAAAACCATATAAGGGACCAAAAATAACATTTTTCATTATTCCAATGCATTAATAAATCCACAAAATTAATTTTTAAATCAATCATAACCTATAAAATCCAACTGGGTAATTTACCAAATACATGAAATGCCCTTTTAAACAAAACAATTTATTTTAAGCACTTGAAAATGAATAAAACACCAATTTAATTCCATAAATTTTAAAATATACATGAACATATTCAGAATAATATAAAAAAAGTTCTAAACCAAAAAAAAATAATTTCTAAATATAGTTTAACATCTAAACAAACACTTAGTGAGAGCTTTAATGACAAACAACACTACCTTTCATAAAACAAGGATTAAACAATCATTTTTCACACCAAGATAATAATACAAAGGGTGAATGATAATAATTTACATATATATCAGATTCAAAAAATAAGAAAATTATGAAACTTAAATGATAAATTCATGGTAAATGGATATCCTACCTCAAATCCTTTGCGTAATGGAAACACAGACCCAATATCACCATTGGAGGGCTTGCAAACCCTAAACCTGTGATGACCACCCCCAAACGAACAAAACCCCCATAAAGAATAATGGGAGAAGATAACCCTCGGTTGATCATGACTAGGGAAGATTATAAAATAACGAAATAATGAAAGGAGGAAGAAGAGGGAGGATAAATGAGAAGGAATCTCACCTTTTTAACTAGAAAACTCATCGTATTCCATTAGATCCTCAACCGTAGAGAAAGGGGAATGGGATGGAACATCTTGGAGAGGCTAATAAGGTCATTAATAACAATGGAATAAATATTTTTGGGAAAAATAGAAATAATTCAATGTGTTATGTATGATGAAATGTACCTTCCCAATTCAGGGCGATTTGGGGTAACCTGGGAATATTGTCCCAAATATGCGATTAAAATGAGCTCTAAATAGGTCAACATAATAATTTGGGTGAATCTAGGTATTTATGCATCAAGTGGGAGGTTTAATCATAGAATAATATTTATAACTGAAAATTATATAAAATAAAAAATATATTTGTCTTTAAACTGGAAATGGGCCCATGGGCTGGCCCATTACCTAAGTAAGTAACCCAAATTTACAATGATTATGAATTTTTAAGGGTTTAAAAAGAATATTTTGGTTCTAATATGTAATTGGAGTAAATGGATGAAGTTTAATTGGTGACAAATATTTAAAAATAAAGGAGTTATAAAAAAAATTGGTTTTTAAAATAGCAAATGGGCTTACAGTTGGCCCAAATCATGAAGTAGCCTTCGATTCTCTAAAAACACATAAAAAAGCAATAGAGAACCCAAATTAGGGTGATTAGAAATTTATGGTAGTTAAAAACTCAAAATTAATCTCATAAAACACCCATTAATAGGATTTATATTTTCAATGAACCGGATCAAAACCATGACACGAAAATAAAAAAAATTGGTTGGGACACAGAAAAATGTCCTTGATTATACAACGGTTTGTGTAATTTTTTAGTTTATTTATTTAAGAAACAATTACAAATCATGTTTTTAAATTGAATACAGAATATCAGGATAAGTAAATGTATTGGATTGGGTCTTGTAATATGATTTTTTTCTTAAATTGGATATGATTTATAGGTGTTAGGAAAAGAGGTGTTGAGGGGTGGTATTTATCGTATAAGAGAGCTGTGTTTTCTCATTATTGTAATCATTATATTATTATATTTGATTAAGAATATGAATTGATTGAGAATTATCAAAAAAAAGTATTGAAATATTTAAGGGGATTTCAAGATTGTGGTTTATAAATCATCCATGACTCGCGGAATAGTTTTTAACAAATAATGTATTTATATTTTAAATTATGGTATTTCACTAGTCACCAAAAATTCATGTACTTCAAAAAAATACAAAAAATTCACCCTAAAAATTATTTGAATTGTAGAATTCAAAAATGAAAGAAATTTTACGATTTTTTTTTCAAAATATGAGTATGTATATTTATAATTATAAAATAATTTAAATAGAAAATACATATTAAAAATTATAACTTATTTTAGAAAAATTTGAAAATTTTAATAAGGACTCATAAAATTACTTTTAAATTATAATCCATCAAAATTATAATTAATGATAACATTTTATGGAAATAAATTTCCTTTCAAATTAGTAAATAAATATGAAATAGTAATTAAATATTTATGTCCTACAAAAATTCCCACATATAATTAATAATTGTATAAACATTTATTTACTTAGAATATGATATAAATATACCATACATTCATTTAAAATATTTCTAAATTTTAATTATACTTTAATTGGAGTGGTTTCTATTTATTTTTCTAGTTTACTTTTTATAATCGTAATATTATAGTTCCTAAGATCGAATTAATATTTAATCAATTTTGGTTCCATAAAATATTTAAATACTTCTTATTTAATTAATTCATTATAAATAATGTTTATATATTTTTATATGTGATTTTATGTGATTTATAAAAAATGAATTCATTATAAGACTTGATATTACATTGATAAATGTTTTGGTAATTACATTTGAACAACAACCATCAAATCTGAACCCATGTTTTATTTAATATTTCAGTGTGGGATTGGTTTTGGTAAATTTATTTATGCATAGAACTATTGTGGTTAAGGCCTAGTTAGAAAAACCTAAGAATATAAAGAAATTAATCATAGGTTATAGCCTGACATAATAAAATTTTGGTTGGATTTTAATTCTCACATGCAGATATTGGACCTTGTGACTTTCCATAAAAAAAATTAAAACTGGATCCCTTGCCATTATTGAGGACAGATAAAAAAATAGGGCATGGACCAAACATAAAGAGATATTATAATTAGAGAACACCAAGAGAATAATAAAGAGAGTTTCTAGAGATGTCAAAGGTGATCTGTTATTGAACATGCTAATGGAGACTTTCATTATAGTTTTCATATAATCATTTGTGGGTTAGAACAAACATTATAGTGGTTAGAACTAGTTTATCCAAGTTGTGAGATTTATCTAAGGTTTAATTTCATGAATTATTGTTTTGTAATTATCTTCAAATTATCAAGCATTGAAAAGAATTTATTTTTTATTTTTTATTTTTATATTTCAATAGTAATTACTTATCATCAATTCTAATAATGGAATATTGATTATTAGAGAGTGATGATATCAGAGTATAGTGTGTTAGTTCAAGGTGAATAGTTATTTTATGTTGATTCACTTTTCTTAAAAATTATTTATTAATTCTTGATTGAGGATTGAGTGTATAGTGAGGGTTGAATGTGTCTTTGTTATAGAGAATACTAAGTGAATTTATTAACTCCTATTAAATATATATTAATGGTTGTGATATTGGTTACTATCCTATATATAATAAAATAATTAAAATACATGATTTGGGAATTTGTATTATGCACAAAGGGAGTTTCAATTGTGAAATTATTATTTAAAATTTAAAATAAATTATAATTTAGTTATTATATTTGGATAATGATTCATCACTCTATGAGTTTCACTTTTTTACACCGATTTATGTATTCAATAGTTTATATATTTTCTTTATCTGATTTGGAAAATATAATTTACCATAAAAAATACTAAACATAAAAAACATAGAAATCATGGAAAAGGAAGTCATAAAGGTTTGTAGAAATGGAGAATAACATGGGTGATACTTTAATTTTATATTCAAAAGAAAAATATTTTGAAGTAATTATTAAATAATATATAAAAAATTTGGAACATCAGGTTATTAATTATAAATGAATTCTTCAACAATGTTATGTGTGACAAATTTTTAAAATCGATTTGTTGAAGATAAATCCATTTATATTTTTAATGATTTATATTCATATTTAAATTACTTTTTTAAAAAACTCATATTTATATTTGGATAATAGGGAGTTAATTTTTTTTGATCAACATGAATATTTTTATTTTCATATAATAATATTTTTGAGATTCTGTGGAATTAAGAACACCTAGAGAAATATATTATTTATAAGGAGAATATTTAAATATGTTAAAAGTTAATTATATATATTGAGAATTCCATCGAATTGAAATCATTTAACAAATAATGTTGAGTATACTAATATTATATTATGATGAATATATTAAATAAATAATTAAAATAGTTTCCAAAAAAATATTGTCAGTACCATGAAATCAAAGACGCCAAAAGAACTACACATGTGGGGGCATAGTTCACCATTTCAGAAATATCCCCACTTACTAACCTTAGGAGACAAGAGTTTATTGGTACTGAGAACCGACATTGGTTAGTCTATGAATTTATAAGTGTGTGGTTTGGAGGAGCATGATGTAGATGAGGCTTCACACACCATGGGTGTGTGGGTTCAATGTTCAAGAGAAGACCTGATTACTCAAACATATTAGCTAATGAAATAGAATTTTATATTAAAGATTAATAATTAAAAGAATCTATAAATAAATGATAATTTAATCTCAATATAGTAATGGAATTCAAAAAAAATAATGATATTACACCTGTTATATGGTAGACGTATATCCACAATTTGAAAATGCAATGAATTATATTCGTCCTTAGGATGTACAAGGAAACAAACAGATTGTTAAAAAAATGTATTATCATGGATCTATCACATGATTATGATTGAGCACACTGATTATTTGGGTAGAACAATCCTATTCGGATTTTACAACCAAAAAATACTTGGATCAGCCATGTGAATTTCTTGGATCGAGAATGATAAGAATGAATTACCACATGTAAGGTTCATATCTTTTTAAATTGTTGATGCGTCCAAAAAAAAGGTTAAAAATTGAGGACACCTTCCACTGAATCAACCTTGAGTTAATAGTGAGGCATCACATTGTGAACATACTGATCAGACATTAATATCTAATTATTCCTCCCATTGGTCAAATGACCATCTGTCACACCCTGACCCGACTGATTAATATTTTTAATTATTTAATTATTATTTTGGGTTTCAGACAATTGTTCCACTTTTTCATGGCCATCCCAAATGGTTAGGAGTAACTAATTGGTGCTTACATGGAGTACTGGGTGTGTTGGACTGACATCACGTGACTCACACATAGTTTATAGAACTATATAGAAAGAGCACGACTTGACCCTGCAAGATGGTAGTACCGGGTGGCACAGTTCGTGCACAGTTTTCTCAATAGAGCGTCAGACTACAAGAGAGTAGTGAAACTACCACAGTATCTGAAATAAATAAATGAATTATATAAATGGTAATTTAAAGAAATAATAAATAAATAAAATAATGTAGGTTAAACAAAATTAAAAATATTTTATAAAATTCTTACTAATAATACTCTGATTTTTAGTAATAATTATTATTATAATAATAATAATATTATTATTATTATAATAATAATAATAATAATAATATTATTATTATTATTATAAATTGAAAAATAAATCAAACCCTAATCTACCTTGCGCCCTCCCCTTTCTCCCATTTCCATCACGGCACACCAGCCCCCCCCCCATCGGCCTCCTCTCGCACAACTGCCCTCTTTCTGCCAGCCCCACACAGTGCTCCCCCGTTTCCCATGTTTGAATCCCATGTTTTGCCTACCCACCCAACTCCAGGAATCATTCCCCACCTGACGTAATCCGGATGCCTACCACACTCAAGTCCCCATGCTTCCATCCACCTTGCGCCGACACACCTCCCTGCTCGCCCCCTCCGGCTCACCCAGAAACCCAGCCGACCTCCAATTTGGGAATCTCCACCCCCAGCCTTCCGAGCAACCCACCACCCCAAGCCGCCACCCTCCGCTGGCTCTAGCAGACCCTAGTCCCCCTATCATGTTTTGGTCAGCCCTATGTCAGCCTTCCCTCACCACAATCCTTCTGACTCGTCGCATGCCCTCCGACCGACCACACGTCCTTCCCAGCTACGCGCCCCCTTTCTGGTGACCTTTCCAGTTCCCCAAAGCTCCTCATCATACTTCCAAGATGGAATGACCGACACTATAAGCTCTTTTTCCCACTCCTCTTGCTTGTCCATCCTCCAACACAGACACAGTAGTTGTGTTCAACTCCAATTATTTACTTCTCCCTTTTTGGTAGTTTTACAGCAGCTAAAGTTCGTGATTTGGAATTTGGTTTTGAGTCATTTCATTCGATTCCAATGATTATAGTTTTCTCATTACCTACAAAGGTGTGGTTGAGGTGTGAATGAAATTCACATCAGTTATGGTTTGGCGTCATCTTTCTTCCTTGGTTCATAGGTAAGGGTTTTCACCTACCGCATGTTTCCACTCAGTTTATATTTTGTATGTCGGGTGTTTTAATGTTCCTATAATTTTAATTGTAGTCTGTTGAGTATTGTTGTTTGTTTTTGCGAGTGCATCGTGTTTGTGCCATGAATTACAAGTATGTTTCCCTAAGAATTAGCCTTTATATTAAATAATTATTTATTTAGTGTTTTTCCCAAATTTATTAAATGTGTGTCGGTAATTTAAGGATTTATGAATAGTTTCTTGTTGTGAAATAAAGTAATACCCTTTCTATTTGAGTTACATGATTTTGTTTTATTAAATGTGCTTAAATTTATTTGATGGAAATCCCCTTTGGACCTTGAAAATGTGATTTTGATTTAATGTTGTGAATTAATTTTCTTAAATTGGTCTCCAAGTGCATGTGGTATTCAATATAATGGAGTGTGATGCTTCTTTTTTGAAATAATGTAGTGTTAAATTATTGTTTAAGGACCGTTTGTCTAGTTTTATGTAAAATAAAGCTTATACTTGATCTAGAAATGGTATTCTAAATTATTTGATAACTTTTAGAGTGTTTCATAGGTAAAGTCTTTGATGGCACATTTGAATGCTTTTTTTGGGGAAACCCTCTTGGCTTGGGTCTCTTGCCTCATCATTTGATCATGAGAATGGAGAGTCCTTGGTATGGGGCCTTCATTGTATAATTATTATATTAGGGAAAATTCTATCCTTGAGGTGGAAAAGGTGGTACTGAGTTGTTTTGTATGTTCAGTTATATATATGTAGCTTGTTTGTGGAAATGTCTGGCACACCCTCTTGAGAACTATACATGGGATCCTGGAATAGCGAAGAGGTTTACTGAGAACAATTGATGAACTAGATTAGATTACGCACTGGCTAGTGTCCCATAGCTAAAAAGTGTTTTTTTCTTATTTCTATGCGATTGGGCCCCACGATCAGGCTAGGTGAGGCAACGATTAGGCTTTAGGGTGTTATGGAGTCCTCGAGGGAAGGCATGCCTTCATGGTGAGTCACATGTATTAGTACATGATTGTTTTCCACTGAGTTCCTAGGATTTATTGGGTTCCTTTGACACTATTATAGTAATTAACATTTCCATCGCTATATGTAGTGGTACCCATTGTTCTTAGTTATGGTTTTTTCTTGTAAAAATGTAAATGTGAGGTTTCTAAATATATTTTCAAGGAAAATGTTTTGAATGAAAAATCACTCTTCTTTTGACACTTTTTTGAAAAATGAATGATTCCTTTTTGGTCTCCATTTCATTCCTCTTTTTCTACCTTATTTTAAACAATAGGGAAATGGATTATGATTGTTATTTTCATTCCTTGAATATGAAATGTGTAGAAAAATCTATATTTATAGATTGTATTTCAAACCTGAAATCCATGTTTTATTTTTTTAATGAATGTGCATTTGGAATAGATTAGTTGGGAATACCTATGGAGTATTAATACACACACCTATAGGGTTTTCTTGTTTTTTATATCCCCTGCAGGATCCTGTTATAGTTTGGATCACTTTAAGCGATGTTTGGTTCAGTACCGGAGAGTAACCCATGGGGTTACGTGGAGTTTTAGACGTTGACATGATAGTCGTTTTTTATCATCCTTTTCTTTTCTTGTCATTTATTTATTTTGTGACGTTCTATTTGTTTCTACTATTTAGTTTATTTTTCTTTATGGGAAAAATCATTCCCAACGATTAAATTATGATTCCCAACACAAGTTTCCAGCCCATGTGAATTGGTACATCCCCTCGGGCATGTCATGGACCGACTCGGGTGACCGGTTCTAGGTCGACCCGAGTGGGTTCGTGACACTAACCATGGTGAAGAAACTTCTTTGGGATCATGATTTCAGAATACAAGATATAATATTATTCATGGTGTGGATGAATAGAAATTACATGACGATTTTATGAATGTATATAAAGTAAGTAAAGAATTTATTTTCACTTCCACGATGATTATAAGGATTACATCAGATAACCACAACATCCAAATACATATTCCATGAAAAAATATTATCTGATGATTTTGGTATTTTATAGGTTCATCTTATGTTCTAAAAGTATTTTATAAAGGCTTGAATGATTGTAAATACAATTATGCATACATGATCAGTAGATGAGATTAAGAAGTGGAATTCCACAGATTATGTGTAAAGATCAATATTTCAGTTATAAATGATAAGGTGCAATTTTTATTTATGTTCGGAAGAAGTGGAGGATTTTGATAGATGAAATAAGTACTTAATTCATTTTTATTGACATTATGTATTAAGAAGATAATTAGGATGAAGTTCTTAATAACTTTCATGAATATTAAAGGAGAATACATGAATTCAATGGATATTAATTTTGAGGTATTATGGACATATTCAAAAGAATAATTTTCATGAAATTTAAGAGTTTTTATTATATACATTAAATCCTAAATAATCTTCCATGATAATGGAGAGTTATCGATAATTAAGGAGGAAAATAGTTTCTTTTATTTCAATGAATAATATAATGATACGTGATCATGATTTATAAATAAAATAATGAGCTATTGTATTTTATTTATGCAATAATAATGATAGTGAAAAAGACAAGATTCTATTCAGTTTTTAAATTATAAATTACATGTTAATGACTATTCTGGTACATTCAATATGAACATATTTTTTAAATAATTTAGGATATAATTTAAGATTTAGTTTCCAAATTAGATTTTACAAATACACTCTTATCAATAATCAAGGTATTTTTAAGAAATATCAATATAATTACTAGGAGAAAAAGGACATATTCATGATATGATGTTTTGATTAAAAATGTTAAATTTAGGGGATGATGATTGGGTGTGAGATACAGAGAACCCTTTTTCATTTTATAATATCATATTTTAGATTATACAATATCTCTATCGAGAATAAAAGAATCTAAGGGGAATTTAAAGCACACCCGATATGAATGTGAGTCTCAATAATTGTATTGATGACTCTTTTGAGGAATTAAACATGTATATGTACTAATCCATCGTCTCATGGATGAATATTGTATTCCCAAGTGGTTTAGAATAATCCTTGGAGAAGGTAAATTCATTATATATTGGATCCTTATTGAATACGATAATTATGTCGCATTGTTGGTTCCAGAAGTGGAGGAACATAGTTTTACTCTATGTTGATAAAACGAGGATTCTATAAGGATGTAGTAACAAGTTTAATATTTAAGTATCTATGTTGAGGTGTTTCATCTAATGTTGAATGGAGTAAGATCATATGTCATAACTTGAAAATAAAATATTCAATTGACTCTTATATTAGAAATGTACATCTACTATGATTGAGAGATAAAATTGAGTAGATAGAGATCCGAAAAATGTTAAAGATCTTTAAATTGAAATAAAAAAATCATAAAAATAAATCATTTATCCAACCCCTTTGTGTGAGTAATCATCCATGGGGAACATCAACGGGTGTAAGAGTGATGGTGGCCTATAAATCTTTAATAATAATTATATTTAGGGAAGAATATTAAATTATCCAATACTAAAGGTGTTCCCAAATTTAATAGAAAAAATTATCATATCCTGAAAAATATGGATTTAACCTACCATCTATATCTTATCATGGATGTGAGAGGCACTAAAATATATTGGTTTTAACACATTTTTGATGTAGTGTATTTGTACCATGTAGAAAAAAGGAATTTGGATTTAGAGGGAAATATCAAAATTCTATCACAATGTCTCTCTCAATGAATGTCTATAAAAAGTTCATTGGTCTCTAAACAGATAATTAAATTTGAGAAATATAATGAATAATCTATAAAGGTAATGAAAAATTCAATGAAACCAGGCTAAATGTATGGATGATCCAATATGATGATATAAAGATGGATTATTATGTGATTATAAAGGACTACTTTATAATTATAATTGAGATTTTAAACAATATTTGGGGTTTTGGTAAAAATAATGAAGACACAATCATTATTAAAAAGTTTGTGGTCTATTTTTATAGATCATTTTGACTCAAAAGTTACATCCCTATAAGAAAAAGAAAATTATTCTCTTGGTGAACTATAAAATATTCCCACAGATTTTGTGATGAGGGAACATTAATCTTTCAGGAATTAATCAAATTTTTAAAAATACCTTGATGAAATTATAAAATGGAATAATAACGGGGAATATATTTGTTAATTATATGTTTCAGATAATAATGAGGAAATATATCACTTTAATTAAATTGTTTCTATTACATAAAATCATCATAACAAGGAAATGTGTAAGGGAAAGATTAAGAAACCAATAATTTATTATAACAATGTGGACTCTGATCATTTTACTAGAAACATTCCACACAATAACGTAGAAAATTTAATATTAAAATCATAATGTAACATACCAAATAAAAATAAATTATTTAGAAAGAATAAAAATAAACACATTAGCAGTAAGAAAACAAATTTATTAAAAATGGAAAACCAATGTTTATTATTTAATTGTTAATTGGATAATGAGTTTTGTTTATTTTATCATGTAAATATTGTATTTGATTTTTTATGTGTTAGTGATGAGGGAGAATAAATTATATAACATGAGTAGAGGATTAATGACATAGTATAATTCTTTCGAAGGCTTATACAATATCTCAATAATGAAATGATGAATCTTGATAAATAAAACTAAATGGTTTATAGTGAGAAGAAATAGGAATTATAAAAAAAATAATCCTTTATTAATGAGGTCATGTATTATAAATTGAAATTATATTAGTTCGAAATGATATTGGGTGATATTAAAGAAATCATTAAGGAAAATATGTGTTTTTATGGAAACATAATCCTTATGTGTCACAGTTCAACATGATTTGATCATGTTCATAGAACAAATAAAAAATAATTTTTTTTAAATATGGAATCATCATATACAATATAGAATAGTATTTCACATGAACATGTTAAATCTAAAGACAATCAATTTTAAAACATACAAATTTTATCTAACAATAAAGATATAAAAGCCAAATCAAAGGATATATATGATAAAAAATTTTCTGTAAAATATATAACATAAACATAATAGATTATTATTCTATGGAGATTAAAACCTAAAATTAAATAAGGCCTCATTTGTAAAAGGAAAAAAATATAGATATATCTAGAACTAGTGTAGAATAATAAGGATTCAGGGTTTTTTCTAGTTTTTTGTTCATATGGGACATTAAGAATATTCTAACTAGTTTAATATGTCTTTACCACGATTGAAGAAAGATACAAAGGGAGTATTATTGAAAATATGCATAAAAATTAGATAAATACCAATTTAATTTATCTTTTTATAACATTATACTAAATAATTTAGATTATAGAATAAGAATGAAGCCAAATCTTTTTTGGGGGTCACAAGAATAAGCAATCAATTACTATGTAAGATTGACATGTTTCTAATTATGTTATTGGTTGGAGGTTTAAAAAAATCTATGGAACAATATGTGAAAATTCAATTAATACTATGAATTTCTAGAAATAGATCCTATTTTTTCTCCAAACCACTTGTAATTGGATAAATAATCCATGTATGTTGAAAAATGATAGTGGTAACCGAGAATAATTGTCTTTAAAAGGAAAGGTTAGGGTTAATAATATATTTACAAAAGTTGAAGTGATGTAGATTTAGAAACCATTAATGGGAAAGGATATTCTAGACAATTAATAGGATCATGTGAATAAGGAATTATATTAATAATATTAGATAAAATACAATATATAAGAGTGCATAGAAAAAATTTCATACTGATATTGGATGAAAAGAATAGTCTTGATTGAGATGAATCTATTAATTTGAATATTATTTATGAGAATAATAGAGGTACATCTTTATTATATATAATTTTCTAGGATTTTAGATCAGATTTAGGTAATTAAAAGATATGATTGAGGATATCACATTTAAAAAACATGAGTACATTTTCCCTTATTAAATATACTAACTATCATTAAATGGAAAAATAGTTCTCCCCTCGAGGGGAAGGAACTTCTAGAAGAACATGTCATTATTATATTCCTATAAATTCTAATATTCAAAAAATATTTTAAAATTGAAATATTCATTAATTCCAATCACACTCAAGATCCTTTTTCTTGATTTCTTAAAAAATACATAGGTAGAATTTTGATTGATGTAAATAATGTGAAAGGGGGGATTACTTTTCTAGAACAAGGAAATTCAAATCTATTGTCTCAAGTGTATGTGATTACATATTTATTTTTAAATTTTTTATGATTTACAAATTTGAGAAATAAATATGTTTTATTTATGATATCACATACGTGGATATTAATATACAATAACATCATTGAGGTTGTATATCTCTTGTTTTCCAAACAAGATTACTGAAACTAGAAGATCTTTTCATAGATAATGGCATGGTTTCAAACTTATCTCATAAGATGGGATTCGAATCAAGAAAACCATGATATAAATTAGAAGAGATCCTGAAATTACAACATTTATTTTTTCATTGGACTACCCATAAGGGAGAGAAAATATTTTTACACTTATATTAACATTAATAATGTGTATTGATATGAAAAATAAAGTGAAAATGGTGATATTGGGTATTCTATGGGTTGAATTTGTTATATATGAGTCAATATGTGTTTGGTGAGTGTAAATTATGTGATGATGCTTGGTGTATTTCTTAGGATGAAATTAATTTCATTGGACGTAATGCTTGAGAAATTATCTTTTTTTATTCAGAATAACTTTGAACAGGTCTTCAATTACTAATGCATGTTTCAAGAATGCTATTGGTGGTATATTTTTTACAAAATATTGTATAATTTAAATTCATTGATGTTTTTAAGATGATATTATTATTTTTAATTATGTTTTTAATGAATGATATTGTTTTCTGGAAGAAGATAATTTGAAAATAATGTGTACACCATGGTAATATTTATTTTTATGAAATAATTCTTGTGACAAGAAGTTGATATAATAATACCATGAAAAATACATTTTTAATTAGGGTATTATTTTATTAATAGTCAAATTAACTACAAATAATGAGTGTTTTTAAGAAATTAGGTTCATTTAATAGTAACATTTAGAATATATATTTGTTATTACCATTAAAAATTAAAAAAACCAACTTCAAGAGTGATATATAAAATGTGGCCAGCCCCAAGACTGCCAACATTAAATCACCAATGGATATGTGGGAGCACATATCACTATAATAAAACCATCCCACACGGATAGCAAGAGATGGAATTCCGGAATTGTGACCACCCACCTACATGAGAGCACCTTAACACTCACGGTTGGGTGTCCACGGTGGTCTGGATTCATATTAGAAGGAACACACCATGGGAATGTTTGTGTAGTGTTCTAGAGATGACTTGGTTACTCTAATCATGTGTCTAAAGAGACAACATCATATATAAATGATCATACATCCATAGAATCTATTCATGTGCGATAATTAATTCTTGATAGTGTATATGGGTTTTGAAAACAAGTTTATAACACCAGTGGTCTGATAAATTCACTTAAAAAATTTGATCAGACTAATGATACTCTTCTTCTATATTATCCTCCCACACAAAAAAAAATCAGATTGATCAAATGTTTATTAATGATAACCATCAAATTAATTATAATCCAGAAGAGACATTTTGATCAACTATGCCTAGAGGGATATTTTTACATGAAAACACACGGATTGAATATGCCATTGTTTCGGATCAACCGCCCTTAGAAGGATAGACCACTGGACCAGGAATACTATGAAAAAACAAATGAAACAACAATATGAATTATGTAATGTGACCAAACCATGAATTAAATTAACTATGATTTCATCCTCATCCACCTCATAAACAACACATTGATTAAACATTCAATCTCATCATGACGTTCCCATTTATGAACTAATAAAGTATGGATATATGACTTCTAGGTGGTGGAAAATAGAACATATAAGATAAATAATTTTATTGATGAGGATATATGTCATTATGATGATGGTCATGTACATAAAAAGGGAATGAAATCCTATTGAATTTTATGCTTACAAGATATGTCCAATAATATGACCAAAATATCCTGATACGTATGCCATGTTTGGACTAGTTTATCCTAAATGAATTTTTTTACAGGCTCATCCATCATTCTTTGGATAGGTTATAGATGCTCGAGATAGGGATTATTCCATGATTCTTGCATGAATATAAAATGAGATTGATCTTTGTTATTTTTTGGATGATGAGTAACGATTGATCTTTTGGGTATGAAAAATGACACATGGTATTTATTTATTGTTTGAAGAAATAGAGGAGTTGGATGCATGCATGAATTTATAAATTCATGGTGATTAATTTTTTGTGTTAATATGATAATGAGAACATAATGATTTAAAAACCACATAAATAATAAAAGATAATATTTAAATTCTATGGATGTTAAATATATGGTACTGTAGAAGTATTTTAATATCAATTATCATGTAATTTCAGAATAATTATTTTGATATTTAAATTATGAAATATTACCCATGATTATTAAGTGTTTTTAATATTTTTAATGATGCAATTATTGTAATCATTAAATGAATATTATCATGATTCAAGAGTTTATCTTTGGAAGAAAAAATGAGACATAATAATTTACGAATGTAAGAATTTGGGTAAGGAGATGAATACTCAAGTCTATCAGGTTTTAAAATTGGAATTAATGAGTAATTACTCATGGATATTTAATATGAAAATAAGTATAGAAAAACTTATGAGATAAATTTGAGATTGAACTAAAAAATTAAAATGGTGAAATTACAAATTGTTTATGATCATGTTATTTCCATGAATTATGTTTGAAATTACAATAATAATAATAAATATCATATTCATGATATTATTATTATGAATATAAATAGAAACATTGGCGTTGAATATTGTGTGTGACATGTGATCGAAATTTTTTCCTATTTCACGATATTATGTGAGCCAATACAATATTTATATTATGGATCAAAAAGTAGATGGTGATCCAGATCTCCCCATTTCTAGAGAAGGGTCTCAATACTATCAATAATAAAGCTCTTCAGGATTTATATATGAATACATAGATATCCATATTATTGTGGAGGAATATTCTATTTAAATGTAGTAAATAATATTCCAAGGGGATACGATGATTTTATAGATATGATCATCATTAAAGAAGAAACTTTTATTTTCTAGTTTGTATTGGAAGATGAATAATACAGTAGGACTTGTTGTTGAGCATTTTTATATTGTCTGTGGTTGTAATCCACTACTCAATATTAAATAATATGGGTTAATGGATCTAACTAACATATCTAGAAGAGGAATTAAATGTTAATCCCATTAAATACAATGTTCGGGTCTATCATATATTTCAACAAAAAATTAGATCAGATTAAGATATTAAATAGATTGGATAGATAATGATAACATGTTATATATGTTGAATTATAAATCATAATAATTCTAAAAATAAAACTCCAACTTACTCTCACACACATTTAGTGGATTTTCTAACCTAGAGAACATCAGGTTAGGACCTTATAATTTATACAAGATGATAACATCAACCAGTAAAAGATATAAAATCTCCCATTGATAAAAAATACAAAATATCAAAATATATTTCAATATGAGATATCACATTATCCAATGAAATCAATAGACATGATCATTTCATTCATCTCAAAATAGTCATCTCAATTTATCCTCAATACTCCTAATTTTTTTATACCTAGATAAAACATGTTTAGTTTGTCCATCTGATTCATTTTTATTACTCTTATATATATTAACTAAACTAAGTCAATGTAATCTCCAAAAAAATTTAAACATTTTTCTTCATACTTCATGGCCTATTGACATGAATAGAAAACTTCCTCATGATATTAGTAATTGTTTTTCACATTATTATCATTTTTCAATAATTTAAATAAAGGTAACTATATAAATCATTCAACGAACTTTCTACAATCCATGAGCCCTGTGATGCCATAAAAAATACGCCATAAAAACCTTCATCAAAACTAATGGAATGATGAAAAAATTTATGATATATAATTAATTGAATTCTTGAAAATAAATGATCATAATTAGTTTCCATCAATTAAAAAATTACATCCTAGAATTTATAGAACTAACAGTCACTTACATTCTCATTCTCAAAAAACATTGTCACTCGTGATAATCATTATAAAAGTTATAATCACAATTACATAGTTAAAAATGACCATTATATCAGTACTTTTTTTCTATGATAACCCTCAGCTGAAATATAGATAAACCTTATGTAGACTTGTGGAATTTAGTATTACCCATACATCTATCATCCTATTAGGAATCTCTATACATGAATTTATAGATTCTCAAAATTCAAAAATATAAGGTTTTTCTAAACAATACAGGGTCTTGTATGAACCTAATAATTCCACTTTCACATCCTGAAGATCATATGTGTCAACCCTACTAGCCATATACATTAACCATATGAAGATATGATAATGTTTTTTCAATCATATGGTTCCCTAATATAACACTACATTAGTGGTTCTCTAAACCATATTATTCCCTGTATGAACTGTACTCCATTGGTATTCTCAAAATTATGATTCCCATTTTAAAAAATATTTATACATGTAAAAAATCTTTTAAAATCAAATCCTATTTAATATTATTGAAAAAATTATTTATATATCTTCTACATTCATTAATGGAATCCTTATCATGGGTGACATCCAAATCCATAGCATAATTTCTTCAACTCATCTCAGTATATCCAATGAATTCATTAAAATGTAATGAACATGTGGATCAATATAAAAGGTAATAAAAGAATTTTTTTAATAAAACTATTGATAACCATATGAAATGATAATCTTCTCTTGAGGAGTAAAAAAATCGATATTCAACCTGTATAGTGACCCTTCTTTTTTTGACATTTCTATTACATCATTTTAATGATATATAACAAAATAGTGATACAAAACCAATATTTAATGTTTTTTGTGTTTCAAAACAAATTTTTCTATACAAAAAATTTACACTACAAAACATTAATGTTTATTTAACTTATTCTTCTATAGCTTCTTATTGTCCCTAATGTTTCCCATTGTACAAGTATTCAACTAAGGATATAAATCAATGGAAGTGGAGAGATAAATTCCAAATAATAGGAAGAATAATAAAATTGAACATGGGTTAGAATATTGATAAACATATTAAGATAAGAAAAGGATCATAATTATAATCATGATATTATGAATTAGATAATTTCATGTACTTTGGAAATGCATCAAAATAAAACATATTGTCTTAGCGGTGAATTACTACACATAGTTGCGAACAAAGCTATCATCATGTCCGTGCATAACATACACGCTTCACTATAACATGATTATTTTGAACTATTTTAGCATCATATTCATACATAATTCACGTTACCTCATGATATGCATTAAATTACCCAATTAATTATAGTGTTATATATCATCAGGAACACATATCAAGATATAACATTTATTTAATAAATAATGCCAAATAGAACACGTATAATTATAAGACATAAAATAACCCAAGAAAAGGAAATAGATATCATGAGACATTAATAAATAATATATTTTTAAATAAAACTTGTTATTACCATGATAAAATATAAATAACATACTTGGTAAAAGAATCATCAATATTGAGTGAAGATGAAACAATCTCAAGGGAACTAAAACAATTTTTTTAGAAAGAATGGTTCTTTTGGAAAGATCATTTATTTTTTCATAAAATTGTATTATAAGCACATATATCCCATAATTATAAGAGAAAAATGAAATTATATATGAGAAATATTATAAAAATATCAATACTAAAATTGGTATCGAAAGGGGAATAATCCGAAGAAAAGAAATAGTGTTTGAGAACCCCCTTACCTTATGTCTGAATGTTTTCTTCAAATTAATATCTTAGATAATCAAATTACATTAATTAATTAATAAATTTATAACCTCTTACAAATTTAATTTTTTATTTTATACTTTTTAAGATAACTTATGGAAATTATAATTATTTATAGAGATTAATTTCAGCATTTGTAAATAAATGATTTCTCAATTTTCATGATTGGTTCATTTATATAAAAGTGTCAATGATCATTTGAAATGGAGATAATTGATCATAATTTGAATTATATGTTATTAAAGAGGATCTAGATGTTTACATGGTCTAATATATTATTGTTTCCTTATTTTAGGACGTTTCATTAGAAAACATGATAAGGATAAGCTTTTAGATTAATTTTTGAGGTTATCAGTCATAATGAAATCGTATTGTTTTATTATTTATTACTATGTATATATGTTAGTTATAGAACATAAAAAGGGTCATAAAATTAATTTTAAAATACGTTTCTACAATTATAAAGGATTAATGAACATCCTGGAAGCTGGTAAAAGAAAATGAAAACATGTCATCCTCAAAGGCGGTAAATCAACACCTCATGGATAATGTCTTAATTTTTCAAATAATAGTGAGAAAAAGAATAGGTTTGATTATATATTATTTGATTAATATAATAAAATTCAATTATATATAAAATACATGTCTTATAATTCAACTTATATTATTGAAGTTGAGGAGAAGGAAATAAAAGAAATGAAACTAAAAAATCTAAATGGAAGAGAAAGAAAATTTTACCTCTTCAATTTAGGCTCCAAGAGAGCCTTCTAAAAGAAAATGGTTTTTTATTTTAATTAGAAAAATGATTAATAAATGTGGGTGGGGTCTTGGTAAGAGTATTTTTAAGAACATGGATAGGATTCTTGGATTTGGAGGTGTGAGGATAAGGGTTGGTGATGGGTGGTATTTATAAAAGAAGAGCGGGGGGGGTTATTCAATATTTTATTCATTAAATTATTTTTATTCTTCAAGCTGAAATATAGATTTATAATTATAGGAAATATATTAAAATAATTAAATAGAGTTTAATACTATGGGATTACATACACCCCATATCATATATGGTAGTATAATTCATGTATTTATTCAATACCATAAAATATCATAATTCTCTTTTCAACAAAATGGTAAACTATTTTTGAAATGGAACAAAATTTACCATACACATATATTAAAAAAATTCAACAATGAACTCAATTTTATAAAGATAATTTTAAAAATAATAAAACATTAATTTTTAATTATTATAATTAATTACTCAGAAAATATTGATATTAAAATTATAACTGATTATATAACATTTTGAAAAAGTAATTAAAGCCTCATAAAATAATCTTATAATAATTTGAAAAAAAAGTCAATTTATTAGTATACTTATGAGAAAAATTATTTTAATAAATTATATTAATTATAAATTTATAAATTTTTATTTACTTTTTATAAAAATAACAAAAAAACTAATAATTTATAAAATAATTATTTACTTATACAATGATGTAATTGTATTATATTGTTATTAATACGGAGTGAAACATTTTTTTATTCTTTAATAGATGAGGATACTATTCTACTATCCAAATTATTATTCTTAATGTTCATGTTAGTATTACAAAGGTAATGTTACTAATTCATCAAGATAGGTTCTTAAATTTCTTGAATTACCTCTTATTTCATTTATTATTCATTCATAAATGTTGAATTCTATTCTGAATGTTATTTTACTTGGTTTATAATATATGAAATAAATATTAGAAAAAATATACATTGAGTAAATTTTGGGTCATTACATTATTCTCATTTATGAAACTTCACCATTAAAATTAAATTTAACACACTTCATGGAAAACAAGTAATTGTACTTCTCCATCACTGCTTTATCCATTACCATTTTCCCACTTCATACATATGGTTTCACCATATTACTTTGACCTGTTGAGTAATATTTTTGTGTATAATATTAGTTCTATTAAACAAGATCTTCACCAGATGATCCTCATAAAAGAGATAATTTTTCAACTATACCACATCTGGATGCAGTACATGTGAGGGAGGCTGTATGTACTTCCCCCATAGGAAAAAATGGAATACATCGTGTACATGAGACATTGTAGGTGGAAGTTCCAGTCAATAGAAAACAATACTTGATCAAGAATCATTAAGGGGTGATGTTATTAGGACTGAGCTTTCCCTTCTTCACAAATATCATAATCATATTCGATAGAAATATGTAGAAGTAGTCCATGTCTCCAGTCTTAAACTCTATGTCTCATCGATAAGGATCTGCGTACATTGTCTATCGACTTTGGGCATCCTTGAGGTTCTTCTGAATGGGTTTTGCCTTTTCCATCATTTCTTTGACCATTTATGTTCGTAGAAGCTTACATTTATTGACTTCATACTAGAATTCCAATGTTTTATATCATTTCCCATGAAGGGCTTCATATAGATCCATTAGGAAGCTCAGGTGGAAACGCTTTTTCTGAGAGAACTAAACCCACGGAAGATGTTGGTCCCATTTTCCTACGACATCTATTGAACAATATTTCAATATGTAATTAATTTTCTGAATATTATTCTCATATTGGATATTAGTTTGAGGATGATAGGCTATACTGATGTTCACCAAAGAGTTTAGAGCATGTTTGAGACATTTCTATAACATGGAAGTAAATATTGAATCTTGATTAGATATAACTAATATTGGTACTCTATGTAGCATTACCAATACTTAGATGTTTATCCATGCAATTTGATCATGTGAGAATTCCTCTCATATTGTGATAAATTGTTATGTATTTGTAAGGTGATCCTCAAAAAACCATATAACATTATTTCCTCTATATGTATTTGTATGTCAGGTTATAAATTCAATTTTGATGTTTTCCCATTTCAAAGTTGGCGATGGTAATGGTTGGTTCATCTAATTAAAATTAACCCTTTCATCATTTATTTTTTGAAATAATAGTATCATTTATTTATAATAAATGATATCTTTCTTCATATTGTCCCACAAATGATTCTCACGAAGATCTCGACAGATCGTTGTGCTACCTTGGTGAATTGAGATGGATAATTTATGTGTGTCACTAAAAATCTCTTTCATTATATCTAGATTGGGTTGTAAACATAGTCTTTACCCTAGTCTTATAACTCATCCCTCATTAATATTAAAATATATGGATTTTTCCATTCTTAGAGCTCTTATATTTGTCTGAATTTCCACATCCTTTCTCTGAGAATTCATTATTTTCTCTATGATGGGTGGTTGAGCCATAATTTGAGAAATGATTGATTTTGTTATTTCCTTCATTTTTACTATATACATCATTATAAAATCTAATAAT
The DNA here is from genome assembly GCA_963277665.1 of Viscum album. Classification (NCBI taxonomy): domain Eukaryota; kingdom Viridiplantae; phylum Streptophyta; class Magnoliopsida; order Santalales; family Viscaceae; genus Viscum; species Viscum album. Next base: position 1,806,480,292 of record OY728146.1, read on the forward strand.
ATTAGATCCTTCTAAAATCTCATCATTTATAATGTTAAAAGATCATTTATACATAGAACATTCACTATATTATTTTTTTACAAGGATGGTAGTTGATTGGGAATTCATAATCCTTAATGAGATATAAATATATTCATTGTGTAATATTAATATCCTTCTATGTGAATATTCATATTTGATGATCATATGATTAGTATATATTTCAATCCTCTGTTAATAGAGATAATGATACAAAAGTTTCGAATAAATGATCATCATTGGAAACTCTAGATCTTCTGTGGGATAGCTTTTCTCATAAAAATTCAACGTCCATGAGATGTAGGCTATCGATTTATCATTTTTAATTTGTACACATCCTAGTAACTTCTATGAAGCATCGTTGTATGCCTCACAGAGTTTCCTACTTATATTATGTCTGAGTATTGGTGTGGTGATAAGCCTCTTTTATAACTCCTTTAGGGATTCTTCACATTATTGGGTATAGAAAAAAATTTCCCCTCTATGTAAGCTTGGTTGGTTAGTTGGAAAACCATGAGTTATTCTTCAAAAATAACTGGTAACTCCCAGCTAGGCCATGGAATCTATGGATCCCCTTTATAAATGATGGCCTCTTCAAAATTTCTATCACCATTTTCCTAAAAGGGTCCCCATATATTCCATTATAAGTGATAAAATTGTCCATGAATGATACCTCCTCTATTCCAAAAAAACTTTTAATATAATTTTCATATATCCTAACCCTTCTCAAGGAGTTTAGCATAGTATTGAAATGATCATCATGTTCCCCCTTTTTCTAAGAGTATATCAGAATATCATGAATAAAGAGTACCAAAAAAATTTAGAGGTAATCTATAAAGACTCTATTCAATAAGTAAATGAATATTTCATAGAATTATTGAATCTGAAGGGCATCACTATGTTCTCATTGTTTCTATACCATGAATGAAACTTGGTAATGGGAATATTTTCATTACTCACCTTTAATTGATAATATCTCAACAAGAGGACCACCAGAGTGAAATAATTGTACCCACCAATTTGATAAATCAAGCCATCCATCCATGAATAGGGATAATTATTAATTATCCTGATTTTTTGAGTTTATGATAATCAATGCAATGGGACATTTATTAACCCATCTTATTGATGAAGAGGTCCGACACACACCATAATGAGGCACTTGGGCGTATAAAACCCTTGACTATATTTTATTATTGCTACTTCTTGCTTTCATCCAACTCAATGGTTTTCATTCTATATGGTTTCATTGATGTCTGAAGAGATCCAGGATTATGAGTATTTGAGAGAAACACCTCTCAGTTCGGAGCATGTCCAAGAAATTCTTCAGGGAACACATTGTTATAGTCCATAAAAATTAGTATGTATTCAAGAAGAATTCTCCCATTTTTCCCAATAATTTGAGTAAGATACAATTTCCCATAAGGAAGTAATATCCGTAATTGAGATTAGGTATTTGAATATCATTCACCCCTCTCTTTAAACTTGTACATAATTAGTGGATTCATTGGTATTTGAAGAGTGTTATAATTTTCTCAATAGTTTTTATTATCCTAGCATAAACAAATGCAATCCATTCCCAATATAGCATCATAATCAACCAAATGAATTCAAAATTGATTTTCTAGGATGTCATGTACACGAAAATTATCCATGTCATATTTATACACATTGGATTCAATAATTTTATCATTTTATGTTCTCATAGATAACAGAACAACAATATTTTGAGGGGGTGTTTAAAAACATATACTAAAGTAGAAATATATCAAAGAATGAATAGAACATGAATGAAAGAGTATGTTTACTGTTTTTTAATGATAAACGAGTATACCTATCACTGCATAATTTTTAGAATCATGCATGGTAGTAGTGATTGCATAAGATTTTCCTTTCTCAGTTGGCATTGGTGGCTGCTCTTACTGATTACCCTCAAGGACTCAGGGCTTAGTGTACTAACTTTTATAGTACCCTTTGTCCTTATAAATGAATCATTGAACCATAGGCCATTGTCTCCATTACTACACAACATTTTCTATCATCCCTATGTCAATTTTAAATTCATGACCATGGTGTCCTACTCTCACACACTCGATGCATTTCCTTATCCCATCGAGGAAATTCCCATGGTTACTCTTCCCATAATTTGGACATGTGAGTGGTTGATTTTTCATTCAAAACATGTCATTATATACACAATAAAAAAACTCCATAAATATTTTCTTATCACTATATGCATGGTAAAATTCTTCAAACATCATATCCACTTTTTGATAACATCGAACGAATTCTTCACAACTCCCAAAGTATTCATGTTATAGTCCATAATTAATTATATCGACTTGATGTTCGTAATCAAAAACCATAAATTATCATCTCAATCATATAAAAAATAAATGTAAAGATTCATATTATTCATCTTTTAACAATAAATCACTAAAAAACTTTTCCATTGTGTTTTCCCACTATTCTATGACTACTGTATCAGAGCTTCCAATAAATTTCTGTATTTGTTTAAATAGAAGTGATTCAATTTATAGATTATCCCACTTAGGTTATGGGGGAATTCCAAATTAATCAATTTGTTGTTCATATATTGAAATAGATATGTAATATTTACCATCAAATTTTTAACTGCACGTCATAAGGAATTAATGATGTCACTATGGAATTCACTACCTCATATATGGAACAGATTTTTGGCTTGGTTTCTCCTAGTTCAAGGTTTTTCCTAAATTAGAAGAGGTTTTAACAATCTATATTGAACAATTCATGAATAAATAATTAATTATTTTCTTAAATTAACTCTAAAGAGATATCTTTTGGGATCTCTATGTTTGGAATTTTTGAAAACGAAGCTTCATCAATGCTTTTATATACTTATTTTTAAAATAAGGGTTTTCACTAATTTTCTCTTGTCCTATTTACCAAATTAACAAAATCAATCTCTATCATCAATCATAGAGACCCTTCATTTTATTACATTAAAATTTAAATAAAATTAATTATAAACAACATAGTAGTGATAAAAAAATCATGATCTATAGGGTTAGTGTCTTTGTAATATTAGGAACAAACAGAAATGTTTCATAATAAAACATAATCATTTATTTAATTCCTCCATCTCTGGCATCCTATTAGACCTCATGTTCTAAAGAGTACACATATTCATCTGAAAATATAATTCAATGAATGGGGTGAGATACAATCCTAGTAAGAGGAAGAGTAATATCAATATACATGTGTGAGAATAATCATCAAAATTGTAACATAAGCAAGGGATCATAATCACAATCATGATAGGAATATTTAAATAAAGTAATGGAATGTGGAAACTCATAAAAATGAAACCTCATTTCATAGTGGTGAATGACCAAACATAGTTGAAAATCAATATAGCATCATGTCCACATATTACATGTGTGACTCATCATAACATCTTCATTGTGAAAAAATCAAGAATCAAGTTGACCCTTAATTCTGAGCACACTTGTTATATGATTACATCTACAAAATCGTGCATGGCACAATGAAAGTATAACAATCATAGACATAAAATGATCCATGGAATGTAAATGGGTTTCAAGAATGTTTCATAAAGAATAAATTAATTAATAAACCATTTGGTTTCAAAAATATATGGGTAATGACATAATTTTTATAATAATCATCAATCATTAATGAAGATGAAATAATACAAATGGGAGTAAAACATGTGTTTTTAGAAATAAGAGTTATTTGAGAAAAACATTTCCATTTTTCATAAAATCAGATGGATTCATGTATATCCTAGAATGAAATGGTATTTTAAATGAAATAATATACATGAAATTTTAAATGAACATCCATACTAAATAATTGTCATGAATGTGAAAAAACTCAAAGAAAGGAAACTGGATTTATAGAATCCCCTTACCTTATATCAAAATGATTCTGTCATATTAATATACTAGATAATAAAATTAGACTCCCTAGTTAATAAATATATAACAATTCATACATGTATGTAATTTATTATAACTTTATAATGATCACATATAGTCATTATGATTAGTAATAGAGTTTAATATCATATTTTGGGATTGTTTGTCTTCTTTGTTTTGATGATCGATTTACTTGTACAAAAGCATGAAAGATCATGTAAAATTGGAATAATTATCCAATGTTGGAGTTTCATTTTATTAATGAATTTACATATGTTCAATGGGTATTATATATTATTAATTTTCCACATATGAGGAAGATTATTTTGATAACATGTTACTGAAAATCATTTAGATTAATTTTGGTGGTTTTTGTTCATAATGAAATCATTTTTTTATTATTTAGTATTATGAATATGTATTAGTTACATAACCAGAACATGGTCATAAAACAAATTTTAATATTTTTTTCAATCATTATAATGGTTTTAAGATCAACCTTGATGGTACTAAAAGAAATTGAAATCATGACGTCCTCAAAAGTGATAAATCAACACATGAAAGGTGGATTTTACATTATTAGAATAAATATGATAGTAGAATAGTTCATAATATTGATTATTCCATAACTATATGGAAATTACATTTTATATAAGCTATTGTAGTTATCATGGAACTTGTATAAGTTTTAGTGATGAGAGAGTATGAATAGAAATTAAATTGAAAATATATTAAATAAAAAAGAAAGTGGATTTTACCTCTTGAATTTCTCCTTCCTGAGAACCTCTATAGGGAAAATGGTCTAGTTATTTTATGATACCACGGTCTCCAACGCATTTGATAATGGCATGGTAAGAGTATTGTTTTGAAATTTGTTTTGATTCAGGGCTTTGTAGGTTTCAGGTGATGGGGTGGTTAATATAGTAGGGGAGAGGGGTGTTTTATGATAAATTTAATCATTATTTTATTATTTTGGATCAAGACTATAAATAGTTTGGACCTTATCCAAAATAATAATAACTAAATTAAGGGGAGTTAGAGATTACAGGCTTACATCAGAAATACATAATATAAAACTCATTAATTGATATATTTTTTAAATACTATAAATATGCATTCCAATATTCATAAAAAATTCAACAATTTTAAAAAAATTCAAAAAAATAACCCTGATAATATTTTGATGTGAAAAATTGAAAAATGATCACCTTTTTATGAATTATTTTTAATGGTGAGAAATTTATTTTTTAATTAAAAACATCATTTACTTAAGAAATTACCAATTTTATAATTATAAATAATTTTTTAACACCTTGAAAAATTAATTTAGGTCTCATTAAATTATCATATATTCAAAAAAAAAAAGAAATGATAATTAATGAATATATTTTATTGAAAATAAATTTTAATTAAAATATTTATATTAATTGTAATATTATAAATAATGATTTTCATTTCCAAAAAATACAACAATAAATTAAAATTTTAAAAATATTTATTTACATATACTATGAAATAATTATATCTTGTTATCATTTAATTTATTCAAAAAAAAATTTATACTTTCATATATGAGGTTACTATTCTATTGGCCCTATTACAATTCCAAATGGTTATGTTACTATTCCAAATGTGTGGTTACTAATTCATCTGGATAACTTCTCTAATTTCTATAACTATCTCTTATTTCATTAATTCTTTATTTTTATATTTTATATTTTGTCCTCAAAGTGAGTTTCTGTTTTCTATAAAATATTACATAATTATAATAATGGATCTTCCATTGATATAATTTTAGGTCTGCATAATGTACCATAATCAGGATTCTCTTTTAGAAAATTATATATTAATATATATGTTTTTCTACATTAAATAATATAATATATTTTTATATTGGTTAATTTCACATTGATATTAATAGTTTATAATCTCTATGTACCTATAATAGTAATCCATTTCTTCTTGATGAGTCTTTTTCCCCATTATTTGAGTGGTTTCCAATCATGAAAAAAATTATTCTTCTATTGATATACTCAATGTGTGTAAATATTTTTTATTTGAGTGAAAATAATGAAACATGTTAGAAAACAAATAATTCTCTAGAAGGGTATATTATTTCATCTACAAATTATTCCAAATGATAAAATAAATGATCTTTTAGATTTAGATCTCAATAATTTTTTATATAATAACACTTTTTATGTATTGGAAACATAAATGAGAATTATATAGGCTACATGAAGCTAATATTCCATTAGATTAGACTAATCCTAGGCATAATGTGGCATTGGTATATTTTTTCCATTTCTGAAGTAGTTAGTTACAAATTCCTTCAAATACATTATCTAAATACCTTGTAATTTATTCCATTACAATAATCAACTTTTTGCATATGTCATCACATCGATAAAGGAGTAGATATTCCAAATTCTTCAACAATTCCCAAACATTTTATCATCTCTATAACATTATTTTTAATTAAATAAAAATCATATTTTACTCTTGTAATATTTTTAATCCAATGAAGAAATTCATATCTCAATGAAGATACATTTCAAAAATATTGAGTTTTTTTGGATAAATATTCAACACGTTGTGCTCACTATAATAGAAATTTATGTCATACACATACAGTATCATAATGATTGATGATGTCTTGGTCTTCTTAAAGTACATATATATGTCAACCCATTCCTTCCTAAACACCTTACCTCTCAATTACACATTTAACATGAGTTCACAATCCCTTGGATGTTATTTCATCACATGGAAAACCATATATAAACAAAGCATGACTTCAATCAAAATTAAATTGAAATCCATTAATTCATTCAATATAAACATTCCAAATATGTTCAATATTTTGAAATTTTTATATTATATCAATATAATTTTATTTGATGTTATATTGAAAAAAATATTATAAGGATTATAATAATATCATTCCAAAATACCTAAAAAATATCTCACCGAAATCAATACCCTCAAATTAAGAGTACCCCTTTAATATAAGGATTTCATTTTTTCTGTAAAAACATTGTTTTTTTTTCTTATTGTTCTTGAATATTTTTCCCTTAATGCTTATAATTATAGGTTTTGAAACATGTTCCTATTTCTTATTCGACAATATTTAATATAATTCATCAATTAAGTATTTTATCGACTCCTTATGTTCAAAATATTATTTTACACTTTTGTATTATATCATTGAACAAATGTCATTGTGATTAATTCCCATATTCATTTTCGATGTATGAACATACATATTTTTACCTCTATTTAAAATTTCAATACCCACATCATTCATCTACATTAATAAAGTTTATACCACATTTTTTTGACAATTATAACTGTTATATATAGAATCTTAATCACCTTCTAAATGTTATCAAATTTATTCTTTTATTAAAAAATTTAATTTGAACAATAACATCCTCACTATCTATCAAAAAATAAATTGTGAAATCTTCTTTATTTTCAAGAACTATAACATCAATTAGTTAATAATATTTAAATAAATTTTTTATAAAATCTATAAGAGATTCCATTTAGCGTACAACCTGGAAATATTCCATCATATTAATTATCATCAAATGCAGTTTCAGTTCATCCAATCCCTTTTATTAATAAATAGATTACAAAAATTGCAATGTGCTAAAAATTTATTATTTATAAAAAATTTCACAGAGATAAATGTTAGAGTTGCTCCAAAAGAATTACATCTTTTGAAATAACCCATAAATAGTAATTTATAGTTTTATGTAATGTAATAATTAATCTTACTCAATAATCATAGTTTTTGTGATAATCCATGCCATTTCAAGTATTTAAAATCAAATGAAATTTTATTTTTTTTCCAAAAAAGTTTTTTAGGGAAATAAATTTAATTTATCTTTTATTATTATCTCTGATAATTTTTTGGACCCCTATTTTCGTCTTGTAATAGTCCATTTACCCTATGAAAAGCGTTTTGTGGAAATTAGACCAATTAATTTCTTTTTCTGAATTTTTAATATTTTATTACATAAATATTAATTGATTTGATCATGATATTTTGGTCAATAAATTGTAAATAATTTCAAAATTTAGAATCTATTTTAATATTTCTGTTTTGAATGTGGTTTTTTCCTAGTTGAGAAATAATCATTCATTAGGCACATGAGTTGGGCCCTTTTCCCTTTTCATTTCGTTTCATTTTTTATTTGAAAAATATTTTTTCCCTTTTCATTTCTTATATTCCACTTTCTCTTCCCCTAAACACCCATATTGGATTCCCTTTTCATCATTGAGATATGGTGAGGGAGAGAAGACAGATTGGTAGAGGGAGAGGGATGGATCACCACCACATAGCATGGGTCACATTAGATCTTCATGATGTAGCTATAGATCACAGATCAAAGCCAAGATTCAACATTTTATTCCATGGGGTAGGTTCTTTTATAATTGTAACGACAATTAATCTTACCATAGTGGTTTTTAATTTTTAAATCCATGTCTGGGTTTTTGGGTACACTATGGAGGTCTATCTTTGGGTCTCATGTATAAATATATAATTTTGTGTAATTTCAGGGTCTTCCTATTCAGAGTAATGATTGGTACTCTACATGTGATTTTATGAAGACATTATTTTAATAAATTGTATTATGGTATGATTTATTTATATATAATTCACTATGATTACTTATTGTACAGACTCTATTTGGGTATTTGGATATGTATAATTATATAGAATGTACCCATGTGTTGTTCATGCCGTATTGGCATACATGCCATGGAAATTTAAATGGCTTGTTAAACATATGGAAACCCATGTTGGTTTTCAAATAATGTACATGTGACACACTCTTTGTATTTAGGTGGTGTGAACATAGAGTGTGGCTAAAGTACATAAAAAGGTACCTTTGTGGGGTTACAGACTTTTTATATAGTGGTAAATACTGTGTAATTTGGGAAAGTATATATCAAGTATCCTTAAGAATATTACTGAGGATAAAATATAAGGGTACATGTTGTGTATCTAATGTATATTCTATCTACATTATCCTATATTTTCGTGTTTTTTTATTTTTTATCTAGGAAGTTACAATTAGAGTTGTGAGTATTAAATTCTATTGTTTATTTCTCAATAAATCATGCCGGAGGTATCCTTTCAACATCAAATGGACATTTGTTTACAGTTATGGAAAAGGAATGTTTTACATGAGGTTTATTTATACCAGGTTTACCAATACTCATAGGAATTGGGTTTTTATTTATGATCCATGAGTGACGGTTGTGAGATTCTAGATTGAATATGATCAATTGTTCAATAGTAATATATATTTGGTTCTATGAATGAATTAATTAGGGTGGGATTGTGTAGTAACTCTAAAAATATCTTGGTTTGTCCCTTTATATCAGGATCAGTTCCTCAATAATAGAGCTATTTAATTTTAGCTCTTCAGTTTAGGGACTATATGTATCGGTGTATGTGAGATCAATTGCCTTATTTTTTACATCAGATGTCAATTGAGTCCAGTTTCCATTGTCTTGTTGATATGAGTTTGAGGAATAATAGAGGATTAACTTGTGGGTGAGTTAGTACACATGTATGGGTTGGTTGATGGGAAGGATGACTTAGTATTTTTACATTGAATTTCGCATGAAAGTTTTCTTAAACCAGTAGCCCATATAGGTTCCAAAATTGTAGGTGCTCATAAGGACACTTATGAAATCCCCTATAGATGGCCTTGTTATTTTGATGTCTCCTTGACCATGTTATTGATCAATAATTAGTTGGATCCCACTAATGGTTTCATGTGGATATTTCTCACACTAGTTAGAGATGAGTTTATGGATGAGCTAGTGGAACCCCTTATAGGGTATAATATTCTTGTAATTTTATTATGTCCATTTGTTGATGTTATGAGGGCATGGATCAAGATATTTAGTGTTTTAGTGGTGTCCCTAGTCAAAGATAACCTTTTTGTTATGGTGTAAGGTATTATGAGATACTAGAGTTTTATTTTTCTTAGTGTGGTCCATGGAGACTCTATTGTGGTTATAATATGGATGTTGGGATCAAGGGTGGGTAAATGGGCCCTAGGATTTTTTTGGATGAGAGTTGATCAACACTGCTAGTTTAGATAGTTTGATAATGGGTTTGATATTTGGTGTGACACAAATTTTATTGGCCTTTAGTCCTATTGCATGATTAACTTTCTATTCATGACTATGGTTTTAGAAGGATACCATTGGTATATCATTGATTAAGATTTTCCCCATGTATTTAACTTATTATCTACCCCATTGCATTGCTTATATTATATAAGCTTATGGATCTTGTGGGGAATCATGATGACTGAATCCCTCAAATTTAGTATTCTTTCTAGATAGATGCTATATAGAGTAGATTCTTGTATATATTTGTTCTTGAGTGGGTCGTTGGGATAGTGTATTTTTTGGGACCATGGGTGTAAAATATCCCCTGCAATATTACATTTTTGGCATATATCTAAAAGTGCTTATTTGGGAAAGTTTGTATTTTGATTCCCTTTTTGGAGTTTGATTTATTATATTTGGAATTAATGAAATTATATTCTTTATACTTGTGGAGTGGAGAACTATTTATAATTTTAAGTTACCATTAGTTTTATACATCTTGATATATTCAACTATTTCTATGTATGCATAAAGAAATTTCATTGGGGAGTGACATTCATGCCTTTCCATTTAGAGGTCTTGGAACTCATGTGTATATTTTTGGGATGTGTTAGTTGTAGTGTGGATTGGTGATCCATGAGATATAAACCAACTAGAACATTTTAGGGAAGAGTTATAGGTAAATTTGGAGTCAATCTAGATCATTTGGTTGGGTAATTTATTATTTTTACCATTTTCACGAATATCATTTAATCCTAATACTATTACATTTCAAATAGGAATAGAATATAACATGTTAATGATCTTTTAATGAAAATAAATGTATACTTTTAACATTTTTTGTGGCATATTGAGATTTTTTATCACCCCTGAATGAGAAAATTAGTGTGTTTTTAGACATTATGTCTTCTTTCTGATGGGATAAAGGGTTATAGAGTAAATATGGTTGATGAATAATGTCTCTAGATTTAGTGATGCTTCTCGTGTCAATTCTCAAGGTTGGGAGGGTGAAGATTTATCATCATAGTGAGTTGTTATGTGTTTGGAACATTGTGTATAGTGAATTTTAGATTATTTGTTTTTGAGTTTTTTAAAATTCATTATGTGGTTGTCCTAGATGGTAACTAAATATTTTATGTTTTCTATGATTTTATTCTGTATGAATCTATGATACATTCTATTTGTTAAATAATTATTTTAGTTTAATTATTTAACTTCCATACAATTATTTTATACTTGTGGTAGAATGTTTCTACGTCTACTATTATTGCACTCTAAATGGGGGTTATAATCTCCTGTATGTACCTTTCATATACTTATCATTGGGTTAGAACCTCTAGAATTCAAAGATTCACATTTTAAGCATTATGGTGTTCTAGATCAAGTGACATATGTAGCCTATGATGTTTGGGGATGTTCACTAATGGGATTATAGAGTACCAGACCAGATGATGTGTTAGGTCCACTATGGATGGTTCATAAAAAGATTGTATCTGTGATATTTGGTTTAATGATTTTGGGGATCCGGTAGAAAGGAAATCTTGGTATATGTCAGAACATATTAAGGATACCAGACTTGTGTTTCATGAAAAAAAATCAGATAGAATATCAATGATTTTTTCATGGGATTGATGTTATTATATTATATTATTCGTTTTTATGATTTCACCTAGTGTGTTGCACGTTTATTTATTGTTTTATGGTTTATTTTTTTTAGTATATTTTTTCCATGATAAATAGCCAAATTTTCAAGCATAATTTTGGGAATTTAGATTTCATATAAAATATGCATGTTTGTTTTTATTGGTGAGGAAGGAGTTTCAACTGTTTAAAGAGTCACCGATCACTTATATGGTGTTTTATCTTCCAATTATTTTTTTTATAATTATACTCAACTAAAAACCTTCTGTAAATTTTATTCTAATTGAATGTAATGTGGACCTTGTTGTGAGATGATAACTAGTTCTATAGATGATTTAACATTGTTTAGGGATGGATGGAAACACTAGTGTGTTGGTAAGGGGAATTGAGTTCCTATTCATTGGAACATTGAATGAAATGATACATGAGAGATAATTGTATTATGATTGATTTTACTACAGTGGTGGTTCCCAATATGTCCTAGGTTTTTTCAGGATTGGGAACTATCTTTTCCATATGGTTTTATTCAGGTTATGTGGTGGGTAAAATGGTATTTCTATCACCAAAGGATTTATTGGGCTTGTTATTTCTTTAAGGTGGGTCCATCAAGGCCTACATTATCCATGGTGTGGTTTGACAGGATACAACATAGTGTTTGAGAATTGGAGTTCAAGGAGTTATCCCTATCAGATAGAATACTTGATAGGCAATGTATTTGTGGACCCCTATCCCTACTTGTTTTTATATTTTCCATCAGCAGCACAACGTGAGTGTGGTTAGAATATTTGAAATTTGAATTGATGACTGGGTGGGTGTTGGTCATGTGGTTGATCATGCCTTGAGGGACATGATTTAATTTTATAGAGTGTTGATGGTGTCTAGTTTGTTGGAACTAAAATACTTGATGATTATCCTCATCAATAATTTGTACATTATCCTAGATATGTAATGTATTTTCCCTTGTGAGTGTGATTCCTATTGCACTATTGAGTGTGGTTAAAATAGATCCATGTGATGGGGAGTGAGCAATAGGTTGTTGTAGGTCATGGGACTCATCTAAATTTTTTTTAGAATATATAGTTGTATTCATGATTGGCCAAAACAAGTGGGTTTATCCATGTATATCTAATGCATTTGATGATGGACATGGCATGGGAAATGTTGTTTGTCATTTCCGTTGGAAGGTAACGACAAGTATATTATTATGATGGGTTGAATTAGATTAAGGAATGTTAAATTTTTATTGTATTAGGATATAGTTTTGGAAACTATAACATTGGTCATGGGATGGATGAAGTAGTGTAACGTTTTCTAATCCATTGGGGAGAGCATAGTAGTAGGTTTTATACTATTGGTTTTTAGCAGAGAGAAGCATTTTTTGGGAGTTTGTGATGGATCTGGTAATCAAGGATTATGAAAATCATTGGAAATATGAATTTATGTTATTTAAATTATATTATAGGAAAACTGGTAATTTTTTACTTGATATTATATCAAATAACTTTTCTGACACATATGTTGGTCCATGAATAAGGTGTTTATCCAAGGATTTTCATTTGGAAATAATAGTTGTTTAAATATTCCTAAAAATTTAATGTTGTTATTAATTAATTGTTTAATTATCAATGAATGTTAATTTATTCATATCATTGAAAGAGATTATAGTTTTGATATGACATCCCCGTGATTCATTTCATAATTCGAGGTTTTTCCTTAGTCAGGCATAACCTTGCATCGGGTGCTATGGCTCGGCATGTTCCCCATTATATATATTTATTATTCCTCTCATTTCTTTAATTTTTTTCCATTTTTATTTTACCCTAATCAAAATTGTAATTTCCTTCACCCCTTAGGGTAACCCGTTCAAATTTCCAAGATAGCTGGAGGTAGAGAAGATTAGGAGGGAGAGGTAAAATGTCTATGAAGATCAGGTCAAACCATATAATCATGTAGTAGTTGTGGATCACTTATTGAATCAAATCATAATTATTTTACAACTAGAGGAAAGAATGTTTTTTTATTCTTTACTATAAATCCTCATATCATAGTTTTGATTACTTTTAAATCCTTTTATTAATTTTTGGCAACCCCATGGGTGGCAATTCTTGTCTTTCAGGGGAAATTAGAATTTTGAGCCATTTTTGGGGCCATCCAGTTCATGTGAATGTTGAAAAATAAAATTTTTTTGTATAAAAACATTCCAAGTGTTCATCAGGATTATGTAATATGGGTTTCTATAGACTATATGTAGTATAACTGGGGTATACATCATGTTTTGGGATTCTAGGGTGTGGTTGTGTACTCAGTTGGACACCTCATGAGGGGTACTTATCAATATTGAAGTACATGACTATTCACCATTTGGGGTACACACCATGTAAGTATAAATTCCATGGTAGTGTACATGCATTTATACATGTACAAGGACTCCATTTGGGTTTACATGGAACATTATTTTATGGTGTACATGTTAATTAGGACAAAGGTACACAAGAAGGTACCAATGTGTGGTTACACACCATTTACCTAGAGGCACATGACATCTACTTTTTAAAAGTGAACAATGAGTGGAATTATGATCATGGATGGTGAGGTCATTTACACATACATATCGAGTACCTAATGTACACTCCATTTATTTTTTACTTGTCTAGTTTTCCCCTTTCCACCCAAATACCAATAATTGACTTAAGAGTTGTGCATTATGATCATTTTTTCACATAGATTATGATTTTTTTCTTTTGGTATCTATATTCCATATGGATTTTGTTTTAGAATTTTATATTTCAACTAGATGTTTCTTAGAGGTTTGGTATTATAACCCTCTTGCAGTTTGGGTTGTTAGATACAAGTCCCGGGAGAGGGTTGTGAGTTAGGTGATCGGTCTAACTTGAGTGTACCAATATGATTTGATTTGATTTGATTTTATAGCTCATAGAAGAAAGGATTGAGTAGTATATTTGAGGTTCATGGTATATCCCTGAATTTCAGGACTGTTTTTTTAGATTATATCTATTTAGGTTTATCTCTTGAATTTGGATAATTTAGTTTTTTGACTATAGAAACATACCTCATACACATATATTACATCTTAATAGATTAATATCCATTTTATAAATAATTATCATTCCCAAAATCATTTATATCTACAGCCTTTGGAAAAAAATATGCATCAAAAACTAGTTTATAATTAAAAATATATTATAAAATTCTATTTTGATCCGAACTAGAACCATTTTTAGACATATTATAACCAATTACATTACTCATAACCCATGTAATTGAATCATAAGAAATGGTGAGCTCATATAATAATTAATTATAAACAAGATATTTATTGGTACATCATGAGAACAAGGGTATGGGAAATAGATAATATACATTGGAACACAATACTCTTCATGTCATTGATCATAAATAGTAGTCATGGAATAAATCATGGAAGATACTACGACATGAATCATAATGGAATCAATGTACATAATTCATGAGATCAGAAAATTGGAATAGATTTTTGGAATACACATAAGCATATAAAATCAATTACTATGTAGTGAGGGATTATTAACAATGCTATTTTAGTGGAATGGGTTAACTCCCCAAACCATAATAGTAGTTAAATTTCAATGTCAATACTATCAGTATAGAAAAAATACCCTTACTGATCTTGGTTCGCTTCCCATTCGATTTAGGTTATCTCATTAGAAATAAATCTTTAACCAATTCATTTGAGGTAGTTATACATCTCTGTCATGGTTAAAACATGATAATTATCCATGGTTATAACGTAACCACTATCATTGGTCATAAAATAACCACCATCACACAATGAAGACCATAAAAAAGTTCTCTAAAAGATCATAAAGAATTAATCAAATCTGAATTGTTGAAAAAATTAGGTTTCATAAAAACGTAATCATAGCATATCTTATAGAAAAGAAATACGTTTCATAATCATCTCATCATTTCATCATTACATAACCTATAGAAAATCAATAAGTTTAATAAAAATATCACCATAATAATCATAAAACAACAAATGAAATAATAAATATAGTAATGTAGGATCATAACCGTAATATATATTATGTAACATAAAAATATGTCATCTATGTTGTAGAATTATTTTGAAAATAAAATTATCTAGAATATTTCATGATGAAAATAATCTTGTTTTGAATTTAATTTTTTTATAATAAAAAATTTCCCCAAATTATAATGAAAATATTTTACATTGAAATTATATTTTAAACATATAATTGGGTCTCTATAAAATTGTGTTGTCAGGATGGCATGAATTACAATTCATTCTCTACATGTTAAAAAATTATTTCTTTCACAGTTTTTTGAGAAAATACAAGGACCGCCTTCATCGAAAAATTACATCATGATTCCATTAAGATAGTTATTGAAAATCCAATCTTTTAAAAAAATTTATATACACAATATTAATAGAATATAAAATGATCTCTAAATTTTTTTTGGGAACATGGTCTTATAAGAGAATGTATTTTTAAGGGAAGGGTGGAAAAAATCTAGTTTTCCTTAAGAACATTATTTTGGAACCATGGGTACATGAAGACGGGAAAAATAAATTAAAACTGGAAATTTCATTAATTGACAGTAGTAGAAGATAATTAATTACTTCCCTAAAAATTATATCATAATATTTCATCAACTAAACGTTTTCAGAGTCAACCTTAGTAATCACTGAGATTGTAAGATGAAACATTTACCACCTTCACATCTTTTAGATCATAAGCCCCATATAAGATAAAACCATATATGGATATAATTATACAATAAATATAATTACATTTATAGTAATATACAATAATGAAAAGTATATAAGACACAAAAAACTCATGGTTTAAAAGGATTGTGTCAAACAGTGATAAATGAGATATAAGATCTCTTTCCACTTTGGAAAATAAAACATTAAAAATAATTAAATTCAAGATAATTAAGATATAAAATGATAGAATATAATTATATAAACCATATATATTAAATTAGTGGTGAATATTTCATAAATATCCTAGAAATAAAAGAGATACTATAAATACCTTACCATAAGTATTTACTTCCTTTATAACGGTTCAAACCACCTCTTCTTTAGAGAACCTATTTAGGATTATACCTCGTGAAATGTTAGTATGGTTTTATAATAAAAAATGTATTCTAGGATGTATTGATTGAATTAATAAATATATTCTTTCTAGTCTGAAATAAAACAAATGGTTTTGGGTGAACATTAATAAGTGTGCATGAGGGCGAAGCTGGAATTTCATAAAAGAAAAAGGTGTATCCATAGTTAAAATATTCCCGAAGGCCACAAATGTTACTATTATTGAACCATATAAGTAATAAAGAAAAATAATGGCCATAAAATAATAATTGGACAAGTCTTTTATCTCTTTAACAAATATCTTTTAAATTTTACCCGTAGAAAACATGTTTTAACCTTAACCGCAATTATTAATTTTTTTATTTTTAATTATAATTTTAGAAGCATTAAACATATTATATAATAATTATTATTTAAATTAAAAAAAATTAATAAATTTTTATAATTTCATTATGTAATGCTTGAATATTAAATGTAATATCAAAATCACAAGTAAGATGAAAAAGATATATTCCAATTTGAACTCTTACAATTGATTAAAAAGTTTTTATATCACGAAAAAATATGAAATACATTAAAAAGTCTTAAATTAGATTAATAATAATAAAATTTATCAATTTATAATTTTTAAAAATATATTAAATTTATTTCAATAGAATCATTAAATGAAAATACATTTTTTGTCAAACAAATATTTTCACTATTCTTAGAAAAATTAAGTGTTTTGAAAAATTCCCAAGAAGTCACCAAATTAGAAAAATTAAATTATAATTTACTAAATGAATATAATTTTGAAATATATATATTATAATTATGTAAAATATTAATTATAAATGTTTTTTTTAATGTTTCAGAAAAAGGATTTAAGGGAAATATAATTTTTGAAGGAAAAGAGGATTATATATTATCTTTATGACGAATAATTATTATTATATTATATTAAATTAAAACATATTGATATATAATCATTAAATTTCATTTACACAATTCCTCATTAAGGGATATATTTTTCAATTAACATGGTAAAAAATTATTCACATAAAAACTATCTTCAGAAAAAATGTGTTTTTAGGTATAACAATTGATTTATACTAAACTCATGAAAATTTCATATCCAAATGAAATTATTTATTTTATTATAAATAAAATGAATCATAATCACATAATAACCAAATCTAAAATTCAAATTTAATTTAATTTTTTTTATGAAAAATTATGACAATATATAAAAAATGATATTTTCATTGACAAGACAATATTTACAAAAATCTCTAAAACATTAACCATAATATAATTCTGATATTAATTTTTTAATAGATTATTTAATTTATGTAATATAAAATTAATAGATGTGGTTTAAACTAATAACATTATTCCATGCAAAAAATAAATTAATTATTTTTCCAATCAAACGTAATTTGGACACATAAAATATCTTTTATTGAAAATTTTCTACATATTTCTTATGAATTAATAAATAAAAATTTCAGAATTAGGGATCATCTTTAAATTTAATAACATTTTTGCTAAAAAAATATTTTTATGTTTAACTCATGCCAAAAAAAATTTATATAGAAAAATTATTTAATAAAATATTAGGGTGTAACATTCTACCCTCATAAAAAATTGTATCCTCACAATTTGGACTTAATCGTGGTAATAAAGGCATTAAAATTTGAAAATTACATTGTATAAAACCGAATTCATAAAATGATTATTAAAATTAAACATTATATCAAATGGAATAATAAATATTCAGTTCATAAGGAATGTCACATGACTAGAATTCAAAATAAGAAAATATTAGTGGGAAGTTCATATATAGGCATGAAAGAAATGTAATTTGTATAGATCATTGATGGCAAGAAATTGAATTATCATGAGAAATATAATAATCACAAAATAAAAAACAAAATAGTTGAGGAAAAGTGTATCAATTCATCAATGATTTAGGTAATATGACTACAATAATTCCTATGATCCTTTTTTCCCTAAGTGAATTGAAATTTTACTTTCATGATATATAACATGAGAAAGTATATATAAAAGGTTTCATTTCATTTCATATTTCCAATATCAGTATATTCTTGTGATTTAATCAACTTCCACATCACAACATACTCTATGAAATGAAAATTATTTTTTCAATCTAGAAGCACTAACATATTATAAGATTCATAAAGGAATTATAATTCATTATTTATATCACTAGTTATTATCTATTGTAAAAAGGTTATCATATGTTATACATAAAATAACAATGATGATATGGTTAAATAGAACAATAATATATAAAACCTTATCCAAATATCAACATAAACCATTCAATAAATAGTTAACAATACAACTCAAGAAATATTCATTAATTTATAAGGAAGTTCACTAAATTTCCAAAATTCATGTAAACATTAATCCCCCAAATATGATAACGTATATTTTAATGGTCATAAAATAATTATGAAAATTTCTTGGTCATATATTCCCCCCGAAAGAGGGTAATAACTTGAATTACCATAGAACACATATAAAAACATACATTCTTCATAAATATTTAAAATAAAAATTTATTATTGGATATATTATATAACATAAAAAATGTTTCAAAAATACTTCTATGATAACATAACACACCTTTTCAAAAAACCACTAACTAGTTCAACGATAATTAGTACTATCTAATTTACATTATCCATAACAATCATCTAATTATCAAAACTATACCCCATTTTATCAGCATCAAGAAATTAGTAAGGGTTTTCTTTCCTTAATCACGTATTCTCTATAAAATATATAATTTACACTTAATCAATTTTATATCTCATTAGTACCATTTAATATATTCTTGAAAATTCATAACAAATATATTATTTAGAAAAAACCTTATATATATTTCATGATTCACAAAATATTATTATTGAATCAAATACATAATACATTATTCATTTAAATTTATTCTAAATCTTTTTACTAAACTTAATCATATTATTTCATAATTACTTCTTCATTTCATATGAAATTTTTAGTCTCCATATAATCAATAGAAAAAGATTTTTTACATGAATCTTTGTGGATCCTCTACTGTAACTTTTCACCTAAGACATTGGATTGAATAATACCTATAATTTCTATATTTAAATAATTCAACCACTTATGATGAAGTTGGGAAACATTATTCTCATCAATTTTTTTATCTATAAATTTGAATTTCCCCTAGAAATTATTTACACTTTTCCACTCTTCTCTACACATTTGAAATATTCTCATTCCATTGAAATATTCCCATGAGTGATTCATCCTATATACTAAATATATAGGTAATAGAATCATATTTCGTTCATGGCCTCCACCACCAATTCTCATAGCACCCTCTATCTATATCATTTTTATTGATCCAAAGAGTTTGATACAGTGCAAGTTTTTAATAATATATCATGATAATTAATTTTGATTAATTCATATATCCATTACTCAATCCATCATCCAATTTGGTTTCTCATCAATGGATTTTCCATCATATTCTTCCTTAACCTTGTCCCAAATAGTTTCCATTATTTTCAAAAAGAAAATACTAATGTGAGAAACAATATTCATAGTGGGAAGCCATATTATAATGAAAAAATATTAATTTTATATTTAAATAACAATATATAATTATCAATATCTACCATATATTGTTTAATCGTGGCCATTAATTGTAATCATTTATCTATACACATTATGATGTTTCATTAGAGTAATGAATTTTCAAAACATATCTCCAAGGAGTGTAATAATATATGTGAAAAAATGACCATTTTCATGTTATATGTGATGACTAAGTCCATCTCAACACATTATTTTCAGTGTTTTTAAATCAAGGTATTACTATACCAGGGTCTCATCAACATGTAGTATATAGAATGTGATGAATGTTTACAGAAAAAACTCACTCTATCATTCTAAAAAACTCCATGATATTATCATATACCTAAAAACAACATCAAGGTTCACATAGTGGATTCACATCATATATTTAATATTTAACTAATCTTATCCCTATTACCAACTATTAAAACCCTAACATCCCAGGAATATATATTAAATTTTTATAGATGATATTTTAATTACATATAAAAATATTACATTAAAAATTTGTTTGGGTCTAGTGAATTTAGAAACATGGATACATAAACGTCTGGTTCATAGGTAAATTTCATAATCTATCGATATGTTCTTCACAACTAGCACCCTTTTAGAGAAATCATATATTAAAATTTTATTCACAACCTATGGAAAGAGAACATAAGAAATGGTGGGATTATATTCTCAGTAAGGGTAGATAACGAATTCATCGTCATAAAATGAGCATTAGTGTATGAAAAATGAGATTAATATACGGAAGACCACACCGTACATATTATAGATCATAAAATTGAATCAAGGAATAAATCATGTAATTTCATATGAAATTAATCTAAATGAATCAAATAATATTATCCATGAGATAATAACAAATGAACATCTTTTTTATATACAAATAAGTATAAAAATCCCACTCCTTAGTATTCAATGGTAATATTCAATGCTATTAATGTGGAATGAGTTCACTCCCTAAACTATTAGAGTAGTCAAGTTTCACTCTAATGAGTATCATTTTTTGTAAAATTACCTTACTGAACTGTGATCAATCCCGATTATTGTACCGTTTACCACATGGGATGTCAATATATACCTCATACATTAGATTTAGATGTATGTTTTACCAAATATTTGTTATCATTTCTACATCATCCATAGTTATAACGTCACCATTATACTTGATTATAACATAACCACTATCACATAATAAAAAACTTAGATAAGATTGTTAAAATATAGTAAAACATTCAACATTTAAAACCTATGAAAAATAATGTGTTTTGTAAACATTCCATTTACCATATCTCATAAATACAAAATTGGTTTCCTAACCATTCCAAAAATTCATAATATCATTACACAAGGAAAATAAATGTGTTTCAAAAATATCTTTTAATCATTATCATATTTCATTTGAAGAAATAATATAGTTGTTATTATTCAAACCTACCCTTAATAAATCTTATGTGACATAAAACGATGCTATCATATATGTATAAATATTTTTAAAATAAAATCCCATTGGACATATCATGAGAAAAAAACCTTTCTATACAAATAAATTATCTAAAATAAGAAAACTACCCAATATTTAAATGAATCATTTTCTATTAAAATGAAATTTTTGACTATAATAGGTTCTATAAGTCATCGAGTGGTCATGATGGATGAAATACCATTCATTCTATACACATTTAAGGAATAATTATTTTAACATATTTTATGAAATACAAGTTCCTTTTTTCTAGAAAATGACAATAACTATGCTTCAAATAATTTTTTTGAAATCCAATAACGATTAAAAATGACATTAAGATTAAATTTGGGGAATTGTAAATACGTTATTTAATTTATTTTATGAAAACATAGTCATGGAAGAAATATGATATTCGACTAAATATATAAATAATTTATCCTATTATTTAAAAAATCTATTTGAATCTTGAAAACATACATAGCATAAAATGAATGAAATTCATTTATTTTCATGAAATTAAAATTTGAAAATTAAATTAATTAGTTTCTAGAGAAATAGATGATAATATTTCATCATAGTATCTTAATCCTAGAAAAACCCTGAAAACAATGAAATTGTAACATAAATCCATTACCATGTTTGTATCTTTTGAATCATTAGTCCCTAGAAAGAAAGTATCCAAGATTGAATTTTATATCCAAAATTTTCATTATAATAAAATAAATTCATGGGGTGTATATTTAAGACAAAAAATAATAAAGTGGTGTATTTAGAATTTTCCCCACATAGGTAAAATTGAAATAAGATCCCTTACCTCTTTTGAAACAATTAAGTCCTAAGAAAAATTGATGAATAATATCAAATGAAACATTTATATATCATTAAAAGAGGGATATTAATGATAAAAAATTTAAAATGGGTAGTATATAAACCAAAAAAATGAAAAGTGAATATGGAATATATATCAGATGAATAAATGAGGGACTTGAAGTCTCTTACCTTATATCTATTCATATTTTGTACGAGTTAGAACCTACTATTCTCAAGAGAAGCACAATATTTTTATACCAAAAGACTTATTATGAGGGTTTCTTAAAAGTAATAATTCATTTTGGATGTGATTAAGGATAATGGAAGATATTTATTCAAGTATTTGATGAACCAAATACGTATTGAATTGTGATGTGGATAGAAGAGGGGTGGAATTCTATAAGTGGGGGAGAGGAAACATTAGATTTTTTTTAAAAATAGAGATGTGTAACCATGGTTTAAAAATTATAAAAGGATATAAATGTATAATTAAGAAACCATAGAGGTTATAAGATCAAAATACGTTGTATAAACTGTAATTGGAATGTTTTAGGTCATTTTAATGCTAAGATTTTAATTTTCACCCCATGTAATCCTATTATAACCATAACCAGAGAGAATAATTTTAACTATTTTTATATATTATTTTGATTAAAATTTATGTTAAACATATCATATAAGAGTAAATATTAATATTTAATATATGGTATCCATTTTTATAAATTCTATAAATTAAATTTGTAAAATCAAATTTAATATCAAACCCATTAATGTGGCAAAAAGTGGATTAATGAATGAAAAAAATTCTAAAATTTAATAAGATTATATATCCAAATTAAATATTAAATAGAGGCCAATGACCTATGTTACGTTAATTTTCATATAATTTAACTATTTCGATGTTTATATCTATTAAAAATGGATCCTTATAAATTCATTAAATAAAAAGGAAACATTACTTGAAAACAATTATTTGTCATCATTCATCAAAAAATAAATATTTTAGAAAAATTACCAAAAATAAATGATAAAATAATTATGAAATAATTATTTTAGAATTTAATTTTAATTTGATATGTTTATTTTAATAAAAATTATAATTTAATTATAATGTATGTGTCTAAAAACTAATGATGAAATGTTTTTTGTAAAATAAATTCTTTCATGGGAATGATGATTTTATATTAACTCAGTAACTAGTCCTCATCATCATAATATTTTAAATTATTATAGATGGATATATATTCTAAAAATATCACTTATTTAATACATAATTGTGGGTTATTTTAGATAATTAAATTTTATTCATATTATGCACCTGAAGACAATCTTTCAAAAAAATTGTTTTTAGGTTTAAAAATATATTGCTCCCAAAAAAAATATCGGATCCAAATTAGAAAACATATATTATTAATAATCAAATAATCCAATTTTCATGTTTTTTTTCATTTCCAAAATTCAATGATACATTAAATTAATTTATTAATTGAATGAAATAACAATATTTACAAAACAGATATTTTCAATACAAATCCAATCATTATAAAAACCATATTCTAATTATGATTTTTATATCAAAAAAAATGTTTAATTTTTATGAAATAAAAATAATAAATTTGGTATAAACTAATCGAATTTTTAATGCACATAATTAACAGAAATCATTTTAGAATGAAACGTATTTTTGAATCACTAAATGAATTTTTCTAAATTTTCTGTTCTTATTTCTTAATAATATATCAAAAAATATTATTTATAGTAACTATGTATATATATATATATATTATAATTTGGTTTATTAAAAAAAAATTATGTAGTCAAATCTGTCAAAGAAAAAAAATTAATTGGAAAATAAAATTTCATAAAATCTGTGGTTGTTACATATATCTTTTTTATTTGGTTGATTCCTTTTGTATTTAGATGATGGTTAAATATATGTGTTGTTGTTCTTTTTATATGAGTATGAAGAAATCTTTATAATTCCATTATGTACACCTAAGTAATCATAGTTGGGTTAGTTTTTGGGTTGTTGGACTGGGGTTTTCTTTATAGGATTGGTGCAGAGGACATTCTTGGATGAGAATCCCCTGAAGGGTATTTATTTTAAGGTGGTCAAGAGAACCTTTGTGATTTCACATGTTGGATGGATTCTTATTTTGTTTCCTATTTTGGGTGTGTTTATTATAAAATATCACATATTGGTCACTAATGGATACTTGTCGATTTTCTCATGTCGGTTGGGGCTATGTTTTAGGTTCACCTAGAGGAACCACTTACAAGGTGTATTCTTATTGCTATGGATTTTAGGTCATTTGAGGATGTTTTTAGGGAATTTATTATGATCATGGGTATGGTAGGGGATTACCTATTATGGCATCCCCATTATGTTGTAACCACACAGAGGTTGAGGGTGTTGAGATTTTTTTCCCTAAGGCGAGACATGGAGAGTTCATTGTGGAAGTTTGTTGGATACTAAGATCAGGGTACTGAGAGAAGAACCATGATTTGTTTACCATGTATTTTATTTTCACTGGTTATTTATCCAATTGGATAGTGGTTTCATTATTTGGACTACGCACATTCTTTTTGCCTTTTATTAAGATGATTGTTGGTATTTCTACTCACAAATGTGGAATTTGTAAGAGACCCTTTAAATATATTGTATTAGGTGCTTTCCCCAATGTTTATTTTTTTCAATCCTTCATTACATATCCTCTATTAAATGGGTTATTGGATGTAATGGATAATCTAGATGAGTGGGAAAAATAATTTATCATTCAACCTAACTAGATGTTTTATTTTGTGGATGTAGTGAGATCCTAGTTCTTGACTGGGTCTCTGGGATAATGTATATGTGAAGACCGTGGTTATATCAAATCCCATGGCATAATTATTCTAACATAACCATATAAAAATGTGTTCCCCTTGTATGTTTAATACCATCAGACCCACTATTTTGATATTAATTTGTTTAGAAGGACTTTTGAGACATGACATATTCTCTAATGTGTAGAGTGGATATCTATCTCAAGTTCGCTGATGAAATTAATAATCTAGTAGACGGTATATGTTTTAGTTCATGTGGATTCAAATTGAAATTCCCTTGGGTATGACTTTTGATATATTATGATTATACATATTTCAGCTATAATGTAGATATTGTTGAGGTGTTTTTTGTGTGTATGGGTGATTTGTGATTTGTATATCCTTTTGCATGGGCCAATGTGGGGGAAGATTTACCCCGATTTTTAGTAAATAAGCCGAAGTTTTTAATTTTTAATTTTATTTTTTTACCATATTCTATTGTATCTTTTATACTAGTAGCTTTTAGTTTTTACTTGGTTGCATTTATCACATGTGAATACACAAGTTGTGAAAATAGATTTATAGGATCTACTTTTTTCATGGCCTATGATAATTTATTTGTTACCCCATAAACATGATCCTAGGTGTGCATGAATGATTTATTATTATATTTATGTTAGGGCATATTTTTCTCATTGGATTGGGAGGAGGCTCGGTATTAATTGATCGAGATGAGCTTCTCATGTAGAGTATTAGATTAAGAATAAGGCATCTCATGCATCATGGGTATACCGTATATGTTTGGCTCAATTTTGGAAGTGTATCCTATTTATCTTTATCATTATATTATTTATTTTCTATATGTATTAGTCTCCATGGGTTGAATAATGTTGTATGATTATCATACAATATGTTTTTTATTCAATATACTATATTCTTTTTAAAATAACATGATTCCATTTTTATTATCTATTTTAAGTAATGTTATTTAATCCATGTGTATGTATTTAGTTATTTTGGGTTATGATTCCACTTTAAATATATATAAATGTCTCACAATCCTTCCGATTAGAACCTCAATTAATGTTTATATCCTTCACCATTTGGAGAGGTGTGTTTGAGACCTTGTGGAAAGCCAGATCTGTTATGTTTAAGGTCACCCTGGATGGTTCGATACAATTCATTTCATAAAAATAGAACCCATATTTTTTTCTTTCTGAAACACCATTTTATTGAGGGAGTGTATGGTGAACCAAAAATAAGATTTATTATATGTCTATATAAATAATATAATACTTTTATTTTTTATCTTGTCTTTCATTTCCTAATATCATTATTTTTAATGTTAATTTTTTATATCCAAGAAACATCAACACGTGATTAAT
Source organism: Viscum album (assembly GCA_963277665.1). NCBI lineage: Eukaryota > Viridiplantae > Streptophyta > Magnoliopsida > Santalales > Viscaceae > Viscum > Viscum album. The sequence goes on from OY728146.1 coordinate 1,806,507,238, forward strand.
TTTTTCCATATGTAAATACTTATAGGACATAATATTTATTAATATTATTCTGGTAAAATCTTATATGAATTTAATTAAATACATGTTTTCTTCTAGTTACTTATTTTTTTCACACCACAAACATTAATTTTTAATAGCTCATATAATTTAAATCATTTACTGTCAACAAATATGTCAAGTTTTATCCATTTTTTCCTTTCATAAAATTGTTACAAATTAAATTTTTGTCTTACTTTATGAAAATAAATATTCTTATTACTTCTTCATCAGTAAACATCCTCATTTTATCCCAAGATGACCTAGATATCAATGCATGTTTTTTAGCATTCTGAGATATAAAATATATTGATTTTACCACTAACATTTGAACAAATATTCCTTGAGTTAATTCATCATTGGAGATAACAAACCTATATTTTAGTCTCTTTTTAAGGAAAAAATTTACACTAAAAATTATTTTATTTATATCATCACAAAATCTAGAGACACTTAAAAAGGTATTCATTAGACCATAAAAAATAGAACATTCTTTGAATTGATCTTTTTTTTCTCAATTTTACCCATTTCGAAATAATAAATTTTAATATAGATTTCAATAAAAAAAATTAACATTTTGTTCATCATAGTTATCCAAAATAATTATTATTTTTATATCTATATTCATTTGGTAATAACAAAAACTATCTATATTAAGTATCTTATTAGATTTTCATGCTTTAAAAGAATCATTTATGATATGTGATTTAAACTTTTGATTCTAATCCATACATAATTTTTTATGATGATTGTTTGATTCCAGTGTAAATGGGACATAAAAATTTTACATATTTCGATCATCACCATTTATTCCACATTTATCTTTTAAACATTAAATTCTATTTATCATCTCAATATTCTATTCGGGTAGTTGATACAAGAAAACATTCACTATATCCTACTGGTAATGTCACCCTTTGATGTTTTCCCTTTTTGTAGACATATAATAAGCATATTATACCATAAATTGATTTATTTATATCTGCACACCCAAAAACACCAACAATACCACTAAATCCTTCTCCATTGGTAGAATTTTGATATCATGGGATAATTGTTTCTCTACCCATTTTCAGAACTCGTTGAGTGGTTTTATCCCAACCATCTAATGTGACCCTTCTCTGAATAATTAAGAATTGTATGGAAAGTTCCCTAAACATTGTCTCTTTTTATATATGAGTGTATTTGGAATTTTTATATTTCATTAGTTAAAATCATTTTTATATTGTTTTCAAAAATTGTAAAATATAATAACTTCCACGTGAGATGCATTTTAATCAATAATTTTAATTTCAGGTTCACCAACATGAACATTAAAACTGATAAATTTCGTCCTATTAGGTAATTTACGTATACCATAAATATCTTTAATAAAACATCATTTTTTACATTCATCATTTAGGGAATAATTTTCTAATTTAATCTGTCAGAATTTTTTATCCCAAATGATAATTGGGGAAATCATATCCTCAATGATATTGTTATTTTATTCATTATCATGTTTTATTTTTTTATTTATTCAACAAATTTTAAGTTCTATATATAAATGTATTTGTATTATTCATAAATTTTTGGTGATGTCGATTCTCAACTCGCAATATTATTATTTTATTGAACACATCTTAATCTATATCCTTATGGTTTTTTCAGGGAATGATTTACCGAATTTAGATACAAACACGTATTTTAAAAATAATTTCTAACATAATGAATCACCCATGTCTATTTATTGATAAATTATACAGTAAGATATTCTCCCATATTTTTGTCATCAACATCATTATAATCATTGAAACAAAAAACCCCTTCTTCAATAGATAATAACATAATTTTGAAAAGAAATTAGTTTTATTTTGTTCATCCCTATAAATTTTGATTAAATTTGATATTATGATCATCCTCTATTTGATTAATCCTTAATAGTTTCATTATATTTATATTCCTTTTTTAGCTTATTAGGAATGATGTTAGAGAAATATCTATATTTTCAATGTTATATAATTTAAATGGTAATTTTCTTTTATAAAAACCCCCAAATCCTCCATTGAAATTTTATAACATGAAAGAAATTATAATATCATAACCATATTTGTTTTTTATCCACCTAAATTTAATTATTCATTATAAATTATTCAATCTTTTAGTGATTTGATAGAAATTACCCCATTATTCTTTCTTTTTATTTTAATAACATCTCCTCTTATATGTTTTTGAATTATAAGTGTTATATGAATTTCATAAATGGTGGATTCATCAAGATACAAGTGTTATATTATTGATAATATGTCATAAAATTTAAATAGAATCATTCCCATTAGCAAAATTATCATAGTTGTATCATCATATTTTCCTCTAATAAATATAACTAAATATAAAATAATATTTTATCTTGTAAAAATATCATCAATAAATTCATTTTCACACTTTATTAAATCGTGAAATTGTTTGTAAAATGATTTAGTTTTTTTAGATATCCATTTTCTATTAATAGATTGAACAAAATTATCCCAATATTTCATTAGAGATATTACATCGCATATTCTTATTTATTTCTATCTAAAATAATGAATAGAGTAGTAAATTATTGTATTCACCCTAATATCTAATATAAAATTTAATAGTTTGATTCAAAAAATAAATATTTTTTGGTATCCAATCAAATTTCATAGATTCATCAAGAACACCCTAATCATGCGAAAATTAATTTTTCATCATTCTATTTGTCTATATGTGATAATATTTTCCATAAATAGTGGGGATCATTTCAAATTACCTGGTTTGGGAGGATCCACAACTCATTTAAAAGTGAACATAAGGGGTAAACATGGTTCTCAAAAAAGATACAAATTCTGAAAAGGTAATGGTCAGAAATGAGAGGGGGGGGGTTTGAATCTATAGATAATATTATTTTTCAAAAATATATATTCCATTATACATATTCATTGGTATTATCATTAATAAAAATATTATTGAATAAATAATTTAGTACAACATATTTGTTAACGTGGTATTCCCCTCGAATGATGACTATGTATTGGGTAAGATATTGATTTGTCACCCCAAACACATGTATTATTTGATTATCAAAATATTTATTGGTAAGGATATGAACTATTTACTAACACAAGATTATGGAACTTACCAGGAAGGTTAAAAAACATTCATATTATTCAAAATTATATAAACTATATAATTAATGGCTTCCAAGATAGATCATGAGAATCAATGTCAAAAAATGAGAAAGATCTTATTTTCCTTATCATAACAGACTTCTCTAACTACTCTCAACACATATAATTTTTCCACACCCAGATTCAACTATTTTAAATCAACCAAATTATTCCATCAGATTATTTTTTGGTATATTCAATCAAATATGTTAATATAATATGTATAATTCAGGGACCAAAATTCTCATGACGTCTAATCCTTTATAATTAACTTGATATATAAAAAGTTATATTACCAATATCACCATCATTTATTGTAATGTTTTATGAATTTAAATAATTCTAAATTGAATGAAATATAAAATAATCCTGCTATAATAATTGTTCATATAATTTCAGCCTAATTTCCTCTACAACATCGTCATTCTCATCTTATTGAATCACAAAAAAATATTGAAAATTAAACCATTGAAATATTGTAAAAATAAAATAATAATAAATTTAAATTAATTCTATATTTGAATTAAAAAATTTATATATTTTAATCATTATAAAATACATTTTTAGAAATCATCCACACTCATGATAACCTTTCTGATGTCCACAAAAAAAATTATGTAGTTGTTAAATGATCCTTTTAATCGGTGCTTTTAAGAAAACCTGTATATAGAGTCCATACTTCCCATATATATCCTCTGTGTCTTTTAAACCCACTTATATGTATGGTTTTTTTCTTGGATCAATTTATATAGATCTATATCTTCTGAAAATTACAAAACACATGGTTTTTCATAACCACAAGTGGGCCTAAATCATCTTAATGAATATGATGTCATAACCTCTAGACATGAAGTAGAATCCTTTTGAATCAATCGAATTAACCATGTGACCATATGAATAAATTGAATTAACCTAATGGTTACCTATGTTATAATTTCTTGGGTGGTTTCCACAATGTTACAATTTCCAATTTTTTCTTTTTTAATACTTTTACAAATTTAACAAACTCTTAAATTCATCAATATCATAGAATAATGTCCTAATATCTCTTACATTTTTTTACATCATTATTACTTCAATTGAAATCTAATTCCATGTCATCCAATCATTAAACCACCTTTACAAATTAAATCTATTAAAAAACGTGTGATCAATTGGTTTTTCAACATTGTGGGTAACAATATAATGTCAATTCCTAATAAAAATATTATTATCACCAATACCTAGACAACAATAGTAGTAAATATTAAATGAAATTGATGGTCATCCTAAATTATGTTCACACACCTTTAAAGGGATAACCTATATTTTATTGAAAAAATAAAATATCCACCTTAATTGGGTTCAATATAACCCCAACCGTTTGTATGATATATAATATAGATCACAGGTATCCTACTTTAAAATTAGATGTCCCTATTTTAAAATTATTTTGGAATGTACTTTGGCTTCTTCGTAGAAGCCCTAAACCATATACCTATTAAAAGGTATTACATATTCAACACCATTGTTCATAGATCTAACTTCTTAGATATAAATAGTTATTATTCTATAGAATATCTTGATTAAAATGATCAAAATTTACCAAATTCAACAAAAATGATGATCCTTGACACAATGGTGGAGAAATATAGAAATTATAAGAGACAACCAATGAAATTTAGTTGAAAACCTCATAATATACCACTTACAAAAGTAATAAATAGTCTAATAATATAACAGTTTCTTAGAATAAAATTTTTCAATATGAATTTGGTGATTGGAGGAATTTATAGAATTCAGATATTATATCAGGTATCACAAAGTAATGGATCTATTTATTGATGATATAATAATAATTGGATAATAAAATAAATAATTTAAGTTTTTTTGAAATACAAAGAAATAAAATATAACTATAAATGGAATTAACAATGCACTACATCTTCTAGGGAAATCATTATGTGCTATAATAACTCCCAATAATTTATGGTACAATAAGATAAAACCAAATTTTTTGTGGAACATTGATATGAAAAAGTTAAAACACCCTAACCATTAAATAAAAAATTAATTTTAATAATAATTAAATAAAGTGTATTTTTAGTCTTAAAAAATTTATATGAAAGTATTATTTCACACAAATATTATAATAGTGACCAAGGAATTGAATCATGGTCCTATACGATCTCACACCAATACCTGCATGATATGATGATATATTATGTGAATATACAATGGGGAAATAAACATATTTCAATGAGTGATGGGCGGGGGGCATTGATTCATCCAATTAAATAATGCTCTTAATCATAAAAATCAAATAAAACAATGACTGAAGCATTGAACGCCTTAATCTGACCATGTTGATATAGAAGGTTTAATAAAAAGAATCATAAAACATAGAATAGCTTCATATTCCTTTCCCAATCAGTTTTTTGATTCATTTTTACCTATAATATCCAAAAATAGCTTCCTTGAAAGATTTTGATTACTCCTTACCCATATGAGAAATAATAATTATCATAGATATCCATCTCATGGAAGAAATTCCAAATACTCTATAGGTACTCCCCATTGGGCTTCTGTAAAACTCCAACATTTTATATATATTCCTTTGTAATAAATTGGATGTATCTAGTCACTTTCATTACACATAATAATGGTTGTAATTGAGTTATTATATATTGGGGAATTTACTATAGAGATTTTTGATTAGTGTGTATGAATCTGACTAACCACATAATGTAATATATATATATATTTTTCATAATTAAAATGTATTGATTAGTTCTTAATAAATAATCATTGAATTTATATAAAATAATTTCATTTGTAAAAAAACTATTATAATGATGAAATGTACTTTTCAGTTAGTTATGAGTATTAATTGAAAAAATATTAATCAATATAAAAAACTGATTTTAATTAGTTTTATCTAAAATGTTTCAATAATCATTCATATATTTATTATCTAATTGATAGGAAGGATGAAAAAATCTATTAAATCTAGAGTGATTTATTTTTTAGGAATCTAGTTTTTTATGTGCAATGTGTTTTTGTAAAACAAAATAAACAAAAAACTATTTATTATTTATGTTAATGATATTTTTATAAAAAATATTCAATAAAAAATTGAAACACTTTTCTAGTAGTTATTATAAGTAATGTAATCAATTTATATGGGGTTTTATTCATAAAAGTAAATATTCTAAAAATAGGATCTCATATGTTTTTCCCAATTAATTTATATTTCTTTAATTCAACAATTAGATATTTATGTTTGTAAAATGTATTAAATATTTCGAATATTAATTCGTTTTTTTAAATAAGTCAACATTTTATTTCATAATTTATAGTATCACATATATAATTTGTTATATCCTTTATGGTTAACACCAATTTACATGTTGTTAAACTAGGTGATAAGGATACATGTTCCACTATAAAATATAAAAATATTATTTACTATATATATTTACATATTATATTATCTCATTTTTTAATTCATGGATTGTTTTGGGCACATTAAAATGAATGCCACATTATATTATTCAATAGATGACGCAATTTCATGCTTGTGTCTTTCATTACATATAAAAGGGACCATCTTCTCCTCTATAATTTAGAGAATTTGATACATATACCTCAACAATTATATAACTAAAATCCTTTCTATATTAATTTACATGGATCTTTAAATTTTCCTATATCCTATGTACATCAAAAGAGGGATTTGTATAAGGCATCAGCCTTAAACATCTCTTAATATTGAATTAAATGAATAATTCACATTGAGGATCTTTTCAGGTTTAGAGTTTTAGAGAATTAGGACATAACAGTTACATCTCAAAAGGTTACAAAGTAGACACTTCTACTAAGTTTCCATAGAATAAAAAAACTCTAAAAAAGAAACATACCTAGTTCCATGTTTTATATAGCATGACATTCCCTTGATCCCATTATTGACCCTATTCCACATTATGTCATGTGAAAAACATTTCAAAAAATACTTGGGGTGAGCATAAAAAGCTCAGTAAGGGATACACAAAGAATGAAAACTGTTAGTTTTTCAAACATCAAGTAAACCATGTATAATTTATCAAAGTAATACCTTCACCTTCATGAAGTTGTAAAAACTCTTTAACGAATAAAATATCATTACTTACCCTTTTGTAAACAAAGGATTACCATAAAACCAATATAAATAACACATAACATATAATGGTAACTTGGGACATAATCATACTTAAGTGGAATAACCATACGGTCGACTTCCACACATATCACTTAATGGAATAGCCATATGGCCAACTTCCATACATACTTAATGGAATAGCCATACGACCGACTTCCATACCCAATGCATTGGAGGTTATAACGTATCCACCCATCCTGGTATTCACGGCACCACCCGTCATATGGTTTATCACGTAACCACCCGTCAAATGTACAAGTACCATTATAAAATCATAAGACATAAAATAAACATAATGTAAAGAAAACATTTCCACATTCCGATCACAATATATCACATAAATATATTGACATAAAAAATCCATTATAAAAAACCATTTCAATACCAAAAATACCAAAAATAGTATATGGTATTTATTTAATTTTTTAAAAAACATTACGGCTTGTTCAGGAAGCCAAAGACCAAATAATACTCGCGGCGGCGGAATAGGTCGTTGTCACCGCATACCATAAAAGAAACATTCATTTTTTTCATTTTGTAAAATTCTTCATAGAAAAATATTACTTTTGTATAAATGTAAAAGTCAAAGGGATTTATACACTGTATAAAAGAAATTTGTGTATAAAACGAAATATGCCTCAATGAATGGAGATTGAGACGAAGTCCCTTACCTCGGGTCTGACTTGACTCGATCACTCTTTAACGCCCTGAATAATAAACTTGAGTTAATTTCTATTTTCTTAAGAACCCTTTTCAAGTTCATTATTCATTTTATATCACTTATTTCCATGCTATAAACATTATGTAATCATTTAAGTTAATAATGTTTGTTTTGTCGATATTTGGTTCTTAAGTCGAAAGTGGACTTCTTACAATTACATGTTGTTCGTGTGGGCAATGGTTCTTTATATCCCAAATTAAATTCCTGATTTGGATATCATATATATAATATATATCCAGAATATACATTTATTTATAATATTACATAATCATTTAGAGGTAAGAAATGAAATGAACCGTTCATGGAGACGGTAAGCCGTACGTACGCATGAACGCTACTTTCATTTCTTTGTCATATTAATGGAATTAAAATTAAATGAGTGGTATGTATATTTTAATTCCAGAATTATATTCATCATCTAGATGTATCATTCATCATATATATCTTTTATATACATGTACTTATAATAGTACATTACATTTGTGGAAAAGAAATGAAATGCACTGTTCATGGAGACTGTAAGCCGTACGTACGCATGAACGCTAATTTCATTTCTATCTCATTTTTTAATGGAAAGAAATAATAATTATATATAGGTATATTATAATTCCAGTATAAAATCATATATAATAACTTTAAATCCATCTTTTATACATCCCACATATGGCATTAACGAATCACATCACTTGAGGGGGCGGTAGTCCACACTTCCTAAAATGAAGATATCGCGTATACCCATAATGGGAGCCATAAAGGTATTCCACAAATGAAAAATTCATAATCTTAAGTAAAACAGGAAAATATTATTTATCATATATAAACATAGTGACATCATAATGGCCACCTTTGAAGGTGTTATATGAGTGTTGAACAATCATCGTTTCGTGAGACAGAAATTCGCCATCCACAGAAACAGTATGTTCTTTAACCATTAGATGAAGGTGTGTGTAAGTGTAGCTCGAATAATTATTATAAAAACATCCTAGTATATTGAAGATACTGTAGTTTCTACAAATGATATGCATAAAAAGAGTTTAGGTGGTTGGACAAGAAAAATAAAACAAAAGAGCACAAGTGAAGACGTTACCTTAAAATCGGGTAACTCCCATTGGTTTGAACCAAAAGGGTTTCTTGAAGAGCTTCCTGCCTAAGTTAAGGCTTCTAGGATGAGTAGAGGGATGTTGAGAGATAAAATGATCAGAGCGTGGCCGAACTAAAGGCTTGAGAGATGTGGGTAAGGTGGTAGATGTGGGGGCCTTTTATAGAGGAGAGGAGTGGAACTCTTGGAAAGTAAAGAAATGTTCCATTATTTTAAAATGAGTTTCGGATTTAAAAGGACCCACATTGATATAATTAGATGATAAGGTGATAAGGGTTAGAAATATACCCATAAAATAGGTTTTGGGACATGTTTAGGTCTTAGATTTTACATTATCTGTCCATTTTATTTAAATCGTTAAATAATGAGGTAATCGCTACATCATCATGGTGTCATAAATAATTTAATTTATATAATGTCTAAAAATTATAAAACAGATACTATGATGTATGATATCTTTTTATCTTCCAATTAATATTTATAGTCAAAATTATGACTTGTATAACCCCATGTAAAAATTGGTTTAGTAAAACATCTCATGTTTGTGTCATTTTTACTTTAACTTTATATAAAAGGCATAAATGTCATTATCATACCCAAGTGGCTCCATGGGGTACCAAAAATCGACCTATCAGTTGTATTGGTCGGAAATAACTCAAACAATATTATCAGTACATGTTTCAATATATTTTCATTTTATTATAATATCATTTTTACCTTAAATTACACTAATTACCTTTAATCGCGATTAATAAAACATAAAAGTTACCATTCACCAAAATTTATTTTAATCCCATTGAACAAAATTTTACTTAATAATGAAAATAATTTAAGTTGGATTTTTGAGATTCAAAACACAGATGTGGTAAAGTCCCATTTAAACGAAAAATCAAATTTTGTAACCACCACTTTGCGGTTTCACTATTAATAGAAAATTGAAGTTTTTCAGAAAAAACTAAAACTTCTCCCTAAGATATATTTGATATTATGAATACAAAAATGATGTATATTTTACAAAATTCAAATCATATAAGTCACATTAATTAATTTAATAATTAATTTCCACTGTCATGACAAATTGCGTGTTTTTATGAAACAATAAGTATCAAAAGATTGACACTAGTTTAAGTACAATTTTCAAAGTGAAATTGATTCCAATGAAACCATTGGATTAAATGGTAAAAATATATTCTAATTTTAATTTAAAACTAATTCAAAAGATAATATAATCATATAAATAAATTAGATTAAAAAGAGGTTTTGAATTAAAATACAACATTTTTTCACTATTCATTAAAAAATGAACTTTATCGGAAAAATACCAAAAATTCACACAAAGTAAATTTTGATGTCCCAATCATAAAGAATAAGTTTATTTTGACAAACATAGCTTATAAAATTATCAAAAAATATATTTAAAAATGGTTTTCCATAAAAAGGCAGTAAAACGATCTTTTAAAAATATTAGTGTATTTCATGCTTAGGATTGGATTTATTTTCATTTTAATCCCCTAAAACACTATCTAATTCATTAATAGTCATAGATAAAAATATCTATTATTCATTACTTACTTGGGATGTTACATCCTTCCCCCTTTAGAAAATTGTGTTCTCGCAATTTATTTACTTATATAATAAGTGGGGGTATTTATCCCTCATTGCATTTTCAGATTCCCATGTTGCCTCTTCAATCATATGGTTTTTCTACAAAAACGTTACCTGATGAATCAACTTATTCCGTAACACCTGCTCCATGTGGTCAAGAATCTAGACTGGTTGTTCCTCATAAGATAGGTTCTCTTGCAGCTGAACTACCTCTGGACTCAAAACATGAGATGGATCTGGAATATACTTTCTCAGCATCGAAACCTGAAAAAACATTGTGTACCTGAGATAAACTCGGAGGTAATTCTTCTATGTATGCAACTGATCCAACTCTCTCCAGAATTTCATATGGTCCAATGAACCTTGGACTCAGCTTTCCTTTCTTACCAAATCGCATCACACTTTTCCACGGTGAGACTTTGAGAAAAACATGATCACCTACATCGAAAGATAGATCCTTCCTCCGGTTATCCGCATAACTCTTCTGTCTGCTCTGAGCTGTTTTCATGTGTTTTTGAATCAACTGAACTTTTTCTGCCATCTCTTCTACCAATTCTGGTCCCATCAGCTTCCTTTCACCCACTTCATCCCAAAATGCTGGAGTTTGACACCACTTCCCATATAATGCCTCAAATGGTGCCATCTGTATACTGGAATGAAAACTGTTATTATAAGAAAACTCAACAAAAGAAAGATGTTGGTCCCAACTTCCCTGATAATCCATCAAACAAGCTCGTAGCATACCCTCCAAGGTCTGAATTTTTTGTTCTGAATTCCCATCTGATTGAGGATGAAAAGCTGTAATAAAATTTAATTCAGTACCCAATGACTTCTGAAGGCCTTTCCAAAAGTTAGAAGTAAACCTGGGATCACGATCAGACACAATGGAGAGAGGAACTCCATGTAACCTGACTATATCTTTAAGATAATTATGTGAAATTTGATCTAGGGAAAAGTATCTCGTATAGCATGTAAATGAGCAGATTTAGTCATGCGATCAACAATAAACCAGATTGCATTATTACCTCGAGTTGTCCTCGGTAATCCCACAACAAAGTCCATGGATATGTTTTCCCATTTCCACTATGGCACTGGTAAAGGGTGAAGCATCCCTTTTGGTAACTTCCACTCTGCTTTAACCTGCTGACAAGTCTAACACTTCACAGTAAAATCAGCAATATCACTTTTCATTCCATCCCACAAGTAATAATCCCGCAGATCCCTGTACATCTTAGTACATCCAGGATGAACTGAAAATGGGGAACTATGAGCCTCACAAAACAACACATTCTTCAACTGTGAATCACTAGGGACACATAACCTCTTCCCAAACCTCAAAACACAATCATTATCAATGTTGAATTCAGGCAACTTACCCTTCTGAACAAGCTCTACCTTTTTCTACAACTCACTATCTTCCCTCTGTGCTTGCTTAATTCTGTCTGATGGGGATGATATCAATGATACCTAAAACAAAACAGAATAACTTCCTGCACCAAAAACTTCTATGCCAATGTTCATCAAATCAAAAACTAAAGTATCTCATTCCAAACGTATCATGGTTAATGAAGCATTAATTTTTTGACTCAAAGCATCAGCCACTTTATTTTATTTTCCCGGATGGTAGTGAATTGTACAATCATAATCCTTGATTAATTCCAGCCATCTCCTCTGTCTCATGTTCAATTCCTTCTGAGTGAATATATACTTTAAAATTTTGTGATCAGTATATATTTCACACTTCACTCCATACAAATGATGCCTCCAAATTTTTAAAGCAAAAACAACAGCAGCTAATTCCAAATCATGTGTAGGATAATTTACCTCATGAGTTTTCAACCGACGTGAATCATAAGCAATTACCTGATCATTCTGCATAAGGACACATCCAATTCACTTTAATGAAGCATCATTGTATATAACAAACTCACAATTCATGGAAGGAAGTTCCAAAACTGGAGCATTCATCAACCTTCTTCTAAACTCCTGAAAACAATCATCACATTCTTTAGTCCAGATAAATTTAACACCCTTTCGAGTTAGCTTAGTCAATGGACTAGATAACCGTGAAAAGTTTTCAATAAACCTTCGGTAGTAACCTTAAAAACAAAGAAAACTACGGATCTCAGTTACATTTGTGGGTCTTGGCCATTCTTCAACAACTTTTGTTTTAGCAGGATCAATAGTTATGCCATCTTTTAAAACAATGTGACCATGGAAAGAAATTTGTTGTAACCAAAACTCACACTTGATGAATTTTCCATACAGTTTCTTTTCCTTTATGTTTTTAAAGATAACCCTTAAATGACTTTCATGCTCCTCTTTACTTTTAGAAAAAACCGAAATAACATCAATAAAAACAACCATCATTTTTCACCTGAGTAAACTGAGCCATCACTGCAACAAACTGTTTAGTTCTGATTCTGACCATCTCAGGATACTGAATTGAAAGGTCATTTCCCTCAGTATGCCTTCCCAGAAAATCTATTCTGTTTCCTCTATGAAAAACCATTCTTAACACGGAAATATCTTAGGTGAAGCAACATGGTAATCTGTAAATGCTATATCATTTCAATCATACCATAAATTAATTTATAATTTAACAATTTTCTAACTCCTAAAGATGTCTAAACCGACCTCTGATACAAACTATAAGGCCCCAACCTTAAACATATCTTAATATTGAATTAAACGAATAATTCACATTGAGGATCTTTTCAGGTTTAGAGTTTTAGAGAATTAGTACATAACTGTTACATCTCAAAAGGTTACAAAGTAGACACTTCTACTATGTTTCCATATAATAAAAAAACTCTTAAAAAGAAACATATCTAGTTCCATGTTTTATAAATCATGACATTCCCTTGATCCCATCCTTGAACCTATTCCACATTATGCCCTGTGAAAAACATTTCAAAAAAAACTTGGGGTTAGCATAAAAAGCTCATTAAGGGATACACAAAGAATGAAAACTATTTGTTTTTCAAACATTAAGTAAACCATGTATACTTTATCAAAGTAATAACTTCACCTTCATGAAGTAGTAAAAAGTCTTCACTAAATAAAATATCATTACTTACACTTTTGTAACCAAAGTATTACCATAAAACCAATATAAAGAACACATAACATATAAAGGTAACTTGGGACATAAACATACTTAAGTGGAATAACCATACGGTCTACTTCCACACATATCACTTAATGGAATAGCCATACGGCCAACTTCCATAAAAACTTAATGGAATATCCATACGGCCGACTTCCATACCCAATGCATTGGAGGTTATAATGTAACCACCCATCCTGGTATTCACAGAACCACCCGTCATATGGTTTATCAAGTAAGAACCTGTCAAATGTCCAAGTACCATTATAACATCATAAGACAAAAAATAAACATAATGGAATGAAAACATTTCCACATTTCGATCACTATATATCACATAAATATATTGACATAACAAATAAATTATAGAAAAACATTTTCAATACCAAAAATACATAAAAGAGTATATGGTATTTATTTCATTTAAAAAAAACATTACAGCTTGTTCAGAAATCCAAAGACCAAACAATACTCGCGGCGGCGGAAAAGGACGTTGTCACCGCGTACCTTAAAAGAAACAATCCTTTTTTCGTTTTGTAAAATGATTCATAGAAAAAGATTCCTTTTGTATAAAATTAAAAGGAAAAGGTGTTTATACACTGTATAAAAGAATGTTGTGTATAAAATGAAATATGCCTCAATGAAAGGAGATTGACACGAAGTCCCTTACCTCGGGTCCGACTTGACTCGATCGCTCTTTAACGTCCTAAATAATAAATTTGAGTTAATTTATATTTGCTTAAGAACCTTTTTCAAGTTAATTATTCCTTTTATATCACTTATTACCATGTTATAAACATTATGTAATCATTTAAGTTAATAATGATTGTTTTGTCGATATTTGGTTCTTAAGTCGAAAGTGGACTTCTTACAATTACATGTTGTTCGTGTGGTCAAAGGTTATTTATATCCAGAATGACATTCCTGATTTGGATATCATATATTTAATATATATCCATCATATAAGTGTATTTATAATATTACATAATCATTTAGAGATAAGAAATGAAATGCACCGTTCATGGAGACGGTAAGCCGTACGTACGCATGAACGCTACTTTCATTTCATTGTCATATTAATGGAATTAAAACTAAATGAGAGGTATGTATATTTTAATTCCAGAATTATATTCATCATTTAGATGTATAATTCATCATATATATTCATTATATTCGTGTACTTATAATAGTACATTACATTTGGGGAAAAGAAATGAAATGCACCGTTCATGGAGACGGTAAGCCGTACGTATGCATGAACGCTACTTTCATTTATTTATCATACTTTAATGGAAAGAAATAATAATTATATTGAGGTATATTATAATTCCATTATAATATCATATATAATAACTTTAAATACATCCTTTATACGTCCCACATATGGCATTAACGAATCACACCACTTTGAGGGGGCGGTAGTCCATACTTCCTAAAATGAAGATATCGCGTATACCCATAATGGGAGCCATAAAGGTATGCCAGAAATTAATAAAACAGAAGCTTACGTAAAACATAAAAATATTATATATCATATATAAACATAGTGACATCATAATGGCCACGTTTGAAGTTGTTATATGAGTGTTGAACAATAATCGTTTCGTGAGGCAGAAATTCACCATCCACGGAAGTAGTATGTTCTTTAACCATTAGATGAAGGTGTGTGTAAGTGTAGCTCGAATAAATATTATAAAAACATCCTATTATATTGAAGATACTGTATTTACTTCAAAAGAAATGAATAAAAAGATTTTATGGGGTTGGAGAAGCAAAATAAAAGAAAAGAGCACAAGTGAAGACGTTACCTTAAAATCGGGTAACTCCCTTTGGTTTGAACCAAAAGGGTTTCTTGAAGAGCTTCCTGCCTATGTTAAGGCTTCTAGGATGAGTAGAGGGGTGTTTAGAGACAAAATGATCAGAGATTGGCCGATCCAAAGTCTTGAGAGGTGTGGGTATGGTGGTAGAGGAGGGGGCCTTTTATAATAGGAGAGGAGGGGCACTCTTGGAAAGTAAAGAAATGTTCCATTATTTTAAAATGAGTTTCGGATTTAAAAGGTCCCACATTGATATAATGCGAGGATAAGGTGATAAGGGTTCGAAATATACCCATACAATAGGTTTTGGGACATGTGTAGGTCATAGATTTTACATTATCTTTCCATTTTATTTAAATCGTTAAATAATGAGGTAATCGATGCATCATCATGGTGTCATAAATAATTTAATTAATTTAATGTCTAAAAATTATAAAAAAAATACTATGATGTAGGAAATCCATTTATATTCCCAATTAATATTTATAGTAAAAATGTTGACTTGTATAACCCCATGTAAAAATTGGTTTAGTAAAACATCTCATGTTTGTGTCACTTTTACTTTAACTTTAAATAAAAGGCATAAATGTAATTATCATACCCAAGTGGCTACATGGGGTACCAAAACTCGACCCATGGGTTGTATTAGTCTGCCATAACTCAACCAATAGGGTTAGGACAAGTTTCAAGATATTTTCATTTTATTATAATATCATTTTTACATTAAATTACATTAATTACCTTTAATCGTGATTAATAAAACATAAAAGTTACCATTCACCAAAATTTATTTTAATCCCATTGAACCAAATTTTACTTAATAATGAAAATCATTTGAATTGGATTTTTGAGATTCAAAACACAGAAGTGGTAAAGTCCCATTTTAATGAAAAATCAAATTTTGTAACCACCACTTTATGGTTTCACTATTCATCGAAAATTGATATTTTTCAGAAAAAAACCAAAAATTATCCCTAAGATATATTTGATATTATGAATTCAAAATTGATGTCTATTTTACAAAATTCAAATTATATAAGTCACATTAATTAATTTAATAATTAATTCTCGCTGTCATGACAAATAGTGTGTTTTTATGAAACAATAAGTATCAAAAGATTGACAGTAGTTTAAGTCCAATTTCAAAGTGAAATTGATTCCAATGACAACCATTGGATTAAATGGTAAAAATATATTCTAATTTAACTATAAAACCAATTAAAAAGATAATCTATTCATATAAATAAATTAGATTAAAAAGAGGTTTTGAATTAAAACACAACATTTTTTCACTATTCATTAAAAAATGAGCTTTATCGGAAAAATACCAAAAATTAACACAATGTAAATTTTGATGTCCCAATCATAAAAGATTAGTTTATTTTTACAAACATTTCTTATAAAATTGTCAAAATATATATTTAAAAATGGTTTTCCATAAAAAGGCAGTAAAATAATCTTTTAAAAATATTAGTGTATTTCATGCTTAAGATTGGATTTATTTTCATTTTAAGCCTCTAAAACACTATCTAATTCATTAATAGGCATAGATAAAAATAACTATTATTCATTACTTACATGGGATGTTACAATTTGGGTGAAAGGTAAAGGAGGTGTCTTAAAGAACATGTCATCATCTTACCAGAATCAGTCAATGTTTATTACTTATGATCAATTATATAAATTTATTTTATAAATAAATAAATTATGAATATAGTATCATAAATATAATGATATTTGTTATCATTATATTAAACAATTTTCCACTTCTTTTCCATCAAATGGGAAATGGTTTTATGACTCATGCCTACACCTGGTCTAGTGCTTACCCATAGTGATACGATTCATTTCCATAATTTTCTTTGATTATTGGATATCATGATTAATTTAATTATTATATTTGATATAATTAAATAATTACTATTTTAAAATTATAATAATTTATCTATCTTCATACATTCAAATCTTATGTAAAACGATAACATTGATCATGAGTACATGTGGACTACCTCCTCCACGAAGCGATGCAACTCATTTTTCAATTCAATTTTACATGGAGTTTAATATGAATATATATACTGAATATTTATAATATTAATGAAATAATAATGATCTATAAATGTAAATTATTTTTTATCCTCATCTTTATCCATATATAAAAAAATTTAATCATCACATGGGTGTCTATACAAAATACTATTTCCACTAGGTGGTGCAATTAATTTTTCATCACCACATTACATGAATTTTTATAAAAGTGTATATAATGATTAAATTTTATACATATGGAATGATTAATATTCTGTTTATTATTGATCCATGATCAATGTTCAAGGAACCTAACTGATAAACTAAAATAGACATAGTGAACATAGTTGTTAACACCTTAAATATTGAGGAAAATGAAATTTGCAAATCAACGGTTTAAAAGAGGTGATGAGTAAATAATTTCTCATATTATATGTATGAATGTTATTTTATTATATATTTTAAATATATTTTAATATATTATATAGGATAATGTATTGATTGTAATGAAATTCAGACATGAGGTAACGGTATCTCATCTCAATTTGATTTCTGTGAGACAAACAAAATATTCAACATTGGATTTTTTCACATTGAATATTTAATACCCATTTGAAATTTGATATTATGAATCTATATGTATTTATGTTTTTATATATTCATTTTATTTTATTTCAATCAAGGGTGTTAAAATTCATTAGTTACTAAAGTTATAACGATCTTATGTTACTATCTCACTTTGTACAAGAATTGTTAGATCTTTAATTTTTTACAATTAAATTATATGATTTATCTTTAAAACATGTTATAATGTATTTAATTAAATAATTACATTCTTTAATTTCTTTTTACTATATCTACATACTCCAATATTTTAAAAAATATATCTAAGAAAAACCAACCGTTTTTATATTTTTTCAGGAATATTTTCATAAAGGTCAATATTTTATATAAATTATTTTCCTGAATGTTTTCAATTCTATACAAAGATTTATTAATGTAATTAAAACATCCTATGTAAATAAGGAATATGAAATTTTCATATTTATTAATATTTATGAATTAAATATTAATTTTACATTAAATCAGATGTTATGTTTGATGGCATACCTGATATGAAACAACAGATTTCATTGAAATCTTGTGTTGCACTAAACGTTGAGTTATGAAAAAAATAAAATAAAATAATTATTTTTTAAAATTGTATTTAATTCATAGTCGTTGTATTGGAAGGAATTAACAAAACTAAATACAATACGATTACACATGTTTTTTTAAATGTTTTTACATTTAACAAATAAAATATAGAGGCTTAAAAATTGAATGAATCCAATTTTAAGCATAAATACTCTAAAATTAATTCAAATGTAGATTTACCACATTTTGATAGATAACCTTTTTCAAATTTATTTATTGTCTTTTTTACATGTTCTATTTTCCCAAATAATATTCTTCTTTATAAATGGGTCATTAAAATTTACATTGGATGATATTTTGAAAATTTTCTCATAAATTTCATTTTATGATGAATAGTGAAAAATAATTCATTTAGTTCCAAACATCCTTTTAATATAATTTATTTTTATGTATATATTATATTTTTAATAGGTTTTAAGTTTTAACTAGATTATATTTTTTCCAATTAATCCAATTTTTTTTATTTTAAGTAATTTTATTTTGAAATTGGACATAATCAATGTCAATATTTTGATAGTTATTATTTCTTTAATACATGCGTTTTGTTTTGACAAGGGTAAATAATTTTATATTAATTTCTGAAACATTTTTATTTTTAATTTGGAAAAATTAATTCCATACTTGTAATCATGCGGTCCAAATTTTATAAATAGGTAACTTTTATTTTTTTTGAAAATATGAATAATAACATCAGTATATATTTTATTTACCATGGTTAAAGGGTAAATCTGGTAAATAAGGGTAATGAAATAATATTTCAATAATTCTAAATTTCCCTAACATGTGTCTAATACTATTGGATGATACATGTATAACCATGTTCATCCTTATGTCATTTTTGGGACCCCATGTCGCAACTTTTAAATGAAAAAGGCACATTATAAAAATTAATTTATAGTTAAAGAAAATGTAACAGAAATATATGTCCCTTATAAAATTAATTTTTATAATGGGTTATATAAGTTCTATTATATATTATAAATAGTCATTATAAAGATAAAAAATATTTCCAAGATCATGATATTTTTTCTGATGCTTTCGCCGGGGTGCGCGCATCTGTCTTCTTGAGAACGAAATGTGCGGTTTCATTGCCCCGCATTCCCACTTTCTAAAGGTGGTATGCATATTATTATTGTCTAGGGATGTTTTCTCCTTGATCTAAACGGGATGATAGGATGTCGGTTCATTTCTTATGTGGATTCCTTCTCAGAACTCGTCACCTAGTCTGATATCCCTTATAGATTTATGAAGTTGTTCATGAAACTCTTCCTAGTGAAATAACTTCATGGACATCAGTTAATTACACAACATCTATCGAGACATTCCAAAGGGTCCGGCCAAGGTAGAAAACTTCAGTCTAGGGAGAATCCATGTTGGACATCACTGCCGTGTCTGGATGCTGGAACAGAAACTCGTTTGGGTTCTTTCCCCGTATTATAGGTATTTTCGAGGGCACGAAAGCCCAAAGAATCCCATGTCGAATGCAGGGAATAATATTCCATAGGCATGTATCTGTGGTTTTCCTCATTTTACCATGTTTAACACAGGGTATGCTGCAGTTTTAACATCCGGCGAAGAAAGATCGAGCTGATCAGAGCATTGATTAAAGTAGACCAGATGGGTGAAACCCTGGTAGGGAATAATGATATGGGGGGGGGGGGTGAGTTTTCATGACCTCACCAGGATGTGGCATCCCGGGTAAGTATCAAGATGGATGACGGAGTGTTTGAATGATGTGGGTGGTGGATAGGATGAAACTGCCGTGTGGAAGATGATGAACTTGGGCTTGAGCCTCAAGAAGGCTTCCTACGTATTCCCATGGAAAAGAATCAAAGTCCTCGTGGATCATATGATGGCAGCTTATCACCGATTGGGGATTTCAACGGCTTCCCACTGGATAGGGATGTTAATGGATTACCGCTGAATGGGGTCACTACAACTTACCATTGGATGGAGTTGATAATGTCTTGCCGTTGAATAGAGCCGCAAAGGATTACTGTTGGATGGGGTTGACAATGGATAACTGCTGAATGGAGTCGCAACTGCTTACCACTAGACAGAGTCGTACCTTAGAGAGGCATTATACATACCTTATATAGGATACAGTGATCAAACCCACATTGTTCATGTGAGATTTGGTTTGGTAAATCGATGTGGAGGGGGACCTAGGGTTCAATGGTTATTGGGACCGAGCCTCGTGAAGGTTTCATACGTACCTTGGCTTGGCAAGGATCAAATTACATGTAGTTCGGGTGGGTGCAATGGCTTACCACTGATTGGGGGAAACAATGACTTACCACTGATCGGGGGGAGAAGGACTTAATGCTAATTGATGTTCACAGTTTTACAACATGCAGGATGGGGGTGAACTGATATGAAGGAGGACATGGAGCGTAGATATATGGTGGGATTTAACCTCATGGATGCTTTATACGTACCATTCCTTGGCACGGTTCAAATACCTCTTAGTTCAGGTATGGGTGAGGGGCTTACAATCTACGCTGCCTGATGTGTTGGTGAACCGACGTGATGATGGTCAGAACAACCGGGTGTTGGGCTTGAACCTCGTAGATTCTTCCTATGTACCATACCTTATTATGGATGAAAGACGACGTAGTTCAGGTGTGGTTGTGGGGTGTACAATCTAGTATTCCTGGAAAGATTATCATGGTTGATGCTTTCTCTAAGCCCATGTGAGTCATGATCAGTGTGAGAAATAAGAGACATAAAAGACCGGATGATCCCAATGAAAATGTGCGTCTATGGGAAGTAGAGTGCGGATTACACATGGTTATTAGCCTAAAGTGGATACAGGGGCTTACAAATGGTTAAAATCTCAGGGAGATGAATATTGGGACTTACTCAGGGTGGAGGCTAGGATGTGGCAAAGCCCAGTGGGAGAGGGACTTGGATCCCCGAAAGAGAGGAGGATCAGGGGTGAAGCCTCCTGCAAAGAATGATAGGGGCTTACACTAGGGTGGTTTCCCTTTCCCTGTGGATAGACTGCCAAGCACCACAGTTTAATGTCATCTACTAAGGATGAAGGCTGTCAGAAATTTAACAACATGCATCTCGGATGATGGTTCTTGGCGGTTTAACATCGTACCGCTCGGATGATGGCGGTTGGCAATTTAACATCCTGCAGAGCAGACGATGGTGCTTGGCCATTTAGCGTCCTACAGCTCAGACGATGGTTCTTGGAAGTTTAATGTCTTACATATCAGATGGAGGCTCTTGGCAGTTTAACGTCCTATAGATTGGATGGTGGCCTTTGGCAGTTTAACGTCATGTAGCTCGGACGGTGGTGCTTGGTAGTTTAACGTTCTCTAGATCAGATGATGTCGGGTTTACTTTGCACCACTAGGACTTAAATAACCAGCACCCTCTACTCCTTGGTGATGATAAGGGGCATGAATCACTTTTGTTGTGGTGTTATGGAGTGAACCATTGGGGGGTTCACGTTAGTGTAGCTATGCGAAGAAGCAGTAGCCATTAGTGTGCCTATGCCAAGAAGAATGAGCTGAAGAATACAATGGGTGGTATCATCCAAGGGAATTATAAGTTGCTTCATGGGAACCTGATGAAATGCAAGGGAAAAATAGTTGTAGAGAAAAGGGGTCAATAAGTAAAGCCTTGTGAAGCTATTGTGCTCCGTGGAGTGGATGGGCTTCGTGAACAGATGTTCATTGCGAAGTGATGTTTCCTAGGCTGGTCAAATGGAATAGGTGCATATGGGAGGTGTTTCGAAATGTGTAAAGGTATTCAAGAAGTAATGCCTCATGATGTAGGGGTGCCTCGCAAAGCAAGGTGTCGTGGAGCAACGTGCTTCTCGCAGCACAGTGATCCTGCTTCAGCATACAGGTAATGTGGGTGTGGTGTGTGTTTCATGAAGCATAAATTCTTTATGACAACCTGAGTCCCCATGGGGATATCCTTCCTTCGCGAAGGGCCATGGGCTTCCTGGAAGAAATCCCTCTCAGGGGAGGGGCTCAATTAAGGTCATGGGGGAGGCACTTCGCAATGCAGAATTACATTGAAGAACTCATAGTTCACAAAGCAAGAGGTGCTTCATGATTTAAGAGCTCTTATGTTGAAATGTCAGTTTCTATGTCCTCTAGGCTCAAGGGGAGACTTGTATTTATAATCAAGAGGCACCGTGAAGCAGATATCGCTCAACATGAAGATAGAGTTAGCTTCGCGGAAGATCGCGAATGTCAAATGCGGTCGCGGAGCGTTACCGCCTCCTTGTTGTGTGGTGGGTCACAAATTTCAAAACTGCTCACGGAGAGTTACCACTTCCTTTATCAACGGCCTTCTCAGGGTCCTCCTCTATCTTCTACACTAAGGCAGATGGGTCGGAGAGTTTGAAATCTTTGAGGTGCTCTTTACCCTTACCGTGATTTCGGCAAAGGACCAATGCCTCGGTGGGTGCAGAGCGACATAGTAGACTCCTCTACTGGAGAGTAACTCTTCCTGATGGATAAAGTAGTGGTGGCATTCCCTAAGGGGGTATTTTCTAATCAAGAAGCTCAACATCATTCTCATCATCCATTATGTCGACCATGTTGAACGTGACCCATCATGGGGGCATGGATTCAATATCACCTAGCGATTCGGGATACCGTTAGATAGAAATGAAGAGTTGGGCGACATACATTCCCCAGCCATGGATTTACATGTCTGGGGAAGCCTAATTGATAGTATTTTGGATTACCTTGTAAATCTGAACACATTACTATTGGAGGGCCTTACATCGGCCTAGTGACATGGGACGCTGGTCCACAAGGAGCGCAGCTCGGTTGACAAGACGACGTTGCTCGCCGATGAAGAAGGTAGAAGTACATCGCCTAGATGGTTTAACAGAAAGACTCAACTTCTTTTGGAGTGAGGATTTCAAGCGTAATGAAATTCAGCACTACAACTAGCTAGAACATCTCGTGGAAGTGGTTCACTGCGGGGATTTTCAATACACTCCTCAGCTCAAATTCATGGTCTGGCCCTTGATTTCCCCATTCATCAACTGGGAGAGGCTATAGAACTGGCAATGGTACTAAGGTAGACCTCCGGGAGGGCAAGATGGCATGTGGGGAATACTTCAAATGGGAATACTAGAAGCCAAATCTCGGGTGGTCCCCCGAAGAGTGTAGTTTCCTGGCCTTTATGTCATGATAAGACGGGCTGACGGCCGCAGTTCCTCATGTAGGGGCTAGGACTACTATTGATAGGTTGTGATGCTGCTCGCCCATGATTGGTCCCCTTAATAGCTCAATGTGATCTCTAGTCGAGGTAGAGGGTACTTATGGGGACAACAGTGGTGATTACACAAACATAACTTATGCGGTTTCCATATTTTCATCCTCCTGGATATACCTATGGAGGGTGGCGGGAATTCGTTGAACCTCACATTTTGTAAGTAATAGGATGATGCGTCTCGTTCCTACCCCAGCCCATGACTCGGGAGAGCGTGGGGAGGGTTCTCGTGTTGATTCTTATTCTGTATCAGAGGTTGAGAAGTATACTATATTGATTTCTTTCCGGAACTTCCCTGAATCCTTCTTATGGTGGAAGCAACCTACCTTCCTGCCCCTGTATGGATCTTTTGGATAGGGAATATTTATTGACATGAGGAGGTCCTTCGACCATTCTGGTACTAGGGTGGGGAGGACATCCACCTGAGAATGTTGGATTGTGAGGAGCAACATGGCTGATATCAAAAGGGATATGGGGTAGATCATTGTGGGAATTGTTGGAGCGGGTAGTAAATACACTCGAGAACGTAGGAGCCCAGGTGTCACCCCCATTCTGGTTTCCTCTGATGACATCTGTATGAGGAGGGGCCTCATACTGGTCGATCTGAACACAGGTAGGACCTCTGTGCTGGGCACTAGTGAGACGAAGTCTGCCCTCATTTCTCTTATTTCTGGGGTGAGGAGGACATTCTCCAGCTCCTATAAGGACACTGGTAGGGTCCCCACATTGAAGAGTGACCGGATGTGTAGCATCCCCATACCAATGGTCTGCGGTGAGAAGAATGACACCATATCTAGTATAGTGTGCATGGGAGAGACTTCCATGATATGTGTCACCACCGTAGGGAGGACCCTCATTTATATTGATAGTTCCATGGGTCGGACCTCCATGCCGATCTCGGAAGAGGGAAAGGTCTGCGTTCTTCATTGTAGTGGTACAGGGAAGACCTCTGTACTGGGTGTCATTACCACGGGTTTGTCTACAGGGGCCACTGCATGTGATGGAGACCAAAATAGTCGATCTAACCTGACAGTGGGGCTGTTGGGGCTTCGATGCATGTTGGGAATATAAATGTCCATGTTCATAATATACATGTAGTGGGTGGTATGCGTCAGCTGTGGCTTGGGCCATAGTAGCCGATGACGTTGACGGCCCTTGGCCAGATTCCTCTTCGAATTACCACCGAAAGTGGCATCGTTTTAGATAGACTAGTGACAGTGGTGTTGGTGCATGGCTTAACTACTTCTCGTCCAGTAAGACCGGGCGGCGACGTTGACACGGTAGGGTGGGAGCCATCCCAGGGGCCCCTATAATGGGACTCTAACTGGGCCGGCCTGATGATCCCCTACCTCATCGACCTAGGGTAGGGAGTCATCGTGATGATCTGGGGAGAGGCTTCACAAATGGTTATATGTTGGAGTGGGGAGCAGTGGATATCTAAACAGCCCTCGAGGGACGTTTTTACGACGAGGCACAAATGCCTCTAAATCCAGGTGTTCCATATCCTGGGTCGGGATAATACCCTCCTCCACATACTGGTGCATGAGTTCATTGATCACCCTTTGTTGGATGACCTCAGATGGGGAGATGGGGCATGAGAACCCCATAGTTGGGGTGTAGAGGACATTACGGAAGAGGTGGAGCCACGTGGGACTACCACATTGGCACTGCCCCTGCCCCTACATCGCTGGGCAGGCGGAGACCGAGTTCCGGGTGTAGTAGCTTAGATTGTGAAAGTAGTGATATTAACTAATTAGTGTAAGATTAAAATGGAAATCGACGACCAGTTCAAAGCACCATTTCATCTTCCTTGGCTGTTAAGATGGATCCACGCAGACAGCATCGCAGACCCAGATTTCCATTGTTCTACGGCCCCAACTACCGGTGAGTTTCACTCCAGGCTCGCTATTTTCAGGGAAGGACCCGGTGCTAGATATCTCGATCTGATGACACACTAATCCACTGATTTCTCGAATTCTACTAATCTCCATATTGAGTAAAATATCATTCATGTCGGGTTCACGATTTCTGTTTCTGACACTTTTTCTGGGGCATGCACGTTCGTCTGCTTGAGTACGAAAGGCGCAGTTTTGTTGCCCCACATTCCCGCTTTCCAAATCTGGGCGACATTGTCTCTTTATTCATGAACTTTTTCTCCTTGATCGAATTAAGAAAATGGGATATCGTTTCTTCCTTCTGTGGATTCCACCTCAGAACTCATCACATTGTTTGGGTCACCCTTATAGATTTAAGACGTTTTTTTACGAAACTCTTCCTAATTCCATATCTTCATGGACACCAGTTAATTACTCTAATTCTGTCGAACAATTCAAAGGTTCTGGTCAGGGAATCAACCTTCGGTCAGGGGAGTAGTCACATTGCACATCACTGGAATGTCTGAATGCTGGAACAATGGAGTGTTTGGGTTTCTTCCCCTTATTATAGGGCTTCTTGAGGGCGTGGAAGCCTAAGGCATACCACGTCGAATGCATGGAATCATATGCCTTAGGCATGTATCAATTTGTTTCCTCAACTTCCCAATTTTATCCTAGGGTATGCCACAGGTTTAACGTTTGACAGAGATGGATCAGACATATTAGAACATTGATTAATGTGGATCAGATTGGTGCAACCCCTAGAGTGAACACTGATATACGGGGGTATTTTCATGAACTCACAAGGATGTGGCGGCCCAGTTAAGAGTCAAGATGGATGATGGAGTATTTGAATTAAGTGGATGATGGATGGGATGAAACCTCTATGATAAGGACGATGAATTTGGGCTTGATCCTCAATGAGGCTTCCTATGGATCGCCATGGTAGGGAATCAAAGACCTCATAGTTCATTTGATGTTGGCTAACCACCAATTGGGGATTTCAATGGATTACTGCTGGATAAGGATGTCGACGGCATACCATTGAATGGGGTCACAATGGCTTACCAGTGGATGGAGTTTACAACAGCATGACACTGAATGGATCTGCAACTGCTTACCACTGGATGAAGTTAACAATGAATAACCACTGATTGTAGTTGCAACGGCTTACTGCTAGATGGGTTTGAACCTCAGGGAGGCTTCCTGTGAACCTTATCTAGGATACAAGGATAAAACCCTCATAGTTCTTCTGAGATGGGGGTCAGTAAACTAACATGGAGGAGGACCTGGGGTCCAATAGATGTTGGGCTTGAGAATCAGGGAGGTGTCCTATGTACCCTGCCTTGGCAAGGATCAAAGTCTACATTGTTCAGGTGGGTGCAACGACTTACCATTGATTGGGGGAAACAATTGCATACCACTAATTGTGGGAGATAAGGGACTTCCTATAATTAAGGTTCATTGTTTAATGTCATGCAAGACGAGGGCGAACCGATGCGAAGGAGGACCTGGGGCCTAGATAGATGGTGGGCTTGAACCTCGTGGAGGCTTCATACATACATTTCCTTGGAATGTTTTGGAGACCTTGTAGTTGAGGTATGGGTGTGTGGATTACACTCTAGGAAACCCGAGGTGTTGGTGAACAGATGTGGAGATGGTCATAATGACCAGGTGTTGGGGTTGATCCTCATGGAGGCTTCCTATGTACCTTTCTTTCGAAAGGATCAAAGACCAAATAGTTTAGTTGTGGTTGTGGGGCTTAGACTCTAGGATACCTGGAGATAATTTCATGGTTGATGATTTCTCTATGCCCACGTCAATCATGCTCGGTGTGATAAACAAGAGACAATAAAGAACTGACAATCATAGTGAAAAGGTGAATCCGTGGGAAGTAGATTGGGGCTTACATGTGGTTAGCATCCCAAAGAAGAAATAGGGACATACACGTGGTTAGAAGCCCAGGGATATGGAAATTGGGACTTACTCGATGGTGGAGTTCTGGATGGTGGAAAATACCAGCAAGGGATGTACTTGGCACCAAGGAAGACAGGAGGAGTAGGAGTACTGCCCCTGTAAAGAATGCTACGGGCTTATACCAGGGAAGTTCCCCTTTCCTTGCAGACATACGTTGCTTCGATAAAGATGAACTCATTCCATGTTACGAATGATGTTACTCCCATGGAGACCAGTGGGTGTAGAGAATGTACAAGGCGGAGTAAACTGTGTATGATGCATGGGGTGAGTCCACAGTTTAACATCATATGTTTAGGATGAAGGTGATTAGCAATTTAACGTCCTAAAACTCGGACGATGGAACATCGAAGTTTAATGTCTTGAAGATCAGAGGGTGGAGCTTGGCAGTTTAATGTCATACAGCTCAGACGGCGATGTAGGGTAGTTTAACATCCTGCAGCTCGGGCGGTGGCGCTTCGTAGTTTAACATCCTACAGTCCGGATGGTGGTGATTGGCAGTTTAACATCCTACAGCTCAGATGGTGGAGCTTGTCAGTTTAATGTTTTGTATCATGGACGAGGGCACTTGTTAGTTTAACGCCATGCATGTCGGATGGTGGCGCTTGGCAGTTTAACCTCCTACATCTCGGACGGTGGCGGGTTTACTCCACACCCCTAGGATGTACATAACAGGAACCCTATACTCCTTGGTGAAAATAAGGGACACGAAACACCATGGTTGGGGGTGTCATGGAGTGAACCATTTATGGGAAATGTTAGTGTGGCTATGCAAAGAAGAAATAGCTGATAGTGTTCCTATGTGAAGAAGCATGATGTGAATCAATACAACGGGTGGTATCATCCAAGGGACTTTAATGTTGCTTCATGCGAACCTGAAGGGCCGCTTGGGAATAAGTGATGTATAACAAAATATTCCATAAGTAGAATACTTGTAAAGCACTGGTGCTCTATAAACTGGAGGGCTTAGTGAAGGGATGTGCTTCACGAAGTGATGTTGTCTATGCTAGGCATAGGGAATAGGTGCATATGGGAGTATCTTGGCGAAGTGGATAGGTATTTGCAAAGAAATGCCTCACGAAGTATGGGTGCCTTGTGAATCAGGGTGTCGTAAAGAAATGTGATTTGCGAGGCATAGTGAACTTGCCTTTGCATACCGGTCATGTGGGTGTGGAGGGTGTTTCATGAAGCATAAACACTTCATGACAACCTATGTCCTTGTGGGTATCATCTTCCATCGTTTAGGCCCATGGGCTTCATGAAAGGCATCCCTCTCAGAAGAGGGGCTCAATTAAGGCCAAGGGGGAGGCACTTCGTAATGCAGATGTACCTTAAAGAACTCATGGTTTGCAGAGAAAGAGGTTCTTCAGGATTTGAGATCCATGAATGAGAAAGGATGGATGCTATGTCATATGGGCTCTAGGGGAGCCCTGTGTTTATAGGAAACAAGCGCCACGAAGTAGAGCTCAATCGGTGCAGAGAAAGAGTTAGCTCCACAGAAAATTGTGATCGTCAAATGTGGTCGTGGAGCGTTACCGCCTCCTTGCTGTGTGGCGGGTCACGAAAGTCAAAGAGGTTCACGGATCATTACCGCCTCCTTTCTCTTTGGCTGGTTGCATACTTAAAAATGGCCTGTGGAGGGTTACTTCCTCCTTTCTTCACGGTGAGTCACGAACATCAAAATGGCTCATGGAACGTTACATCCTCCTTGGTCTGTGTCAGGCACGAGGCTATGGGGCTCCACGAAAGGGCTCCATAGGGCAGACTGGGAGGTTTCCCTCTTCTTTTTCGTCTTCCCAATTTTTTGGCATCAACAGTATATTATTGATAATTTATTTAAATTTAATAAATTAATTAAATTATAGCACAGTGGTAATATAGTAATTCCTTCATTAATAATGTATTCATATAAATGATATTATAATTATTAAAATAAATTTATTTTGAAACTTTTTATGCCATCCCTGAATTTTAGAGATAATAATGACTTTATATCATTGATTTAATGACGTTTTTCGAATAAAATCAATTTTTTATTGAGTTTATAAAGGTCTTGATATGAATAGTTTATAAATTGACATAAATGAGTTTTTAAAATGAATAACTATTTATTAAAGGATAATATAATGCTTAAAATATATGATTCTGCCAATCAAAATTTATGAGGTTAAAAATGTCATTAACGATCCATTTCGGGTCTCTTGTAATTGTATAGTAAATATGTTAACCATATAGTATGAATATAGAAGCAGAAATGGTAAAAGTTAAAAGAGTTAATAAAGGGTTAAATAAAAAAATATAAGGATTAAAAAATATCCAAAACCTATAAAATTCTTATTGGATGAGTTTACTTCAACTTATATGAACCTTATATTAGAATTAAATTTTTGTTGGTTCTCTTTAAAAATAAAATAATTTTATAATAAAATATTTTTTTAAAACTTTCCTAAAGAGACCCTCCCCCCCCCTTATAAAAGGCCACCACCTCTAAACCATTACTGATACAACTCAATCCCCTTGGCTCATCCAATCTCAACACAAATAAGCTCCAAACAACCATATATTCTTTTTATAGGCCTTAACGTTGGCAGAATTATCTTTAAGAAGGCCTTTTGATTCAAACCAATGAGAGTTAATTGATTTAAAGGTAATGTCTTCTCTCAAGTTCTCTTCTTTTATATTACTTCTCCAACCCCATAAACTCTCTATATTCCATAATTTTATAAAAACACGAGTATCCTCAATTTAATGGATACATACATAATGATTCTGTGGACGGTGAACTACAGCCTCACAAAATGATGATTGTTCAAATATCTTCTACCACCACTCATGGTGGCCATTATGATTGAAAATTATTTATATTTTATATATATTATATTTATATTATCATTATGATTCTTTATTTTTCATTTATATCATACCTTTATGGATTCCATAACAGGTAAAAATGATAATTTAATTTGATGAATTGTAAACTATCGCCCGCTCAAAGAGATATGAATCGTTCAATCAATACATGGAAAACATAAAAGTTTGAGTTAATGAAATAAAATATGATATTATAATATAATTATAATATAACTATGTATCATAATGTTTTCATTCCATTAAAATATAAACTCGATAATGAAATTAATGTTCATGTGTACGTACGACTTAACATATTCATTAAACGGTGCATTTCATTTTTATCTCCAAATGTTATTTACTATTACAAAAACATATATATACTGGAAATATATGAAATAAATGAAATCTATATCATTATTTTATTTCCTGAGATAATGCGGTTTTGACCACATGTACAACTTCTAATTATAAGAAGTTCTTTTATGACCTATGTACCAAATATTGATAAAACGACCTTTATTAACATAAAGGATTATAAAATGTTTATAACATGGAAATATAAGATATAAAAGGATTAATAAAATTTAAATAGGTTATAAAGAAAGTATAAATTAACATTGGTTTATTTTTTAGGAGATTAATGAACGACTGAGTCACTTTGGACATGAGGTAAGGGACATCGTCTCAATATCCTTTCAATGATGAATATTTTGATTTATACATGAAATTATTTTATACGATGTATAAACACCTTTAAATATTAATTACATTAAAAGGGAATCTTGTTATACAAAGAATTTACTAAACGAAAAAAAGAATATTTATTTATAATGTACAATGTGACAATGACCTTTCCACCGCCCCATGAATTATTTTTTCTTTGGCTTCCATAAAAAGTCATAGTGTTTTTTTAAAAGAAAAATAAATACCATATACAATTTTTTACATATTTTGGTTTTGAAAATGGTTTTTATAAATCATTTATTTTTTCAGAATCTTGAAATGATATATTGTGATTTCAATGTGGAAATGTTATCTTTATTTTATCCATGTTTTATGTGTTATGGTTTTTGGGAATTTTTTACGTATACATGTGGTTTTCTGATAAACCTAGGGCAGGTGAGCCTGATATAGCTCTCCAATGCATTAGGTAATATAATGAAGGTAAATTTTAATGTTTATCCTATGATATTTAAGGAATATACTATTATGGGTATTCAAAATGTAACTCCCTACGTAGCTGTGTACACTACAATGTAAATATGTTATGAATGCCACAAGTTATCTTTATGATTTATAATTTCCATGTCTTATTAGTTAATCTCTTGATCATGTATGGTATCTTAAATATTTAAAAGTTTTATTTCATTTACTTGTATGTATTTATGGAATGATGTTTTCTTTCATTATTTTATAACCCTTACTAAGATTTGTTTTCTCCTCCCATGTTTTTTAAATGTTTTTCACAAGATATAACATAGGTTAAAAGCAATAATGAAATCATGAAGATTTATATAAATAAAAGAATTATTTTTTCTTTTTCATAGTTTTATTTTATGAAAAAATCGACATTGAGTTGAAGTGTATACTTGGTAATATTTGAGATGTAATGTAATAGTTATGGCCTAATAATCTAAAACTTGAAACCTAAAAAGTTCCTCAATGTGAATTATTAACATAATTCTAGATTATGAAATGTTCCAGGCGGGGGCCTTATATGAATTCATATAGATTATTATTTTTTTTAACACAATTAAAATGGAATCCACCTTTAAATTTCTGAACGATAAAAATTTTACCAATAGCGAGGGAAATATATTAATTTTTAGAAATTACCACAAAAACCAATTTTCCAATCAACATGACTATTAGTTTACTTGGAGATTCTACACATACTTTTCATTTTTCTTTTTAATCAATACTATTCTATTAATTGTATTATAATTTTTATATTATAAATGTTTTTATTCAAAAAATAAATTTTGTTTTACTTAAAACGTTTTCAGTTGACTTTTTGTCATTATTTTTATCAATGTAAATATCTTTTGATGTTACGAATAATTCAATGGGGATACTACCCATTCATATAATCCTTGTTCTTTCCCTATACTTCTACTAATAATGATAATGAATTTGTGATGAATTTTTTTATCCACTTGTTAAGTAATTATGAAATGATATTTTTTTTCATGATCTAGTGCAATAAATACGAACAAATTATGATCATGTGATTGTTTTTACATTGTATAACCCTGTTGAAATCAATAATAATTAAATTTTAGGATCTCAATTGGTAGAAAATAAGATTCAAAATTCCCAAAATATGTTATACATGAGCTTATCTCAAGAAAAAATGATGTTAAATGATAGTTTATCCCAATGAAAAATAGGGAATACGAGTTATTTACCCATGACTAATATTTGATAAATATTTTTGTGGTTATCCATGATAATTTATTTTTATAATTAATACTATTCAACCATTTATTACACTATCATATGATATGTTCATATACAAAAATTTATCTTCATGGGTCAAGATATTTGATTCCCTTATTATTCATGTGTTCTGGAATACAATATAAACTATCTATTATTCATTCTTATAACCAATGAATTTTTTAGTATGACTTTATATTGAAATGATAATACTCTCATAGTCTTCTATTTATCTTATGCTCACATATGATCATTGATGGATATCTCACACGGTTACCCTTATAAGAATCAATGATCACCCTTTATTATGTATCTTTTCACAAGGTTTTAAAGAATAATATAATGTTATGAATAAGAAGTATAATATATGAGAAGAACATTTTGGTATATATTAAATATAATTAAGGGAATATTTTTAATATGTGCTAGTTTCTAAATACAATAAAACATTATGGTCCTCGGGTAATAAAATTTTTGAAATGTATTTAATGACAGTGTAAAGTGATATAATATTTATATATGTTATAATTGTGTATCCTAAGTATGTATCAAAATAATGTAAACTTTTCATGGGATATTAGGATTATATAACTATTTTGATAACCCTTAAGATAATTTAAAGCATAGGGGATCATCTGATTTTATTATTAATACCGGTGTATGGTTTTCATAGAGAATAAATTTCTCTCAAGATATTACGAATAAAGATATGGTTGTGGAAAAAATTCACAATTTGTTCATGACTCTAAAAGCGGTGGATTGGGTATTAACTCGATCATTACCAGTGCAGAATTAGTGGGCCTAAGACTGATCACTTAACTAGACATTATGTATGGATATTAATGTGTTGATTTATACTGTCAATATTAGTCAATAAAAATGATTTTAATATACAATGACCATGTGTGACCACTCTTAATCCAATTGTATAATAAATTTAAAAGAAGGTTTCATGATTTCAACATACTTTGAATGTTTTTTCATGATTTTATGATTTCTCATTATGATTGATATTTCTAAATATATTTTTTAATTGAATGAACTAGGATAAATCATGTAAAAAATCTCTGTTAGAACTAATTCCAAGATTATATTTATGATATACCAAATAAAATAGGATTTAGAATTTTAAATTTCATGATCATTGGATATATATCTTAAAACCTCAACTTAGATTATTTTCATAACACACCAAATAATAGAAAAATGGAATTTCATGAAGACCATGCTGTAAATATTATTTTTTTTCCTACAGGATCAGAATGTGGTATGACACACCCATGGAAATGTATTAAATGAATCAGAAGATGTTTTATGTGTAAAAAAGAATGGAATAATGTGGAAAATTATTGAGAAAAAATAATGTGTTCAATGGAGTGTGATAAATTACATCTTAAGGAACAATTTTTGGTTTTATATATTATATGTGGGGTAGTTGGTAATTGTCCAACTCAAAAGCATAATCTTATTGATATGTCCTATATAAAGTATGGGAATATGAAATATCAATCATTTATGCGTGTTTAGATAAATAAGGAAAACATATATACTACTTAATAGTTTTATTTTCATATAAGTTTTTATATGAATGACCCATCAAAATTTATTATTGATCATTATTTAGTGTATTTTTTTGAGTTTGACCATTTATTAAAAATCCGAACATAAAAACCTTATAAATTTCTATAATGAGGGGATCAAAATTGATATTAAAAAATGAAACTTTACTATTATTTAGATGTGACGATAAACATGAAATTCCAATGTATATTATTTTAATTTTTTTGTTCCTTGATTATAAATCATATAGGATAATAATATAAGATTATGGGGGATAAAATCGATGATGAAGATGTGTTTATTATATTTATGTCTATCTATATATTTTCCAAAGAGTTGTGTATTCATTATTTGAATTTTAATGTTCTATTTTAAGGAAAACTCATGCCTTATGGAACACTAATATCAAAGAATCCTTTTATAATGACATTTTTTTAGGAATTAAAATTTAACTAGTAGTGAATTTTGATAAATAATTCATTTGGAAAAATTTCACTATGTGTGTGAATTATTATTTTTGTTTCTAAGATGGATAAATCATTGTTACAATACATTGATTATCAAATACATAATATGATAACTATAAACAAAGTACCTTCTAATTACTTATTTGGGGTGCTACAAATCACTTTTTTTCTTTCCCCGTTACGTCTGGGTATAAAATTTTAATTTGTATCTAGAGTTAGGATGTTTTTGGGTTTTCAGTAGGATACACCAAGGAGGTTAGGTACACCACCGTGGAATATAATTTCTAAGTAATTGACCACTACAATAGGACATTGTGAGTTTTTGAGCCACTAAAAAATGAAATCTGAATGTTCTGTGGGCCTCTAGGATTTATTGTATCCTTTATTAGGGTTGTTCCAATCTAGGAACCACTATTTATTAGATATGATCATGTCATGTGGAGCCATATGGTGTAATTTGATGTGCTTATTCAATTTTTTAGGGTTTTCATATCATGTTTTAAGGGATATACTATAGAACTACCCAATGGAACGTGGATCAATGAAGTTATTTCTAGAGTTCGATTGATTCGGGGGTTTCTTTAGCATGTTCTGAAATAGTTGTACCATGGTTGTGGGTATTTTTACCCTTCTGTTCCATGAACATAGGGGGTTTTGGCATGAAATTATTTTCCATTTTTAAATACCTCGTTCCCTATTTAATTCATATTTCCATTCTCTTAAGACTCATTTTAATTTTTTTATTTTAGTTGATCTTAGTAGTTGTATTGTCTTTTCCAACATTTATTCTTATTGGATGAAATATATAGTTGAAGTGTTTGATCCTTCCATTTTATTTGATCTCTCATTGATTTAAAAATCACCCTTTCTTCTCTTCTATCTTTACTTGAGAGTGATGGGTTATCATGATATCGATGGATCTATTTATTATTTTTCTAGACCGATGGTTTGAAGGATATCTCTTTATCTCCAATACAATTTATTATCTGATTTTTTTTATGTCTAATGTTATTTGGTTATATAATGATTTATTAAAATAATTGAAAGAATAATTTTTTGTTTTAATAATTGTGAATTTAATATTGACTTCTATTCTCTGAATTGATAATAATACGATGATTAATTTAAAAATTATGTATTTTTAAAATTAAACCCTATTTTTGGTGTTTTTCATGTTTTGAATGATTTCTGAAAAAAAGATTGCATATGATGGAAATTGTTTGGAGAAAAATATTTTGATGTGTTTCTGACCAAAAAATTTATTATATGAATATTTAGTTTTAAATGCATTTAGTTGATTAAAACCACTAATTATGTTTTAAAATGGGAAGTGTGTGATGAAATAGAATTCGGTGATTATAAATTGATTGAATTTACCATGATTGTTTCATATATTAAATTACATGTGATCTTGACTAGTTAGTGGTGATTAGTAAGATAACTTTAGGAGTATGACACTCTAGTAATGAAATTATGTTGATAACTCTTAATAAAAATATGTTGTAATTTTCCCCTGATTCAGTGTTGATTGTTTATACCAATGGGTATATCTTAGTTATTTGTGGAAACATACAAATCCATGTTGAATGGATATTATGTGTAAGGATCAAAAATTATAGAACTATCTAAACTTGTGGTTTAGGGAAATATTTTCCTAGTTATTGATGTTATTAATACATTCCATTTGTTATATAAGTTTTTATCTTTGTATACATTCCATTTTATCAAAAACGTTCATTTAACCATGTTATGATTTATTTTTTGTTCTATTTATTTTACATCATATTTATAATTTAAATACATAAAAGTCTTTTCATGAAATTCATTATTAATTTTGAAAGGATAAATGGTTAAACTATTATTGAATTGATTACGGAATGCATGGTAAGATCCTATTTGAATGTTTATCTCACACCCTAACTTTTTCTTCACGTGTTTGTAGATTTTGTTATGTTAGGACTAGGGATATTGAAATCACCACTTTTGGGTGGTTGTTGAAAATGATCCCTGAGACTCTAGAGTGATAGTTGTCATCCATGGAGCATATGTTCCACTTATTGCATAGGGTGTGTGAGAATATGTTTTGATGTATTGTGTGTTTTACATTGGATTATGTTTCACATTTCTAGGTTTTCCATCTATATATGGTACTTTTATATTTCAGAAATGTTTGGAATACCAATGATTTTTTAATCTTCCAATATAATGTATTTTGGATTTTTTATTGTTAGAAACTCATTACCTTTGACTTAATAATAATTTTTTATGGTATTACCAACCCATTTAGATTGAGAATTCCATTCTAGATAGTTTAATAAGGACTCAAGTGTCAATGTATTAGATTAAATATTTAGGTTCATGATATTGTGGTATTTGAGGTTATGTTTGACATTATTTTCTTAATGTTTGTATGAAATCTATGTTGTCCTTGTAGACAAGAGGTTGTACATTTAGGACACATAAGGTAGTTTCGTGTAGATTTATGGTCAGATCTCATTGTAATAGGATGTATATCACCGTGGGTTCTTGGGAAAAGATTCTTTGAGGATTAAATTTTTATGATTCTAGTCTTTTCCCAGTTGATCGAAGTTTTTTTATTCCTTAAAGTTATATATCATTATATTTGTCATTGATATGAGTATCTCTTATGATGTTTTAATTGTTTTATATTGTATATGTGTATAATCATTCCATTAGTAAGATGTTTTAATAGAACAAATTAGGGAACATATAGTTAACCAGGTAAAGTGAACCCTCTAGCAGATCACAACCCTATTAAGAGTGTGGTTAATTTTTTAAAATCATCAGGATAGGTTTCTTAAACCATTATCATTTTGGATCCAGTTTTGGAACCATTAAAAGATAAATATTGAGATCATGATTAGGAACATCCTTGAAAAAAACCATCATATTTCCAAATCTCAAATGATCTATATAAGGATTAAGAATGTTTTTAAAAAATTGATCTACTTTTTGATTAATGGGAAACATTTAAACAAAGTTATTGTGTTCTATCATTATTTTTTGTCGTCTTTATGAGAGATGTTGGGGTTTGATTGTTAGATTGAACAAACATGAATTCTATGAGGAGAATTAAATTAGATCCCACTTTATAGTGTTATTTATATATAGTCTATGGTTTTGATGTAATCTATTTTGTTACATATCTTCCTAAAAAGAAAAGTGATTTTTTCATAGTATGAAAACCACATTTTTTATGCTATTATTTTTTCTCCTCATGTAGAGTCAAATGGGAAAATGAAGGAATGGGGATTCATGAATAGTCTTCATGCTGATGTTCGGTTATATATTCTTCTTAGGAATCTCACTTCTTCATCAAATGTTCTATATAGATTGTTTACTAATGATATTGACCTAGGTAGTATGTTATGTTTGAAAGGAGATTAATTTTCTTATAGTGGTAGTTCTTGTTAGCTCCATTAATGGAAAAGAATGTTTGATGAGTATCCTTGTTATTCTAGATAACACAAATCATCTAGACATATTTTAGTTTCTGTAAGTGTCCCTATAACATTATTTTCTTATGGGATGGTTTGGTATTTGAAATGGGTGTGCACTGAGCTTCCTCTGATCAATGGTTAATGTGGATGATCAGGTCACTACAATAAGTTCAATCATGTATTTTTATCACTATATTGTGGATCAGTCTCATCAACATAAAAATGTAATACTTTGAAATAATATACATTGAGAATTAATATTTATTAACCATAGGCATTCAAAACTGCGATTCATCAAAAAAAGAGAGGAGTGCCCATATGCATATTATGGGGGTCATATGATAGTAGAGGTATGATTATTATAGTTTCTTCTTTAGTAATAGATTTATTTCATATTGGTTAATCACTTTCATTCATATTAACTCATGTGGTGAAAAAAATGAATCTTTATATTGAGATTATGAATTATGTGATGAATATTAATATTCCTATTATAATAATGTGGTAATAGGTTTGTTTATGTCCATCTCACATCTTCTCTATATTTTTGACTGAGTGCACATTGCATTTTCCTTTTCTCAAAATGAAACCTCTTGACTTCATTCTTGGGATGTATTACCTAATTACTGATAAGTCTCAGACTGATTTTTATAATTTTTATATCTACATTACTATCGATAATGTGGTTTTCATGTATTTTATGGAGATTTTTACCTGAGGTCATGTATATATGGGAGACACTTTCGAATGTTGGGTAGGGGTAATATAATGTTTTTTACATGGATCAGGAATAATTGATTGTGGATCTCCCTCTAGTTTTCATCGGGTATCCTATTGTTTTTTTATTATGAGATTTCTTCTTTACCACTAATAATTGAGGTGGATTTTTCCGCTAATTTAGTACGTCTTATTATTGTGCTGTTAATTCCGTCTTATTTTTGGTATCCGGTTGAATTAAAATGGTTAAATCCTTAGTTGGATGACTGTTTTTAAAAATGCTTTATAGGATTGAGTGTGTCACCTCAGGTGGATCCTATTAATTTATATAAATCATTTAAATTATGTTTATTAATAAAGATACATTCATTTGTAATAGAGAACAAGTATCAATTACTATGGATTGATGATCTATTTGACTAGTTAAAATGGGTGAAGTTGTTCTGGAAGATTGATCTTTGGTCTAGTAATCATAAGTGAATAATTTAAAATAAAAAATCACTATGATGTCCTTGTAGAGTAGTTATGAACATTATGTGAATATTTTTACAAATTTGCATTTATCAATGCTCTTATGTTTTTATAGTGATCATAAATTAGATATTCCTTTAGTATCTTGATTTTTTCATTCAGGTAATGATTTTGATTTACTCTAAAACAAATGGATAGTGTGTATACCATTTGAGAGTAGTTTGTAAAGTCATGAAAGATCACCAACATTACATGAAACAATATAAATGTTATTTATCTATTTAAGAAGTGAATTTTATGGGAAACGTATTCTAAGAAAATGGTATTTTAGTTGATCCTCATAATGTGAATCTTGTTTTGACATAGAGGAATCCATGTAATGATTTTGGGATTTATATTTTCTTGGGATTATTGGGGGGTTACAACCTCTATATTATTGATGATTGAATTTTTGATTCTATAAATTTCAATAACACTCTAAAATTGATGAATTTTTTGGGATTCAAAATTTAGGAATTACTCTGATGATTTGAACATTATTTTGAATTTTTTTACAATTTTTAATCTTGTATAGATTGGTTTAGGTATTTTTTATTTGGTTATGCATTATGTGTGGGTTTTCATTTTGAAATCCTTATGGGTGATCACTTAGTGTACTATGGTTATTAAAATCTAAGGCCAGACAATAATAACTATATGACCCATTACCATGATATTATTATCGTGATGCATGATCTTAACAGTGGGAAGAATTTTCTTTTTGATGAAAATTTTACCAATTATTTCATCCTTATGGGATTTAGTTATGTATTCTCACAAATATATTTGATCATTTTGCAGAGACGATAGATAGATTACTTGAATTATTTTTATTTTAACATTTCCTAAACATCTAGTAAGTGAAATTTTATTTTCATTATTTGTGGAAAAACATTCCAACCTAGGCTATGATGGAATCATTAAAATAGTAGAGTATGATGAATCTCTTTTTCAATTTTCATTTTGGGTAAATGAATAATGTGACTTCTATTTTTCTAACCAAAATTCAATTGATCTCCCCTATTCTAATGATAAATATTTTGGAGAATCATCTTTTTGATGAATTACATAACATTTAGGGACTATCTTTTTGGTGGGGGCACCATCAGTGAATGGTAGTTCACTTATAGGGGTACCATATTCTTATCTAAATTATAGAGTGTACAATTTCAATTGAGAAAATTTGTGATAGGGAAATTACATAATTCTAAGTCGGATGTACAACACTATGGAAGGAATATGTTCTATGATATTTGATGATGATTTTTTTGTCCATGTATGTGAAAAAAATCAATGACTACCTATTTTATTCTTATACCAATCTGTAGGTCTAATTTGAGAATAAGAAACCATCAGGTTTTCTTTATACCCTTCTTATACTAACATAGATGTCGGATGGGATTTTTGTGGACTCTGTGGTTGTGATTCCCCACACCCCTTAAAAGAAAAATACAATATGGATTATGATACATCATATGACAAAATCAGATCACATTATACCAATTTGAGATTTAACAAATTCTGATGAATTTTAAATCCTATATATACAAGAGATCATCATATATTATGGGGTTCCATAGGTTATTGTCTGTTATTTAGACCACCAGCTCACTTCTCATTTTGGAAAGTGATCGATTATGTGTTTTTATCCTTGGAAAGTTTGATCATTTCTTGTCATCCATAGATGAACAGCTAGATATAATGAACTGTATAAATTTTAAAATAAGTTCCTTATACCTCATGTTCTTAAATTTGGTTTATCTTGGGATTAAGACTTCGGACATGTTGAGTTTTCTTGTAAAAATATTTACTAATATAAAATCGATAACGAAAAATTTGAGACCATATATAGAAATCCCTATATATATATGTTTTCTTGTTTATATATTTGTGATATTAATTTATTTGATAATGTTTTTTCCAAGTGACATATAAAATTATTTAGTTGATTTATAAAATTTTGGTGACAGAAAAATATCTTTATGAATGTTATGGTAATCATCACGGATGACATTTTTAGTTTATCGATGTTGATGAAGTATTTTTGATAGTTTTACTTTGTATGGTCCATTGATGTATTGGGAAACATAAAAAACTACACTTCGGTATATGTGACTAGTTGAGTTTGATTACTAAATTGTAATTATGTCACTCCACATGCATTTCCATCACAAATGAAAATGATTCACAACATGTTTCAAGTGTAACATCACTAAAAGAATCATTTGTAAGATTTTTCTATTCACATTTTGGATGATCATGATGTGGATAATGATTTATTCTTTATTGAGAAGCAGATATTACTATTGATTCATTAACAATGGTACTTCTTGGGATGTCTAAAACTTCAGTTTTAATCTAATGGACGCATGTTTCTAATTTACATGAGACATAGCTTTGTGAGGAACTAATATGAGTGTAGTGACCTCAACCATTTGAAAGAATTTATTAAATAAAGGATTTACTATCATTGAAGGTTTTTATTGATGGATTTTTGTATCTTATCATTTCCACTTGAAGGTTCTACTTTTTAATATTTTTTCTTCCAATTCTGTTTGGGTATAGGATCAAGTTTTTTGGGGTGTTTTTGTAGTTTTATTGTTTTCCATTATAGTCACTATCATGTTGGTCAATTATTCATCATTAGGAGATAATTATTGTATGAGTGGACCACTATGATTTATGGATATTAGTTCATTAGCCACATAAAAAACCAAATAGTAGTTACATGGACCCCTAGGCCACAATTAAACCATTTTTGTGTTATTCCAATTAAGGCATTGATGTGGCACTGCGGAGAACCTAAAACATAGACCCCAGAAGAGGAGTTTGGGTTTACATTACCATTTTGATAGTGGTTGTGGTGTGTTTTTTGGGATTCACCATATCCATACCACACTTATAATATATTTGTGGTGTGCCTTCGTGTGGTCG
The DNA here is from genome assembly GCA_963277665.1 of Viscum album. Lineage (NCBI taxonomy): Eukaryota > Viridiplantae > Streptophyta > Magnoliopsida > Santalales > Viscaceae > Viscum > Viscum album. The sequence continues at coordinate 1,806,550,236 of OY728146.1, forward strand.
GTTGACTAAGTGGTGTTGCAACATGGTTTGTGGTGGTTGCAGCGTGGTCGTGGGTATTTTTACCCTTTTGTATTGTATTTGCAGTGGTTGAATTATGGTTTTTTTATTTCTAGATATAAATTTCCTAAACCATTTTTAAATTACAACAAAACAACTCAAAGTTATAATTCAACTTTTTCACTTATGATGATTCTCTAGAGGCATTTTTTCTCATTCACCCTCCAATCTTCTTGGGTAAAATCTCATGTGGATGCAATTGACTCTACTATATTACGTTATCTCTCATATATTTAGATTTAATTATTTTTTAACTTCTCACATAATGTTAGAGTGTTTTGTCACCATGATATTGACATATCTATATGTTGTTTTGCCTATGGTTATGGGTATTCCTATTGATCTAACATGCCATTGAATCTTCTTTAAATTCTTATTCAGTGTATTTTATTCATCATTTTATCTTTTAAATAATGGATGGTGGTTCCATGATTATTTTCCCACATAATTTAAACTATTATTTCTTGATTGATTCAACGTGTATTTTAAATTTGATTATAATATTTTTATTGAAGATGATTTAATTATTATTATCATTGTTAAGGATATGTGAAATAAAACACCATTATTGTTTTTTCATTCAAATAAATTTATGAGAAAATATATCTTATGATATTAATAATATTGAAAACATTATTTGACATGATTCTAATAAAAATGATCTAAATGAATGTTGGTTTATAAAGTCCTGAACTAATGGAAACCACTTTTTTTGTTGAAATTATAATTTCTTATTCAAATTGAATTATGGAATACTAAAATGAATTGTTTTCAGTGATTTATTGAATAATTTTAACACATGTTAGCCTTGGAAGATTGTTTTGATTTGGAAAAGAATACCATGACCCTGAATTCCTATAAATGGATTGAAAATGAAAACTATAATGAAGCATAGTTCAGAATGTCTCTCTAGATCAGGTGTTGATTCATTTTACCAATTAAATGAGCCGAGGGATGACTGTGCACATAACAATATATGATGGTTGATGGATAAGTGGGGGGATCCCATATCCTAGAAATAAGTAACCACAGGATTTATGAAACATGTTCCTTGATTTTTTACTCAATGATTATATACAATTGGTTATATAACTACTTTTTTTCATTACATATTTGTTTTATGAAAAAATATAATTTAATATTGTTTCGATATATTTTAAATGTTTTGAATTGAATGTTATTTTTGAATTGATAAATTTAAATAACATATCTTATCTTGTTTTTCAAATTAAAATCATAAATGGTATAATTGTTATGGAATTGATTATGGAACACATGGTGATATCCTACTGGGATTTTTATCATACAACATTAAATTTCCATTGGATATTTTTGAATTTTATTTTCTAGGTAAATAGAAAAGTAAATAGATACCTATAAGTGGTAGCTATGCCTAATCCATGGGAATCTAGAGTGATGCTAGTGTTTGGTGGAGGCATTTTCCAGTTGATGCACTGGGATTGTGAGACTTTTTCTTGATGGATTTGTGTTTTACATGGATTTATTTTTTTACCATGGGATGTTTTTCTATTATATGGTAATAATTTTATCAATGATGAGTGTTTTATTTACAAAATGATTCTTGTTTTATCCTACGATGTTATGTATCTATTATTTTAATCTTGTAAAATTAACTATTCCATTTGTTTTTCTAATTATTCAAGGTACTAGTCACCAACACATGGAGATTGGGAAAACCATTCTAGCTATGTCATGACTGCCTCGGGTATCAATGTAGTAGGGTAACATGAGGTTTTTGTGAAAAATTATTAAATATCCTCATTTATGTATTGATAATTTGTTTATTATCCTATGAGGAGGTAATACTCTTTCAATATTGACCATAATTTTAGATACTATTAGTTGATTTTGAAATGTGAAGATAAACATGAGCTATACATTCATACAAGAAATGAACAGTTCGAATTTATAGTGATTCCATTTGAAATTACTAATTCCCCAATTATCATCGTATATTTATTGAATAGATTACTTATATATTACCTTTATCACATTACTGTATTATTTACAAAATAAATTATTGTATAATACAATAGTAAATTATTTCATGATGATCAATTTAGAATCTTTTTTATATCCCTAATAGAGATGAAACTGAATTCCAAATTTTGAAAGTGTGATTTTTAGTTACAAAAAGTTTAAATGTTTCAAATGATTTTATAACAACTTGTTTCGATGGAAGATAATGGAGATCAATCCTTAGGAAAATATATTGTAAATAATCCGAAAAATAGATTACAAAAAATTAATGATTAGTAGTGGATTTCATATTCCTTTTATATGGAGTGTTTGAGAAAAATACAACGGAGAAATAAATAAAATCAGCCTTCCTCTTATGTGATACACTATCCAATGGATCGACTGTCTTATCATAAGGATTATAAAGAATATAAAGGGAAGATAGTTCCATATCTGGTGAGATAAGTAGTGATCAGGTACAAGAGTGTTTTATAAAATAATGATACACATAAAACACAAATATGAGAGGATATAATAATCATATATATCTAAAGCCCAAGGAATATCTTATTTATAAAACATTATTTGTGTTTCTAACTATTGGTGATTATTTCATTAAACTTGTTCAATGAATTTAATGAAATTAATTTTATCCATTCAAAATGGATTATATCTAATTAATTAACCATTAGGGAGAATATATATATATATATATAATATTCATGCATTTCATGGATAAAAAATACAACCATCACATGCATATATTATATGTACAGTTATATATAATATCACAATATATATATATATAGATATATGTTTTTATTTATATATTTCATAATATGAATGTGCACATGAATCTCATGAATGTATATTCTTGTTCACATCCTATAATATCCCACTTTCACTAAAATCCTAAATGGTCATCACATAAAAGTACAATACTCTATGAATCTATTGAAAAACTATTGAAAATATTTTTTCATCAAACACTATTTCTTTTGAGAAAATGTTTAGAAAAAAATATCATCATCCAATGGAAGAACATTGTGAACCTAAGGAACATGAAAACATTGAGAATAACATTAAAATTCCTATATCATAGATAGAAGAATTGATTAGTCCCATGAAAAGCATTATTTATACTAAAACTACAAAGGGGGTCTTGTGTTATCTACACTAATCATGCTCTTGTCCCTATATGAATGTTTCCAGAAAATCATGTAATGTATACATAATATATATACCTATATAATCTCTTTTTTGATTAAATTGAGTGGCCTCTAGACATAGAACATCCCAATGTATTATTATCCTATAATAATTTCATGATTATATGAAAAATTATTACCATGTAAATTAATATAGAACATGTTATTCATTTATCTAAAAATTATATCATGTGTCACAAACCCAAGTAGTTTAAAAAATCATATATCAAATGAATAGAGAAATATCATGTATTTCCTCAATCTAATTATTGTATAGTACATACATCAATACCTGTATGTACAAGTGGACATACCTTATCTGTTTATGCTATATCTGATGACATAATAAAAATCAAACCCAGCAATCCCCTTATTATCTAAGTTCAATTTATTACATGTGTTTGTATTCAATCAATATAGGAATATCATCGTTGTAGAAATATTTCTAAACTCATGATAAATGTATTGGCAATAACCATACACCCTAATGTATATATATGATGAAATGTTTAATGACACGTCTTTTCATGAAGTAAAGACTATTTGTTTTTCAATTTGAATCATTAGTTTTATCAGAGAGGAAATGGATAAAAAAATATGTTCCCATGAGAATTTATGACTCATTAAGAGACTGTTATTCTAGAAAATGGGAAAACATGGTAGGCTATATGGTTGACATGCAGTTTGTACTAACCAAGTAGTTTAACTGTGTAGGGATCCTTTTTTGTAGTAGGGGACACCAGATTTTCCTAGAATTTTAAGGCCTGAGGCACACTACTAGGGGGATTATATGTCAATATTACAGTTTATTTTCATGTGTTTTTCTATTGTTTGGAAAACCATTAACCTTAACTGTACATCGTCTCACTTTAGATAGTGAAGATAGAACTCTTTGGGCATGGTTTGGCCAAACTGTGTGGCGAAACCTTGAGCCCACCATTTTGAGGGTAAATTAATAATTTATCATTCAAATTCGTAAAATATAAACCCCTCTCATTCTCCTATAATTTCAATTGAATGGATCTATATTCCCTCTCCCATGGTCACTCTTCATCCTTCTCATATGTAATGATACAACGTCTCCATCCAGACTCCAAATCACTTACCAATAGAAGCATTGGATAGGTTGATTTATGATATCAAATCCCTTTCCTTACATTCTATTATTATCTTCCCATATATTATGATATTAGTTTGATATTATTCACCATATATCCATAGTGTTTTTCTGTTATTTATTTTTCTTATGATCTTATTTGAATTTGAATTTGATATTGGAAAAGGAGACATATGTGACACTATGTTAGGTGGTCTAGCGGTTTTCACCCAATGTTGAGTTGTTTCCATAACTCCATCATTGTGCTTCATGCCATCCTTTTCAATTTATTACCTCAAAACAAGTTCATTGATTCTATCTAATTTCATACATGTTATTATACTCTAGAGGATAATTTTAAAGTATTCATGGGGATAGATACCTTAATAAAACCCACCCATGAGTGATTTGGAATGGAAGTACCGTTTTTATTTAATTTAATGATTAAATGGAACACCTTTTAAGTGTTCATCTTGGATTGTAAATGGACATGGCCGTTATTTTTTATTTTTTGTCTCCCAAGAAATTTCTATGTAATTGTCTCCTAATGAGATAGAATTTATATGACTTGGTTAATGAAGTGGAGTTTTTTAGGTTTAATAGCTTTATTCCTGATAAATTTTCTTTTCTTAAATTAAATAAATGGACTAAATAAATTAATGTTAATTAGCGGAATGGTCAATCAAATTGATTAATTATAATTTTATTGATTGCTTGTATTGTGACACCATTTGTATATTTGGATTGATGTTTATAATTATTATGTGGTGATCCATTATATTATTAATATTATTATTAGTCCATTGAGATTGGAAGTGAAATGAGGTTTAGGGGAATTTATGAACATGAAATATCACTTTCATTTACATTAGGTGTTGAACATGATGTCACTCACCATTATACTATTTTTTTTGTTTATGGGAATGATGTTCCTTGTCCCACTATTTAGGGTGATGGGAATAATGTCACACCTCACCTATCTTGAGTGATGAGCATGATGTATCACAATACATATAATTTTCATTAATGTACCATTTATTTTTTTCTATTACTCACTTACACTGTTTATGGATTCCCGAGTTATGCCTTGATCCAACCACTACCTAGTATCTAGGTATATGGCTGCATACATCAACACATTCCTAGTTCATATTGGTGGATATAGTATATAAATAATATATCTATATATATATATATATTATTACAATATATATACTTATTGTTTAGACTCATTTTGTCCGTTGAAAATTCATGTAGAGAAATCAGGGTCCCTTTAGGATCCTAAGAAAGCATGTATTTATTAATTAAATATTCATTAATATTCATAAAAATTTTACACTACTATTTCTAGGTACACAAATTTGAGTACTTATAAACACCAGTGGTAGTGTCCTAACAAATTTATATATCACTCCATACTGAAGATACCTATGGTACCCAAGTATATTAAATGTCTATAGGGATTGATAAGGTAAAGCACCCTTCAACAAATATTTTTCATTCCTTACTTATATAATATAGAATGATAGTAGAGGACAATGAATATATTTGATATTCTAGGGGATAATATTTTTTCTTTTCTTATATTTATTTTTTATATCTTCCTATATTTTCACATCCCATGCTTCCCTTTAGTATATAATCTTTCCATGAAATCATCTTGTCTCAATATCATCCTTTTAGATTTTGATATTATTTTTTAGTTTCTTATTTATTTGTTCTTCAAGAGTTTATTGTTATTTTATTGTTTCTGATGTTTCATATTTTTTATATGATTCTACTACATGGGGATACTGGTCCTCTTCTTATTATGTCCATTTATATATTTACATTCTTCCATAGTTTTCTTCTTATGTATTATATATTCTATGCCACATAGACATTATGGTACAGTCTCCCAACTATTCCACCTTAGACCCGTGCTTCTAGTCAAAAGTCTCATGCATTAATGGATGCATTATTGAGGATATAGAACCTACTATCATAAGACATATGTTAAATGGTTCCCAGATCGGGATATAAAATTTTTTATGAGAGAATTATTTCTTCCATTTTTAAATTATTTGCTATTAGATATGAGACTATATGGTTACAAATTTTTTAATGATCGTATTTTCTGGAATATCTATCCCACGTACTGAGGAAACCCAAATTAAATGGGATGGGTAATTTCTATTATTAATTATGCCAGTTATAGTTGACAGGAATTCATTTTTTTGTGACAGCCAAGTCCTGTGATGTTATTGTAATTGGTATTACTAAAATGATATTTCTTTTAACATGGACAGATAAAATGGGTGGTGGGGTTCCTTCAATGAATCATTATAGGGTCAATAAGAATGGTATTCCCTAAATTCTTACAATTAATGTTTATTTTTAGCATTCATTTTTCACCATCATATAGTATGTTCCTTATTATTACATATTGAAATTTTGTTTTATTTAATAAATAGGATTTGAAAATATAATGAACACTTGAATTTTCTTCCTTAACCTAATAAAGTGTTCCATCATAGGTTAATAATGGAAAATTAAGAAGTCACTTATGGCATGTTGATCCATGAACGCTTGGTCACATGGGCCGGAAAAATGTTATGGTATGGATTTAGTGGACATGATATTTTGGTTCAGGAGGTGAGTGGGACATAATGGATTGAATATAGGGAACCATCTAGTTCAACCATATTAAAAATATTTAAATAAAAAAATGAGTATGTATTTAAAAATGGGTATCAATTTTAGAGTGAAATTTTAATCTCATACATGTGATACCACTCCTAGACTGATTCCATACATTAGTAGTGGGTAGTTTGGAGCCTCTATTATTCACATGGACTATTATTGTTATTTCCATATGATATAGATCTGGAATTTAGATCAATAAGATATGATAGATCATTTTATAAGAAGGATATATATCTTTACATAGTATATATTTGAAATTATTTCAATCATTATGTTCCCTTATGATTATTGAATTTGAAATTAAAGCTGCATGCATCAATGATGTCCAATAGTCCCATGTCTTGAAGGCGGTGACAACCATGCACCTGATGGGGTGTCTGAAGAGATGCTAGTGTTTCCTCCTATAGTACCTCATTTGTAATATTGTTCTTTTCCTGATATTAGAACTAATTCCCAATTTCAAATGGGTTTCATTTTCATGATATATAATATTCATGGTGTCGTTCAACCTTCTCCAATAATGGCATAGTTGAATGAGGAGTTCCAAAAACATCATCCTCCAACCCTTTCAAGGGATGGTAGACCAAACACAACTGGATAATTTCATGAAGTTTTTATTTCTATATTTGAGAATCTCATGGAGAATCAAGTGTGGAGGTTTAATAAGTTTTCATATATGCTATGTCATTATTCCAAGTAATTTTTTGATGTTATAACTATAGAAGATTGACATCATGAAATGAACTTAAATGATTCCTGGACTATCTTCTATGCCTATTTCATTCCACATACTCGAAAATAAAATTTTTCTTGAGATTTTATCATCTTCTAGTATGGACCCTTGTATAAAATCGAAAAATATTTTCCTTACACTGATTTACAGAAATTTTATACTATTCAATGGGGAGATGATCTTATGACCATTTGGGGATTTAAGAATGGGGTGGTTCACACCATCTGATCAAAATTAAATATTTTCAATTTGTATATTATTTCATTGATAGTATACTAGGACCTCATTAATGGAATAAATGAGAGGGAAGTTGAGAGAGTTTGTCAAGGAGGATTAGAACATAAATTCATCAATGCCTCTTTTAGAAGATAGAAGTTATGCTTCATTGTTTATTATATGTGTATCAATATTCAGGCTCCTCATACTGATATAATCATTACATATAACTATTTTTGGAATCATAGACATATGAAACAACATTTTTTGGGATTTAATGAAATACATATGTTGTGGATAAATGTGAAATATATATCACTTCTATAATATGTTTCCATTAGTTCCTAGAGAGTCAGGATCTACACCCACCCCATGTTCTAGAGTGGGGCTAGTTTTATCTTACTTGGTAGGAATATGTAATATTATTGACCACTCAATTAATTGTTGTGTTTATGGTATAGGTTCCCAAACTCATGATTCAATGTGCTAGAAAATAATTCTTTCTCATGGTAGCCATGCTGTGAATTAGGACCTGAGTATATGCTAGTTTCATGCTATGCAGATGATGCCAGAGGAGAAGAGAAACAAACATTCTGCTAATCAAGGTATAGTTCTTGTAGTCACTACATTATTTTGTACTTTATTTGACATAGACACTTCATATACTTCTATATTTGATGTTATCATGGATTTTCTATGCTCGTTTTAGAGTTTCACAGTGGTCATGTGATACTCAATACCCTCTTGGGTATCTGATCAGAGATTATACACCATTATATTAATTTTCCACTTAAAGTAGGTTGATATCTCATTGTATTGAAACTTTTTTTATCATCAATAAGATAGGGTATGACATAATTGTCTAGATGGATAGGGAATTTCTATGTCGATCTCATATTGAAAGCTATCATTGGAGGGAGACCTTTACACCACCAGAGGGAGGTATGAATGTTTATAAGGGAGTGTATGATTTTCTTGGGACACCAAGTGAACGGAAGAAGTAGAAGTATGGTTTATTGTTAGCTCAAATCCCTAGTCACTTATTGGATACCTAGTGGTTATGACTAGCTGTGTTCCGTCTTATTTTACATCATTTTATAGATGTAGTCCTTGATGAATTTTTTGGGAAACCACTAGTGAGGTAGGTATAATATACTATTAATAAAGACATAGGAGTAGCACAGTGACCATTCCACTTCATATGAATGAAACAATGCATATTGAGATGCTTAAGAAAATTTAGGACTATTTTAGAAAAATGGATTAAATGAACAAGATATTATCCTTTGGGATCACTAGTTGTTTTTTACAAGATAGAAGATGGTACCCTTATGCCTTTTGTGAATTATCAATGGTTTAACCATCTTACATTAAAATATGGGTATCCACTTACTTGAATAGAATACATATTTGATCTATTCATAGGTGTGAGATTATTCCCAAAGATAAACTTGAGGTCTTTCTACCATGAGGTTCAAGTCATGCCACTATTCACAAGTCATAAAATTTTTAGGAGTGCGTCTGGTCATTATGAATACCTAGTTATTCCATTAATTCCCACGAACACAACTACAATTTTTTTTTCTCATTGATGAATTGGGTTCCCCCTCTATCTAGATTCACTAATGATAGTCATTTTAGATGAAATTAGAGTGTTTTTAGTTTTTGTACAGCCCCATGTCTAATTTCTTATGATATTGTTGAATACAATAAGAGAGAAAAATATTTTTTTGTGTTCATAAAATGAAACATTTTTGACATAAATTATAATTCAATGGTTATATTATCTCGTTGTCAGGATTTCTAATAGATCCAGGTAAAGTTAGTGCTTTAGTTTCCTAGAAGTTTCACATGAATGATGTTTAAATTAAGATATTCATGGGGATAAAAAAATATTATATTTTAAAAATATACGATATCTCATGAAATGAAGCACTGCTTATTGGAATCACTATATTGTGTCTGAAATTTGAATTAATAAAATCTTGAGAAACATCCACTCTGAATTTGAATGTAATTATGAACTCTACAATGATCCTTATTTTTATGAATATTGGAAGGAACTATAATATTTATCGTGATGAATTAGGAATTGGGAATAGATATATTTTTATGTTGGATGAGATATCAATACTATACATGATTTTTTTACTTTGGATTCATGAGTAGAATTACCCAATGAACAACCTCAACCATGAATCTAATATGAATGCTCTATATTATTATAGGGACTATATATATGAAGAGAGTTTTTTTATTCACTCATCACAAAGGCCTCATGTAAATCATCACACATCATGATATAATTCTTAGGTAGCGCAAATGGGTTGATTATTATCATTAATTGATTTAGGGAATGCCTATATACATGTGGAAGTATATTTTGTTGCCTATTCTCTATGCTAGAAGACATAGGCACGTGTAGTTCATATGGATATGGGTGTGTGGAATATAATGGAATTGTTTTTAGAGAGTCCTATTGAAGGTCAATATGATCATGGATTGACTGTACTATCATCATTATTTGTGTCTTCTTCCAATCTAGAATGGGAAAGAAAGAGGAAAATATATGATCCCAACAGATTTTCCCTAAGGGTTGTTATCAAAGTTGAGGATTCAAATTATTGTTTTTCCATGGATTGGGATGATAAATAATTATATAATTAGAGTGTTTGGGTCCAATAATATATAAAGGATAATTTCATATTATAATTTCATTCCTCAATATGGGTAGTATATCTCGATGTCACCAAGATGTATCGAGATATTCATCACCAGTATTGGGGGTTGGTATGAAATTGGTGAATTTTTTAATTATCACATGGTGTTCCACCTATCAGTATGAGAAGAAGTAACATCAGCATTTGAGAAGACTTTTACAACCTTTTTCCATTCATTAGTGAGAATAGAAAAATGTTTCTATAGAATATCATGATTGTTTACATAGAACACATCATGGAAATGATATTTTGTGGGTGGTTGTTGATCATTTTTTGAAGGACACTCTCATATTATCTCTGTGAGATACCATCCTGATTGATGATATAGGGAGCCTATAAATATGTGTGGTCATACATCTCATATAGCTTCATGAAAAATCATTTATGAATAAAATGCTCTCTTCACATTATCTTTATATTAGATGTTGTAGAAGTCATTGGTTACACACGTGATTATATGCATAACTTATCGCCCTCAGAGTGGTTGGAATACTGTGCATAAGATTCAAGTGTTAGAGGATTCACATTGTTCTTGTGTCCATAAATTCTGGGGATCCTGGTAGAAACATATACCCATTTCCGAGTTCTCTTATAATAAAATCCTTCAGGATACCATTGAGATTGATCCTTATGGATCATTATATGGAAGGAAATTTTGTTCAACTCTATTATAGATAAAGTAAGGATAATAAACTTTTATTGGATCACATCATGTTTAGGAGACTATAGAGAAAATCAAGATGATAGGAAATGACATGATGTCAAAATAATCTTGATATCAGTCATATTCAAATTGACACTGATGACCTCTTGGGTTCAAAGTAGGAGATCTTGTTATCATGTGTGTTTCACCATGGTTATATTGTAGATGTATTTATTGGAATCATAATATGTCACCTTGATTCATTGGAATGTTTGACATTGTGATGTAGATCAGTACATTTTCTACTAGATTTCAGTTCCTCAGAAATACCTATCTTGGAATGATGTCTTTAATCTATCCCACCGTCATTGATATTATCAAATCTCTGAGAGGTATTCCAACATGATGAGGTTGAGTTTAATATTTTCTTTTTTACTTAGAGGAGTATCTATTACATATTGTTGACAGAATAATAAAGACAATTAAAGCAAAGTTAATTACATTAGTATCGGTGATACAAATCACAACGGTGTACATGACAAGAAATGGGAGAAAGAACCAGATATAAAAGCTCAGTGGTAGAATCTTTTCTTAGATGATACTTATATACCCTTAGAATTCCAACTTATGGATTGGTTCCGTTAATGATATGAGGTTTTAATGAGATATATTTTCATGAAGGTATGTTTCATTTTATTTTCTATTCAAATACTTTGTTTTCTCTTGGTGAACATTGAATACTCCCCATGGAAGGCCCCATGCGGTCCAGGGGCTTGTTCAGAGCCCACTTTTCCATAAAATGGACAAACATGGTTGGACACATTGTTACATATTGGTTACTTCTAACCATGTGTGGGTAACATTGTGTTCCACCATTTGCATAGCACGGGCCACATGGTTTTTTTACAACAATGCAACCTGAGTTGAATTCCAGAGTTTTTTTTGGGAAAACAAGAACATGGGTTTTTTATTGTTGAGGAACATTTAGGTAAATCCTTTTACATAAGCAGGTGGGGTCCATCTTTGAACAGTGAAGGGGGCACAATTTTCGAACTATTTGGACAAACTGTGAGTTAAAACCATCTACCCCATGTTTTGATTGTAAAATGTCTATTTTCCTTAATGAAATAAAATAAAAAACTTTTTATTTCACCAATAATTTATTCATATAAATCTATGTCCTATCTCTCGTGAAAATATTTTCTCCTTCTTATAGTTAATGACATAACATCTCCATACAAAATTCATGTTGTTTACCAATAGAAGAAATGGATATCTTGAGGAATGGTCTCAAGTTTTTTTCCTTCCATTATATGTATATGTACCAATATATTTCACTATTTGGGTGCGAGATAATTTTCACAATTTTTAGGGTGTCTAATAATTAATCATTTTTATTCTGATAAACATTGAATCTGAAGATGATATTGTATGAGAAGTCATATTCATCACCAAGGATGGAGGTATAATTGTTTTTCCTAAATACTAATTTGTTTTCTTAGATCCATGGATGCGCAACACACTATATATTGTCGTACATTTCCTACAAATGTGTTATTATATTCAAAATAATTTTTCACATGTAAATATACATATGAGGATATTTGGTATTTATTTTACTAGATTCCAACCACAATCATAACTATCCAATGGGTATTTAGGGCTGAATAACCCATTTTCTTTTAATTGATTAAATTACCCAAACTACATCTATAAATTCTACATGATTACAAATGGACTTTCCCATTCTTGTATAGTTTATTTGTTTCCCAAACACCTCCTACATGCTTATCTCATAATGAGATGTAATTACATTTCCCTGGTTAATAAAATGTATTGTTTCTATTGAATAACTTGGTTTATGATGGGTTTCAATGATTAATTAAAATAAATGGACTAATTGAATAAATAATAATTGTTTAAAAAGACACACTAAAAGATTCATTATTATATTATTGACTATATGAATTGTGAAACCATATTTCCATTGGGGATGATATTTATAGTTCTTTTAAGTTGAAACCTCTGTTTATTATTTTCATTTTTTGGGATTGGTTGTGGAACAATGGTTATAGGACTTTTTGAGAAGGATGTTTCACTCTCCCTTACAATAGGCGTAGAGAATGATCTATTACACCATTATACTATTATCTAGATGATGGGAATTAAGTTCCACATTCCTCGAGTTAGGGTGATAAGAATGACATCTCACCCTACATATCCCAAGTGATGATTATGAATCCTTGCTCTACTTATAATATTTAACTCACATACCCTCTATTGGATCCTCTAACTTGTATAGATTAGTAATGTATGGCTATGTTATCCCATAATCTTGCTGAAAACTAGTATTAATTTATATTAATACTTAGGTCTACAAGTAATTATTTCATATTGGTGAATAATGTATGTTAATATACTTAATATATTATTATTAATATATAAATGGTTACTATTCAGACTCATTCTGGAATATGTCGAAGCTCGTACATGCACCATATGTCCTTTTGAATTATGATAATGTTGGTATTTTTTGTTTGGTAATGTTTATTATTATTATTATTATTATGTGAACACATAATATTCTATATGAAAATATTGGAATACTTATAGACACTGGTGTTTGTGGCCTTCTGGGATATTCTATCACACCCTTCTCATGTTTCCTGTGGTACTCGAGTATATTACTTTTCTATATGAATGGATGATGGAAAGATCCACACAATCGATATTTTATATAGCATAGTTATATTATAGAGTATGGGTGTAGTGAACTAAGAATATTCTCAATAAGATATTGGGGAATCCTTTTACCTTTTTTATTTTTTATATAATGATGTATATGAACTTCCCCTATTTCATATTTATGTATTTTAATTCTATGATATACACATGTATCTGACACATCTATTTGGATGTAGAAATTATTAAATAGTTTTTAAATTAATTATGCTTCTATAGCTTATTATTATTTTATTGTTTTCTTTGTACCTTTTTTATATGATTCCTCTAAGGTGGGTTACTGGACATATTTTTGTAATATATGTTTATATATATATATATGAATGCATCATATAATATCTTATTATTTAATATATCCTATGTTTCACTATGATATGAAGGTATATTATCCCAATTTGACTATATTATACATTCACTTCAAGTAATAATCCACTAGTATATGGGGAGTCACGCTTGAGGCCATGTGATCCACCAAATCGTGGAAAGGGTTAAGTGGATCCCAGGTGAGGATGTTAAAATATGACATTCAATTAGATATACATTCAATGATAATTACAAGAAATAATTTTCTACTTATTACCGAATGAATATATTATTTATATCCCATATACAACTTTTTTTAATGAGAAAAAAATCATTTCAATCAAATATTTTAATTTTATCAAAAATAATAATACTATATGATGATCATTTATTAAGGAGAACTCCATGTTCTCACTTCAAGAAGATATTTTTCATTCAATCATTCATATATTGTTTATTATTGTTAAGATGAATAAATGAAAAATACAGATTTAATTTATTTTAATTACATGATATTTTTAAAACAATTATATTAATATATCAAATATTAAATATCCCAAGATTCTACATAACCAATATATTGATTCTTCAGAAATAATATTTTTGAAAATTACATATATAAGTAATTTTGATTACATCTTTATGTGACCATTAGAAAAATACTCACACAGACTATTATTGACTAACAAATAAAAATAAAGATATCAGGAAATAATGATACACTGTTGAATTATAATCATTATGTTTGACTATTGGAACTTATATTCCAACACCAAAACATCATAACAATAATTATTATAATGTTATATTTTATTGTTCAAATTTAACTATTTAGGTGGGAATCATCATCATTCTGCTAACCCTATATATCAATAGTATTTACTTTAAATATTTGGAATATAATGTTACTATTTAAAATATCACATCACCAAAACAACTAAAAAATCATTTATGAAAATTCACCATCCACAACGTTATGGTGAATAATGAAAATCATTACATTTCCATTTACCACTATAAAATAGCCCTTTTTGGATACCAAGTTTTACACATTATGTATTGGATTGCATAGATATTTAGTGAATATTTATATTCAATTATTACTGTAACTAAATATAATTCACTGTATTTTTCATTATGATTAAATATCTTAAAATTGGTTATGATATTAATAAAATATTAACTCTAATCTTACTGTGGTAAAATTTATTATTTTTTAAATTTGTACGTTAATATGATCAAAAATTCTCCTAGTATCTTCTTAGAAACTAAATTTTCATTGGAATATGTTTATATAAGACAAATAAAATATGTTTCCTTTTTGGAAATAAAAATTATTTTTTAGTACAAATAATTGAAAATAAATTATTATATCATTATCTCATATGGAATTTAATTTCATTAGACTAATTTCTTGAAAAAAATAATATATTATTCATTTAAATAAACCATTATTGGTGGAAATAAAATTCTATCTTATTTTAATAAACATGTGGACAAACAAATTTTCCAAAAAGACATATTATTTATTATATTTCACTAATAATATGTTATAAATCCTAATGAATCAATGATCTGATATAAAAATTAAAAAACTCGTGTTTTTCATAATAAATATATGTTAACGCTTCATATCATATATGTGATGTGAGATATAAATACAATACTTTAAGTTGGATTTGTCAAAGCCTGATAAAAATCTATACATTTAAATCTCTATAATTGAATCTATTTAATTTTAACATGAATGAAATATATAATCTCATTCAATTCATCATATGATTTTAATCTCATAAATATTTATAATACATGTAAAACATATACACATTTTTATATTAAAATAAAAAATAAAGATTAAAATTATTTGAAAATAATACATGACATAGACATTCGAGGGAGTATGAAAACCCGTTCATGTATTCAAGATAATCCCTTCATACGTAATCATTACACCATGATTTTAATTAACCTAGTTTTTAAAAAACCATAAATATATTATACATGAAAATATGTTGATTTTCAACCTTTTTCTCTTCTGGTTAGGATGTTTTAGCTCTTAGTACTATCAGTGCTGTATGAAAACATTGAAATTATATGCCAGGTTCGTTTATTCTCAATTATTTTTTATGTTTAGGTAAAATATTATTGAATTCGTCCATTGTTCCCAATTTTTTTTATAGATTACTATAAAATTAATCCCAAAAACAATAATCATTCCAAGGATTAATCGATCTCTCTAAATATATTCAATCATATTCAATATTTATAACATAGCCTATAATAATGAGTTTATGTGAATATAATTCAATTGGTAAATTTGTATCTACTACCTTCAAAACTAAAATTGAATAATTTCATTCTTCTATAAGCATTTCATTTGAATTTTTGAACAATTACAACAATTTTTTACTCTCGGTGGAAAAATATTGAAACATAGAATAATTTTCTTGGTAATGAATATTTATTAACATTCAAATCATATAATTTATTTACATTAATATTTTTATATAAAGGATTAATACAATATTCATTTTCATTATAATTATGAATTTATCTAAAATAGAACATTTTAATAGATGGATATCATGACTTGTATATATTATTTAGGTAAATTTATTGATAGTGATCCCTATAAAAATAATGAACAAAAACGACATAACAATTTAGCAATCCATGTTACACTTTTCAATAAAAAATGTGGTCGTAGTGGAGTTTCTCTCACCACATTGTAATTTATGTATGGAATCATCCCAATAATAATAGTTTCTAAACATGAATAGTTGAATGGATAACCCTTTATCCAAATCCATCGAGTGGATACACTAAAATATATACCAATGTTAACATAATCTCGCTATTTTTTATTAGTTTCGGTAACCCAAAGAAACACAACGAATAAAAAAATGAGGATTTATGGGAACCCTACTTTGGTATTACCAACTCAAAAAGGTTATATAGTGTCACACATAACATTTTTTTCTTACACATTAAATTCATGGGGCACCCACCTATCATGACCTACTAGAATGGACTTTTCATTTTTTAAAAACTAAAAATATGGGAGGAATATCACACTTAGTATTTAACTGGTAATGATTTTTAGTGTCAAAACAAATTAATAGACATCATATGTATATAAATATAATAAATATTTCATCTTATGTAATCATTATCTTTTTATTTTTTATTTAAATTTATATATGCATGCGTCTAAAATTTTATTTTTAATAATCACTTTTCCAATAACTAAATTAATGTTTTCACACAACATTAATGGGAAAAACATTGAAAAACATGCAATTCAAATTTAATCACCCAAAAATCAATTTTTATTATATTAAAAAAATTTAAAAGTATCATATGAATAAGGTACATGAATTATTTATGTAGATCCATAGAGTTATATTAGATTAAAACCCACCAAATTAGTATGAGCATAACGACAAATATCTAACCCTGTTATTTTTCCAATCCATGAAAATCCTCAAGGAATGTAGTTGCTCTGGAACCAAGTACCACTGTGGAAAGACTTCACTCATGTGATAATTAAATTAACGAAAAAATACAATCTATAATATGAACAATCAATATGTAAAAGCTATTCTCAAGATCCTAACACAAATTACAAACTGATTTCAGGGTCGATGAAAATACAATTTTATGATATAAAACCAAGAATGTTAAGAAATGATATATCATATAAAAATATATTTTATTAATGTATATACACAAAATTCTTATTTCATAAAAAATTTACTCAACATTAAATAAAAGTATATTATAAAAAATAATTAAATAATATTTATTTTTTATGAAATGAGACATTAATGAACTCCTCTTAAATAAGGGAAAAGTAAAAAAATTATAATATATGAATGATATTAAAATATAATTTTAATTTCAATATGAACCATTTGATATTTTATATTAAACTTTATTAAAATGATATTTAATGAATTATAATACTTTTATCATTTAATATGAATAATATAATCATTTTATATAATCTAAATATAATATTTTTTAATTTTTAAGCACAATATAAATTAATACTTTTGATTTCTAATTAAACCATAGTTTCTATATCATAAGGAAGTCTATTTATTTTTTTTGAAGGTATTTTAAAATAGTAAGCATAAATATTTCAAAAAAATATTTCGTAATCATTTAATTAATTAATTATATAAAATTAAACTTTAATTTATTTATTTACAAAATCCATAAAATATAAAATATCAAAAAAGTGACTTTTATTATGATTTATGAGAATTTTATAAAACTTAATTTTTTTTATTTTGAAAAAAAGTAAATACAGTTTATGGTAACACTTACAATGAATCACTATTCTGAGTAGGGTTATCGTCCCTTTAACCTTACATAGGTCATTTGAAAAGCATTCAGTGATGGTAAGAAATTCATTATCATTATGCGGTAGTGATTTATCATTATTTATAAAATTAATAACAAATGACCTTTACAAAACTAATTTGATTTATGATTGTAGAGAATATTACCCTTGCATGATTTTTCCACAATAGGGTAGATCTTAGTAGACCATTACATGAAATTTCTATGTAAGGGTATTACATGTATAAAAATAAATAGTGTAAAGATAAAAGTGAGTTTCCCCTCACATTTAACTTATATGTAAGGTAATTACATTTAAGCAGATGACATGAGTAAGTGTAATAAAAATTTACCTTTGCACAGATTTCAGAAGGGCCTACTATCCCCATTTATTTTTACAAAAATTATAGTTTTCATTTCATTACGAAAACCTATTAGTTAAAAAACATATAAATCATGATAAAACACCATATGATACCTATTATGTGTTTTATATAAACAACTAATTTTCATTCTTAGTGAAAGATTACAAAAAACATGGGAATATATACAATCAAAAAATAAATGTGTAAATAATTGTAAAAATATGTACTTCCAATTCATAAAAATATGTAGTTTCTTTATTCAATCCATAGAGAGTGTTTGAGGTATATAATGGTGAGAAGTGAAAAAAGTAATGCTTCTTATATGGTCATTCACCATCCAATGAATCCATGATCATATTGTGATGTTTCTTGAAAAATTGAACAAGTGATAAGGAATTTTTAGGTGAGATGAGCATTGGTCGAGGATAAGAGATATTTTGAGGAGGCTCCTAGATATCACAAAAACCATTAATGAGAAATAAATAATATATATATCCTATCTATATATATTATTTAATAATCAAATTAATTAAAAATACATGGATCACATGAATTTATTAAATTTACATTTTTATAATATATATATAGTGATATATCTCATGCCTGGTATGAAATTGTAAATACATATCATCATGTTTATTTTAGAGGTCATCCAATAAATGTGTAATTCATAAGACACATGATGAAAAGAGAAAGAATATCAGGATATCATTTTTAGATGAAATCCATTAAACATTTGCCCATATCAACCATTGTGAATGAGATCTATAGTTTTCATTGATTCATGGAATATTATCGATTACTTAAGAATAATTTATAACACCAATCTAATTTGTTGTATTTTTTACATGAAATGGATTGATTATCATTTAGACTGATCAATGTCAATAAAAGTTTGTTGAATTAAAGAGATCAGTTGTTAGTGTAGATGTTCCCACACAACTGTACTGTGTAAAATGCATTTCGATCAATAGAGAAGCATCTATGATGGGAGTGGGATGTTCTATTACATAAAAAGTCATTATAATATATTATACCTTCCATTAATTAAATGTTCATGAGAAGAATTAACCAACACATGAAAAGCAGTAAGCAACCATAATAATTGTATTAAATACTTGGGGGAATTATATGTATGTATAAAGGTCTGACACATATAATAATAATTAAACTTATAAGTTTATAATCTCGTATAATGAGATGAATATGAACCAGATAATATGGTTGTAGTGGATGAAAGATAATCACTAATCAATAAATTACCACCATGGGTATGAAAATAAAGTAGAAAATACTTAGATTTGAAAGGATAATGTTAGATTAAATATGATAATGATCACAAAATATTCAATATTTAGAGACTTGTAAATGATATAATGTTACATATTGATGAAAGGTGAAAATATTTTTGTAGTCAGACATTTGTTCCACAATATATCATTTTGAATATTAAGGAACCATAAAATAATGAGGAAGTGCTACCAAAGATTGTTGGAATTTTTCTTGAGTTCATCCCTGATTACGATGGAATGATTAGGTTAAAATAAATATAATGAATTCACATTATAAAGTAATATAAAATAGAGAAGTTTGATAGATCTCCTAGATCATCATTTTAAATTCAAATATTATGTAAAAAATATTTATAAAGACCATATGAAGCATTTTCAGGAGGATAATAAGAAGAGATATATTGCATATCATGTATGTCGATTCGTGGTATGAAAAAGATGTCTAGGATGAGTAGTAACATTATAATAAGATGTTAAATATCTACCCATACCTATGTATAAATGCTAAAATTTCACCCTGGAACTCGTCATAAGACTCAAAAAAAAATATTTAGGGAATAATGGAATTTGGGAAGTTGTTGATCACCATATGATTTTATAACATGTATTTCAATGAGAATAAATGTATTTATTGGTCTTCTTTCCCAAATATACTATAAAAATATTTTTATTTTACGTGGATTACATCATTCTATTATATGTGATTGTAATCCGAGGTTTATCTCTATATTATGGAGAAGTATTTAGCATTCTCTAGATAGAGTGTTGTGTTTCATTACTACTTATTATCTTCAGATAAATGTTCATTATTGGAAAAACATTACAACAAAAGAAGATTTGTTATAATCTCATTTTCTATTGTTCTAAAGTGGTTTAAAAAAATGCCTTCTCCTTTCCCAAATGTATTACTACATTATTTTTCATCCATATTTCAGTTTGATGCATATGATGACCACTAGATAAAAAGGTTTTAAACTCTAACATTTTTGGATAATGTTTGAGAAAAAAATAAATTCACGCCTCCGGTATCTGAGGATATGGTATTTAATGTTAGAGAAATTAATCTATATATCATGTATTCTTACAGCTGATAAAAGAGTGTGCTGAATATCATTTTTAAGATCTGGAATTCAATGTGGGTGAAAACTGTTCCAATGAATTTATCAATTTAATAAGGATATGATATTTTAGAATATGGTAATGTTGTGACCTATTTATATTTCCTATTTTTAGATTATTTATCAATTAGGGATATCATATTTTCACATTGGGATTTAACCAACCCACTATGGTGTTTAAGATTCATTCCTGGAATATCTTTTGTGGAAGTACATATATGGCCCTTCACATTTTCATTACATATTAGTTGTACCACTAAAGAATTATCTCCCCTCTGAATAATAAATAGTATAAATCATGGATCATAGTGATAATGTTCTGGTGAACTAGACTACTCATTTAATTAGTTTTTCATTAGAGGAATAAAAATTTTTCTGAACAAACATTGGAATCAAAGAATGTGATGAATCAAAATTATCTTTTTTAATGAATCATTGTAAATTTTTTTTTGGGAAATCCATTTTAAGGGAGATATAATGTAACAAGTAGTTATTTTATATGAATATCTTTGAAATAATTTTTTTCATAGAAATCTTTACATGCAACCAATAGTCTAAATGAACCATGACATATTTTGGATATTATTACTGAACTGTTATATTAGGGTGTATAAATAAGAATGAATTTATTATGAAAATTATCTAAAAATTTATTCTTTTATTAAAATTTAATATTTATTTACAATTATAAAACCATTAAATTTTTATAAAATAGCTTCATGAATGAAAATTTATTCTTCAAAAAATTTTGATTTTATAGGTATAATGAGATTGAAATTAAAACAATAATTATCACTATTAAAATTTTATTTTAATAAAATTAATTTTTAATTTATGAAAAGTTTTCCGAACATTAGTTATCTAATGGTTGGGATAGAATATAAATCCATTTAGACGTAAAAACATTCATGTTTCAAAAAAATTGTTTTTATTTGTGTAATGTGTTTTTATCATAATAAATTAATCACATTACAGTGGAATAATGATTTTAAAGAAATTTATATTATATATTTTCAATAAAATATTATAAAATTCATATAATATTTTCTTCAAATAATGGAATTAATGCAATTACATTTTTATTATTAGAAACTGATTTTATAAAAATGGTTTCCACTATATTTTGTGTGATTATTTTACATTTAATATTTCATAATTATATATACTAATTTTTATAAAATGAATTCTATATTTATAATCACCCTGTGAAAATTATGTTAATGTTTCCACATTAATTTTTGTACAAAATATATTATATGAATATTAAATAGTTATTTCTATAGATAGTGTTAAAATATGATTGCCGATCATGTAAAAATAAGGAATAATGGTAAAAATTCCACAAAAAATATCTAAATCATTCATGGCGAAGATATTTAGACCTTGAAATATTCTAACATTTATTTATAACCATTTATTTAACTTCACATTCACATTAAATGATATTTTTTATATTTTTATGTAATTTAATGTGTGTCCCTCCCCTCACATAACAAGGTGCCTTTTATTTTACCTAATTCAGAAAACATGAGTCTTATAGATCAGCAATCCCTAATATAGAAATCCTTTATTTATTTTTTACATTCCTTATAATGATTTTATATTTCCATATGACTATAATGAATATACCTGGATATCCCAACCCATCATCTAATCTAGTCTTCCACAATGCTTGAAGCACATTCCCAATTTCCATGGGTTAGGTATGATCACTTAGCACTACCATAAATATCTTGGGAATGGTTTACCCCATGGTACACTAGAATAAAACATCCATACAATAATATTTCCAAAAAAATATCATCAATTCCAATATTATGAATTAAAAAACCCAAAGTACATTATATAGACAACATGATAATGTAAGATAAATCAAACATCATACAAGACAAATTTCACAAAAGCCCATATACATGTAATATTACATCAAAAGGGAAAATATCAATAGATTGGGAGAAATTATAAAGATGGCCAATGTATAAACACCAAAGAATTAAAAATATATAAATTACACAACTAGATCTAATCCTCGAAATACCATGTCTCCTCAAAAAATGATGAAGGATTGTAACAAAAAAGAGATTCCCAAATACAATGGTGAATTCACTTTAATTATATCCTACAAAAAATCTATATACACCTAAGGAAATATGTTGGATGTGAGGAAACAATTCCAGTAGAATACAATCATGAATCTATTTAAGGATTTACCTAATGAGAACAAATAATAAAATTTGAGTAGAAATTTTAATACTAAAAAACTTTGAAAACATTGATTTGTCTAATGAGCTTTTGAAATCCCTTCGGTGTTCCGTTATAGATAAAAATATTTTCTAAACAAACCACAACATGTCTAGAATATTGAATCATGTAAAAATAGTTCATCTTGATCAATGTATCTAACATGGAATAATTAGTGTGATCATAATAACAATATCATATAACCACATAAATGGAAATTGGATGAACACATATGTGCACATCAAACATGAAACAAATGAAATAAACAAAAAATAAAAATAAAAATGGAATGAGTATTTGAACCTAGGGATCTATCTATAAGGAAATAATGTGAGTGAGCCTAAACAAGACATTTCGATAGATAATAAAATTGAAAAATATCCCTATCATTAGTAGGCCTAACTCCAAGACCTCTCATGTCCAAAAAATAATAGTAGAATCATTAGTTTAAAACCTATAAAAATAACCTTATGGTCCCATGTAATCCAAAATGTAAGATCTAATTATATTCCTCCCTAATTCCCCTCACGGTCCCTTGGAAAAAATACACTCTCACACCCCTGTTAATCCATGTGATACTATATTCCAACATAATCTCAAACAAATTTTCCACATGAAAACCTATTTCATATACCAATTTCAAAATACAAGATTGCCATTAAAAACGAATTCTAAATGTCATCCAATTTTATAAATAGATTTAAAACTATAAATACTCATTGATCATTTTCATAAAACATTTGGTGTGAATATATGCCATGCCCTTTTGGAAAACTCATATTAAAAAAAATTCAATATAAATGACAAATAACATAAATATGAATTTAAAGTAAATCCTTTGAAAACTCCCTCAAATATATACACCTACATCAGAATCATTCCAAAATTATTCTCCATTAATGATAACCAATAAGAATAGGTAGAATAAGTCCAATCACACATAAACAAATAGAGAGAAAAACCAATCATAAATTAAATCCCATGGTTTATAAATCCCCACAAATTTTGGCTCCAAATATTAATGAAAATGGAATAAAAATGATGGAAATTGGGAAATAAAGGAGATAAATCAAGGAAAATAACATACCTCAATCCAAACATCCATGGATTCATAGAAAAAGACACTAAAATCAAGGTGAGGAAAATTAAAAAAAAATTAGGAGGAGGTGATTATCATGATGGTTATAATTTTCCATAAATTTCATACATATATATAACTAATTTTTAGATGAATATTAATTACATAAAATAAAAAAATTCCAACCTAAACCAGATAAGTCTGTTGTATTCAAAAACATGCAATAATAAAAAACTAGTTCATAAAATGTATATGGAATTTTCCACTTATTATCTCATAGCTAAATCCTTTTGGAATATTTCTTATTCTCTTTCATAATATCAAGGGGAAATGAAACATAATAAAGGATGGAATAGTTTTTTAGTAAGGGTAAAAAAGAAATATATCAATAATTACATAATAATAACCTGGTCTTAAGGGTGTAAGAAAATGAAAATAATAATTTGAAATTATACGCAACTTATGAATGTTCACAATATTGAAACATGGAATAATTTTAGGTAGTTCTTAATACATTAATCATAAAATGAATGTGATCTTTGAGAGAAAAATATTTGTATAATAAAAGAAATTATTACAATAAAACATGTTTAAGAAATCATTTCAATATTATTCTATTCTCATATCCAGGGATATTATATAAGAATGGGTTTACTTTAAAACCCATAATAGTAGAAAATGTACCATACTGAACCAGTTTCACTCCCAATTATAACCTTATCAAATTGATCTAGTTTCATTTTCAATTTCATCCCTATATATCTAATGAGATATAATTATTTACCCAATTCATTGGACATAGATATTGATCACAACCACCACGTAATCAAAACCATACACATGAGATCCACAAGAATGTAAACCATTCATCATATCAAAAACCATGAAATGAAATGGGTTTGATAAACAATTTATCTTGTCAAAACCCATTAAAAAGTATCAGGATTCTTTAATACCATTCCATCTTCAACAGAAAACATAAATAAAAAGATCAAGGATAGAACCCTTTGAAGATATCCCCATTAAAGTAAATATAACATAAAATAATGTTTTCTTAGAGGGAAAATGATTTTGGAAGATCACATTAAATAATTTTTTATGAAGATTGCATTTCAATTTTGAAATTATATTTTATAAATCTTCTAAATTTCAATGGAAAGTATTTTATTTGGAAAGAAATAATTAATCAGGTATAGGATGCCTCATATAATTAAGGTTTCATAAAGATAGGAAAAAAGATTTGTGTTGTATAAGATAAAAAAATCAATTTAGATTTTTCCTATAAATGTAAAAATGTACATTTTATTGAAATTGATAAAAACATTCATTTAAATTAACTTTTTAACATTAAAAACAGTATAACAAAGAATTTTATATTTTTTAATATAATATTAAATAAAATTTTAAATTTTTTTTAAACATTTTAATGGATGAAAAATTTTACTTAGTGGAGACTTAAGTGTTAAAAATCATTAATTATGATGAGACTGTGAAAAAAAATCCTTACCATAAGTATTTCCATTACTTATTCACGTTCAAACCCACTATATAATTGTCATAGAATTATAATATATTTATTCTATTACTATAAATACATAATTCCTTGTATATTTATTAATAACTTCTTATAAACCACTTATTAAATCATTTTTATTAATATCACTATTCTAAGTGAGAACTACTTAGTTTTCTAATAATGTTTCGGTTCGACAGTCTTGATCCATAAATTTTACCTGGGTCTCATCATATATATATTTTTATTATGTTATAAAAATAATATATAAAAATTATATAAAAATTTATAATTATTCATATAAATTAGAAATAGACTGATTAATTATATTGTTCATGGGGATGGTAGGTTATGCATATGAATGCACAATCGTTTAGTTTTTTTATAAATAGAATGTATGATAGGTAAATAGTAATTCCTACTTATAGAATAATTATTATATCATATATATCATAGTGATAATATATACTTATTAAAAAAATCATAATACCCCTCCATAAAATATTATGATAAAAAATAAATTTTATCTCTAGTTGGAGACAGAAAACCGCACGTATGTAGAAGAGAAAAATTCACTTCATTTCTAAGGGGAATGAAGGAGCATAAGGAAGTTTTAATAATAATAACAACATTTCACACTATTTTTTATACTAAAATTATTATCATACGACAAAAATTGTATATTTATAGGTGGTAAGGATGTCTATAAAAAGAAATTGATCAGTTAGAGTGATAACCTATACATTGAAATGTCTCAATTGGATCTTCTATAAAGGGCCATGGCCTTAGAATTTGGAGAATAATAGAACCTGTATAATATGTCTAGGGAATTGGTAAGGAAAAATCGACGATTATTGTCGAGATTGAAGGCTCCAAGTGCCATAAAAAAGAGAGTGAGCAGGTTCCCTTTCATATTTGAAGGGAGGGGTACTTTTAGAATTTCTCATAATATTAGATTATAATAAATTAATTTTCTATACATAAACCAAAAATGGTCATATATTATAAAATTTAATTATATAATATTATAATTCTATAAAATAATATATTTTTGAACACTTTTGGGGTTATTCTATTCATTATCATTTCATTTAACCCTTAGTTAACTTATTTTAATTTTAACTATGATAACATATATTTTAATATTTAAAGGATGAATATTTTAGTTATAGGATTTCAATTTGATCGTGTGTTGAAATTTTATTATTTTCTTGCCATATCAAAAATAATTTTTTAATTTTTAATTTTTTTTTATTTTGAAATAATTATATGAAGTATTATTCCAATAAAATAATCATATTTTCAATTTTGATACTACTCATAAAATTGATAATTAAAAATAAAAAGTCAACATTTATTTTTCAAAAAAAATTATTTTTTATATATTTAATATTTCATTTTAAGATTTATAATTTTTATATAAACATAAATATATATTGTTAGTTAAATTTTAATATTTTTAGCATAATTTATTTTATATTTATGTTATTTGGATAATTACTGCATCAACATTGTGTAATGAATTTAGGGTAATTATTTAATTTCATAAAAATATAAATAAATTACCCTAATGAATATAAAGAATAATTATTTAAGAATAATATTTTTATTCAAATATATGTTCTATTTAACCCTATATTGAAAATATAATACATATTAATAATAAGACTGTGAAATTTGGACAATTTCATTGATTTCAATAATATGTAAGTCATTTTCATGAAATGTATCCATTAAATAACTGAATTTATATACACATGTGATAATGGTATAATTAATATTATCCAAGAATTAAAATAAAGAAGATTTATTTCCTTATCACTTATTTTTATTCTAAATTTAATCATTTTACCCTTTATTGGGGTAATCAATTCTACCAAAGTTAATATTCATATTAAAAATTGATTTTTTAAAAATTTGATCCCTCTAATTAAATTTTTTTAATTAATCATAGCTAATAAATGTCATATTATTAGAGGAAATTAATTTCAATGTTATTTCAAAAAATGTGGGAAAATTATATTTTTAGGGAAAATACATTATTAGGCCTAAAATTGAATTTTTTCATATCATTGTCTTATATATATATATATTTTGAATGATTAAAATATTTGATCACGTTAATAATATATAAATTTTATTAAAATAATTCACAAATATTTATTTAATTTATTTATATAAAATTCATTACATTCATAATACAATATTTCTAAAAAAATTCACTTCTGATTTAATTTAATTTTTAATTAAATTATAATGTGTAGATAACTAATAAATTTCATTTAAATATGAGTAAACTATATTTTCTCACAATTTAGTGAAAAATATTCATTCCCTCTAATATAATTTCTTGTATATAATAGGAAAATAAGATTTAAATAATATCATGTGAATCATTTCAACATGATGTTGTATGCATCACCAGATATCAATGAAATACAATTATTTATAGAGAAATATTTAATTATAATTTATGTGTGTTACATTACACCCCACGTAACAATTAATTTTCCCATCAAAATGTTTGAGTCATATACATAATGATCAAGATACCTATACCTCATCACATCCTCATGTTCCCATGTAGCTTCCTCAAATTAGTGGTTTTCCCATTAAAATATAACCAAGATAGTGGTCTTGTTTCATAGATCTTGCTCTTTATGTTTCAGAATCTATATCAATAATTCTTAAAAATAAGGTTATTGATTTAGCGGTATGATATCTTAGTTTAGTATATGTTATGTATTAGATATATACTTCATTATGATTGATACATGGAATAAAACATGAACTTGAAAATTTCTTACTAGAAGTTTCGATCTATATGTTACCATCTAAAAACAATCAAAAATTTAAAAAGTAAAGATATAACTATGTCATATAATGGAAATATATCCAAATATTTTCACTCTACCCCATGGATATATTAATTGTAATTCCTTGTCACCCACATTAAACTCTTTATATTTCTGACATTTGTTAGCACAACATTTTTCTACTCTAAGGTACTCTTGTGTGATGTTGAATTAATATAACATTCTATTCCATTTACTCAACTAGATCATGTCCCTATATATTTCATTGATCAAATTAATTATAGAATGTTGGGTTTCTAAACATTATATTATATTGGTTGTCATAAGGATCCATCTGAATGCTTGAGTGAAAATTGTTGTTATATAAAAGTTCTCCGAATGGATAGGGTTTATCCAATCATCCTTTAAAATGAATTGATCAAATTATAAAAAATCCATATAGATATTGAATGTATCTCTTAGACTAAAAATCTATCCGAGGATAAAAAGAAGTAATGAAAGTTATCTCTACATCTAGTGTTTTCCAAAAACATTTCCATAATATCAAGTTATCTTTTGATCCTGATTATATACACTGTAAAGTGGATCTCCATGTAATATTAACACTTACATAATATATATTCATTAATTTTTATCAGGAGAAAAATATTCTTCAATAGAAATATTTTGTGCTGACTTTATAATGTGATCTACTATAAAAGATATAGAATTATGGAATTTAGATGTTTTGGGGATTATGATGTCAAAATCAATGGTGATGTTTCCCCATTTCCATTATAGTATTGTAATTATTATAACATCCCAAAGACATTTTTCTCTCAGCATTATCATTAAGAAATATCAATCACTATGAAACATAATATGCAATATCACTTTTCATTCAATCCCACCAGAAATACTATTTATTGTTTTTATATATCTTTTTACTTCTAGGATTAATAATTATCTATAAACTATGATCCTCATCCTATAAATTCTTCTTCATTGATCATAGGAATGTTTCTTGCCTTTTTTAATGCTATACATCCTCTTTTCCCCTCTTTAATATTAATAGGAATTTTTTGTTGAACATTCATTTATGAAAGATAATATTTATACCCTTCATTCAAGATTTTAAGATCAATCGTATTCAAATCATCAAATATTGAGTCTTTCTTGATCCTCATACAAGATAGTCTTGCATGGTCCTCTAATCCCAAATCATTTCCCAACTTGTTCACATTCCCATATTGGTAATTTATTGATTAGTCATAATGTTAAATCAACTCCAACTATCATGTTTGGAAAACATTGAAATCCTTCAATGTTAAAATGTACATTAGGATATTGTTATTAGTGTATATATATACATACAACACACTTCTCTATAAAAATAATTATTCCATATTATTATGTTAAAATTATAATATCTAACTCCAAATCATTATTTTGGTAATTTTTCACAATACCATTCAGTTTTAGTGAGGAATAAGTTATAACCATGTCATTTTTCAGGATAACGCATCCCAATACCTTCAAAGATGAAAAAAACTTGATTACAAACCATTCTACATTTTTGGATAATGTATGAACATGAAAACTAAATAACCTTATTAATAGTTTGCTAAAATTTTCTTCACATTCATTTGGATAATGGAACATATATCCCTAATGAGTAAACATGGTGAGATAATTGGATAGTTGAGGGAAATTGTCTACAATGTGATGATAATATCTAGCCAGACCAAGAAATCATCATATCTCTGTCAAATATAAGGGTATAAAATAACATTCACTAACTTAATTCATTGAAATATCAACATATATACCCTATATTGTGATTATGTGACTGAAAAAATTAAAATTTCAAATTACAAAATACACAGTGGTTAATTTTCTCAGAAACATATTCCTTATGAGGGTGTTTCTTGAAATCATCATGTTATCATTTTTATCTTACATTATATTTTATTATAAAAGAATATAATCTATAAAGAAAACCAAAATAACTCAAGATAGTCGCTAATTACCTTATTCATTAAATACACAAAGATAGTAGGGAACTTAATATAGCCACAAGAAATCAGTATACATTTATAATTTTCATATCTATTATGGAATGAATTCTTAAGTATTTCTTCCTATATAAACCTCAATTGAATAAATAAATAATAAGGAACATTCTTTGAAAAGTATTTATACATGTTTAGTTGATCATATAATTCATCAACATGGGGAAGAACATACTTGTTCTTGATAGTTATCTTGTTATATTCATGATAATAAAAGAACACTCAAGTTTATCAAATTATCTTATTAAAAAATTGAAATGGTGCACCACAACATCATGCACGGGGGTGTATTAATCCCATATTAAAATACTAATAGTTTTTCTTCTTCAATTACTACAACTCAAATTTAATCATTCAATAAAGATTCATTGAAATTAGAAAAGCACTAGGTATGACATCTATTGAAAAATGAACATCACAATTTGGTATAGGAGAAAACAATTCAAATAAAAATACATGATCAAACTCATAAAAAATATTTTTATCCTTCAGTTTGAGTTTATCCCAAAATATTTGAGATATATAATATTAATTTAAAATAATTAATACCCAAAAAATAGTGGTTATTTTAATTTGAAGTTTTATTCATCCACATTGTGATAGATGATCATATTTATTCTTTGTATGATAAATGTGACTTCCCACTCATGATAATTCATATGTGTTCCATTTATGGAAATCCAATCCATTCTAAGAATCAAATTAAATTCAACTAAATGAATAATTAAAAGATTTTTAGGAATCACATTCCTTGAAATGTCTACTAGATATGAATTAATAACATGAGATATGACCATTATTCCAATGGTTGTTATCTCATTAGACTAAATAACTAATTGTTGATGTTACCTGGTGATATACTAATGAATTTCTATTTAAATAAATTATTTTGTGGATCTTGGATCAAATAAGACATTACAAATTTTATATTATAAGGTTTCTGTACTTTTCACCACTACATCATTGTACTCCAAATCAACAATAGTAATTTCATGATATTTTCTTTTTTATATGTCCTTATGTGGTTTTTGATATTGATCATCATCACAAAACTTCATACTTTGTAATTTGTTACCACAATTACAATTTTCCTTAAACCTGATTCATTGATGTGTGGGTTTCAATTCTGTGTAACCTTCCCTCAATTTTCATTATTGACAATATTATTTCCATCCAATTAGCATTTAATTTCGCAATGAACATTTTGTTGACATATAAAATATTTTATACTCCACTTAAGTTAATTTACACCATTTTTAATTACATTAATTGAGAATAAAGTAATGTTCATATTATTTTATTCGCGGATTTAATATGTTCCCTCAAATTAAATATTTATCTTCTTATAGAACTCATAGGATTGATGCATACCCACAACCACTATTTCCACATATATGGAACAACAAATTATGTTTTCATATATTTTTAATTACATTATTCATATAAGAAATCTATGTCTGGGTTTTATGCCACTAAATAATGAATCAAAATTAATTTTAGTTTTGATGATAATTCCAATGTTGTACTTTACATGTCTTGCAAATTTTTCTTCACGGGGTTAACCAGATTAATCATTCTTTTTACTAAAATAATGTAATTAAATATTCAATTTCAAATCAATAATATGAATAAATTACATATTGACAAATATATTCTAGAAAAAATCACAATCCATGGAGCCAATTTCATCCAGATTCCTTATATCATTATATGACTCCGCCATTGACTTCCTTCTCCTTAAAAATCATAGAAATTACAAATTAAATTCAAATGATCTCAAAAATGATTAATGTATAATATATATGTAGTGGTAATGATCCATTTAAAATCTAGTAGGGGATCAAAATACCCAATTATTGAAACTGGATGATTCCTCATGAAAAAACCAATAGAATGTTGTCCCCCCTTTTCTAGATTGTAATTCATGCTTGGTTCACATATTTAGAACTTTTACTAATCATAGAAACAATATTTTTAATTCATGAACCCATAAAATTCAATTTCTCATGAGGAAAATTGTTTCATGGACCATCTCTTTTAGTATTAACACGGTTCTTTCGGGTTTGTGAAATTGATCAGAAACAAGAATCAAAGTGGAAGAAAAAAAATCATAATGTTAAAACCAAATAATGAATGAAAATTACTTATAAAATTTCAATCCATTAAATATTAGGTTTAATCCTTTGTTTTTTATGATCATTACCAATGTTAATGGATTTTTGATAATACATATACATTTCTTATGATTTATACTAATTTTTCTCACAGGATATTCTAATGGTTATGTAAACCCATAACTAATATAAACTATAATGGAATATAGTATTCATTCATAGATATTACATATTTTTAGATGAATATCCATTACATAGGATAAAACATCCACAATATATTTGTAAAATTGTACTATATTTAGAATCCCGAAATCATAAAATATGGTTTAGATGATATCTATATCATCTCCCACTTATTTATTCATAATATTTCCTCTTTTTTAATATCATAATTAATACATTTATATATATCATGGGGAAAAGATACATAAGAATTGGTGATCTTAGATTCTCAGTAAGTGTAAATAAAAGAGATACAAATTATAAAATAAGTAAAATCTGAGTATAATGGTATATGAACATGGTCATACAATTTTGAAATTTTACACTAGATATTAACATTCATTATCATGAATCATTGAATAAATCGTGGTAGTTCTAAAGACATGAATGAAAATGTAGTGTGAACAATATAACAATAACATTTGAATATGATATGGAATTGTGGCATACATAATAAAATAAAATGTTTTCCATAAGATTCAAGGCTCCATTACTAGGATATCATATTGTAATGGGTTCACTCCCCAAACCTTCAGAGTGGAAAAATTACATTACTAAATCATGTTCAATCCCAATTATACCATTATCTTACTGAAAAAGGATCACTCCCCATTCAACCCTTTTTTATCTTAATAAATATAAATATTTACCATTACAATGTAGGGATATATAGGGCCCACCAATTAAATAACAAAAAAAATATACATGAGTTAGACCAATAAAGAAAAATAACTCATCATATCATAACCTATGAAAATAAATGGGGTTCATAATTTTTTTTCATTTCATAGTCTATAGAAAAAGTAATGGGATTCATAAAACTCATGCCATCCTAAAAATTAACCATACTAAAAATAAATAATGATGGGATCCTTGTATCATATCATCAAAATATAATGTTTAACATTAAATAATGTTTTCTTCAGTGGAAAATTATTTTGAAAGGTCATTTTAGTTGATTATTTAGTGAAATATTGCTCCCATTACGATTTTTAAAAGCCACCAAATTACAAAGGAAATTTTTTTCCATTAGATGAACCTTTTAATATTATATAAGAAGATTAAACTCCTCAAGGCATCATGAAGGTGAGAAAAATAACACTTTCGAATAAGTAAAAAAATTCTTCCTTTCATAATTGTTTCTATGAAGTCAAAAAGTACATTGTTTAGAAAATGATAAAAATATTTATTTGAGACCATTTTTTAAAAATAACACATGATTAATAATTTATTTAAACAATTGTAGAATATTACTAAAATAATTGAAAACATTTTTTGAAAACATAGAAATGGAATGGAAATATTCAATAGTAGAGACTTATTTTTAATCAATCCTTAATAATGATGAGATTGTGATGTAAACCCTTACCTAGAGTATTTCCATTATTTTATCACATTAGAAAATGATATATAATTAATATGGATTTATTAAAAAATTATTTGATAAATTTATTTATATAATACCGTTTATTATTTATTTATAACATATTTTCACCCATTTATTAATAATTTGTTTTCAAAATCACTATTTTGGGTGATAACATCTTCATTTTTGAAGAATGAATTAGTTTGGAAGTCATCATACTTATAATTGGATCTTAGTATCACCATTTTAATATTTTTAATAATTATATAAAAAATTATAAAATAATTATGTACGTATTTATAATTACTCATATAAAGTCAATATATGAAAATTAATTACCCTGCTTAAAGCAAAAATACATCTTATATACGTATGAACACTATTTTCATTGTAATATTTCTTATCTAAGATAAATGTAGATAATAATTAATATTTCAAGAATAATTATTATATCATATAAATCATATGTACTCATAAAACATTAAATAATATCTATCAATAATATAAGATGATGGAAAATGAATTGTATCGCTATGTAGAGATAGAGAGATGTACGTACACATGAGCGTCATTTCCACTTCTTTATTTATGTAAAAGTGGGTGTATAATGGTGTTTTCATAAACATAATAATATATTCTAATTTTTAGTATACTGTTATTTTTATTTTTTGACAATCAACATAGATTTAGAGGAGGTATATTGGATAAGAAAAAGAATGTGATTGGTTAGAGCATTTACCTATTCATTGAACCATCTCCATTGGATCTCCTCTGATGTACTATAGGGTACGTCTATTGGGAATCATAGAACCATTATAATGATTATATGGTTGTGGGGAACATAAATTGTTAGTTTATAGTCAAAAGATAAGGATCTATGTTTTTAAAATATTTGTGGGAGGAAAATCTCTTTTAGAAGTACAGTGAGGGGTATTTTAAAAGTTTCATAATATATTAAATTATAATAAATTCATGTTCTCTAAAAAAAGTAAAAATGGCCACTGATTTAAAAATTAGGCAACATAAGCATCTCATATCATAAAAAAATAATTTTATATTTATTTTGGAGTTATTTTAAACTATATCATTTTTATTAACACTTTGTTTACCTATTTAAATTTTAACTATGATAACAACTATTTTAGTTTTAATTTTTTTTAATTTTTATATCTATTTTTTAAATTGGACCATAAATGAATTTTTTAAAAAATATTAAATCCTTGAAAAATAAATTTTAGTTTTTAAAATAGTAATAAGAATTTTTAATAATATTATAAAATACCAACCCAATAGATTATTGTTTGTTTTAATTATGATAATATTCACTACATTGAATTTTAAAAACCTCCTGATAAATTGAAAAATTAGAAGAAAAAATTAATATATCCGTAAAATATAAACTACATTACTATAATTCTAGGATATCATTAAATAAATAAATATATATATATCGTTTAATATTTATAATATCATTTATTTTATTTTTATTTAAATTGGAAATGTATTATATTAGCATTGGGTATGAATTTAAGGTAACTATTTAATTTATATAAATTATAAATATGTTTCCATTATGTAGACAAATCTCTTATAATTCCATATAATAAATATTGAGAGATAATATCTTCTATATTACACAATATTATATATACAATACTTATTAATGATATGAATGTGACATTTTGTCATTTTTTTATTTTAATAGTATCTATGTCATATTCATTGAAATGATTTGAATTAAATAAATCAATTACAACCACAACTATTAACGATTTAATTAAATTCTTCCAATAAAAAATATGATAAAAATATATTACCTTATTACATATTTTTTTCCAGATTAACCTATTTTACACTTTATTACGATAATAAAATATTCTATAGTTCACATTTATATTGACCAAATAAATGAGATTGACTACCAAATATAAAAATCCTAATTGTTAATATGAAATAAAACATATTTAATTAAATTCTTATAGATGGAAGAAATTAATTTTCATGTATATGGGAAAAATATGTTAAAAATAACCTTTTTAGAACAATACAATTTAATCCTAAAACATGATCTATTCTTATCCTAAGATTAGGGAAAAAATTTAATTTTTAAAACATTTGATCTATTTTATAATATATAAATTTTAAAATAATAATTTATGTAGAGTAACTGAATATAATTAGAAAAAAATCACCACAAGTATATTTTGTTTCAGAAAACATCACTTTTTAAAAAATATTTCTGTTTTAAATTCTAATCATTTGATAAAATAATTCATTTTATAAATTAATTGACCATTTATATTTCATAATTTAATTATTACAATTATTTTCCTTTATTATAAGGAGTTGGAGAAAATGGAAAAATATTATTTTAATAATATTATGTAGTTAATTAAATCTCGATATTGTCTGCCATGAACTCTATAAAAAAATAAATAATTTAAAAATAAATGTATAATAAACTATCATCTATTTATAATGGGGAAGGAAAATTTTTTTAAATGGATATATAACTGTAATGCCCCGACCCCAGCTACCCAGAGTCGGTGCATTACTTTGTAACATTGGCATGATCACAAAAGATCAAGTCTCGAAAGACCGATTAGTTTAGTATCCTTGGAAACACTAGATACATTCGTAAACATTACATTACATCATAAAAATGAAAACTACAATAACATGGTCTCCCTAGTCCACACTCATATCCTCACTGACTATTCTTGCAAGTCAGTCATAATACACTTCTTCACATCCTGGGAAAAATAAAACATTGAAAGGGGTGAGCTCAAATGCTCCGTAAGGATAACAATATAGCAGAAACTTTCATAAGAAATCATAAGCATTTAAGGCAATGTATAACTAAAACAAAAGCCTTATTGAACTTGAACTTCGGCATAATATGGAAAAAGTAAAATAAAATAATGCCATTACTTACTCACATGGATATTCTACTAGACGAATAATCACATGAAATATCAATAACCACTTTCATAATGAGGGAATGTATAATGCCAGACATTCTGAAACATTTTGTCAAGGACTCGGCCGAGACGTCTAAAATGATTAAGGCCTCGGCCAAAACCATAAATCAAATTGGGAAAGGGCCTCGGCCAATTCCACGTCTAGTTGTCTCATGAGACCTACAGATGCATCGAGGAGCTATAGACGGCTCCACCCGTCACTTATTAAGTCCAATACATTCCTCATATGAATCGGTTTAAACATAACATAAATATTCGTATTAAAACTAGCATACGAAATGTCAAAAATTTCTCCATAAACAATGGATGGTATAAAAATAACACATCCACAGTCAAATATTTCACAAAATGTTCAATGTAAGTTTTGTATCATAAATCAATTTCCATTAAACTTAAAACCCATCAAAGGATGTTGACATGGATGAAATCAAAGCTATTTGAGAGAAATATCTCTCTTTTTTGAAATCATTTAAAAGTCCCAAAATTATAAAACAATACATTTACTTTGAAAATATTCTTATAAGCTTGTAAGGGAAGCTTCGACGAAGTTATAATGGCGGAAAATATCCGCACCCGCCGTATAAGTTAAAAAACATTCGTACCATAAATTTGTCAAAAAGGTCAAAAAGTACATTATTTGGAAAACGACGGTAAGATTCCTTTCAAAAAACGTATAAGGGTATAAATGACTTTAACCCATTTTCCATTTAATAGTAAAAATGTTTTGAAAGACATTTTTAAGAAACATGGATGTGGATGATAACGAGGTCCCAGTAGATAATTATGTATAAACAACCTTGGATAATGAATATGTTGTGAAGTAAACCCTTACCTTGTACTTTTCCTTGGTTGTGGTAGGTTATCCTCCTGTATAATGGTGAAATAATTGTTATTAAATTATACAAGAATCATATACATTCATATGATATCATATATGATCTTTTAAACTTGCTTTGTTAACAATATCTTAGATTTAGCGTTGTTTCGGGTGCTAACTTACTCGTTTTCGTTTATATGTTTTGTTACATAAGTCGTGTTTTTCATTGATATGTTGTATCTTATTCATATCCATAATGATATCATGTCCTTAAAAATTATTTTTAAATCATCAAATGATAATTATACTTGAATGGATACGACGGAGAATGAATCACTACTGGAAATCGGGGCTATATCCACCGACCTATTGCCACGTTTTTATAGAACCGTGGCTATAGGTTTTATACAGCTACAGTTTTTTTCCTACCTGTGGCTATATCCCCTCGCCCTTTTTTTCTCCCCCATTCCATCGGGCTCCATCCTTGCCCTCACCCCCAAGCGTCGGGCTCCATCTCCTCTCCCTTGCCATTTCTCTTCCCCGCGGCCTCATCCTCGCCGCGGCCTCCTCCTCCACGACGCATCAACCCCGCGCCATCCTCCTCGCCAACTCCCTCCTCGCCGCACTCTTTTCACCGACACTCTCCTCACCGACGCCCTCCTCGCCGCGACCCTCCTCGCCGCGTCATCCTCCCTGCGCCCTCCTCCCCGCCGGCACCTTCCTCGCCGCGACCCTCCTCGCCGCATCATCCTCCCAGCGCCGTCCTCGCCGGTGCCCTCCTCGCCGGCACCTTCCTCACCGCGCCCTCCTCATCGACGCCCTCGAGGTCGACACCCCCATCGCCCTCTATTTTTTTCACTCCCAAGTGCTGGTTATCTGCATTTTTTTCATGCCTCATTTTCACCTTCGATTTCTTTGATTTAGGTAAGCTTTACATGTTTTCCCATTCTGTTTCATATCCGCTGAGGTTGATGTTTTGAACCCACTGGTAGAATTAGTGTGCATTTTCATTGAAGAGGATTATAGATGTTTCTACATGGTCCATTACAAATCTTGGTATGATTTCTACTCTATCTGCAAGTAACTTGGACACCTAAGTCAGGTCTGCTGATGGTCTTCTTCTAAATGGATTGGAATGGTTGCATCCCAAGGGATCAATACTAGGAATGTGGGTATTAGTAGAATGTTGATTTTGGTAGATGAGTTTGGATATACATGTTTTCCTATAAAGGATGCAGGATTCACAGGACCTA
Source organism: Viscum album (assembly GCA_963277665.1). Taxonomy (NCBI): domain Eukaryota; kingdom Viridiplantae; phylum Streptophyta; class Magnoliopsida; order Santalales; family Viscaceae; genus Viscum; species Viscum album. The sequence continues at coordinate 1,806,590,193 of OY728146.1, forward strand.
GGTTGTCATATGAAAATGCATTGTGATCTGACCACGACCATCTAAGGAGCCCGGGGGAGAACGTTGTTCCATCTATTTCTAGTGCTGAATATGTACCAATATATGAAGAATTGAAATGAAATTGAGAAATTCAATAGAGACAAAGATTCCAATATATGACGAATTAAAATGAGAGCCTTTCTCGGACAACAAGGCTGAATTGAATCCCTATATGGGCCCAAGAAACCCTTTACGACTGTTAATGAAATGTTCAGACCATTGTAGAATAATAAGATGTTACCCCTAATATACTTATTAAGTCTCATAGAACCCTTTTACTTTACATAGGTGATGGGGTCCTTAGAGAAGTATATTATAAGTCTACCACTGTATAAATTTTCTAAAACATAAAAATTTATACATGACTACTTCATTAGTAGGAATAACTTACTAGAATCATCATATGTTCACATTCAAAATAAAGCATTTTACTTCAATAAAAACCTATTTATAAGAGTTTAATAAAGTCAAATTATATTTAACCAATATTAATGTTTCTATAGATGATGAGGATCAGAAATTAATCCTCTTAATCCCTCTTAACAATAGCTACATCACACTAATTAAGACAATGAAATATGGTTCAGATTATTTAACTAAAGAAGATGTTAAATAATCTATTTGGTCTAAGGATTTTCATTCTAAACTTAAGATAAAAGGAGTGGTTGAGTGTTTTTCACAAGGGGAAGACCTAAAACATAATGTAAAAAAGAAACAGTTCAATAGATACAAAAGTAAGAGTAATAAAGAACCCAAATCCAAAACTAGTTCCTTGGATATAAAAGTTACATGTTTTCACTATGTTAAACCCATGCACATTAATCCCAAGTGTAGGAAACTCATGTGAGTGTTAGAACACAAAAAACCAACTGACCAGCCTTTTATGGTTGACTCAAGATATTATGCTATTGAATTCCGGAATATATCCATCCATAAACTCAATCATGAGTGGGTCCTCAACTCTATATATTATTGTAACTTGTGACTATATATAGAGTCTTTTTTGAATCTATTCAAGAATTTGGAAGGGTATGTCTGTTAAGGAAACACTACTACAAATTTGGGCTATAGCCAGGGACCTATAGCCACGATTTTATAGGTCTGTGGCTATAGGTTTCATACTGCCACAGATTTTTTTCCAATCCGTGGCTAAATCGCACGATTCCATTTTTTCCCCAATCCCTCGGGCTTCGTCCATGCGACGTGTTTCCTCCTCCCTGATCCCTCCTCCTCGCCGCGCCCTCCTCCTTCACGACGCCTCCACGTCGTGCCCTCCTCCTCCCCGACACCTCCTCGTCGCGCCCTCCTCGCCGCGCCCCCTCCCCGAAACCTCCTCGTCGTGACCCTCCTTCCCGACACTACCCTCACTAGCAGCACCTCTCTGGTGATTCCCCATGGCGGACGGCCTCCCCTCCCTTGTGGTTCCTCGCCAGCCACGGCCTCCCCTCCCTGCGCGCACGCCTCTGGCACCCCACCTCCCTGCGCGCATGCCTCCGGCGCACCTCCTTGTTGGCCAGTCCACCTCCGGTGATCGGACCCCTCCTGGTCGAGCCCTCTTAGCACCACCATGATTATGTAAAAGGTACATAGTATTCATGGGTTTCTAGGGTACTATAAGTGATTTTTGGCACACATCGAAAGGATTGTAATTCATTTGACCTCCCATATGTGGAATAGGAAAAAGTTTTCCAAGACTAAACAGTACCAAAGATCAATCAAGGGATTGAAGTTCAGCTTAATGAGTGATCATATTTTTAGACTATCTAAGGAGATCATGGAGTACTTAGTTTATGGTTCTGACTTTATAAAAGTGATTAGTTGGATGTTGATGCAGATATATAATTTTATTACATATGGGTCAAGGAAATTAGAACCCCATGAGTAGAAAAACATGAATTGTGATCTAGATCTAGTATTATTAGTCCTAACATAGACGATTTGGAAGAATTGTCTTATGCGTGATAAAATTGATATTTAATTAGACCATCAGAGTCCCGGGGATGTATTCACATATAGGGACATGAACATGAGGAACTGTTTCATGTTGTAATTCTTATAGATCAATGAATTTGAGATATTATATACTCATTGAATTTAAAAAATTGTATTAGATTCCATTAGAAGGAAGTCACATGCTCATTTTACTTAGGAGGCATTTGAGAAATTTTCTACCATGACATGAACACTTGTTGGGATTGTGGGTGAATATTTTATTCAGTTGAGGGTGATGACTCCTTTAATTATCCATCATGTGAGATATTCCATTTTAGGTTGCACCTACTATGAGTTATTATGTGACTATATATCCTTCACAGATTCACCCAAAAGATTTTTTGAATAAGGGAATGGTATCTTAATTTTATAGGGATGGACTGTGGTCCTAGTAATGATGTTAGAGTATATGATTATAGAGTTTCACACAACCCATTTTCTATACATCCTTAGGTGTGGAATATGTACATAATACTTCATTGGAAATTTTTTTGGGCTATTATGACACAAAACAAGGCTGATTTCGTCTCTTGATGTTTCACATGTCAGTAGGTGAAGACTATGATCTAGGTTCGAGTTGATTTTTAACAACCCCTAGTGATCCTAGAGTGGAAATGGAATTGAATTTACATTTACATTAGTACATGGTATTAATGTACATCAAAATCCCAAGACCCCATCTATTTTATAATTGACCAACTTCTGGAGATCGTGAAATTCCTTTATATCCTGGAGTAATGTCTAGAGGAGTGTTTGGGAAAGTCGTAAAATAGTAGATTGTTTTCCATTATGGGTTACCCTCATATATTCTATCAAACCCTGATATATGGTTCACATTATGGCTTTGGAGGGGCCTATATGTGATAACTATGAGCTAGATAAATATGATTACAACCTTCCAACCTAGAGAAATGGGAACACCGAGCTCACTATAGAGGTACTTGATTACATGCTAAGGGCTTGTGTAGTAGACTTCATCTACAGCTATGAAAATTGCATTCCCCTGATAGACTTTTTTTTAAATAATAGCTTCCATTCTACTATCACTATTTATCATCTTGAGGCCATCTATGAAAGTCCCTTCAGGCCACCATTGTTCCGCAAATAGACCGTAAAGAAATCTCTTGTTGGGCAATATATTGTCTAGGAAATGATAGAGAAGTACATGTTCATCCATGAGTTCATGAAGACATCCCAGAATAAGTTGAAATATAATATATATATATATATATATAGAAAAGGCCATTGGATTTTGAGTAGAGAGACCAAACATTCCTTTATGTCTCCCCGCAATGTGGATTGGGGAGATTTTTTCAGGGTTCATGATATCTTTACCGCCATGATTCATATCCCTCTCTGTGGCTAAATCATAACCCGTTTTTTTCTCTCCCAATTATCAACGGGTGTATCCTCTGCCCTCTCGCCGCACCCTCCTCCTCCCCGACGCCTCCTCGTCACGCCCTCCTCCTTCCCGACGCTTCACTGCGCCCTCCTTCTCCCAGATGCCTCCTCGCCGCGCCCTCCTTGTCGTGCCCTCCTCCCCGACGGATCCTCGCCGTGACCCTCCTTCCCGATGCGACCCTCCCCCCCGACGCCTCCTCGTAGCGACCCTCCTCCTCGACTCAGCTCTTCCGAAGGATCCTCGCCGCGACCCTCCTCCTCACCGCGACCCTCCTCCCGGACGCCTCCTCCCCGACACCTCCTCCCTGACTCCTCTCTTCCGATGCCGAGGAAAGTTTTTATGTATGTAAACAAATGAATTATATAATATTCTTCCTTGTTCACGGAGTTGCAGAAATTTTCTCTAACCATGGGAGGTGATGAGCAGTCTATGTATCATCGGTTTGAGTATGGGTTGATTATTCCAAATAAAAAAAGTTGAGGAAAGATCCCCCTATCTCACCCATTACGTATGACCGAAGTATCTTTTGTGAGACCCATTAATAATGAAAGAGAGTCTTGATTTGTAGATAAGTTATTGAATAAGATTAATAAATATGGTTGAGAAACCAAAACTGTCAAGTACTTAAAAAGTGAAATCCTAGCTAAGAGTGTCAAAATCTTTAGAGATGTCAATATTTAAATCAATATTTCTAGGTTTGGATCTCCTCTATCATATATTCACACATTCAGAGTTAATATATAAATAATCATTCACTTCCATGTATAAGCACCAACTAATACTTCTTCCATATTCAATTATCTATGAGTTGAATGAGTTTTGCATGTTATTTTAAAACCATACATTGGAAATCGTAGCCATGTAGATTCTCATATATTACAACCAATCACTAGTTGAAAACTCATGTAACATGAGTGGCCTTTTTTTGGGAGATCATATTTCTTCTCTTCCTTGTCTAAATCTTATGCAAAGTTAGATGATTCTGTTGTTGCTGATGCATACATTTATCTCTTGACAATTTCATTATCCAATTCCTTGCTTGGTATGGATGCCAATGATCCTCCTAAAACATTGGCAACCATGAAATTTATTGGTTCCATATTTTCCAATGTAAGAACTAGCTTTCATAAAAAAACATGATATATGTGCTTTTACATGGAGAAGAAAACTTCTGTTTCATTTGAGCATTGTTACAGATAGCTTCCCAGAAGATGATAATGATGGTTTATCATTCATGCCAATGTTCCAAATTTCTGAATGGCAGGATGAGTTCTCGTGTCATCTATTTTCTTTACTTCTACACTTGGAACCATACAGTTTTATGTAAGTGTTTATGCCTTTTTTTTCTCTCCCTTTCTTCAATCATTCATGTATTATTCTAATATTTAGTTATGAATTGTCTAGTTATTAAGTAGTTTATGGTATTGCAGATGTTAAGGGCTACACTCTTCATCGGTTTTAGGAATGATCCTGATTGAGGATGGTCCCTATTATATTTTCATGCTGAAAATCCTGCTTGGGAAGCTCTCTCAAAGTCTCTATAGTCAAGTATGTCCTGTAATTGAAGGTTGTTCAATCTAGTAGCTTCAAGAATCCATTTTTCTTCATTTTTTAAGATGATTTAATCTTTGGAAAATTTGTATAATTACTTAAATCGTGTAAAATGTGTCCTTTTTTTGTCTACAGTTGACACACTGATCACATATATATAAGAAGTTGTTATATCTCATTTCTTTTCCCACTACTTTCTTATAGGTGGTTTCTTATGATAAGACCGGTTCTATCCACCACCATCGAAGACAATGAGTTCAAGATTTGGGTATGGTTTATTCCATTTTTATTCTTTCAGCCACCTATGTTCAATATATGAGTAGTCATTCAATTTGACATTACCGTTTATCTGCTTATAGGGTGCTTCTTCTGGTGCAAGATCCCAAAAAACTGACTCAGGTACTATATCAATTTCATTATTGTACCTAATGGTATGTAATAACTTATTTCATCATGCTTCTTGTTTTATGTACTCTGAATTCTTTATTCAAATTAAAAAATTGTAAATGTGCTTTTCAATATATTCTCTTCATGAAAAATATAATTTTATCTTATGCAATTTAATTTCTCCATGCATCCAAATCTAACATATCATTATTTATACATTGAACATCAACTATTCTCTATACTTTCAAGGGAGTTATAGGATTATTAGTTTCTTTATTGTATTTATTACTCAGCTTGATTGTATTATTATCACATGATCATCAGTAGTTGCATTTTTTTTGGTGCTCCAACTCTTGTGTATGTAGATTCATATCATAGTCTTTCAAATTTTCTACTATCGGGTATGTTATACCTGAATCGTCTGATCATAGGGTGTCTACTTAGCGTACAATTTTATTGGACCATCCGATGATCCTCCATTGCATATTGTATTCTCACACCGCATATTCTTTCCTCTGATTGCAGTGTACTCCATCTGATGATCAATCCGATATTCTCACTCTGCCCATTCGTGTCATTGCACGACCCCTTCATTTGGTTGTTTTACATTAAAATTCTCATACTATGTCTGGTTATCTTGAACCATGTCATCTATGATCATAACCTTCAAAAAGTTACTACATGCGGAAGTATTGCTAGATCGCCTCTATCCGAGCAATGGAGTCTTGGTTTATCCGAGCATCTCAGTCGGTGTATTTATGTCTGAACATCCCCCCTGCCCGCAACACCCACCCTGCCACCTTCGAATCAGCCCGCACCATCCCCCCAACACCTGTAACCATCCCCTTTCAAACAGCATTCCAGCCTCCTCCCGCTCCCTTCGCTCCTGGTCTGAAGATGTTGCCGCTCGGATGTCGCTAGATTGGGCCAACACGCTGTGGTCACGCCGCAGTCACTCCGCGGTCACGCGGCAGTCACGCCACAGTCACTCGGCGGTCACGCCGCGGTCACTCGGCGGTCACGCCGCGGTCACGTCGCAGTCACACTACGGTCACGCCGCGGTCACGCCGCGGTCACGCCGTGATTTTGCCCTGCTCCAGCCACATCCAGCCCACACCAGACCCCTTCCACCTTCATTTCAGCCTGCTGCCACCAGCATTCCAGCCCGCAACAACCCCCCCCCCACCACCGTCGAATCAGCCCGCACCATCCCCCCAACACCTACAACCAGCCCCCTTCCACCCGCATTCCAGCCTCCTCCCACTCCCTTCGCTCCTGGCCGAAAGATGCTGCCCTGCGGATGTCGCTAGATCGGGCCAACACGCTGCGGTCACGCCGCGGTCACGCCGCCGTCACACCGCGGTCACGCCGCGGTCACGACGCGGTCACGCCGCGGTCACGCCGCGGTCACGCCGTGATTTTGCCCTGCTCCAGCCACATCCAGCCCACACCAGCCCCCTTCCACCTTCATTTCAGCCCGCTGCCACCAGCATTCCAGCCGGCAACAGCCCCCCCCCCCACCCCACCACCTTCGAATCAGCCTGCACCATCCCTCCAACACCTGCAACCAGCCCCCTTCCACCCGCATTCCAGCCTCCTCCCACTCCCTTCGCTCCTGGCCGGAAGATGATGCCCTGCGGATGTCGCTGGATCAGGCCAACACGCCGCGGTCACGCCGCGGTCATGCCTCGGTCACGCCGCGGTCACGCCGCGGTCACGCCGCGGTCACGCCGCGGTCACGCCGCGGTCACGCCGCGGTCACGCCGCGGTCACGCCGCGGTCACGCCGCGGTCACGCCGCGGTCACGCCGCGGTCACGCCGCGGTCACGTCGCGGTCACGCCGTGATTTTTCCCTGCTCCAGCCACATCCATCCCACACCATCCCCCTTCCACCTTCATTCCAGACCGCTGCCTCCAGCATTCCTACCCGCAACAGCCCCCCCCCCCCACCACCACCTTCGAATCAGCACGCACCATCCCCCCTTCCACCTGCAACCAGCCCCCTTCCACCCGTATTCCAGCCTCCTCCCACACCCTTCGCTCCTGGCCGGAAGATGCTGCCTTGCGGATGTCACTGGATCCGGCCAACACGCTGTGGTCACGCTACGGTCACGCCGCGGTCACGCCGCGGTCACGCCGCGGTCACGCCGCGGTCACGCCATGGTCATGCCGCGGTCACGCCATGATTTGGCCATGCTCCAGGACGAGGATGATCACTGCCAAGATGAGTTTTAAAGGATGCAAACAATCTGTTTGATGCAATTCCAAAGAGGCTGTTCTATTCTGAGGGCCTATTTCATGCTGGAGTTCCCACATTTCCCCCACAAGCTGGCAAAGGGAGGTCTGTTTGGGCCTATGCAAACAGGGCTTGTTTGCTATGGACAAAGATGCAACTGGAGACCTAGTTTTCTTGAAGAGTTTCCATGAAGGGTATTCACTATAGAGGAGACTAGCTCTGGTCTGTATTTGGTAGTTGCTTACATGATGGTTCCCACAACCATTTGACTGAATTTCACACCAAACCAAGCCCTGCTAGTGACTCTTTTTCGATGCACTATAAAAATCCCATGGCCAACCCACCAAAATCAAACCAGCTATTCCAGGGCCATTTCCACTCTCACTAAAAAATACAAACTCAAGCCCTTTTACAATTCCAAGATCCCACTTCAATTTAACCACTATGAACTCTTTTCTAGTCCCCCACCATTTTTCAATCCACCTAGGGAACCCATCATCAACTTGACCACCAATCAGGCCTACCCACCTCTCAACTTCTTAGCCACCAACCCCACATTTTCCACCAGGCATCCCACTTTAATACCATTCCAAACCTCACCCAATTCTAACCAATTAAACAAGACCCCTTAACATTTTAAGCCCTCATCTAAATTCCTGTTCCAACTCACTTAAGGGGGGCGGGCTGTCCAGCAGGGGGGCGGGGCTGTCCAGCAGGGGGGAGGGCTGTCCAGCAGGGGGGAGGGCTGTCCAGCAGGGGGGAGGGTTGTCCAGCATGGACTTAACTGGTTTTTTGGCACCCAAAAATACTGAATGATATTGTCTCATGCATATTAACCGCTCTTAAAATTGATCAAAGGACCTTACATGCTGACTTGGATCTATTCGATAGAGTAATGGTTGAAATAAACCTTGACTCAAAACTTCCCAGCTCAATTAACTTCACTTCCAATGAATACAAAACTGAAGATATAGTGGAATATGAGCGAAAACCCCCATTTTGGGATCACTATAAAATCATAGGGCATACTATCTTCAACTGTAGGGTGATTAGGAAGCGGGTAATACAACCATCTGAGAATGAATGGAAGGAAATGAGGATACCTAAAAAAGACAAAGCCCCCATGATAGACATGCCTGAAATATCCAAAAGAAATATGAAGTTTGGGACAAAAAAACTCACACTTTGACTCACATAAGAAATAGTTCAGGAACCAAATGGTGGATGAAGTGGAGGAAGAAGAAAACTCTATTAATGATCAAAACCTCCCAATTGAAATTACAAACCTTTTAATAGACACTATTAGAGTATCAACCGAGCAGGAAAATATTTCTAGCTATCAACATGACCTAGAAAAGCATAATCTCTAGCACCAAATCTTGGATGGATGGAATTTTTCTACTAATGAACTGAAGAAACTAACCTGTACTCCTAGTACTTCAATCCACAATAATGATGTTTGCACTAAAGAAAATGATGTTGCTAACACTCCATACTTAAGCGCCAAGCAGACCCATATTACTTTCACACCTAAATTAGGCATGCAAAAGGAAAATCAGGAAACCCCCTAGTCTTCTAGCTCCATGGTGAAACCTGCCTCCATTGACCTAGAAGCTCGAGCAGGCATGAAAAAGATTCCAGCACCTGTTTTATATGACAATTCAGTTTCGGTTCTCGTACCCTAACATATGTCGGTTTTTAATGTTCCCCCAGAGCAGAAGTAGAATCTCTCTCAGAACTCTATTCAACAACAATCTGCTCTAGATCCTGTTATTCCAGGTACTTCTCCTCCTCTTTCTTAATGATACTAATAACTATTCCATTTTGTCTAAAAAACTGCGTTATGATCAAAATGAATCTTCCTCTGATTTTTTCTCTAAGAATTCTACTTCTCTACACTGATGCAACCTGAGCACTACTATCCCATCCCATATTTCTAAAAAAACAATGCCTCTTTTATGAACAATAGCCTGGTTTTAACTACAGGTTACTCCACAATGGGAAAGTAGCATGAGACCAAATCACATGTCCATAATTTTGGGTCTGGGGGGGGGGGTCTGTCCTGGGGTGTCCAGAGTCTGGGGGGGGCAGGACTGGCAGGGGTGTCCAGGGTCTGGGGGGGTCTTTCCTGGGGGGGGGGTCTGTCTTGGGGTGTCCAGGGTCAGGGGGCAGGGGTAGGGGTGTCCAACAGGGGGAGGGGTGTCCAGCAGGGGAGGGGATGTCCAGGCAGGGGGAGGGGTGTCCAGCATGGGGGAGGGGTGTCCAGGGGGTGGTCCATGGGTGTCCAGGGTCTGGGGGGGTCTGTCCTGGGGTGTCCAGGGGCATGGGGGCAGGGGTGTCCAGCAGGGGGAGGGGTGTCCAGCAGGGGGAGGGGCTATCCAGGTAGGGGAGGGGTTGTCCATGTAGGGGGAGGGGTATCCAGCATGGGGGAGGGGTGTCCAGGGGGTGGTCCAGGGGTGTCCAGGGTCTGGGGGGGGGGGGTCTGTCCTGGGGTGTTCAGGGTCAGGGGGCAGGGGTGTCCAACAGGAGGAGGGGTGTCCAGCAGGGGGAGGGGTGTCCATCATGGGGGAGGGTGTCCAGGGGGGTGGTCCAGGGGTGTCCAGGGTCTGGGGGGGGGGGTCTGTCCTGGGGTGTCCAGGGTCAGGGGGCAGTGGGGCAGGGGGCAGGGGTGTCCAGCAGGGGGAGGGGTGTCCAACAGGGGGATCTAATATTACTCTTGAAATCTCATTCATGTGTTTCCAATGAGTTCTTAGACTGATGTAACAGTAGAAATCATAAACAATTTAACAAAAAGAGATCTGACCCTCGTTAAGGAAGATGCAAGTGATAATCTTGCAAGTCGGGTTTCATGTCCTCAAAGCACAGAAAATTTAGAAAATTTCTTTAACTGTCCCTACTATTTTGTTTACATCCACATTTCCCAAAAACTAATTCCCAGCTCACCATAATCCTGACAAGGATAAGCTCTCTCTTTTATCTAGTTCCGATACCGCCATCACTAGCTGGTCCATTATGGACACTTAATGAGTAGGTTTTCACTTAAGGTAACCTTACACCCTATGCTACAACTCTATTCTGCTATGACAATAATGAGTAAATTTCATTTTGCCAACAGGGGGGGCTGTCCAGCCGGGGGGGGGTGGGGGGGTGGGGGCTGTCCAGCAAGGGGGGGGGGGGTTGTCCAGCAGGGGGGATATCTAGCAGGGGGGCTGTCCAGCAGGGGGAGGGGGTCCAGGGGTGGTTTCCAGGGGGTGTCCCAGGGTTTAGGGGGTCCAGGTGGTGTCCATGTGTGGTGTATAAGGGTGTACAGTGGGGGTCCAGGTGGTGCTGTCCAGGGGTGTCCAGTGGGTGGTGTCCAGGGGTGTCCAGTTGGGGCATGGGGGCTGTCCAGTGGGGTGCAGAGGGCAGGGGGCAGGGGAAAGGGTGTCCAGTAGGGGGAGGGGCTATCCATGTAGGGGGGAGGGGTGTCCGGCAGGGTGGGGAGGGTTGTCCAGGGGGTGCAGGGGGTGTCCAGTGGGGCTGTCCAGTGGGGCTGTCCAGTTGGGGCATTGGGGCTGTCCAGTGGGGTGCAGGGGGGGCATGGGGGACTAAGGGGGGCATGGGGGGTGCAGGGGGGTGTTGTGTTTCATGTGGATTTGTGGCCTCACCAGATTGGTTGTTCCATTTTGAGGTACTATAGTGTAAGGGTAGTGATAACCCATATAACCCAAGTATCTTTAAAATCTTGATCATTTGTATTTCTCATCCTCTAAGATATTTCTATAGGTTTCCGCTGGTGGAAACCTTGATCGCCATTGCTGCTTTGCTTCATCAGAGCTCTTTCCATACCTATCTCTCCTTGAACTCATATCATTTCTTGTTTTATAGTGGAGATGACGTCCTTCTTCAAGGAAGAAGTGAAGACCCTTCTTGGTGATAGTTCCACAAGTGCAGAAATGAGAATATGAACTTTTGGATCCTGGTGCAGATGGGCTGCGAGGGGGGGGGGGGGGGCGGTGCAGGTGGGCTGGGGGGTTGCAGGGGGCAGGGGGGCTGGCAGGGGGTAGGGGGGCTGGCAGGGGTACAAACAGGGGGCAGGGGGGCTGGCAGGGGGACAAGCAGGGGGCAGGGGGGGCCGACAGGGGGACAAGCAGGGGGCTGGCAGGGGGACAACCAGGGGGCCGGCAGGGGGACAATCAGGGGCTAGGGGGCTGGCAGGGGGACAAGCAGGGGGCAGGGGGCTGGCAGGGGGACAAGCAGGGGGCAGGGGGGCTGGAAGGGGGGCAAGCATGGGGCAGGGGGGGCTGGCAGGGGCAGGGGGACAAGCAGGGGGTGGCAGGGGGGGGCTGGCAGGGGGACAAGTAGGGGGGACTTGTAGGGGCAGGGGGGACTAGAAGGGGCAAGGGGGACTAGCAGGGGGTGTCAGGGGGCAGGGGGGACTGGCAGGGGTGGAAAAGTGGGAGAAGCAGGGGGAGGGGTGTCCAGGCAGGGGGGCTGGTAGGGGCAGGGGGGGACTAGCAGGGGCAGGGGGGCTGGCAGGGGGACAAGTAGGGGTCAGGGGGGTGGGTGGCAGGGGGACAAGCAGGGGCAGGGGGGTGGAAGGGGGACAAGCAAGGGGAAAAGGGGGGGGGGGCTGGCAGGGGCAGGGGGGGCTGGCAGGGGGACAAGATGGGGGCAAGGGGGGCTGGTAGGGGAACAAGCAGGGGGGTGCTGGCAGGGGGACAAGAAGGGGCATGGGGAACTGGCAGGGGGTGGCAGTGGGGGACTGGCAGGGGGTGGCAGGGGGGACTAGCAGGGGCAGGGGGGCTGGCAGGGGGACAAGCAAGGGGCAGGGGGATAAGCAGGGGGCATGGGGGAGGGCTGTCAGGGGGACAAGTAGGGGGCAAAGGGGGGGGGGGCTGGCAGGGGACAAGCAGGGGGAAAGGGGGGGGGGGCTGGTAGGGGTCAGGGGGGCTGGCAGGGGAACAAGTAGGGGGTGCTGGTAGGGGGATAAGTAGGGGGCAGGGGGGACTGGCAGGGGGACTGGCAGGGGGTGGCAGTGGGGGACTGGCAGGGGGTGGCAGGGGGGGTGTCCAGGGTGTGTCTAGGGGGTATTTTTTTTTATCGATCTGGACACCCTATAGCCACGATTTTAAACCGTGGCTATTGGTTTATTGCCACAGTTTTTAACTGTGGCTATAGACATAATGCCACGGTTTAAAACCATGGCAATATATTCTGTCCGGCCTTTAGTGTAGCCACGGTTGCAACCGTGGCTTTAGGTATACAGCCACGGTTTGAACCGTGGGTCTATACCTAAAGCCACGGTTCAAATCGTGGCTATAGATTTAAAGCCACGGTTTGGAACCGTGGCTATAGGTCTAGGCCTATAGCCACACCAAACTTAGCCACGGTTCCTCAAACCGTGGCTATATCCCGAATTTCCAGTAGTGAATCTCATCGCGTTCGTGGAGACGGTAGTCCGTACGTACGCACGAGCGACAATATCATTATTTTGATATTAAAATAATATATAATTGGATATTATATCATATATACAGAATCATTATAATGTTATATTTATTATTTACATGAATTACATATCATTAGTATACCCATCTAAATAATAATATATTGAATAACAATTACACCACGACGTGGAGACGGTAAGCCGTACGTACGCACGTATGGTGACATGTAATTCAAATGATGGGTAGAATACTGAATATGGTTGTTCCATATTTATAATAACATCACAGTATATAGAAGATACTGGATTTATAATTCTAGAATTTAAATAATAAACAAAGAGGGAGTGGAAGAAGAAAGAAACTTGAAAGAGGGTGATGAAAATGTTACCTCTTCTTCGGGTTCTTCCTTTTGATTTGATCAAAAGGACTCCATAGGATGGATTTCTGACTAATGTAAAGCTTCTAGGATGAAGGGAGAGAATTTGGGAGAGTATTTGGGTAGAGTTTGGTCGAACCAAAAGGCTTGAAAGTGTGAATAAGGTGGTAGAGGTGGGGGCCTTTTATAAGAGGAGAGGAGGGGCTCTTTTGGAAAGATTGAAATGTTACATTATTATACAATGCTTTTCGGATTCTAAAGGTCCCACACTTATATAATTCGTGTCTAAGGTGATAAGTGTTCGAAATATACCCATCCAATAGTCTTTGGACAAGTGTAATCCTTGGATTTTACATTATCTTTTCATTTTATTAAAATCGTGAAATAATGAGGTCATCGCTGCATCATAATGATGTCATAAATAATTTAATTTATTTAATGTCTAAAAATTATAAAAAAAATACTATGATGTAGGAAATATTTTTATATTTCGAATGACTATTTATAGTCAAAAATATGACTTGTATAACCCCATGTAAATTTTTTTTAGTAAAACATTTCATGTTTGTGTCATTTTTTAATTTAACATTAAATAAAAGGTATTTATGTCATTTTCCAACTGAATTAGCTCCATGGGGTCCTCAAGTTGACCCATGTATTTTCTTGGTCGGGAATGGCACATCCAATTAGGGTAAGACATGTGTCAAGCTCATCTCATATTATTAAAACATTATTTTTACCTTAAACTACACTAATTACCTCTAATCGCGATTAAGAACTTAAAAGTTACTATTCACCAAAAAATATTTTATTCTCATTGAACCACATTTTACTTATTAATGACAACCATGTATGTCGGATTTTTGAAAATCAAATCACAGAAGTGCTAATATTTCATTTAAACAAAAAATCAGTTATTTAACTACCACTTAGTGGTTTCACTATTCATCAAAAATTGAATTTTTTCAGAACAATGCCAAAATTTCACCCTAAGCTATAATTGATATTCGGAATTAAAAAATGATGTCTATTTTACAAAATTACAAACATATAAGTTGCATTAATTAATTTTATAATTAATTCCCGTTGTCACAACAAATAGAGTGTTTTTAAGAAACAATATATATCAAAAGTTTGACAATTGTTTATGTCCAATTTCATAGTGAAATTAATTCTAATACCACCATTGGATAAAATGGTAAAAATATATACTAATTATACTCTAAAACCACTAAATATTATAATTTATCACTATAAATTATTTTGAGTAAAAAAGTTGTTTTTAAGTATTTCTCACTATTCATAAAAAATTAGATGTTCTTAGAAAAATACCAAAAATTCAACATAGGCTAATTTCGATATTCTGAATCCAAAAATGAAGTCCATTTTGATAAATAAAATTTATAAAATTTCAAAAAGTAGGTATTACTATTCACAACGGCTAGTTTAATTAGTTGTGGTGTGTGTTAGAGCTCGAGGTTGCGTACAACACACGCTATTGCATTATTGAATGAGAAGCGTATCGTGGATGCTCGGGGTGTTATAATAACTATAGGGATAAAAAGGAACATACCAGTTTTTTTGTCAGATTTATATGATGTATGTTTAAGAAAAATGTGCTCTAACTTTGAAGGATAATAGTTTTCAAAAAAATATGAATCATGGTTTCCACTAGTCTATGAATGTTTTGACTGAACAATATCAGACTATTAAAATCCTGTTTTACCGTCATGTATCACCGTGATCCAAAGAGTGTCTAAAACATTTTAGGATGACACATTTCCCCAAAATGTTTTTAGGTATGCTTGAATGAAAATAGGGTTGGCGACTACTACCTCACTAAATATTCCTACTACCATGTATTATATATATCAACACGTCCTTGTCAGAACATATAGAATAACAATATTTTCATACCACATAGTATATTCTTATAATTCTACAAGATAAAAATATGCTTCTAAAAAATGGTGGACTATATCTTATCTTCCAAATTCTCCCTGTCTAACGCAATAGATCAGTCTATATGGTCTCTCTATATCTATTAAATAAATAGTATGTAATGGATCATGGATAGCTACGGTGGAAGGAAAAAATGATAGGAAACCTTCCCAAGAAGTTCCATAATATAAAAACGAACTTACATTACATGGCCACAACTTCGACTGCATATGCCAGAGTAAATGTCCCAATGGGATAGATACCTAAAGAAATACTTGCTCAGAAACAATAATATCCAATGATTAATGAAGATAGTAAAAAATATTACATCTAATTCGTGTGAGTTTTTTCTAACATTTACTAAATGATTTGAACTATCATGGTCATCTCAATGCTCAAGATTGATAATATAATGGAACAATAAACCCACCGCATCCCAACACAATTATTATTGGAATGGTCATTCATAAAATTAATCTAATAGGGCTATCTTGTTTGAGTTTTGATACTTATTGTAATAATTAATCTCATTCAATGGTATGTTTGGTAATGCCAAAAAAATATAAAGTATTAACATTGTATTTAATAGCGTGTAAGAAAAGAATCAGCAAATACACAAGGGGATATAATATCCAAGGAATTTATAATATATTTATTGTTAAAATTAATTCAATATAATTTTGACCTTTTATTTCACAAAAATAACGTGTTATCATATGTTTCATGTCATAATGAGTTTCTCCACTTGCTTGCATTACACGACTGACCATGTTTTACTAAACAACAATATATAATTAAAAACATATAATTTATTATTATAAGATATAACCTAGCTATAAAATTTTTATATATAAATATTATTAACTATCTTATTAAATTATATGATCTACACAAATGTAAAACTAATTTCCTTTCACCAACATAATTAAAAATGAATATATGAACCAGTTGAATATAAATGGAATATTTTGTTAAAAATAATATTATGCCCATAAATTGGTTTTTACACTGATAAATTATATTAATTGAAATTATTAAGTTATATTAATGTAATATTTAAATACATTATATATTAAATAAAATAATTTTGATTTTCATCTAATATATTTTATAGTAATGAGACATGAACAAGACCAACAATATGGATAAAAAAACACTACTTTTATTAAAAAAATTACCTCTTATTAATGGAGAATCTATTCAAAATCCCATTTTTGGAATGTTTATAGATTTTTTATTAAAAAATTTACTAATTAATTTTATTCGAAACATATAAATTATGTTCTGGTGAATTCTTTGTAATTTTCAATGATGTTTTATATTTTAATGAACAGTAAAAAAATAATGAATACTAACTCAAAACATCTTTTTTTCATGTAACTGATTTTTGGGGATAAGTTATAAATTTAATTTTATTTAATTAATATTTGGCTTAAATATCTACCAATTAATCCATTTTATGTCACAAGTATCTTTTTCACTTTGAAATTTTATATAAACACATAGCTATCATTTAGACATTTTTATATCAAAAACTCGCATTGTCGTCCCATATACAAGATTAAATTTTAATTAATTCTTATCAATTATTTGATTCGAATTTATAAGTTTTGTTTCAATAGTTGGAATTAGAATTATTTATCTTTTTTAATATGTAGAACATAGTTTTTGACCAAAAAAATTGTGACAATAATTAAAATTAATTATAATGATTAAGAGAAAATTTAGCTTAACAAAAGACTAAACATTAATCTTGAGGAATAAAATGAACTAGAAACTGTTAAAAAAGTCCATTTATAAGAATATATAAATAATACACTACATTTAATATATTTTTATCCATTATTGGATCCACATTGAATAAATAAAATTTTGGGGGAATTCAAATTTCAAAATTTTACAAGTGTTCCAGTTCTCCTCTACTATGAAAATATCTCCTCTCCTCTCACTTCCTCAGACAACTAAAGTAACATTGGATCTACGAAGATCATCTGAAATAGCTTCTCAACATACCTCACACTATACTTACTGCCTTCCATTAGGAATAATTACATCCAGATAATCCCTTTATTGCAAACTAAAAGTAGTTACCCAATTAAGAGGTAATATCTTTCCCGAGGCTCTTTGGTTTTATTTCCATTCCCCACTCCATCAACAGAATTTATTCAAAAACTGTATAAAATCTTGAGTATCCTCAGTAAAATGTTATTTTTTATTCTAATGGTTTTTTCTAAACTTTCACAAATATCCATTTAATGGGTAACAAATATACTCTTTATGTGTAAGACAAACTACCACTTCACGAAAAGTTGGTTGTTCATTTTTCCATTACAATCTTTCATGGTTGGGATGTATGGAGGACAAACTATTTATATATTATATATATTATAATTATTATATATTAAATATTTTTTAATATATTTTAATAACATATACCTTTATACTTTCCATTTTTTAAAATATGATAACATCGTTGTCGATGTGTGGACTACCACATCCTCAAAGTGATGTGGTCCTTCCAACTATACATGGAATGCATAAAGAAAGGATTTAATAATCCTATGTAATATATATGAATTAAGTATTATAACGTAATTTTAATATACATATATATCCATTTCTTTTCATTCATTTAACTCTAATAGAAATTAATGTAGCATCCATGGTTATGTACAACCTAAAATCTCCATGAACATCACATTTCATTATATTATCCTAACACTATAGACTATTACAAATCAATATTTAAAAAATATATAAGTTGATTACATCAGGTTTTACATTATTGTATTTATGAAATCAATATCAATATAATAATAAAAACAAATAACATATAAAAACAAACATGATAAAATAAGGAAATTTACAAAAGAAATAGTGAATATAATGAAAGATTATTTACAAAAAGGTAGTAAAATTTTATGAGAAATTAATATATGATATTACGAAAATAATTTTATTTAATTCATTTTAAATTAACTAATTATAATACACTATATTTAAGGATAAATACAACACAAATAAAAAAAGTACATGGTAATGGATTCTTGCCTATGCTTTCTTTATGGGAGGCATACATGATTTTCACCAATTAATTATTTGGTGTGGGGTATCAAATACCCATTTTGATATATTATATAATGACCCCTATAAAAATATTTTTATTTAATACATTTATTTAATGATATTTCTTCATGAGGATTATGATTTAAATTTCTTGATTGTGGTGTGGGACACATTGGAATGTTTGTCAATAATAATTTTAATTATCCTTCTTTATTATTTTCATTCGATGAAATTATATAAACATTGTTAAATAAACCATTTCCATATATTATCCAATGATTATTCATGACAGTTTACCATGTACATGTTAAACGTTTCCACTCTTTGGTATCAATATTATTCTAGAAATATCTTTTTAAAAACACTACATCATTTCTGTCTTATGTCGGAAAACATGTTTTCTTCTTAGAAAAACATTTTATTAAATTTTATCCAAAACTCTTTTTTACATGTTCAAATATATTGGGTAAATTCTTATTTAATCCTTTTTTATTTTACCAATATTATAAATGGAATCTTCTTGTCTCATTCCGAACAAGTCATTTTTCTAACATTTTACCACACAAATGGAACATTATATTTACCTCTTACGACATGTACATATTTACCCACCATCATTTCTACTATAATCTATTTAATATTTAAAAGTTTTTGTAAATGTTTTAGAAATGTTATTTTCAATAAAAATTATATGTAAAATGTTTTTCTAAATAAAAAGGGATATTTTCCTCAAGACTTTTTTTATAATTTTTATATCTATTAAATAATGAAAATAGTCCATTATTTTTACTCCACTTGTGATATGTTATATTGATACCATCTTTATTATTAATTTAGTTAGGTTTTTGAATGATTTTCCTAAAATTAGTATTCACTGGTACATAATTTATTACTTTGTTATTCCCCTTGAAATATTCAATAATCTATTATAATTTTACCATGAATTTCCCTAAAATATCCATATACATTATCAATGGTATGAATATTTCTGTATACCATTTCTATATACAGTGTTCATGTTGAGACAAAAGTGGGATGCATTGTATTTTTATTGGAAATTTTTGGGCCCACTATATTCCCTCGATGCATCGGTTGGTTTCATGAGAAAATATAGATATGGGTTTGGGTGATGCCTTAAATATTTATTGGATTCTATTAATGAATCATTGATTGTATCAGATTCCTCAAATGAAGCCTTGATTGTAACACCTGGATGTTTTCTGAAATATTATCTTTATATAATTTTTATTCATCAATGTCTTGCATTGCATGTAATCGTCAGTTTAAATTAACCAAAAGGTGCCCATAGTGTAAAATTAATGTTATACCCTAGCTGTTAGGATAATGAGAAAATGTATAACATAATTTTATGAATGAAATTTGAATTCATTAGCTAACAAATATTTATGAAAAACATAAATCACTTATATATTTATATTATTGAGGGAATTAATTTTTTTAATGATATTAATGAGATATATATATATATATATATGTTATATAATTCATAAAATATTTTTTATATTCATCCAATGCATATATTAGATATAGGGTATGAATAAACCCTCTTTGATATATAAGACCCTATTTTTTAAAAAGGATACCTTTAGACCATTGAATGGGAAGAAAAATTAAGATTAATATTTTGAAACCATAATAATTTATTTATGATAGAATAAATATGTTATTTTAATGAGGGATATGAAAATTTAGTTTGGATGAATTTCTGATATTTTTCTAATAACTTTTAATTTTTGACGAATAGTAAAAATACAATAAATTTCAATGAAAATAAATTTTTTATTGAAATAATTTATCTGATAAAATTATAATATTGAAGGGTTTTAAATTATTAATAGAATATATTTTTACCATTAAATATAATTTATGTTATCATAATTAATTTAACATTGAATTCATATGAAAAAAACATTCAATCTTTTGTAATGTTTTTAATTTTAAAAACACGTCCTCGCATTCTGAAAACATGATTGATATTAAATTAATTAATGAAACTTACTTGTTTTTATTTTTTAAAATGGAATAAATATTTTAATCAAGTAGTCTAAATTATGCTAATTGGAAACTTTTATTATCAGGTATTATGAATAATAACATTGGGGATTATTTTTATTACCAATGTTAAAGGTAAACCAGGTAATTAAAGGTAAAAATAATATTATTAAAATACCATAAATCTAGTAAAAGTCATATTGGATGAAAAAATTATACCCTTATCATATATTTTTCTAAAATTAATCACTAATTTTCCACTTTCCCATGAATATGAAATTAATTTTATTAAAACCAATGAATGTGACAAAATGTAGGACATTATATTTATAAGTATATTAATTTTAATATATCGTTAACTAGAATATAATATAGCCAATATTTACTATTTGGAATGATAAAAGAAATACTTATATAATAGAAATTTATATATAATTTTTATAAATTAAATAATTACCATTAAGGATTACAGATATGTGATGGAAAAAAAATTATATTAATAAAAATATCAATTAAATTATATTAAAAATATTAAAATAAATGTAATTTTAATTAATAATGTTTATCCACGAATTTTGTGGGTTATTATAAGTAGTTTTGAGTATGATAAATTATTTCATTGAATTTATCATCTGTTTTGAGTTTCTTTAAAATCAATTAAATGAATACTGTCAAAATTGCACTAATCATATTTTAAAAAAATAAAAAATAATTTATTTATTAAAAATCATTTAAATATTTATAAATTTAAAAGTGATAACTATAAGGTCTAAAATGTTATAAAATATCCATATATGGTAAATTAACAACATATATGTAAATATTTAGTACCATTAAATATTTAGAAAATATTACCACATTTAAAATTAAATATATTAAATAAGGATAAGTCCAAATGATAATGTTTAAAATAAAATAAAAAAATGAATAAATTTTATGGGATTATAGGAATTATACCCATACAAATCTATTATTTTAAATAATCCACTTTGGATGCATTTGAATCTCAAAATTATTTTATATTAATTTAATAGTTTTGGTATTTCCAAAGGTGCCCCCTCTCTTATAAAAGGGCACCTCTTCTTCTCTTTTAATCAAACCTATAAATATATTTTTAATAGAAAAAAACATCCCATGACTTCTCCAAATTTAACCAAATTCATCCTAGAGGATTCAATTTTGACCAAAAGACATCTTCATGAGGCCTTTTGTGGAAATCAAAAGGTGATACTCAAAAAAAGAGGTACTTATTTTATCACCTATTCCAAAATTATTTTCTTCTTCTACGTCCTATTATTATGTTGTCTCTATAATAAAATAATTAATCTTGTATCTTATATTTGATTATATTTTAATATGGTACAACCTTATATATATTTTTTCCCATCCTTTGAATAACAATATCACCATGCATTCGTTCGTACGACTTACAATCTCCACGTCGTGGTGTAATCTCTTAGTCAACAATTAATTATTTTGATTGGTATAATTACCTTAAATAATTAATATAAAATCATATTTATTCTGTAGAATTAATATTCAATCCAATTCCATAACATTTAACCATCAAATCGAATGATATCGTGGCTCGTATGTTCGTACAGCCTACCGTCTCCAATATGCGGTGAGATTCATTATCCAAATTAAAAATTAATTTATGTTTATAAAAATTATATGATGAGTAAAAATAATTATTATTAACTTAATTTAATTATTTAAATGAATAATATACATCCTATTAAAAAAACATGACTTATATTTCATAATAGGAATGAGAAATTGAAGTAGTTATCAACTGAAATAATGGAAATATTGATACACTATTAACAAAATGATTTAATATAATCATATATGATATCAGAAATATGAAAATGGTTATGGAATAATTAAACAACATACATTAACGATATTACATTTTTTTTATACATATGAAGGATATAAGACCGAAGGTTAGGGATAATTTCACAATCGCATTATATTCTGAGATTGTTTATACGTAAGACATTTCTGGGGAAATTTATCATCCAAATCCATGTTTCATTTTTTTAAAAGGAAATTCCTTGGTCAATGAACAAGACAAAAAAATTATTTAAAAAGGATGGAAACAATTACAAGAGTCTGAAAGAGGAAATTTTATTACAATCTTTTTCATAGTAATGAAGGAGCTCAACCGATAAATCATTGCTCCCCGTAATGCCCTGGTCGATACCCTTATTGGTGAGACCATCAGCCACCATGTTTGATTCTCGGTAGGTATGTGTGGCAATGTATCTGATATCCTGGAGCGAGCTAAGATAATTCGTCCAACACGTTGTAAGAGACCAAACAAGGTGAACCACACCATTCCAAATATCTTGGATAATGGTGGTGGAATCACTTTCAATACAAATATTATTCCAACCTTTTAGCTTAAAAAGTTGACAACACGAATCACTACCATCATGTTAGCCTCTAGGGCGGAGGTAGATCCACAGCCAGCAAATAATCATCCATGAATGTGTCCAATAGAGTCTCTAAAGATGTCCCCATAGCTAGAGGGACTTGGATTTCTTTTTGAAGCACCTTCAACGTTGATTTGGATCTAGGAAGTCATCAGAGCTTTCCAGAACACTTCAAAGAAGAGATTTGGTTGCCTATATATCTTGTTGATTCTAAGCTGATGAAGGATGACAAAGTCATCAACCGAGTTAGCACAGAGGGATTTCTGAAGGGTGGATGCGTCCCTCATAGCAGTAATAATTCTCGCCCAATCTGCATCAAGATTAATAGAGGCAATATGGTGGATAATATCATTTCTATCATAACAGATAGTGTGTATGATCTCATCAAATACAGATAGAATTATATTTTTAATATGGGGTGAGAGATACAACTCCACACAACATTTTATTACATAGAAAATAGAGTCAGCAAGTAACCATCTGCAATCAAATATGTCAGCAAAAAATTTCAAAGAGCAGAGGCTTTGGAACAAGACAAAAATAACTGATTAATGTCTTCCCTGTGTTGATGACATAGGTGACATCTAGAAATGATTTGGATACCAAAGTATTGAAGGCAAACCTTCGTAGGTAAGCTATTGTGAGCAATAGGCCAGACAAGAGTATTGCTAGAAGGATTAATCCAAGGTTTATCAAACAGATTCTACCAAGCAAAATTATACTTTGAGGAGGAGAAAAAATGATTGTAATATGTTTTGGAATCAAGGACCCCATTGTGAAGTGGTTCCCCAGTAAGACTATCTTCATCATTCTAAAAGGTTTAGTTGTCGACTACATGTTTGATATGATATGGGAGGTCAAAGTGAGGTAAATGCATAAATTATTTAATAAAATAGTTGATAGAATCTGGAACAATATTTGAAGGAAGCATTGAATTGAGG
The DNA here is from genome assembly GCA_963277665.1 of Viscum album. Lineage (NCBI taxonomy): Eukaryota > Viridiplantae > Streptophyta > Magnoliopsida > Santalales > Viscaceae > Viscum > Viscum album. The sequence goes on from OY728146.1 coordinate 1,806,614,007, forward strand.
GGGATGCCAGCCTAGGTATCAAGCTAGAATTAGAGGATATAATCAGAGTTAACCGTCCATCTGGAGTTTTGCATAATATTAACAAAGGAGTTTCTAATATATGTCCAGAGGGAAGAATTCACATAATTCAAATTATGGGATTTGATCTTATCTAGGAAACGATTTTTAAGGAAAGAGATGGGGTCAAATTTGGTGTCTATTAAATTCCAAGTGAGTCTATCATGGAGAGCATCATTAAAAATCGATAGGTTTTTTATTCTACTCCATCCTTTATCGAGAGGTTTACAACACATAAACCAGGAAACAGTGACAAACGTCCTATCAAGGATTCTCCTAGTCCAAAAAAAGTTCTTGATGTATGTATTGATTTTCTTATGGAGGCTCACAGGACATCTGCAAATCATCAGAGAATAAACCATTTTGGAGACAATATAAGCTTTCACAAGGCAGATTCTACCAGCCATGGAAATAGATTTTTCTTACAATGAGGAAATATGATTAAAGATCTGGTCAAGGAGATCATTAAAATACGAAGATCTTGGCCTACCCCAAAATATAGGAACCCCCTGATAAGTAAAAGGAAAGGACCCTTATTTGATACTGAGGCTATCAATGATGTAATTTTTCCTAGATATGGGGAAATGTTCTCCAAAGAATATAAACGATTTGTTTCAGCTAATGGATTGACCCGAGATCTCTTCATAGTGACATATAGCAGATTTGAGAATAGTGATGTTGTGTTTGCCACCATTAAGGAAAAGAATAACATCATCTGCATAAAGAATTTGGGTCTGGACATTAAGGCTTAGGGCATCGTGGATGGGTATAATTTGTTTTGAAGAAAAAGAGAGGTGAGGATACGACTATAGTAATCCCACGTAATGGAAAAAATAACGGGAGATAGGGGATCACCCTGTCATACTCCTTTCGAGCATTTGAAATATCCATTAGGGGAGCCATTAACAAGGATGGAAATAGATGTCGAGTTAAAAATAAAGTTAATCCTGCTAATGAAATCATCATTCAAGCCACAAGCTCTAAGGACCTTGAAAATGAAACCAAATTTCCATAGTATAAAAGGATTTTCTATTGTCAAGATTAATATCAATGCTACCTCCCCTGGAGATTTTATTGAGAGCATTGGAGGATTTGGAAGCATGGAAGATGCAGTCCTGAATAGACCTCTCCTTGATGAATCCAAATTAGTTCCAAGATATAATTCTATTACATAAGTAGGAGAGATTATTGGCCAAAATCTTGGTAATAATTCTATATAGGGAGTTAATTAGAGAAATAGGTTGAAAAAGGTTAATTTCATAGGAATTGGGAAACTTATGTATTAATGTAAGGAATTGGGCATTGATACCATGTGGAAGGAACCCATTGGAGAACAAAGTCTTGACAGTTTTACAAACATCCTTTTGAATAACATCCTAGTAATGCTGAATGAAACCATTTTAGAAACCGGCAGGTCTAGGAGCACTGTTAGGGTTGAGGCAAAAAATAGTATCTTTTGTTTCATGGTCTAGGGGAGTGCTCAAGAATTTTTTTTGTCTTCCTCCTATAATAGGGATGAGACGATCCCTGATAGGAGGTCCTTCTTAATACAAGCCCCATTTAAGATTTTCTCAAAGTAAGAGACCACATGGTTGGTAATGGAGGCCCCAAAGTCCAAGAGAATGTCATTGTCCTTTAAAAAGGACAGTAGATGACAGACATTCCTAGCCCTTTGCAGGGCATTGTATAATTTAGTGTTACGATCACCATCAGAGAGCCACTTAGTTTCGAAATCATGTTTGCGAATATTATCCCTAAGAACCAACAAAGAATTGAGCTTCATAGAAATGTTGATCTCTTTCTGAGGATTAGAGGAGAAGTCAGAATGGGTGACATTATTTTTTAAATGGTTGAGGTCTACCTCAGGAGTGGCTATGTCCTTATCAAATTTCTTCTCTTTATCAATACACCAACACGTGAGACAATGATTTAGTTTCATGAGCTTTATAGTACAAGCGAAGTCATCCGAGTGTTGACTCATCGAATTCTAGAAATTTTGAATAATATTGGAACACTCTATGTCACCTAACCAAGAATTGTTAAATTTGAAGGGAAAATGTGTTTGGAACATTTAGAGTGAAAACTGACCAAAATAAGATGATGGTCTAAGAAAAGTCTATGTAAGGTGGTGCTAGAAATGGTGTCCTAGGCATCGAGTATCGTAAGATTCATGAGGACCCAATCAAACATTCTAGCAACCATCCTATTAAGATGCCTTCTATACCAAGTGAACTTTGCACCAGTGAGATAATCTTCAACAAGATTACAGTTTTCAATAGGGGATATATACTCCTTGTAAGAGATTTGAGAATGATAAGGACCATGTTTTTCACAAGGGTAGAGGATGGCATTAAATACTACAATCACTAACCAAGGGGCAGTGATTGAATTATCTAAGAGCAACAGGTCATCCCATAGGGGTCTGTGATCCTGGTAGTGATTCTTAGCATAGAAAAAAGTGCATTACATATGTAGGTTGTCAAAACAAAACTCACAAGTGAGAATTTGATCAGTAGTGTGGTGAATTTTAACACCTTTCAGAGAAGAGTGATAAAAGAACCAGAGGGATTCAACTATATTGTTATTATTTCAAGCACCTAATAAATTATAACTAGAAGAAGAAAAATGCATAAATTTCGAAGAGATATTAACTTTTGGTTCAACAAGAGAAAAAACAATTTCTTTATGAGTCAAGATAGCTCTTTTAAGAACAGGAATAGTGCTAGTGTTATCTATATTCTAAAAATTCCATAAGATAACATCCATTAAAACATGTGTTTGGATCCTTTTATCTTCATGGAACCTCCCAAACCTTGGTTTCTCTTCGATATTCTATTCTTCGAGGGAGAGGCCGGAGTAGTCTTCAAATTATATTTACTAATTGTGGAACCAGACAAAGGTTTAGCAACATCTGAGCTAATAGTTTCATTCATTTTGGTGGGAGACTTAGTAATTTTATCATTTCACCCAGAGGGATCAACCATCTCGAGAGGAGTTCGATATTGAGGAACAGCAGGCAACACAAAAGTGGTCTATATGTCTGTTATCACTATCAATAGTAAAGCATTATTGTTATCATTTTGAGTAGACAAAAAAATGCACAAGGATGAAGTATGAGGATCCGAGACTTTAGCTGTATGAGAATTAGAGAAAACTGGAACATCCTTGAGATTTATACTTTGAGAGGCATCCTTGATATTGAGCATGGAAGAGCCATTTGCAAGAGATACTGACTTAGGTTTTGAAACCATCGAGACAACACAAACAATATCCATGGGAGAGGATGTAGAAATGCCACCTACATGAATAGATTCTATTGATTTTGATTCCCCTAGAGCACTATGAGGTTCACTCACTTTCACCAAGGTCTCACTATGCTCTTGCACCAACGAATCAACATCATCCTTCGAGGAGGATTGCAGAGGAAGATCGCAAATGCCCAGAACCATCTATTGAGGGTCAAGTTTAGTGTCATCCTCTACTTCGACCTACTCTGGCCAGGGAATTATTGAACCCTTGCATGGAAGAGTGACTCTCTTGACCCAAACTTCTGAGCACATTTTTTGAGCATCAATAATCATCGGAGGAAATGCTTTGTTCTTCTTCTTATGATTAACCTTTGTCCTTCCATCATCGACGGTCTGAGCCACTTGACTTTACACCACCCTAAATTTCTGAATGGAGTGTCCGATGATGTTACAGTACTCGCATTATGACGGAATTCATTCAGTTTCAAAACAAATTTCAGTTTTATACTCATTTTCAGTGAAGGAAATGAAATCTGATACCTTGGAAGAGATATCGACCTCAGTCATAACTCTCACATAGAGACCAATACCAGCATTCAAAATGCATTGATTAATTTTGAGTGGAATACCTATGCACGAAGCGATGTCATTGAAGATTTTGGGATGCTAAAAATACCAACATAGCCCATGTAGTCGCACCCATATCTGAACCAAGGATTTTCATGCAGTGTTCGGGTTGAAGCTGAAGTCCCAGTCAGAGATGTGAAGTGCCCCCAGATTTAGTTGCAGGTTGTCTATCCTCTAAACATGATCAATCCCCCATTGGAGTTTTAGCAGCATGTGGTAATACCCTTTGCTGATGGGAGCGAGATTCCAATCAGAGAATCCCCATATGTGTGTGATTCTTTCTTTGATCTACGGATTGGACAGGGGCGTGTCGCATTTGAGGTACGATATGCGACCCATTAACGAGAATTTACACATCTACAAGCATTTCAGCATTACTTCGGGGTCAGCCTCCATAACATATTTTCCATCATCGATATTTTTGTAGAGGGTGGTGCGTGTTGCTGAGGCAGTACCGATATCCACATCTCTAAGAGCTTCGATGAAGGAGATGCCTTGAGGCTGACCCACCGTCAAAATCTATTTCTTTTTCTCATTGATTTCACAAACCGTAGCGACGGTCTCCCATTTAGGATCAAATCCATCCATTAGAGAAGATCAGAGTGAGATCAGAAGAAATCAGCATATTCTTGGTTCAAAGAAACCCTAGGGTAGTCAAATAAGGCGGTGCATTCAAGAGAGAAATGCCGAACAATCATTTTTTCATCCCCCTCTGAGGATAGGTTCATTGCATAGGTGGTCAAAATCCATGTTTCATAAAAATATATTATTAGTTATATTATTATAGAATTGTTTAAAGTCAATTTTACCCATTGGTGAATTATTATTAAACAGTATGGAGGGAATATTTATTTCATTTTCCATACGAGGTACTTTTTAACTTTTCCAACAAGAGTACGAGAAGAATATTTTTTTAACATATACCGAATGCACGAGTTTTTATGTAATCATAATTCCTAATTTACATGATTCATCTCCTACAATAATCCAAGTTTATCTTTTACTAAATTCTTATTTTGTAATATTAAATATCATTTTCGGAATAGAAAATATTTTCGATGAAAAAAAGGATAATTTCCAAAGGAATTAAGATCAATTGTTTTATCAAAATTATTTTACAGGTAAGAAAACATAGGGTTAGGTTTATATCCCTATAATTTCTATAATTTTATTGTGTTTTATATGGAATTATTTCCATTCAATAAATTTATCATATATAGATTATGTTATGATGAAATGATGTTAAAGAGACCCATTTTATTTCATGGGTTGATCTATAATGAATTATTTATTTTTTTCACATGTAAAAATGATTTTAATATGAGATGGGTGGAACCTGTATATCCCCCAAATTCCTTGGTTAATGATTTATATCTCATTATATAGTCATTATAACAAAAACATATAAACTGGGTACAGTAATACAGGGATGGAAAGACAAGTCAACCCAGTTCAATAATACAATTTGTCTGATATGATGGTCTTGGATATGATCCTTGGAAAATATGGAAATGATTATCTATGGTCATGTTTATGAAAAAAAACATCATGTCTTATGTTATGTATTTTGGTATTATTTCCATTAATCCATTTGAACTTGTACCCCATGACATGATATGACAATATTTCGTATGCAGAATAAGATTTTAAAATGCTATATTCTTATGTATTATGATTATGGTATGATTGATATTTCCCATTTATACCCTTACTGGGCAGTTTAGTTCACCCTTTCATGTCTTTCTTTTCCCTCAAGTAATGAATAAGGGAATTCGGTATGCTATGATAGAAAGGATTCTAATTATGAATAAATAATTAAAAGGCAATGTAGATTTTTTATGAAAATGTTTTTTATGTTACCTAGTTTTTGAAGACACTACCCATAGATATGATAATAAAGCCTTAGTAAGATCCCTATAGATATGTCTAAATGTTGGTAAGATTCATTGTATTTTATAAATGATCATTAATAATCTAGGATAAAACCTAATGTCTCCTAAATAGAAATTTTATTCTTTATTATGTGGTTTTCCTATTATTATTAGTTTTTCTCATACTATGTTTCATGGTTTTTATCAATGGATGGAACCTAAAGGAACTGTGCTAGTGCTTAATGTGTTCGGTAATGCAATTATTTCTGCCCATAACCAAACAAATGTTATGGGAGATGTAATAAAAAATCTTTTATCCTTTCTCAAACAACATTCTCAAGATATGAATCATGTAGGACTTCCAAATGAGCAATGGAGGGAGAAAAATTCTATTAATTCATTCATGATGTAGCATCCACATTTATTCAGTGGGACTTTTGATCCATTAGTGGCTGAACAATAGTTCAGTACCACTAGAATAATATTTTTTATTCTACAATGTTCTAAACATCATAAATCCATCTTATATATCTATCAATTTGTGTGTTGATATTATTAATAGCGGAATCTTATCAGGGATATAAGGTAAAGAGATGAAATTGATTATATGGAATGGGACGAGCTAAAGAACTTATTATTCAATAAGTACATCCCTCATATTCTTCAAAAAACGATGGAGAAGGAGTTCATTGAACATAAGTAAAATGACTATGAATACATTAGTACCTATGAATCATATTTTACATGACATTCAAGGAATGATTCAAGAATAATTATCAAACCTGTCAGAAAAATTAATCAATTATTTAGTGTGTGAAAACCATGTATTCGAAGGACATTATACATGATGGATTTAATAGCTATGATGAAATTTTTTGATGTTCTCTCAAGGTTGAGATTGAGATTGGAGTAACCCATCAGTATTATGGATTTGATAAGAATCAAAAAATATAATTCATTGGAAAATATCATGACCACATTGAAAATAATCTGATTTTCATTTATGCTTAATGTGTTGAGTGAAACATAGAAGACATTTTATAAAAAGGACTTGAAAATATTTCAAGCGTGGAAAAGAAGGTCATCAAGATGTTGAAGGATTATGTGATGGGAAATATATTTCTAATGATGTGAAAAAAGGAATGGCTACATATAATTCACCTCCTGCAGTTCAATACTATATGAATAAGGAATTGGGGATTTTTTCCAATCAATACTCTAATCCAAGGGTTACTGATGATGATTGATGTCAACAAACTCTTAAGGGCAATGGAAAAATAACATCACATGCAATCACTCTTCGCCACATGGAGTACTATAATGAAGTGTTTAAATGTACACTTACCATCCAATATAGAGCAGAAAATGTATTATTTGATTCTAGATCCACCCACTCTTTTATTTCTGATGAATTCTCTAAGGGTATCATCGTATTACCTTAAGAATTAGATACTGAGTTATCTATGATAACTCCAAATGAAAAAATAGTCACATCAAATGTTTATAATTCTTCTTTGGTTTATGTTTGTGGGAATGTGATTCCTATAAATCATGTGATCTTCTTATAGTGTAATATGATATAATTGTGGCAATGTATTGGATTTCTCTATATAGATCTGACATAAATTTCCAAGAAAGGGAAGTAACATTTCATATTCCAGATTAATCTATGATCATATATTGTTGTAAGGATGGATATAACCTTCTAATAGAATTTCATACATCTTATGAGCTTTGATTATTATAAATGAACGTTATTTACCTAAAATGGTTAGGGTGAAACTCAAGATTAAGATTACTCCCATTGTAAGAGAGTTTGATGATGACTTTTCATAGGAATTTCTAGGTTGTCCACTAAATCATGAATTTGAGTTTTCAATATAACTCAAACTTGGTTTTATTCCTTTTTCAAATACACAAAATAGAATGTACAAAATTTATTTTCAAGAATTGAAAAATCAACTCCAAGAGAATATTGATAAGGAATTCATATGCCCTAGTGCGTCAACATGGGGAGTTCTTGCTCTGTTTATTAAGAAGAATGACAGATCAATGGGACATTTCATTAATTATGGAGAAGTTAAAAAGGTCACTATCCAGAATAAATATCATCCTTCCTATATTTATGAATTGTTAAATCAACTAGGAAGAGGTCAATAATTTTCCAAGTTTGATCATTGTTTAGGATATCATCAATTAAGGGTCATGATGTAGGAAATACCAAAGACAACATGTCGTAATGGTATGAACACTATGAATTTATAGTGATGCCTTTTTTTTCTTACTAATGCCCCAAATATCTTCGTGGATCTAATGAATAGAGTCATTAATATCTATCTTTATTAGTTTTTGGAAGTCTTTATAGATGATATTTTTCTATATTCAAATATTAAGGAAGAACATGAAGAACACTTGACAATGGTACTAAAGACCCTGAGAAAAGAGAAGAATTATGAATAATTTATGAAATGGGAGTTTTGGATTCATAATGTTATATATTTTGGCCACATAATATTAAGAGATGATATATATATGGATCCAAAAAAATAAGTCATTGAAAGCTATTTTAGACCAGAAATGTTAACTAAAATCAAAATGTTTCATGGTTTGGGTGGTTATTATTGACATTTTGTGAATGTTTTTTTCAGATTATCTAATCCACTCTCAAATTTTACTTGAAAACGAGCTATGTTCCTATTAAAGGAAGAATGTGATGATAATTTGGAAGAGATGAAAAGATGGTTATCCAATAAACCTGTTCTCACACTGTCATGTGGTGGAGAGTGGTTTATGATCTACAGTAATGCATCCAAGATGGGGATAGGATGCCTTCTCATTAAAAATGATATGGTAATAGATTATGACTCACCACAGATGAAAATGAATAAGAAAAATTACCCAAATCCTGGTTTGGAGTTATCTGCAGTAATCAATACATTAATTATATGGAGGCATTATCGTTATGGTGAATGGTGTGATATTTATACTGATCATAGAGGTTTATAGTATATTATTACACAAAAATAGAAGAATATGCACCAAAGATAATGTTTGTTATTGATTAAGGATTATGAATTCTCAATACATTACCACTATGAGAACGTGAACAAGGTGGCAAATGCTTTGAGTCTCCAAGACAGTGCCAGCCTATTCATGATGAGGATTAAAAAAGATCCAATGTTCATGGATTTTCAAATGATTGATCTTAAAATTTTAAAGGATGGGGGAAAATATTATATTTATAAAATGAATGTTTAACCATCTATATTAGTGATGATTAAGGAGGTACAGATAGAAGATGTAGAGATACAAAAGAAGGTGAGAAATATTGCTGAATTCAACCTTGATTAAGATGAAATAATAATGTTTAGGAACTGGGTTGGTATTCCTCCCATAATAGAATAAATAAGGGGATATTAGATGAGGCACATATTTCTTCATTCTCTATTCACACTAGAATAATAAAGATTTATAGGGACCTAAAATATTATTTCTAGAGGGATGTAATGAAAAAAGTATAACTAAATATGTATCTTGAAGCATAGTTTGTTAGAAATTTATGGCTCAAAGACAGAATTATAAGGAGATGATACAACAATTACCCACACCATAATGGAAATGGGATACCATCACTATGGAATTTTTCATCAAAAATACCAAAACATCTGAAGGAAATAATGTTATCTGGTATATAGTTGATCATGTTACAAATTTTTAACTCTTAATTTCAATTGAAGAGGATTTATCTCTTGATCAATGTTACATGTTATATGTAATGGAAGTGGTAAGAATGCATGGAGTACCACTTTACATTATTTCTGGTCGTGATCTGAGTTTACCATTATGTTTTGTTGAAGTATTAAACATGATCTCGATATAGAGTTACATTTGAGCACTTCTTATCATCCTCAGTCAGATGTTTAGTATGATATGAAAATTCAAACTTTGGAACACATGTTTAGATCCTTCTTTATTAATTCCAAAGGTTATTGGGATCAAAACATACCTTTGATGGAATTCTATTACCACAATAGATTTCACTATAGTACTCATATAGAACCTTAGGAATCCCTCTATTAAATTAGTACAAAACTTTAACATTATAGGATGAAGTTGTGAAAAGAAAGCTATTAGTACCCGATCTAGTTGATGAAATTAAAGGAAAGTTCTGATCTATTCCATAACACATTAGAGTAGCATAGAGTCAAAAAAAATTATGCTAACAACTGAAGAAATGTACTAGAGTTTAAAGTGGGTGATAAGGTATTTTTATGAATATCTCTCTAGAGGAGAGTAATTTGATTTGGAAATAAGGACATGTTGATCCATAGGTATATCTGTCCTTTTGAAATTATAGATTTTTTTGGGAAGATAGCTTACCGATTGGAGCATCCACCTTATATCTCTCATGTTCATGATGTGTTCCATGTATCAATCATGAAAAAGTACATAACTGATCCTTAAAATGTACTAATATTATAATTCATGCCGTAGGAGTAGGAAATTTCTTATGAAGAACAACAATTAGAGATTTTGGATTGTAGAAAAATGTTATACAAAACCATACCACTCACTTTGTTAAAGATTTATGGTAAAAGAAAAAATCTAATGTAGCTATATAATAATACTAGGATATGATTAGGGAGAGTTATTGTCAACTATTTATTTCCAAGTGATGAATTTCTTGGGGAAAATGCAGTTTAATGGGGTAAATTGTAACACATATGTTTTTATGAAATATTTTCATTAATAGTTTTCTATTCATCAGTAGAATCAGTTGCACACAATAATGAGCTTAAAAAAAATTTCAAGATACCCTTAGGATAAAATTATAGTTATGTCCTAGAAATTAGGATTTCGGGAATAAGTATAACTATCTTTGGAAAATGCATTTGGAATTCATTATCTATCAATTATTTGTTAAAAAATATAAATCAACTCGATATTTGTAATATTGAGTGAATTAATTTTGGTAACAAAATTAATGATATATATACATGATATATACTTAATAAAATATTTTTTATATTCATCCAATGGATATTTTAGACTAAGGGTATGAATAAACCCTATATGATATATAAAAGCCTATTTTTTAAAGGGTAATTTAATTATTATGAATAGTGATTCCCTTTCCAATTAAGATATTTCAGAATTAATAATTTTTATATGACAACATAAATAGGTTATATTGAAGCGGGGTATAAAAAATTTACGTTGGATTAATTTATGATATTTTCCTAAAAACAAGCATAGTTTGATGAATATTAAAGATACACTAAATTTTAAAGAGATATTTTTTTAATCAAAATAATTTATATGGTTAAATTGTAATATTTAATGGTTTTAAAGAAAAAAAATATATTTCTTATATCATTCAATATAATATATTCCATTATCAATAATTTTACATTGAATTCGTATTTAAAAATATTTCATTCTTTTTTAGTGTTTTAAATTTTAAAAATATGTTCTCTCATTCCAAAAATGGGATTGATTTAAAATTCAATACCATAAATTGTATGTTTCAAAATTATTAAAATGAAATCTATAATTGGAATCAGTAGGTTTAAATTATGTTGATAGGTTACTTGTATTTTTTTGTATTATGAATAGTAACATTGGTCTTTGTTTTTATTACCATTGATGAAGGTAAACCGGGTAATTAATGGTAAAAATAATATTATAAAATTTCCTTATCACTAGTTAAAATCCATTTGGATGACTAAACTCAACCGTTATAATCTATTTTTAGAAATTCAATCACTTAATATCCACTTTTCAATGAATATGACGTAAATTTTATTAAAATCAGTGAATTTTTAAAAATGCCACACTTTCAGTAAATATAATTATATTAATTTTAATATATGGATAACCAAGAGATAATATTGACTACATATAGTAATTGGAAATCAATAATAATTAATTACATCATAGAAATTTAATTATAATTTTTTAAACTAAATAGTTACCATTAAGGATGCACAATAGGGATGCACAAATTATTTTATTAATAGAAATATCAAATAAATGATTTTAAATTGTTAAAATAAATATAATTTGATTTAATTAAGGTTATAAGTTAATTTTATAGGTGATTATGATATGTTTTGTGTATATTATATTGCTTTTTTAAATTATCTTTAGTATGGATCTTAATTAAAATTAGTTAAATAAATAGTGTCAAAATTGACACTATTTATATATTAAAAATTTAACATTTTATTAAATTATTTAAAAATCACAAATATATGTTAAAATTAAAAATTAAAAATTATATGGTCTACAAGGGCATAAAATATACATTTATAATCAAATAAAATCATAAATATTTCTGGTCATTTAATATTTATAATATTTTACCACATTTAATATTAAATAAATTAAATAAAGATAATCACAATGATAAAGTATAAAATAAAATAAAAACATCTAAAAAAATTATTTTATAGAGGATTTAGACCCACCCTCATCAAATATTCTAAATAATAATCTTTTTAGGTATTTTAATCTAAAATTTAATTTATAGTAATTTAATACTTTTGGTTGTTCCAAAGGTTCCCTTTCCCTCTCTTATAAAAGGGAACATATACTTCTCTTTTAATCACACCACTAATGATCATTTTCATTGCCACACCATACCCATTTCCTCTCACAAAATTTCTCAATTCATCTTATAGATCACACATTGGCCATAAATCTATCTTAAATAGGCCTTTTGTGCAATTCAAAAGGTGATACTCGAAAAAGAGGTTATTGTTTTATCACCTCTTTCAAATTGATTTTCTTCTTCTACTTCTTATTCTTTTGTTGTTTACATAATAATGTAAAAAATCCAATATCTTATAAATTCGGAGTTGTAACTATAGTTATTGGACAACCTTAAACCTTCTTTTATCCATACTATGAATAACAATATCACCATGCGTGTGTACGTACAGCTTACCGTCTCCATGATATTCTATAATATATTATTCAACAATATTTTATTTTTATGTTTATAATTATGAGTATAATAGATTTAAATAATGATTATAACGTGATTATTATTCTATATAATTAATATATTATCCAATTCTATACCATTAAACCATTAAAGGGAGGTATATCGTCGCCCGTGCATACGTACGACCTATCGTCTCTATGACGCAATGAGATTTATTCTCCATATCAAAAAATCAAGAAATATTTTAAAATTTATATGAAGATTTAAAATAATAATTATTAACATAATTCCATTCTAGACATGAATAAAATACATCCTAATAATAACTAACATGACTAATATAGAAAAATAAGAATGTGAAAATGAAGCAATTAACACCGTAAATATTGGAAATATTTAAACCCTATTAACAAAATTCTATAATCGTATCACAAATGATATCATAAATATGAATATGGTTATGGTATAATTTTAAAACATACTTTAACCATTATATAGTATTTTTGGATACATACAAAGGAAATTATACCTAAGGTAAGTGATAATTTTACAATCTCATTATTTTCCAACAATGTTTATACATGTGTAATTACCGTGGTATATTAATCATCCACATACTTGTTTACTAAATATATAATATTACTTACATTATTATAATAATTTTTAAAGTCATTTTTTCCCATTGGGTAATTTTTACTAAATGGTATGGAAGGAATCTTTCTTCTATTTTCCATATGAGGTACTTTGTGACTTTTTTGGTAGGAGTATGAGAAGTACGGTTTTCATAACTTATACAACATAATTATTTTACTTATTCATAATTAAATATTTCCATGAACTATTATCTATATTATTTCATGTTTATTTTCAACTATAATATTTTCATTTAAAATTTCACATAATTTTAAATGTATAAAACGTGTTTGAAGAAAAAAAATTATTTTCCTTTAGAATTAAGCTCAAGTTTTTTTATCAAAATTATTATCCATATTATATGACATATGGTTGTATTTATATCCCTTCTATTAATTTTACTGGATTTTTTATGATGGATGTATTTTCAAGATATACATTTATCTTGTATGTATTATGTTATGATGAAATCATATTTAAGAAACCAATTTTATTTCATGGGTTATGCTATGATGAATGATTTATGTTTGTGTGGAACATGTAAGAATGATTTCATTATGAGATGGGTGGGAACTATATATCATTCCAATTCATTGGGTAAATATTAATATCTCATGATATAGAAATGATTGGATATTAAATAAAATCTGGATCAGTAATGCGGAGCAGGAATAACAAGTAAACCGAGTTCAGTAATGGACTTCTCTATTATGATAGTCTTGGCTCTGATCTTTGGATAATATGGAAATTATTTTCTATTCTTATGTATATTCGAAAAATATTATTTTATCAAATTTATTATTATATTTATTAATTCATATGATATTTTATCCCATGACATGATACTATGATATTTCATATGAAGGATAAGATTTTAAAATGTTAGAGTCTTATGTATTGTGATTATGATATGATTGTTATATAAATTTTATAATCTTAGTGAGCATTTGATCTCATGTTTTAATATGTTTCTTTTCCTCATGTCATTAAGATGGGTATTACTTAAACTATGTCAAAAAGGATTCTAGTTGTAAATAAATAAGTGGAAGATAATGTAGATGTTTTCTGAACCAATTGTTTATGTTTCACAGTTTCTAAAGACACTATACCTATACAGTCCTCTCATGGGATTTATTATATTTTTTAATAAATATAATCCAATTTTAATGTTATATCAATTTATATAACATATGGGTCGTTATATTTATGGTATTAGATTCTTGGCATGATACCTTGAAAATATTTTATTTTTGGCATGAAGCCTCACCTGTGTGTTTTAGATAAAAATCATTATGCATTCAATCATTATGAATTCAGTTAATGTTATTCCATGTGATTATTCGACTAGTTACAATATCCAGGGTTATGTTTCATTATCTTATTATTGATTACATGGAATGTGTTTTAGATATTATATTTCCAAATTTATTATTTTCATTGATTTTTTATTTCATCATCTATACTTTTCCCTTATTATGTTTTTTAGCTGACCCTTAATATGTTTTCATTCCCCAATATTCCATAACGTGTACTAAATATGAAATGAAAAAATATAGTAGATGACATAATGTTATTATCCTCAATATTTTTTGCAATTATAGTATTTATTTTTAATCCCCGACTCATGTATTTGTCTAGTTTTCCAGGAATACTTCACTTTTCATTCCTTTTCGAAATGACTTACTTGTATCATATGACATTGTAATTTTTGTAGACACCCTCTCTAACATTATAGGTTCAGGGTCCCTATAGTGGGTATCAGAGAAAGTTTAGTAGAATCCTTGGAAACAATACAAATGAAATTATAGAATATAGAACATTACCATACGGTTTATATTGAGTATAGATATTTAATAACATCCTAGAATTTCAGTAACATAAATTTTTTTTGCCCCAACATATCAATAAATCCCTATATGAATACGACATGTTGACATGGTTTTTAACAAAATATACCTATGTGTAACAGCAATAACAAGGTGTGTTGGGCCTAACTCTGCGTAACCATGTACAAAACAGCAGGCCATTCTGGATTCCTGTTTTTTCACTCTCAAGGGATATGATTTGGTTAAATACTATTTTCATTACTATCCGTAATAAAATATTTGAATATATAATGAAAATGAATAACCTTTGTTAAAATGATGTTTTTTTAGATTTTACGTAAGGTGTCAGGATTTAGAAATCCAATTAATGATAATATGTATAATCAATAGACCAAGGAAGCACCTCTGTGGAAATAAATTGTTGATGTAATTTTATTTTAGGGTCATATTGAAATCCATAGTTGAAGGTCTATTTAGTAATTATCATTATTTAAAATATGGCCATATTATTTATTTTGGAAATTATATTAATTCAATTTTATAAAAGGAAATAATATATAATGGGAGACATCCAATCATGTCTGGTAAGGTAGTTGGCCTTGAACCGATGATTGTGGATGATAAGGGTTTCATGCCAACCACTGACCTATGAAATGTATTGGTTAATATGTTATTTTTTGGTTAAAAAATTTGAAAATAAATGTTATTGATAAATTAGTGGTATCTTTTTTAGGATTATAGATTAATTTATTATTAATATTTGTTCTGGAAAACAGTTAGAGGAAAATAGTTACAATTATCACTCTTTTAGGGGACTTAAGACACTTTATTATTTTTTTAATGTCTTTATGAATCATTTTTTTGTACAATTTTATTGATGTAAGGGATGAATTATAATTGGATCAAATCATAATGAAAATATGGAATTATTCATTAGAAATTTAAATATATATTCTATGTAAAATTTATAACATTTCTAGGTAGTGTAATAATTACCAAATTTTTGAAAAGTATCATAAAACCAAATAAAATGTTTTCATAATTCCTGTATTTTTTGTTGAACTAATGGCCTTATAAATTGTAACAAAATGATGGTTTTGAGGTCTATAAAAATTTATTGATCCATAACTAGTTTTTGAATGTGGAAATCAATCAACCCTATAAATATTTATTCATCTAAACCAAGTGCATATAAATAATTTCATCTAATGTTCTCTTACACAGATACCTAGTTATCTCTTAATCAATCTGACCATTGTAATTCCAATTCGTTCATTTCAAGAAGACTTTTAACAAATCATTCACTTGATGTGGGATTTCAACATAATAAATATGAAAATATCTATCACCATGATCGATATTAAATTGAAAGGACAACATTTAAATAATGTGGGAAGAATTTAAAACCCAAAAAATATAAGGTATGAACATTTTATTTGATAGCGTGTATGACACACCACACCAAGTGTGTAAGAAAATATAATTTCCAGAGAACATATAATATAATTAATATTTTACATAATTTTAATATTATTTAAAGAAAATAATTAATGTGACACATAATTAGTACATGTTGGATGTAAGACTGATTTAATCGAATGGATTTTTTTACCCAATATATCAATTTTTAAATAACAAGAATATATTATTAAAACAATATTATTTAATACAATAAGATATGACATGACCATTAAATTACTGGTTGTTAATAATATTAACTAACATATGAAAATATATGGTTAAAAACAATTTAATACTTTTTCATTGTTTATAACATAATTATATTTCAATACAATGACCAATTGAATATTAAATGAATAGTTTTATAAATAAATGATTTTATACTCATAAATCTATTATACACTAATAAACTAAATTAATTGCAATGTGAGCATGAAATTAAGGAAATATTTATATATATATATAAATATATTATTTGATAAAATATTTTTTATATTCATCCTTTCTATCTGAAAATCACGAGATTTGAATAAATCCAATATTACTGATAAAAATACTATATTTTTATTAAGGAAATGTTACTTTGTTTTAATGGATATACTAATTTAAATGAAATATTGGGAATATTTATAGACATTATATGTAAAAATTACCATATTATTTGAAATATAATCATAAAAATAAGGTTATCCTGAATTTTTTATATTTTATCTATGATGTTTTATTTATAATTAATAGTGAAAAAATATTGAATTTAATTCCATGCCGCGTTTTCAATAAATTTATTGATCTTGAAAAACAATAATGATTGTTGGATTTAAAATTTTATTAGATTAATTTTTTTTTCAATTAATCCAATTTAGGTCATATTAAAAAAAATTAACTGAGATTGGATAGAAACAATTCGCAAACATTTGTCCGTTTTTACGTTAAAAACTCGCATATATTTCAAGTCTCTGAGAATAAATTTTAATTAATTTATCCCAATTATTTTATTAGAATTAAGAAAATTGGATTCAAAATTTAGAATAATATTAAATAATAATTTAAAATAATTTCAATTGTTTTTCCAAAACTATATGTGAATGTAACTAAAATTAGTTAAAAATATTAAGAGAAAAGTTAGCAAAACAAGGGACTAAAAATTAAACATAAGGTACACAATATCCTATAATCATTCATAAAATCCATTGGATTTACATATTTAAACCCTATAGTCCCTCATATTTAATTTTTTTATTGGATCCACTTTTGGTGGAAAAATTATTGGTGGAATTCCCATTTCCAAAATTTTGAAGACAGCCCTTCCTCATCAACTATAAAAGGCCTCCTCTCCTACCACTTCCTAAGATCTTTAAAGACACTTTGGATTAGTAATTATATGATAAAATAGTTCCTAAATATCCCAAATCAATTATTATAATATTCAAAATGGGAATAATCCAACCATGAAATCCCTTTTGTTCAAACCAAAAGGATTTATAGGATTATGAGGTTACATCTTTCATCAAGGTATTTTTTTTACATCCATTCTCTATTCAATAAACTATACAAATTACATATTAAAATTAAAATTATTATACTAAATTAAATGATTTTTTCTATGATATGGTTTCAACCAACACATAATAACACTTCCATCTATTTCGTAACAAACATATTGTTTCTATGTACAGTGAATGACTACTTTATAAAACAATTATTGTTAGTTTTTCTTTTATCACCATTCATGGTTTTAAATTATGAATGAGAGGCTGTTTATATATGATATATATAATATTTAGTTTTTATTTTTTATTCTATAGTTCTTTTAAAACACATATGTTTATACTCTCCATTTTGTGTAAATATTATAACATCATTATGGTAGTGTGGACTGCCGCCTCCTCGAAGCGATGTGATTCAATCACAGTATGCATGGAATGTATAAAGGATAGTTTTAATAAACCTCTCTAACTTATATATCATATATATTTTAAATAAATTACAATATACATATCTATCATTTTAATTTCATTCTTCTAATATGAAAATGAAATTTATGTTAGCGTTCAAGCATACATAGGGCCTACTGTCTCCATGCCGATCTCACTCTATTATTAAATCCATAAAATATTGATTATTAAATATACGTAAATAATTAATATATATAATAATTAAATCATGGATTACATTTTTTAGATTAAAAAATCTCGATCTATGTATTTATTTTAACCAATAATAAGTTAAAATATACTTGAGAAAACAAGGCAATTAACACCAAAATAGTGAAAATAAAGAATGATATTAAAAAAATGTGTAATAATATATTATAATAAAAAATTATATGATAATGTTAATATTATTACAGTTTTGTTATATGTTAGTATAAATTATGAACCACTATATAGTAGGTTAAAAACCACACTACAAAAATTAAAGATAAGTTAAGGGATTCTTGTCTCACTTTTCATTCCATGAGGGAAATGAAATAATCACCACTTTCATGTTTTATGTGGTGTATAAATTGTCCATTTTGATATTTTAAATCATTATAAATTTTAACTAATGGAATTGAAAAAAATAATTTAATGACCTTAATTTACATGTATTATTATTTGAATGATTTAATGTGGTGTGGGAAACTTCTAATTGTATAAGTATTAATATTCTCAATATTAATTTTCATAATATTATAATGGTATCTCTATTACAGATAATTATTTGACCATTTTTTAATAAACCCATTAATTTCATTGTCTATTGTTTATTCTTGACCATATTCAATTATTGGTACCATTTTTCAACAGTTTTGTACAGAAAATGTTGTATAATGTGTTTTTAAGAAAACCTGAATTCATTTCTCTCTTTAGTCAGATAACATATTTTATTCTCAAAACCATGTTTGATTGAAATGTTTTAAATGTGATTATAATTTTTTCAAAATGTTTTATTAAATATATTTTTCCAATTTTTTTCTTTAACCAATGTTTTAAAAGGAATCTTCTAATCTCATTATGAAAAAATATTTTTGATAACAGTTTGAGTGTAAAAAAGGAATGTTTTTACCTCATACAACATGGATGGATTTACCCAATATCAATTGTTCAAAGAAGACATTGAATGTTTAATAGAATAATATCTATAAAAACTTTATAAATTATATACTCAATGAAATTGATTTTTCAAAATGTGATTCAAAATAAACAATACATTTTCCTCATTAATTATTTTTATGTTCCTCTATTTCATCAATTAAAACAAAAATTTATTTTTACACATCTTGGGATATTTTATACTGATAGAATCCATATTATTCCATTCAACTGTTTTGAAATTACTTTTTCAAGTATAATATTAAAATTCACTTCTGAGATTCCATTTTTAGTCCCCATGAAATATTTAATTTCCTATGATCATTTTAAATTTATTTTCCCCTAAATATTCATATAATTTTTATTGCGTATGATTATTTCCTAAACGATACAAAATTATTTTATTTGGTGTCTACTTTGATACATTTGAGGAATTATTTGTGTTTCATATGTAATACGGAGGGACCGCTATAGCCCATCGATAAATCATTAGTTTTCATTAGAAAATAAAGATGTGGTTTTGGATGATTCCTTACCCATTTATTAAGTTTCTGGAATAATTACCTTATAGTATCATATTCGTAGAACAAATAATTGATAGTATTAGATTATGGAAGTTATACCTAATAAATACTGTAGTCATTTCATGAATCCAAGGTTGTATGTTTTCGATATCAATCATTATTCATTCAATCATTTTTAATTTATTTGTTTACATTCCATGTGATTATTCAGCTAGTTATAATATCTATTATTACTCCCAAATATGTTGATAATTGTTTTTTTCGAAATAATTTATATTTTCTAGATTTTTTATTTCACATGAAACTATAAATAGTTTTATATAAATATATATATTAAATCCCACAGTCAATAATTCATTTCACACACAATTCCAACTTGGATTGCACTACATGTAATACTAACTTGGCATGCGCTAGAAGCTACATCGACATAGGGTATGATAAACACAACACTGAGTTTGTACGAAACATCTTTTTATTGTTTTAATTATTGAAATAAGGTAATTATAACCTTTCCATTAAACCTAGTAATATGAATAGATTTTACTAGTTTTTAATTATTAATTATAATTTATTTGTATAAGTAAAACATATTGATAATAAGAGATAATAATTTTGGTAAAATTGTTTTGTGTTAAAGATAGTTGATTCATGAATGAATCACTTTTAACAATAAAAGTAATTTTAAAAAAATTGAGAAATCAAACTATATAAAATAAAAATCATTTTTGAATTCAGAATGTTGAATTATCCTTGGGTGATGTTTTTCTATTTTGCTGAGAATCTTCATTTTTTTTGAATAGTTTTAAATAATGATTTTAAATAAAACTGTATTTTTTCTTTTTAATTATTAATGATAAATTATATTAAAAAATAGTTTTAAGGACATATTAGAAGAGTATTACATCTATTTATATAATTTTATTAATTATAATCAATTTAATTTTGAGAATGTATGTAAAATCCTAACAATCATTTGATCATTTTCCTACTTTAAAACCCCCTTAGTTCATCACGTCTGCAGAATTAACACTAATCTGAATTTTTCTTATTTTGTGATTTTAATTTCAAAAATCTCACTTACACTATTGTATTTAGACTAAAATTAAGAGTCTAATAATATAATCTTAATTTTTTACAAAAATAATTATTAAGAGTTATTAAAATTAATAACAATATTTAAGACCAAATTAATCTTATATTGGGACTAAACCATAATAATAAAGGACCAGCTGACCTAGAGACTTGTCTAATGCCCATTTTCTGTCCACAGATGGTCCACGAACAATTCATTATTTAGTTTGGTTTATTTTATATGTCTTTTTATAGGTAAGAACATTTTCACACCAAATTTAATTCTAAAAATCCCATGGGAGTTATTTTCCTTCCCTATAAAATGATACCATCGATACCCATTCCTCCAACCTCTCAAACCATTTAATTTAATGGGATTTTTAGAATGGGTATCAGTGGTGGAATTTTATATTGAATGAAAATGACTCACATGGGATTTTTAGAATTAAATTTGGTGTGAAAATGTTCTTACCTATAAAAAGACATATAAAATCAACAAAAACAAATAATGAATGGTTCGTGGACCAATTAATTATTAAAAAAATAATTATTAATAGTTATTAAAATTAATAACAATAGTTAATACCAAATTAATCTTATATTGGGACTAAAACATAATAATAAGGGACCAGCCGACCTAGAGACTTGTCCAATACCCATTTTCTGTCCACAGATGGTCCAAAAACAATTCATTATTTAGTTTGGTTGATTTTATATGTCTTTTTATAGGTATGAAAATTTTCACACCAAATTTAATTCTAAAAATCCCATGTTAGTCATTTTCCTTCCCTATAAAATGCCACCACTGATATCCATTCCTCCAACCTCTCAAACCATTTAATTTCAGAAATTTTCTACCCAGGTATCCTATATACCACCCTCTTTTTAATCTTGGATATTCCATTTGGGCATAATTCTTCATAAGGAATTCTTTTGACACAATATAAAAGTAGATACCCTATGTAGAGGTAACATCTTCTCTCAAGATCCTTCCATTTATTTTCCTTATCCACCCCTTCCTCCATCATTACTCCAATACTGTGTGACCAAACTAGTATACCTAGAATTATAGGATATTTTTATGAAAAATTCTATAACCTACACTTACAAAAACCTCCATCCAATGTATGTTGAACATACTATTTTTTGTACAACAAACTAATGCCTCATGAAATGATGATTGTTCAATTTTTCATTTCCCCCAGTCATAATGTCCATTATGATGGAAAATATATCTATATATAAAATATATTTTATTTATTATTTAGTCATGATTCATTATTTCTTATAAATTACACATCAATTTACATTACATTTGGTGTTAATATGATAATCTCATTTTAGGAAGTGTGGAGTACCACCCCCTCAATGTGATGTGATTCGTTAACACACAATATTGAATGTAATAATGAAGTGTTTGAGAAATTATAATATATATATATATAATATATTCATGATACTAGAATAATTATATATACATATATATACATATGACATCTTCATTCTTTCTTTTAATATGACAATAGAAACGAAAACAACATTCATGTGTATGTACGGCTTACCGTCTCTATGAATGGTGAATTCCATTTCATACTTAAATTTGAAATAAATTATTATAAAATGAATATAATGTATATAAAAGATATTTATATCATGATATAAATTCAGGATTCATGATATAATTATAAGGACCAATAATATAACAAATTAAGACACATGTAAAAAAGAAAAGCAAATATTACCTGAACTGAATCCTTAACATATAATCATTAACCAGTGGGTAATATAATGTTATAATTAAAACATATACCAAAATATATATAATAATATTCTTAAATAAAATGTATATAATAAACTAATATTTATTATATCGGAAGCTTGTACGAGTAGGTAGAGATTCAATACACAAGGTAATGGGATTTCATCTCACATCAAATTTTTTGAGATATGAGCAATGTTTTACACTCTTTTCATTATTTTTTGGTTTCTGTAGTGCTCATGAT
The DNA here is from genome assembly GCA_963277665.1 of Viscum album. Classification (NCBI taxonomy): domain Eukaryota; kingdom Viridiplantae; phylum Streptophyta; class Magnoliopsida; order Santalales; family Viscaceae; genus Viscum; species Viscum album. The sequence goes on from OY728146.1 coordinate 1,806,637,354, forward strand.
TTTACTCTATGTATCTTGTAATTAAATATATGTTTATTAAAATGCCCAATTTATGATAATTGTTTTATGGGGTTTATATTTCAATAGTTAGCAAATCGGTGAATAAGTTTTGTCTAAAATTTCCTTCCTCGAGACTCGTGCTTTGTTATGAACAAAAACACATTTTCAGGGTCCATATAATTCCAATTTAAAAGACATATCATGAATATAAATCATTTCATTATAATATAAACATCATGTAATTTCATTTCCATACATGGAGATAATTATCCAAATATACCATGTTATAATATTTTGTTGAGGAAATCTTATTTCTTTTTTATATTGTTTATGTTTATTCTTTATTCGATGAAATATTGTGATCCATATCTAAAGAATATACATATGTTTACGTATCCTCTATTATTTCATGATATAATCATGTATTGGTAACATTTATTACTCTATTGTATATAAGAATGTCAAGAATGTGTTTTTAGGAATGACCAACATTACCCTCTCATCAGTCACAAAATCTATGTTTTTTAAAAAGGGTTTCCAAAAATATTATACCATTCCGTTATAATATTTATAAGAAATTTTTTATCTCGTTTCTTTTAACAAACACATAAAAAGAATATTCTTATCACTATCCATTCAACGATCTTTTCTAGCCTTTTACCTACAAAAGTAATGTTCTTTTATCCTCGTATGACATGAATGGATTTACTAGCCGTTATTTCATTGAATATCCATTTTAATTGTTAAAAAGGGTAATATTTATGAAAAGTTTTACAAAAGTAATTTTCAAAAGATTTTTTTTTTGAAATTGGTTTCAAACATATTTTAAATTTTTTTGTGGAAATCTATTTTAAAATTTTTTTGAGGTCTTATTTACAAATATTAAAAGTGATTTCAATGAAATAGATTTCAATTTGTCTTCAATATTATTTTATATTTATTCCAAAAAATTATTTTCAAAATGTTTTCAAGGTTTATTTATACATTTTAAAAATATTTTCATAAAAATGGATTTAATAACATTTCCAAGATTTCTTTAAATGTTTTCAGGTTTTTCAAATAAAAAGTTTTTTATAATATTTTGAAGCTTCTTTTAAAACTATTAAAGTATAAAAAAAAATTAAATATTATTTCATGACTGCTTTAAAATCTGTAACAAAATTTTCAAGGAAAATTATTTTCAAATGTTTTTATGTATTATAACGCCTTTTTCAATCATGAAATGATATTTTCTTCAAGAAATGTTTCTAAATGACAATAAAAAATTATTTTTCACAAAAGATGACATATGTTGATCTTACTCAATAATTTCATGGAAATGATCGATGATTTTAATTAATATTCTTTTTAGGAATGGTTTGTTCTTAATGTCATTGTATCTATGAAATACATTTATCATTAATGGGTTATTTTTTTATGAAACCCACATCTTTTAATGAGTTATGTTTATGATTAAATGTTTGTGAAACCTATATCTTTTCAATGGTTATGATATTTTTACATGTTTATGATACCCATTTCATTTGATGGGTTATGATATGTTTAGGATATTGTGGCACATGTCTGTATGATTTCATTCTATGATAAGTGGGACATATATCTCCCTCAAATGACTTGGTAAATATTTATATCTCATGAGAAAATTATGGGAATCAAGTCGATAGGCTTGATCCACTATAACATGATGGGAAAACCTGATTCCATATAAAGAGGGGACTTCCGTAGAGGATATGGGTTTTTTCCCTCCGAATAGATGTTTTCACCATGATTATGGAAGATGGAGAAACCCAAAAAATTATGGGAAGATGGGATATTCTAATCAAATACAAGGAATGAACTAAGACTATAGATAGTGGTGTGTCCCACCCAGTGAGTGACGTTCCCATGAAGTGCATTGATAATTTCTATAAATCATTCATGAGATACAGTGAATGATATCACATGTTTATTTATTCCACAATTCCATGTCATATTCCACTATTATGCATTCATGGATTGTGATCTTTATTTAACATGATTCATGTCTTATGAAGTGCTAATATTTATGATACTATTTATGTTATTATCTTTGATATGAAACTTATTATCTTCTATTTACATGCTCATATTCTCATAAACTTATACTCATATTTATGCTTACATGTCTCCCTTGTTTACCCTAACTTTGAATTTGTAATCACTGCTTTTATTATTATTTTTCCCCATGTTATGATCATATGTACTATGTTTGATTTTTCTAAGAATGGTGATATTCCTGAATATCCTAGTGGGATATTATTTATCAAAAACATATACCATTGTTTATGTTTCCATGTTTCCCATGTCATTAAACCAACAATGGTATTTGGGAACCATTTTTTATAATGTTTATGTATTCCTCAAAAGTTATGTAATGTCTACTTTGGTAAAGTTAAGGTCACTATAGTCTGTATCAGAGTAAAGATATAGTTAAACTTTTGAAACCAGAATTATAAAACATTATTGAGATATATAGGTATATTTCAAATTATATTGTCTAGGTATGTCAATGTAGATAATTATAAGGATGAGTTAATGCTTAGAAAATGTCCTAGAATTTTTGTGAAGGATAGCTTCAGTGGTATGCTTCCAATACATCTCGTTCAGGATACTACAAGTTGATCTGGATTTGGCACAACCTAGGGGTAAAAACTCTTACAAGATGTTTTAGTCTTAACTAAGGGTAATCTAGAACATGAAAATGGGCCTTGATACACACCTGGTTTGACACTCCCAGGATATTTTCATTGGGAATTCGAAAACTCATCATGAACCATCACAACATATATTAAAATATTTAATATATGAATTAACTATGATAAACACAATTTTTCATAGATTATGTATGGTTTCATTATTTAGATATGATATAACTAAATATTTCAATAACCATGTGGTTTTCTTCAATATTAAGAAAAGATCACACTTTGATTTTGGTTTTAGTCAATGGATGGAACCAGAAGGAATTGGTTTAATGTTGAATGTGATGGAAGATATTATGATGACCAGTTAGGTGGGATGATCTATCATGACCCATCCCTCGGGGGCCCGTGTCGTGACTACCACGTGCCCACCTTCCATAAGCCAGGTGCTAGCGACTAGCACCGAAGGCGTATTCCCTAAAATGGCGAAGTCATTTCCTTTATAACCTGTAAACTCACGCAACCAAGAACACAACAAGTTATGAACATGAGTAAACTGAACAGTAAAATGATTTTGTACAGTAAGTGAAATGGGAAAGAATACATTCCCAACTAAAATCTCCAAGAAAACTAGAAATTACAAGTATCCTGAACATCTTCGTTGAACACCTACCAAGGATCCTACCTAAACGGTATGTACAACTCTCGAACGATCATCTCTGCAGTACACCTCATTTAAAGTCCACCACTTAGCTACCTTCATTCATCGTACCATCGTCCTTGGTCAGCGTTATCTGTCATCTTCACCAAACACAATAAGATGCGGGCATAGCCCGTGCAGGGGTGAGTAGAACAATACTCAGTTGGGACCCCAATACCCTCAATGGTCTCACAAAATAAACAAAGTATAATCCAAAAATCATGTAAACCTATGAAAACCCTACTTAGGTATATGCCCATACATATAACTATGTTATCAATTATACGCATATCAATCATGAGGAAACACAGGGTCCATCTTAAAATCCCAAATCTCAACAATTCCATAATGGAAGGAATACCACGAAGTTATGTCCTAAAAAGGTACGCCTCACAGAATAATACCACAAAGGTTTCCCCTTGAAGTTAAGTACTAGAAAGGTATGTTACACATAATATTACCACAAAAGTATCACCATGAAGGTATGTACCTCAAAGGTATGCCACATAGTAGATTACCAAAAGGGTGTCACCACGAAGGTAAGTACAACCAAGGTACAACACACAGAACATTACCACAAAGGTAAAGACACAGCTAACACCAGGTATAACATATATATATAGAATTACCGATTATTAGTTGTAGGCTAGATCATGTTATTCTATTATGAAGAACTGTTGATGACCCCCACAGGATCAATAGGTAACTAACCCCCGCTGACCCACATAAGATCTGACCAACATAGGATCTATATGCACTGACCCACACATGATCTCTTTGCGCTGACCCACACAGGATCGTTGAGCACTGACCCATATAGGATCTAACCCAAACTAGATCACATGATGCTGACCCACAAAGAATTTATATTCTTTCATCACGTTATAGTCATATAAAGGTTTCATGCATGAAGTTATCTTGATTCCATGAGGGTCTGCTCCTTAAGCCATAGGTCGATACTCCAACTCCCACGAAGTCCCATGAAGAAGTATCCCAATGTAAATCTATGTAAAAGGGGTCTCAATGCAATAAATTGTGCCTCCATCGGATACACGTTCTGTAAGCTATTGTCCCTTTAGTTCTGAGAGATCGGTTGGATTTGTGTTCAATCCAACTCGGACATACCCCAACTTAATCCAAAACTCAAGTGGGGTATACCAAAAGTACCATCTCGATCCAAGGTTTTCGGTGCCATAGATGTTTCACCAAACAGACACCCAGTGCAAAAGTTATGGCCAATAAGGTGACTCTGGGTCTAATTGGGCCTGGGTTCGGTCCGACCTAGCCTGGGTGGACCCAGGTCCGGCCCGTGATGGGCTGCCTGCGGTGTGGTTCTCCATAGCCGCACATGGGGGAGTCATGCACCCCCCGCCTTCAATAACAGAATGGTCGAAGCTGTTCGGTCACTAGCCTGCACGCTGGATCCGCCACTGGTCCCACTCGGTACAGCTCGACCAGCTGAAATGGATGGCCCTTTACTCCTCCTAGAGGAATAGCCGCGCACCGTTACCACTCTACGGCTGGTCGAACGCCGACTACCTTCCTCCTTCAGCCGCGACTAGGAGGGCCGCAATGAATTTCTCTGATGGCGGCGCGAGGTCACGCCGCCCATGCTTCTCTGGCCGACTGAAGTACCAGCCACCCTTTGTCCACCTTCGGGCCAGGCAACAGTCAACTGACATCCGGCCTCTACACGACCTTCTTCTCTACCGGCAGCACGGAAGCACGCCACCCCGGTTCCTTGTGGCTGGCCCGGGTGCCCCCCACCACCTTTCTCAACCACGAAAACATGACAACCATGATGAAAAATGGAGGGATCAGTCCATGTACTTTTTTCCTACACCCTCCGCATTTGATTGGTAGGATATGGATCAAGAGGATTAATTCAATGAAAACCACAAAGAATAACAAAACCTCTACCTTTTAGGTTCTGTAGGAGGATGTCATGAGGATGAAGTCGAAGCCATTGGAGAACTTCAGCATTCATTGCCTCCGAAAGGTGCTTCTGATCCTGGATTAGGTTCGGTTTCCCCATTCTTCATCAGAGATGCATTTTTCGTTGGAGAGAAAGAGTTTCTCCACAATTATCCCAAGATCTGACTTTTGCCAACACTTCTCCCAAACCCCACCAAAATTAATAGCCATATTATTAAATTATGTTTTAATAAATTTATAAGAGTTGTCCATTAATTATCTTGATGTTGGAACAATTAATATTCTCAATTAAATGAGAGAAATAAATTAATGGGTTGTTGAGAGGTTTTTCCCCCATAAAGAGGTGTTCGAGTGGTCCCCACCACCTCCTATTTAATTGGGGGTTTTCTAGCTCAGGTTCTCTTCACTATCGGGCATTCAAATGGGAGGTTAAAAAACTAAAAGTTTATATTTGATTTTTATTTACACGAAAGACATGAAAACTAACATTCAACCTCGACCAACTGCCGTTGAGATGAATGTCTCCTTAAGAAAATACCGGCGATGAGAGTTCAATGGTGTCCTCAAATTTTAATTCCAAGAACTGGTTCAAAAATTAAAAAAACTCACTTGCATGTTTACTGATCTTACCCGAAAAAAATGTTTAGAAATTCAATCCGGGCACAACATGCCTTGGATAAAGAATTGTAAAATTTGGCGGACTCATAAAATTCCCATATAATTAGAAAAATTACATGGAATTTCAGGGTCGTTACATTCTCCCCACCTCAGGGCCTTGCATCTCCGAACGCCACATTACACAGAAACTAAAAAAACATGTGGGGGTACTGAGCACGAATCTGAGCATCCTGCTCCCATGTTCTCTCCTCGTGGTTCCCATGCTACCAATGTACACACACTAAAGGTATCGATTTCCCACAAAGTATTCTCTATTGTCGGTATTCAATCTCCACTTGAACCTCCATAAATGTAACCCCATCGTCGATGTCCAAATCACCGTGGTCGATGAAGTGAGATGGGTCATGCATATATCACCTCGGCTAAGATATGTGGAAGACGTCATGCACCGTGTGCAACTGAGGTGGAGGAGCTAAATGGTAAGACACCTTGCAAACTTTGCTGAGGACCTGAAAGGGTCCAATGAACCTTAGAGATAACCTCTCACCCTGACCAAATCTTCTCAAACCTCCTCGATGTGAGACCCGTAGAAAGATGTGGTCTCCATCCTCGAACTACGGATGTCTATACCTCCTCTCAGCATAAGTCTTCTACCTAATCTGTGTAGTTTTCATCTAATCATGGATGATCTGCACCTTCCCTATGGTAGCCCATACCATATCTGGTCCCATGTGTGCGGAAAACCCTAGTTCATTCTAACACAAAGGTGATATGCATGGTTTGCTGTACAAAGCCTCGAAAGGTGCCATCCCAATGGTGGAGTGATATCTGTTTTTTTAGGAAAAATCTACTAACGGAAAGTGATTCTCCCTACTGTGACTGAAGTCGGGGAAGCAAGAACACAACATGTCCTCAAGGGTCAGAATGGTCCACTCAGTCTGGCCATCCATCTGAGGATGGAAGGCGGTGCTCAAATGAAGCTATGTCTCAAAAGCCTCCTGCAACCCCTTCCAATGATGGGAAGTGAAACATGAATCACGATCGGAGACAATAGTCAAGGGTAGTCCATGTAGCCGAACAATCTCCTACACATAGAGGCATCCCAAAATCTCCACTAAACCCTACTCTCTGATCGGTAGGATGTGGCCGACATGGTGAGTCAGTCAATGATCACCCAGATAGAATCATGACCCCTAGATGTACATGGATGTCCTGTCATGAGGTCCATGGATATCCCATCACACGTCCACTCTGGGTCCTCTTATGTCTGAACTAGGCCTACTGGTACCTGATGCTCTGACTAAACATGCTAACCAGTGAGCCACCAAGAGACAAACTGTACTACTGCTTTCATCATTCCCAGCCACCAGTGATGTCGTCGGAGGTCCTGGTACATCTTCACCATTCTTGGATGTACCGTTTGAGGGGATGTATGGAACTCCATCAACACATCCTCCGAGAGCGACATTGCTGCCATGGTATGTCCTCTGAAGAGGATGATGTGCTCCCCACCTTCATAAAATCCATCAGGTTCCTTACCCATGGATATATCAGCATGTCTAGCCTTGTTGTCAGTGTCCCCACGTTGCGCCTCCATGAATCACTGAAGAAGTGGGGGAGTGACTGTAAGAGAGTGAAGGAATGATTCTCCATCTAGATCCACAAAGGAAATCTGCAAAGTAGCCACCTGCTCCGTCGCCTCACCTAGTTGTTGTATACCCAATCTATTGTTGAGTGCATCTGCTACAATGTTCTCTTTTCCAGGAGTATAAACTATCTCGAAGTCATAGTCTTTATGGATCACAGACTAACATCATTGTCCGATGTTCGGGTCTTAATGAGAGAAGATATACCTGACACTCTTGTGATTAAAGAAGACTATAAAATGCACACCCATCAATTAATGTCGCCACATCTTCAAGGTGAAGACAACGACTGCTAACTACATATCTTGGGTAGAATAGTTTTGCTCGTGATGTCATAGCTGTTGAGAACCATATGTGATCACTGCTCATTCCTGTATCAAGAAACATCTGAGCCTGGTCCAGATGCATCACAGTAGACTACGTATCCAACGCCCTCCTTCGGAATCCTCAAGATGGGGGCAGTAGTCAACTTCTACCTCAGCTCCTGAAAACTCCGCTGGCATCTCCCCGAACACACGAAGGATTTCTCCTACTTTTTCAATGTTGATAAAGGTGCTCAAACTCAAGAGAAATCTAGCATAAAACTCTAGAAGTATCCGGCCTAAACCAGGAAACTTCTTACCTCTATCACACTCCTGGGTGTCTCTCAAGCAAGTACCACCTCAATCATTGCTAGATCCACCACAACTCTAGCCTCCGAGATGAAATGTCCTAGAAAGTGAACCTCTCAGATCTAGAACTGGAACATCTAGAGCTTACCATAATGTTGGTGCTCTCATAGTGTTTCCCGAACTACCTACAAGTGATAGGTATGCTCCTCCTCAGTAGCCGAGTAGATCAAAATGTCATCAATGAAGACCCCAACAAAAGAAATCAAGATACGGCTGGATGATCATGTTCATGAGTCCCATAAAAACTAATAGAGAGTTTTTCTTGCAAAACAACATGACCAAAAACTCATAATAGTCGTATCAACTTTGTAAAGTTGTCTTCTACACATCATCATCTTGTACATTGACCTGGTGATAGCCTAAGCAGATGTCTATCTTTGAGAACCACAGTGCACCCTTCAGCTGATCAAAGAGATCATAAATACTCATAAGTAGGTACTGGTTCTTCACAATCACCTAGTTTAGGCGTCGATAGTCAACACAATATCTTAATATCCCATCTGCCTTCATGGTGAATAGAATCAGGGCTGCCCAAGGAAAAACACTGGGCTTGATGAACCCCTTTCCCTGTAAGTCCTCTAGCTCTACACGTAGCTCACAAATCTCAGTGGGAGCCATCTGATACGCTGGTGTAGATATTGGTTCCATCCTGGGGTACATGTCAATGTAAAATTCCACCTCTCTGTGAGGAGGTATACCGGAAGCAACTCTAGCAAAGGCATCCGTATACTGGTCCACCACTACAGGATAGCTCAAACTCTCTACGTCAACCATTTTGAGGGTAAGGCTAGCCAAATAACGAGTGATCGGATACACTCTCCTTAGGTTAATTCCATCCTGTGCTAAAAAGTCTCCCATAATGTTGGTGAAGGTAATCCTGGTCTCATCCATGTGGCTAGACCGCACTTTACGCTTAATAAAGTTAATCTGACCATGGATTGTAAATAACCATTCTATACACATGGTGATGTCATAAGGCCTCGACTCCACTTCTAGGAGATCCCAAGCCAAATTTCTCACATTCCAGAGTAATATCACACTGTTGGAACTATTGTGTAAACGTTGAATCCTCTCTTTTAGTAGTCTCGAGATGTAAGGATTGATCCAATGGATCCTACAGAATTTCTGAGATCCGAATGAGTGTCATGGGAATAAATGAATGACTGGAACTTGTGTCTATAAGAACTGCAGCTAAGGGTTAGTAGACACAGATCGTACTTCATATCATCTTCGGAGTACCATAGTCATAGACCTCAGCTACCTGGATCTAAGCTCTCCCCTGTCCATCTGCTCCCTATGGTCAGGGTGGACCACCTGGCGGTGGTGCCATAACATCTCAAATCTTTTCCCACATCCAGCTACATGGCCAGATCCTCTTCCACATCTGCCTACTCCTTGCGAAAATCCTCGGTTGAACCTCTATCTCTGCTCGAGAGTTCTTTATACCATCTACTGATCATAAGTTTGACGGGTCAGCCAATCACGAGCCTTGTGACCCAACACACCACATGTGAAACATTACATGCTCCTCGCATGACTGGATCTGTCTCTGGTGTCCCGCACAACTGACCCTCAATGCTTCAGTTGTCCACTTGTAGGTCTGGTCCTCTTAAACCTACGTGACATATATCTACTTCCAGCTGCAAAAGACACTACTACGTGACACCCGGTGGTGGGTCTCACTGCTAGTGACTACTCAGCATAAAAAACTCTCTACTAAGAGGGATCTCTCTAACACCCCCTCCTTCGTCGAAATGCTAAGAGAAATAATCTAATACATGATCTCCCACCTGATTCTCTCCTTGAATGTTCATGCCCAGAAGAATGGGTCCCACACCATATAAGTGGAGTAGCATGATAGGTCAGTGAACATAGCTGAGTACTGAGCCATAATAATGTTGTTGTGCTGCAGATGAAGAAGCTCATGTATGGGCACTACACAAAGGGTCATTGGGATAAACTCTGCCTAAATAGGCTCTAAATGTATTCCTAGAAAAGTGTCACCTTGTAGTGAACTAGGAGAATCATGCTCCTCAATCTGTCTGCTGTTTTATGTTGAAAATAGGAGGCATGGATCACCATGAGATCACCTGGTGTCCCAAATAGTCAGAAGACACAGACCATGGCCTCCAACCAATCCTCAGTGGCCTGCGTATAATGACCCATACTTTACATACATTTTTAATACTTCAAAATTTAAGCATACTTATTACAACATATAACAAAACAACGAAAGGACCGAATGGGTATAGTGTATTTAGAAACTGGGAAACATAAACAACTGGTTCATGAAGCGTCTACAATGTCTCCCATTTATTTCATCATATCTATAGTCTCTTTTGGAATATCTTACTTAATAACCTTCTTCCTGACCTGGGGGAAAGAAAAAAAACAAAAGGGTGAGCTCAAATGCTCCGTAAGGGTAAACAAAAGAAATATCAATCACATCATATACATAAGCACATAATTTTTGGAAATCTTAACCTGCAAAAGAGATCATATTTTCATAACATGGGATAAATCATGGCAGTGAAATGTAATCACAATAATCGTAACTTAAAACATGAAACTTTGTGGAATACACACATAATCATATAGAATCATATCTTATTAGTCAAGACTCATTTCCAAGCCTATATTAGTAGACAAAGTCCATTTCTGAACCGAGTCACCCTCGTTTCAGTCCTGTTTCACTGAACCGGTATAACCTAACGTTCCAGACATTTCTATCTCATGAGAAATAAAATCATTACCCAATGCATTGGAGGGAGATATAGGTCCCACCAATCTCATAATTATACCATTATTATGTGTTCAACAAAATCATAAACCATACATCGTAGCATAACCCATGTAATAAAAATGGGATTCTTAAACAACATGACATCATAAAACAATTCATATAAGATAAAAGAATTCATAAAAATAATTCAATCACAACATAATCAAATCAATGTAATAATAGGGATAAAAATAGAACCCTTTATTATCTTAGATGGAAAATAATTTTTATAAAACACTTGAACTCCATTCTTTAGGAAAATATCCTTTCTTCTTCAAAAACATTTTTTTTCCTTTCTTAACATGTCATAAAACCTTAAAATAAAAGAAGTTGATTAAAAATATACTTGAAAACTTGTAAAGGATTCTACTTGGAAATAATGTTTTAAAAATCCATTCATGTCGTATAAGTTAAAAAAACACATTCTTCTCGTACTTTTGTCGGAAAAGTCAAAAAGTACCTCGTACGAAAAATGACAAATGATTCCTTTCATATCTTTCACTAAAAACTAACCGAAGGGTAAAATTGGATTTAAATAATTGTAGGTGGATGGAAATAATATTACATATTGAGGAAACATGGATGTGGATGATAAAATACACCCCAGTAAACTCTAAAGTATAAACAATCTCGGATAAAAATGAGATTGTAATATTTCCCTTACCTTAGGTCTGTTTTGCTTCGTAAGTGTCTGAACCTCCTGTATAATGAATTGAATAATGTTATTGACATATTCCCTAATCATACATATTTTTATGATATCATATATGGTCATTTTCTTAGTTTCTTAGTAGTAATATTTCATTGCTACTTGTTATTCGGGTGTTTATAACTTTTTGTTCTTATGCGTGTTTTGTCGAATAAATTCTTATTCTTATATTTAGGATATAGATAACTAATTTCCATAATATTATTAGTGTAATATATATCATATTCATTCATTCAATTCATCAGTATGAAATTAAGATCATGTAGAACGAGTCGCATCACATCGTGGAGATGGTATTCCGTACGTATGCACGAGGGATGATATCGTTCCTATGATCGTGGAACTGTATTGGAGTGTATGTATAATATTTCAGAATCAGTATAACTTTATAATAGTCATAAAAAGTCATTATTTACACCATTATACCCATCCATGTAAGGTGGTGGTGGAAAATAGATTACACCACGGTTTGGAGACGGTATTCCGTACGTACGCACGCGTAGTGATTTCTTTTTCCGTAGGATGGATAGATGGTGAAATAGGGTTGTTTTATAATTATAATAACATATCCGTATATGAGTGATACTGATGTTAATAGTTCATAATGAAACAACTAAAGAAGAATAAGTGTAAGAATAAATAAAGATGAAAGAATTGGTAACGTACATTACCTCTTCTTTGAAGTGCTTTTTTGAGACATTCTTTTAGGGCACTAAAATTGGTCTTTGAAGAAGACCAGACCCTCTAGGATGTCTCTAGGGAAGTGGAGAGGAGTAATTTTCTGGGGTTGGCCGAGCTTGAAGGCTCAAAGTGGTGTGAGGAAGAGGGGGAAGAGGTGCCCTTTTATAAGGGAGGAGAGGGGCACCTTTGGGAAAACAAAACATATTATTTTATTATAAAGTGATGTTCGGTTTTAAATAGCTCCAAATTGATATATTTCTATGCTAAGGTGGGGATGGGTCTCAAAGCTCTCATCAAATAGAATTTAGACAAGTTTATGTTCTTATTTTAACCTTATCATTTAGATTTAACATTAAGTTAAATAAGTTTACTTTTATAGTGTCTTCTATCGTTCTTATACTATAAGGTTAATAAACATACTATAAGAAGCCAAACGAACCCCAAGTTGTTTATTATTAATATATATAACCTTATATAAGTCATGGGGCCGAAACTTATATTTTTAGGAATAAAATAACAATTACTAATATAATATTTGTTTTAAAAACTATTTTATGTCAATTTTGACTCTATTTAGTAATTGATTTTTGTGAAAATCATAACAGAATTATTAGTTCGAAACAAGTTAATTAAATAAATAATAACATGTAATATTAACCTATAAAATTAGTGTAATTCATAAAAAGTCTCAAATTACATTTATTTTGATGTTTATAACATTAATTATGTCAATATTTCATTAATAATATAATTACTGCATCATCTTTGTGTCTTAAATAAATCAACTTATTTAATGTCTAAAAATTACAAATAAAAAACCGTTATGTAGGAAATCGTTTTAGCTTTCTAATGAATATTTATAGTCGAATTTATCTTATATATTACCCCATATTAAATTTTATTTACTTATTCAACTTTGATTTTAACTATTTTAACCCTTCTTTAAATAAATTAATAATAAATGTCCTAATCTAATCCAAGAGGGCCTAAATGGTCATATTTTATTCCTAAGATTTTTTTTGGTCGAATTACACTTATCCAATAGAATTACGACATGTGTTAGGGTAATAATAATATCATCTTTACGCTTAATTACCCTATTTACTTTTAACCGTGGTAAAAAAAGTAAAAAGTTACTATTCACGAAAAATTATTTTCATCTCATTGAACAACATATTAGTCCTTGATATTAACCGTGTCTCTCAGATTTTTGAAATTCCACTCACAGAAGCGGTAAAATTAAGTTTTATGAAAAATTCAGTTTTTTAACTACCACTTAGTGGTTTCACTATTCATCAAAAATTGAAATTAGTAAGAAAAATACCAAAATTTCACCCTAGGCTAAATTCGATATTCCGAATCCAAAAATGAAGTCCATTTTTAAAAATAAAATTTATAATATTTTAAAAAGTAGTTATTACTATTCATAAGGGCTAGTTTTAATAATATTTTAATAGCATATCGTTGTTTAGTGAAACTCGGTATTGCGTACGACGCAAGCTATCAAGGAAGGCCGCGGTTGCGTGTAAAGCAAGCCAATCTAGTGTTGTGTGTAGTAAAATATTCCTTTGATGATTTATAAAAACAAAATATTTCTCAAAAAAGTCTCAAGCGTTACATTCTACCCCCCTTAAAATCAATTTTTCCCTCGAAATTCGTCACTTTGTAACAAATAGACGAGGATACCTCTCCCTTATTATATCCTCAAGCTCCCATGTAGCTTCTTCTAATTGGTGATTCCTCCATAAAACTTTCACCAATCGAGTGGTCTTGTTTCGTATGAATTTTTCGCTATGATCCATAATCTCTATCATTTGTTCTTTATAAGAAAGATCTTGCTACAGGGGTACAACTTCTGAGCTGAGTACATGTGAAGGATTAGGTATGTACTTTCTCAAGAGAGATACATGGAACACATCTTGAACTTGAGAGAGATTCGGTGGAAGAGCCAATCGGTAAGCTACCTTCCCAACACGATCCAGTATTTCGAAAGGACCGATATATCTAGGGCTCAACTTCCCCTTCTTTCCAAATCTCATAACCCTCTTCCAAGGAGATATTCGTAAGAACACTTTATCACCCACTTCAAACTCTAGGTCTTTTCTTCGATTGTAGGCATAACATTTATGTCGACTCTGAGCAGCTCTTATGTGTTGTTGAATAGATCTGACCTTTTCTACCATTTCATCAACAAGATTAGGTCCTAATAGATTTCTTTCCCCAAATTCATCCCAGCAAGTTGGAGTCCTCAATTTCTTTCCATAGAGAGCTTCATAAGGAGCCATCTGAATACTGGAGTGAAAGCTATTATTATAAGGAAATTCCACCAGTGGTAGGTGTTGATCCCAACCACCTTTGAAATCCATAGAGCAAGCTCTCAACATATCTTCTAGGGTTTGAATTGTTCTCTCAGACTGAATGTCTGTCTCAGGATGATAAGAAGTGCTGAAACTCAACTCTGTATCCAGAGTATGCTGAAGACTTCACCAGAACTTCGAGGTAAATCTCGGATCCCGATCGGATATAATAGAAAGTGGTACTCCATGAAATCTTACCACTTCCTATACATATATCCTGGCAAGCTGATCCAGAGAGAAATCCTCTCTAATAGCAATGAAGTGTGTAGACTTTGTAAGACGATCAAATATGACCCAGATAGCATTATTGCCTTTGGATGTTTTAGGAAGTCCTATGACAAAGTCCATAGTGATGTTTTCCCATTTCCATTCAGGTATGGGTAATGGTTGTAACATCCCCTTAGACTTATGTCTCTCAGCTTTAACTTGTTGACAAACCAAGCATCGAGAGACAAATTCAGCAACATCTCTTTTTATGCCATCCCACCAGAAGTACTCTTTCAGGTCCCTATACATCATCGTACTTCCAGGATGAATAGAGAATGAAGAACTATGATCCTCATCCAGCAACCTCTTCTTTAATTCGGGGATGGGAGGAACACAAACCCAATTCCTGAACTTTATTATCCCATCACAATAAAGGTTTAATTTAGGAACATTTCTCACCTTCTTTTGTAACTCGACATCTTCTTTCTGTGCCTATTTAATCTTCACATGTATAGATGGTTGAACATTCATTTGAGAAAGATAAGATTTTTCCCCTTCCATTATAATTCCATGATCCATCCTTTGTAAATCCATAAATATTGGATCTTTTGTGATCCTCATCACGGATAAACTAGCATGGTCTTGTCGACTTAATGCATCTGCCACCTTGTTTGCTTTCCCAGGGTGGTAATGGATTGAGCAGTCATAATCCTTAATCAGCTCCAACCATCTTCTTTGACGCATATTCAGCTCCTTTTGTGTGAAAATATACTTTAAACTTTTATGATCAGTTTAAATATCACACCTTTCACCATAAAGGTAATGCCTCCAAATCATTAATGCAAAGATTACCATAGCTAACTCCAAATCATGTGTTGGGTAATTTTGCTCATGGATTTTCAACTGTCGTGAGGCATAAGCTATCACCATATCATTTTTCATAAGAACCCACCCCAATACCTTATTGGATGAATCACTATAGATCACAAACCTTTCTCCACTACAAGGCAGTGTGAGCACAGGTGCACTGGATAACCTTCTTTTTAACTCCTTGAAATTCTCTTCACATTCTTCCGTCCAAACAAACGTAACTCTGTTCCGAGTCAACTTGGTGAGTGGATTAGATAATCATGAAAAATCTTTCAGAAAACGTCGATAATATCCAGCCAAACCAAGAAAACTTCGGATCTCAGTTACTGTTTTTGGTCTCGACCATCTTTTGATGACCTCTGTTTTTACTGGATCCCCAGATTTCCCATCTTTTGAGATTATGTGACCCAAAAATGAAACCTTTTGAAGCCAAAATTCACATTTGGTAAATTTGGCATAAAGATTCTCCTTTCTCATGGTCTTTAATATACTTCTCAAGTGATATCCATGTTCATCCTTTCTCTTTGAATAGACAAGAATATCATCTATAAAGACTACCACAAATTGATCAAGATAGTCTCTAAAGACTCTATTCATCAAATCCATGAAGATAGTAGGGGAATTAGTAAGACCAAATGGAATCACTATAAATTCATAGTGTCCATACCTTGTACGGAAAGCCGTCTTTGTTATATCATCCCTTTTGACCCTTAATTGATGATACCCTGAATGAAGATAAATCTTGGAAAAGTATTGAGCTCCTCGTAGTTAGTCAAATAAGTCATCAATGCGTGGGAGATGATATTTGTTCTTGATAGTGATCTTGTTAAGTTCTCGATAATCAATACAGAGTCTCATTGATCCATCTTTTTTCTTAACAAATGGAACAGGTGCTCCCCAAGGTGACGCACTAGGGCGTATGAATCCCTTATCAAGATTCTCTTGGAGTTGCTTCTTCAATTCCTGCAACTCAATTGGTGCCATTCTATAAGGTGTCTTTGAAATAGGCAAAGTACCCGGTACGAGTTCTATTGAGAACTCAACATCACGATTTGGTGGAAGTCCCAGTAATTCCTCCGGAAAGACATCATCAAACTCCCGTACAATGGGAATATTCTTAATCATGAGTTTCTCACCAACCATTTGAGATAATTAACCTTCATTTAGTGGAATCAAGACCCATAAGATGGATGAAATTTCCACTGAAAGGTTATGTTCATCCTTACATTGATAGACGATCATAAATTGATCTGGAATATGAAATGTGACTTCCCTTATTTGGAAATTGATATGAGATCCATATAAAGAAAGCCAATCCATACTAATAATCACATCAAATTACACTATAGGAAGGATCACAAGATTTGCAGGAAGCACTTTCCCACAAACTTCAATCGGCAAAGAATTATAAACTTTTGATGCGACTGTTGTGCCATTAGGTGTTGTCACAACTAACTCAACATTTAATTGTTGAGGTAATATGGTGATACCCTTAAAAAATTCGTCAGAAATAAAAGAGTGGGTGGATCCAGAATCAAATAAAACATTTGATACTTTAGAGTGGATGGTAAGTGTACCTTTCACCACATCGTTATCGTAATCCACATCACTGATAGAAATTGCATGTGACATTCCTTTATCTTTATCCTTAATATTTTTTTGACGTCGACCATCATCATCAACCCTTGGATTAGGGCATTTATTGGCATAATGTCCCATCTCATTGCACTTGAAACATTGAAGTGTAGTAGGTTCATTCTGTGTATCCCTTCCTTTGTTTTCATCATTATACATATTCTTCCCATCATCGCGGCATTCAAATGCCCGATGAACTTCCTTTCTACATTTGAAACATTTACTTGTCCCTTTAAGACAACTCCCTCCATGTTTCTTTCCACACTTTGAGCATAAGGGAAAGCTCATCTTATTTTCAGTGTGCTCTTTAGATTTTCCTTTGAATTCCATTTTCCTCTTCTTATCAAACCCATATGAATGATGGGTTACTCCAATCTCCATCTCGAGTTTGAGAGCACATCGAACGATTTCCTCGTAGCTATTGAAGTCCCTTATGGATAACGCCGTTCGAAGACTTGGTTTTAAGCCACTAAAGAATCGATCAATCTTACTCTCAGGTTGGATAATAATACCAGAAGAGTACCTTGAATGTCTTGTAAAATTTTCTTCATAGGTACCAAAAGATTCATCATCCTTTTGCTTCAGTTCTAGAAACTCTTTCTCCATCTTTGTTCGGAGAATACGAGGGAAGTACTTATTGAATAATAAATTCTTGAACTCGTCCCATTCCATGGACTCAATTTCATCCCTTTGCCTCGTATTCTTAATAAGATTCCACCATTGATCAGCATCTCCTTCCAAACGATACACTGCTAGGATGAATTTATCATGTTAAAAACATTGAAGAACTGTATATATATTTTCAGTAGTACTAATCCATTGTTCAGCAACTAATGGATCAGTAGACCCGCTGAAAGAAGGTGGAAGCTGCCTCATGAAGGATTCAACAGAATGTTTCTCCTTCCATTGCGCATTTGGAAGTCCTACATGATTCATAGCTTGAGAAAGTTGTGTGTGCATGGCTACAAGATTTTTCATTCTAGCTCCCATAATGATTGGTTGCTCAGGGGGACAATCATTGCATTGCCCGTCGCATTCCACATTAACACGGTTCCTTCGGGTTCCAGCCATTGACTAAAATCAAGAAGAATAGTGTGAGCAACGCTAATTATAATAGGAAAACCACATAATCAAGAATAAATTTTCACACTTAAGGTCTTATCCTAGGTTATTCATTGCCATTTCTAAAACAAAAAGATTGTGTTCTATGATTAGACTTATCCTTAGGGTTCTTACTAAGGCTTTCACATTCTAGTTTCCAAAGGTTGACTATAACTTTCCTCTGATACCAACTATAACGACCCATATTTTATATACATTGTTAATACTTCAAAATTGAAGCATACTTATTATAACATATAACAAAAACATGAAAGGACCGTATAGGTATAGTGTCTTTAGAAACTGGGAAACATAAACAGCTGGTCCATAAAGTGTCTACACTGTCTCCCATTTATTTCATCATATCTATAGTCCCTTTTGGCATATCTTACTTAATAACCTTCTTCCTGACCTGGGGGAAAGAAAACATACAAAAGGGTGAGCTCAAATGCTCATTAAGGTTAAAAATATAAATATCAATCACAGCATATACATAAGCACATAACTTTTGGAAATCTTAACCTGCAAAAGAGATCATAATTTCATAACATGGGATAAATCATGCCAGTGAAATGTAATCACAATAATCATAACCTAAAACATTAAACTTTGAGGAATACAGACATAATCATATAGAATCATATATTATTACTCAAGACTCATTTCCAAGACTATCTTAGTGGACAAAGTCCGTTTCTGAACTGAGTCACCCTCGATTCAGTCCGGTTTCACTGAACCGGTAAAACCAACCGTTCCAGCCATGTCTATCTCATGAGATATAAAATCATTACCCAATGCATTGGAGGGAGATATAGGTCCCACCCATCTCATAATGAGACCATTCTTATGTGTGCCACAAAATCATAAACCATACATTGTTGCATAACCCATGTAATAAATATCGGATTCTTAAACAAAATGACATCATAAAACAATTCATATAAGATAAAGGAATTCATAAAAATAATTCCATCACAACATAATCAAATAAATGTAATAATAGGGATAATAACAGAACCCTTTATTATCTTAGATGGAAAATAATTTTTATAAAACGCTCGAACTCCATTCTTGAGGAAAATATCCTTTCTTCTTCAAAAACATTTTTTCCTTTATTAACATGTCATACAACTTTAAACTAAAAGATGTTGATTAAAAATAATCATGAAAACTTGTAAAAGATGCTTCTTGGAAATAATGTTTTAAACATCCATTCATGTCGTATAAGTTAGAAAAACACATTCTTCTCGTACTTTTTTCGGAAAAGTCAAAAAGTACGTCGTACGAAAAATGACAAAAGATTCCTTTCATATCTTTTACTAAAAACTCACCGAAGAGTAAAATTGGATTTAAATAATTGCAGGTGGATGGAAATAATATTACATATTTAGGAAACATGGATGTGGATGATAAAATACACCCCAGTAAATTCTAAAGTATAAGCAATCTCGGATAAAAATGAGATTGTGATATTTCCCTTACCTTAGGTATGTTTTGCTTCGTAAGTTTCCGAAACTCCTGTATAATGATTTAAATAATGTTATTGACTTATTCCAGAATCATAATTATTTTTATGATATCATATATGGTCATTTTTTTAGCTTCATAGTAGTAATATTTCATTGCTACTTTTTATTCGGGTGTTTATAACATTTTGTTCTTATGCGTGTTTTGTCGAAAAAATTATTTTTATTATATTTAGGTTATAGATACCTCATTTCCATAATGGTATTAGTGTAATATATATAATATTCATTCATTCAATTCATCATTATGAAATGAAGATCATGTAGAACGAGTCACATCACATCGTGGAGATGGTATTCCGTACGTATGCACGAGTGATGATATCGTTCCTATGACCGTGGAATTGTATTGGAGTGTATGTATACCATTTCAGAATCAGTATCACTTTATAATAGTCATAAAAATTCATTATTTACACCATTATACCCATCCAAGTAAGTTGGTGGTGGAAAATAGATTACACCACGGCGTGGAGATGGTATTCCGTACGTACGCATGCGCGGTGATTTCTTTTTCCGTAGGATGGATAGATGGTGAAATAGGGTTGTTTCATACATATAATAACATATCAGTATATGAGTGATACTGATTTTATTAATTCATAATGAAACAACTAAAGAAGAAGAAGTGGAAGAAGAAATAAAGATGAATGAATCGGTGACACACATTACCTCTTCTTTGAAGTGCTTCTTTGAGACCTTCTTTTAGGGCACTAAAATTGGACATTGAAGAAGACCAGGACCTCTAGGATGTCTCTAGGGAAGTGTAGAGGAGGAATTTGCAGGTTATGGCCGAGCTTGAAGGCTCAAAGTGGTGTGAGGAAGAGGGGGAGGAGGTGCCCTTTTATAAGGAAGGAGAGGGGCACCTTTGGGAAAACTAAAAATATTATTTTATTATAAAGTCAAGTTCGTTTTAAATAGCTCCAAATTGATATATTTCGAAGATAAGGTGGGGATGGTTCGAAATACTATCATCTAATATAATTTAGACAAGTTTAGGTTCCTATTTTAACCTTATCATTTAGATTTAACATTAAGTTAAATAAGTTTACTTTTACTGTGTCTTCTTGTGTTCTTATACTATATGGTTAATAAACATACTATAAGCAGAAAAACGAACCCCAAGTTGTTTATTATTAATATATATAACCTTATCTAAGTCATGTGGACGAACTGTAGATTTTTAGGAATAAAATAACAATTACTAATATAATATTTGTTTTAAAAACTATTTTATGTCAATTTTGACACTATTTAGTAATTGATTTTTGTGAAAATCATAAAAGAATTATTAGTTCAAACCAAGTTAATTAAATAAAAACTAACATGTCATATTAACCTATAAAATTAGTGTAATTCATAAAAAGTCACAAATTACATTTATGTTTGTGTTTATAACATTATTCATGTCAATATTTCATTAATAAGATAATTACTGCATCATCTTTGTGTCATAAATAAATTAAATTATTTAATGTCTAAAAATTACAAATAAAATACCATTATGTAGGAAATCGTTTTAGCTTTCTAATGAATATTTATAGTCTGATTTATATTATGTATAACACCATATTAAAAATTATTTACTTATTCAACTTTGATTTTATCTATTTTAACTCTTCTTTAAATAAATTAATAATAAATGTCCTAATCTAATCCAAGTGGGCCTAAATGGTCATATTTTATTCCTATGATTGTTTTTGGTTGCATTACACTTATCCAATAGAATTAGGACTTGTGTTAGGGTAATAATATTATCATCTTTACCCTTAAATACCCTATTTACTTTTAACAGTGGTAAAAAAAAGTAAAAAGTTACTTTCACCAAAAATTATTTTCATCTCATTGAACCACATTTTAGTCCCTGATATTAACCGTGTCTCTCGGATTTTCGAAAATTCACTCAGAGAAGGGGTAAAATTAAGTTTTATGAAAAATTTAGTTTTTTAACTACCACTTAGTGGTTTCACTATTCATCAAAAATTGAAAGTTTTCTAAAAAATACCAAAATTTCACCCTAGGCTAATTTGGATATTCCAAATCCAAAAATGAAGTCCATTTTGAAAAATAAAATTTATAAAATTTAAAAAAGTGGATATCACTATTCATAACGACTAGTTTAAATAATATTTTAATAGCATATCGTTGTTTAGTGAAACTCGGTATTGCGTACGACGCAAGCTACGGAGGAAGATAATGGTTGCATGTAAAGAAATCAAAGCTAGTGTTGTGTGTAGTAAAATATTTCTTTGATGATTTATAAAAACAAAATATTTCTCATAAAAGTCTCGGGCGTTACACTGCGGGTCTGCCTCCCCCCAAAACCTGGGTGGCCTCTGGTGCTGGAATGCACGCAACACGCTTAAGGAGTGTACACCCTCTACTGTTTTGTTTGGTGGCATCGGTGGCCCAACAGGTAATGTTACCACTGCTGCCTCTACTGAAAGAGGTCCCTACACCAATGTCAAGTCACCTTGTGGTCTATCATTGCGTACTATACCCAGAGCCCTAGCAGGATGTCTGCGTGGAGGCATCCTAAAAAACGGTGTTCCACTGTCAATAATTTATACCTGGTGAGCTAACTCAAATAGTTCATAATGAAAAAATTTTCAAACACACACAAAATCAGTGTTTTTGTGCACTATGTCAGAAATCAGAAATTCGGGTCCTAGTGTATTGATACTTCTGCCACCGCACCAAAACTGGATTCCTTAAACTGATAACCATACTCATAACACTTAACAATATTGTCGTTAAAAGGATAGAGTCCTATGTTCTATGGTAGACCAGACACCTCTGATACCAATTTGTCACGACCAATCCCCCGGGGCCCATGTTGTGAATACCCGAAGCCTTTCTCCCATAGGCGAGGGGCTGACGACTAGCACTGAAGACATATTCCCTAAAACTGGGAAGGCATTGCCTTTATAACATGTAAACTCACGCAACCAATCACACAACAAGATATGAACACAAGTAAACTGAATAGTAAAAATAGTTTGTATATTAAGTAAAAGAGACTAGAATACATGCCCAAATGGAAATTACAAGAAAACCAGAATGTAAAAGTAAGCTAAAGAGATCTGGTGAACACCTACAAAGGATCCTAACTGAAGGGTAGGTACAGTCTCAAACGTTCCTCTCTGCAGTGCATCTCATCTATGGTCCACCTTTGAGCTACCTCCAGTCCTGCTACCCTCGTCCTCAGTTAGTGATGTTTGTTGTCTTTACCAAAAAAACAATGTACAGGCATAGCCCGTGCAGGGGCGAGTATAAAAATATTCAGTAGGGACCCCGAGACCCTCAAAGGTCTCACAAAATCCTCAAAGGATAAACCAAAAATCATGTGAAGAAGTGAAAACCCTACATAGGTATATGACCATACATATACCTATGTTATCATGTATACCCATCTCAATAATGAGGAAACACATGGTCCAACTCCAAAGACCAAAGTTGAACTGTTCGAAAAAGGAAGGAATACCATGACGATAAGTACCACAAAGGTATACCGCACAGATGAATAACACAAAGGTGTCACCATGATGGTAAGTACCACAATGGTATTCCACATTGAATATTTCAACAAATGTATCACCATGAAGGGATGTACCACAAAGGTATTCCACACAGAATATTACCACAAGGGTATCAATACGAAGGTATTTACAACAAACGTACACCACACAGAAGATTACCACAATGGTAAAGACTCAGCTCACACCAGGTATAACATATGTAAATAACTATAGATGATTAGTCATAGCCATGATCATCTTATTCTGTTAAGAAGCACTAATGCTGACCCACACAAGATTGATAGGTAACTAACCCCCGCTGACCCACACAGGATCTGACCGATATAGGATCATTACATGCTGACCCACACATGATCGATGAGTACTGACCCACATAGGATCTGACCAACATAAAGTAGATAGATGCTGACCCACATAGTATTGATATTCTTTATTCACTTAACAACTAGCTACAGGGTTCCTGCACTAAGCTCACTTGATTCCGGGAGGGTCTACTTCTCAAGCCACCAGTCAATAATCCATCTTCCCCAAATACCCACTAAGAATTATCCCAAAGTACTACCACGTAAAAGGGGTCTGAACACAATAGACCTTGCATCAATCAGACTTTCTGTCTGTAAGTTATTGGCCTTTTAGTCTCGAGGGCCCGACATGATTCGTGTTCGATTCAACCCGGTCATAACCCAAAATAATCCAATACTCATGTGGGGTACACCAAAATAGACATATCAATATTAGGATTTGGGTGCCATATATGGTTTGGAAAATGGATGCCCCTTACCAAAGTTATGGATAATAAGGTGACTCAGGGTCTAGTTAGGCCCGGGTTCGGTCCGACCTGGCCTGGGTCGACCAGGGTCCGGCCCGGCCCGCCGGGTCGTGGTCTGGCCCGACCCGCGATGGGCAGCCAGCAGTGGGGTCCACCATAGCTATATGCATGGGGAGTTGTTCACCCCTCACCATCAATCACCAAACGACTGAATTCGTTCGGTCTCCAACATACACAGGGGACTCTCTGCAGGTCTCACTCAATAATGCTCGGCCGGCCAAAATGGCCGGCCCTTTACTCCTTCCAACAGCGTAGTCTCATGCCGCTACTCCTTTGTGGCCAGATGAATTTCGGCCTTCATCCACCATCTATCGCAGCTAGGCAGGCCATGACCTGTTGCTCCGATGGCGGCACATGGTCACGCCGCCCATGCTTCCATGGCCAGTCGAAGTACCGGACGCCCTCAATCCACCACCGAGGTGAAAAATAGCTAGCCTCCCTCTTTCCTCCATGTGGCCTCCTTCTCTAATGACAGCACAAATGTGTGCCGCCCCGGTTCCCTGTGGCTGGACCATGTTCTAGCCGACACCTTTCTCTGCTACGAAGAACACGACAACCATGAAGAATAGTGGAGGGACCAGGCCATGTTCGTTTGGCCTGCACCCTCCGCATTAGATCGGTAACAGGCAGATCAAGAGGATTAATTCAATGCAAACCATGAAGAACAAGAAAACCCCTACCCTAAAGGTTCCATAGGAGGATTCCACAAGGAAGAAGTCGAATTCATTGGATAACATCAAAGTTATTTGCTTCCGTAAGTTTCTTCCGATGCAGGCTTGGGTTCGGTTTCCTCCTTCTTCGTTGGAGATCTGTTCTTCTTTGGTGAGGAAGAGTTCCTACACAATTATCCCAAGCTTGTCACTTTTACCAACACTTCACTCAAATCCGACCAAAAGAAATATCCCACTTATTAAATTATGTTTTAATAATTAAATAATAGTTGGCCATTAATTATCTCGATATTGGAACAATTAATAGGATCAATTAAATGGGATAAATAAATTAATGGGGAGTTGAGAGGTTTTTCCCCATTAAGAGGGGTTTGGGTGGTCCCCACCACCAAAGATAGAATTGGTGGGTTTTTCTAGCTCGGGTGCTCCCCACCATCAATCATTCAATTGGGAGGTTAAAAAATACAATAAAAATTATATTTTATTATTTCAAGGAAAAACATGAAAACTAACTTTCACCATCGACCAAATTCCATCGAGGTGAAAAAATCTTTATGGAAATATAGGTGAAGTGAGTTCAACGGTGTCCTCAGATTTTAATTTCTAGCACCAGTTCAAATGTTACAATAACCCACTTGCACATTTACAGAACATACCCAAAAAAATTCAAAAATTCAATCTGGGCACACCAGGTATCAGAATCACATGCCAAATTTTTTTTGCAGAGTCGTAAAATTCATGTAAAATTAAAAAAAAATGAACGGAATTTTCAGGTCCTTACCTGACCAGTGGGGTTAAAAAAGTTGTGATCACACATAATCAGTTTTTAAGGATCATGATTAAAAATGTATATCTTAACCAACTCTCAGAATCACCATGGATGAGAATGAAGGACTTCTCTAAGAGATCGGGAAATTGAGACCATGGAGGAAAGTAGATTCAGTTTTCATTGTGTTAAGAATGTGGAATGAATTACTTAAGTGAATTTCATAGAGGAATAAGAAGGTTTTTTGTCTATGGAAATGAAAGACAGAATGGAAATCACAGTAGGGGAAAATGAAGTGTTCAGTTAATGAAATGTAAGGTAATTTGGGTCTCCCTAAGTCCTCATCCAATGGTATGTGTTTAATGTCCAGATGAAATGGTCATTATACAACTCAATGCCCCAAGAGGAGAGTTCCTAATTAGAACCAATAAGGTGTTATGAGAAATGGATAAATTACTGATGATGAATTGACTATGGAGGAAATGTGGAGGAAAAAAAGTATTGTGAAATTGGATGTGGTATCCTTTTAATGGAATAAGGATCTAGTGGAATAATAAATTTTTTATGTATTTGTAATCAAAAGTTTTAAATGCAGAAATATACAAGGATGGTTCTAACTATATTTTTTTCACAATATTTTCATGTTTATATTGGACTGATAATTTTATTTAATTACAATATGATATTTTGACTAAGGTAAGGTAACCATAAATATGTTATATATGTAAAGATAATTTTTTATGGATAAAGATACATCAGATATCAATATGTAAATTGAACAGTATTGATTTCCTTGGAACTAATTAACGACTTGTTGAAGGGTGTTTTATGATATAATTTATGAAAGATACAATATTTTTTGATTTTTTGAGTTATTCCAACATACTTTATAATGAATAAGCATGCATGTTTTTCAAACGAATTTATGGTAATTTTAGTTGATTCCATGTTTCAAGAGAATATATGATGGTGTTATTCACATATTTGAAATGAAACAACCAAGAGATACTTTTTGTTATATAGGAAAATTAATGTGAATCTTATTTCGTGATTAACTTTTTATTTTTTTGGATATTCATCATTTTTAATGTTTATAAGGTTATCTATTAATGAAAAGTTTATGTTAAACATCTATGGACATAATTATGGGCTGAGTTAGTGTTCAAAACCAATGTTAAAATGATATTTAGTTATTAACCTTGTTTCAAGGATACCCATATTATATATTATATTAGTGTGGTTTTAAAAATAGACATAATCTGTGTCGAGTGACAACAAATCTAGTCCGAGAAAGCTGTGGGCATGGAACCCATGAATGAGGGAAGATAAAGGGGTCACCCCTACCACTGGCCTATGCGATGTCCTAGATAATGGGTATTTCATGGTAATGAATAATTATTTATGATGAACTATTAGTGATCGTTTTTATTTTTATAAATTAATGCATGATGATTTTAAGAGATGAATAGTGGTACTTTTCATTCTATTATGGGCCTTATGATCTAGTAAGAGTGTATTGAAGTTCATTGTGCATTAAAGTTAATTTATGGACGTTCATTCCACGATGTAATGGATTTATTATTAATTTTTTGATGCACTACACAATAATGAATGTGTATTTTTAGAAATTTATAAGGAATTACTCAATGTTCTAAAAGTGGTCATAATATAATGATATATAAATACCTTAATTTTTATGAGATGATGGCCGATTAAATCATCATAGATTTATGAATTTTAGGACTACAACCATACTTTGATAATTTTGATTTTTGAACTCAATTACTCCCTATAATTATTTAAATTTTCCCACCATGCCCAATATTCACTCCCAACATATGTTCTCCTATGCAGAAACCCGGATATATGTTACATTGGGTAACAATTATGAGTCCAATTTTCCATTTTATGGGATTTTTTAGTATCTAATTTTATAATGATTGTTTATTTTAAGAAATCCTTAAATTATTAAACCTTTGATAAACCAGAAAAATTTTGATGGATAAATTTATTTTAATGGGGGTAGAATGTAACTCCTCATGAGTTTGAGAATATATTTTTTCATATTAATTAATCTTTTCAATATTTTATTATCTCATATGATACTGGAAATAATTATTTATATAACTGTATATTTAATAAGAAATCACTATGTCAAACATTCCTTTCACATGCATTACCAACATGGCTTGCGATATCAGCAACACTGACATGTCATACGATGCAAACAACATAGAATTTCTACAAAACAACTCTTTTTTATTGTTTTAATTATATAAATAAGATAATTATATCCTATAAATTAATCATAGTTATATAAATAGTAATAACTTCTTTTAAAATATTTTTTCTAATTGATATATATAAATAAAACATATTGAAAATCAAAGATACTATTTTGGGCAACATCATTTAATTTTAAAAATATTGTTTTTTGAATGAATCGATTTTAATAATAAATGTAATATTAGAAACATTTCGAAATTGAATTGGAGAAGATAAAATTTATTTTTTTAATTCAGAATATTGAAATTAGCCTAAGCTGTATTTATGAGATTTTTCTTAGAAACATATTTTATTAACAAAGAGTGAAAAATACTACTTTTTAGTTAAAAATATTTACGGTCAAATTTGATGAATATTACATATATTAATAAATATAATTCATTTGAATAAATTGAACTTTTAAACTGAATAACAAATCCTTACCAAATTTTGAACTTCTTATATTAAAACCCCATTATTTGGTCTTGTCAGTTGGATTAAGAATAATATTAAATTTTCCACTTCTGGTATTTGAATTAAAAAAATAGGACATACACCATTTAATACAGTGTAATATTTAGATTCTACTAATACCCTTCAATTTTTGGCCAAAATTATTAGTAAAATGGATTGTCATTAATCACAGTAGTTAAGACCATAATAAGCATTATTAGGGACTAAACCTTAATATTAATGTCCCAAATTACCTAAAAATTGTCCAACACCCAATTTTAGTTCATATTTAGGCCGTAACCCACAAATTATTGTGTTTGGTTGGTTTTAAATCATTTTTTTATGTAATAACATGTACACACCTAATTTGTATCTAAATAACCCATGTGAGTCATTTTTTTACCCTATAAAAGGTCACCACCTCAACCCATTCCTCACACCTCTCAATCCTTTTAAGTATATACATGTTCTATCCAAGTAGCCTCCAAAAAATTATTCCCTCATCCTTGAGAATTACAATTTTACATAAAGCTCATCAAGGAATATTTTTGGAACAAACAAAATGGAATTTCCCAATTTATAGGTAGATTTTTCTCTCATGATACTTCCATTTATTTTCCTTCTCTATCACCTCCACTTTATTTATTATGTTATTGTTTGAAAAAATCATTATCATAATTTTACGTGGATGTTTTTATTTAAATTTTCTGACATAAAATTTCACACACCCCCATCAAAAGGATGTTGAACATATTGTCTCTGTATATGGAAAACTAATGCCTCACCAAAAGATGATTGTCCATTTTTCCATTACCAACAATCATGGATGCCATTTTGATGGATACAATATTTATATATGTCATATTTTTTTATTGTTTATTGAATCTCCTATATTCTTATTACAATACTTATCTCTTCACTTTCAATTTAGTGTTAATAAGAATATCTTGATTGAGGAATTATGGACTATTTCCCCCTTAATGTGATGTGATTTGTTCACACACCACATAGAATGTAATAACAAAGGGTTTAATGAACATATATAATATATAATATAATAATTATAATGGAATAATTATATATATAAATACATATATTTTCAAATATCATTTAAATAATTTTTTCAATACGACAATAAGAACGGACACATCGTTCATGCGTATATAGAGCTTACCATCTTCATTAACATTTTATTCCTTTTCGTAATTATATATGATATAAATTATTATAATATTCACATACTGTATATAATTGATATTTATATCATTAACAAAATTCTATAATCATGACATAATTATGAGGACCAATGATATAACAAATTAAGACACAAGCGAAAAGCGAAGAGAAGATTACCTAAAGGGAAACCTTATCATAGGATCGTTAACCAATATGTAATATAAAAATACAATTAATACATATATTTTTTATATATAATAATATGATTATTTAAATTTTTTATAATAAAATTATATTTATCATACAATAATCATGTAAGAGTACTGAGAGAGTCAATACACAAGGTTTGGGGATTTCGTATCACTTTTTATTTCTGTGTGATACAAGCTATGTTTTCTAAACATTACGTATGTGTGTTTTATGTAATTCCCTTGATTATATTAGACGTATATTTTACTTATAATTATAGATATTCACATTCCAATTTTATTATCATTCATTCATGGGGATTAATCATCAAAAGTTACCAAATTGGTAAAAAAGATTAGTCTCAATTTTCCTTCTTTGAGACTCATGATTTTCATGCTCAAAAATACTTATTTGGGGTCCATATATATCCATTTTACATTAAATATCATGAATCTCAATATTTTTATGATATTATATGAATTATTTGATTTAATTTACTTACATGGAGAGCATGATTACATGATACCAAGTAATAAGAGTTTGTAGAGACCATCTCATTTCATTTCGATATTGTTTATGATTATGATTCCTTTGATGAAATATTATGATCCATATATCAATAATATTAACTAAATTTATTATCCTCTATCATTTCATTATATAATCATGTATTGGTACCATTTTCTACCTTTTAGAGGATAATATAGTTATGAATGTTTATTTAAGAATGTCTTACATTACATTCTCTTCGGTTAGAAATCTATGTTTTCTTAAAAGGGTATCCAAAAATATTTTACCATTACACTATAATATCTTGAAGAAATTTTTTATATTTTGGTCTTTTACCAGTATCTTTTAGGGGAATATTATTTTCTCTTTCATAATAAGCCTATTTTCAATACTTTATTTCACACAAAAGGAATTCTCTTTTGACCACATACTTCATCTATGGATTTACCTTCCTTCATTTCATCAAATCTAACATTACAATGTTAAAAATGTTATTCATAAATAAAATAATTTTTTTTCAATGAAATTAGGTTTCAAAATGGTCTCATACTTATTTTATATGTTTTCATGGAAAACTGTTTTAGACATGTTTTCAATCCATAAATTTAAATTTATAAAGTACTTTAAAAGAAATGGTTTTCAAAATGTTATCATGATAATTGTATATATTTTCATGAAATATGATTATTGTAATTCATTCATGATTTATTTATTTATTTTAATAGTGTTTTGAATGAAATGGTTTTCAAAACATTTTCATGATTTATTTATATTTTTACATTTTTTTGAATGAAAAAAGAAATTAAAATGTTTTGAATCTTATATTAAATAGATTTATGTCTAAAAAATTATTTTTTAGTCATGAATGTATATTTTCCTCAAGAAACCATTATAAATGGTACTAAAAAATTATTTTATTTCTATGATGACATATAATGATGTTACTCATGACTTTATTAGAAGGTTTTTATTCATATCCTTGCTTTGAATGGGATATTCTTAATGTCATGGTCTTTATGAAATCCATTTCGCTTTCGTTTGTTTTTTACATATTAAACCCTTCTCTTTTCATGCGTAATGTTTTTGATGAAATGATTGTGAATCCTGACATTTTCTATAGGTTATGATATTTTTACATGTTTTCCATTTCTTTTCATTGGTTATGATGTGTTTATAATCATGTGGAGCATGTATGTATGATTTTGTTATGTAATAGGTGGATCCTATATCTACCTCCAATGTATAGGGTAAATATTTATATCTCATGAGATAATTATGTAAATCATGTCGACGTGCTTGATCCACTATTGGAAGATAAGGAAATTTAATCCCTTAAAAGGAAAGGACTTCCGTTGGGAATGTTTGTTTTCCTGCATTATAGGTGTTGTGACTATGATGATTGATGATAGTGAAACCCAATCCATTACCAAAATATGTGGAATCCCAATTCCTTACATGGAATGAACTGTTACTAGGAATGATAGTGTGCCCTACCTAGTTAGTGTAGTTCCCATGATGTGCCCTGATATGTTCTAGTAATGTGTTCTGAATTTCAAGGAATGAAACTATATGATTATTTGTACCACAATTACATGTCTTATTCCTACATTATGCTTTCATGGATTATGCAATTTATTTCATATGACTCATGTTTTATGAACTTCCAATCATTATTGCATGATTTCAGTTATGATATTTGATATTCATGGTATGATCTTCTGTTTTCTAGATGAAGTTCACATACCCTTATACACATGTTAATGCTTACATGTCTCCCTTGTTTACCTTTAATAATAATTGAAGCTAACCCATTTTATGTTTTATTTTTACCAAGTTATTATGATATAACTATGTGTGATATGTATATGAAGGGTTATGGTTAAGCAGATTCCAGTGGGAGATGATGTAGCACACATATGTGCCTGTGTTTATGTTTTCTTGTTTCCAAAGTCACTATACCATCTACGGTTATTGTGAATCTTTTTTATAATGTTTAAGTGTTCCGAAAACATTATGTAATGTATATGTTTCTAAATAGAGCGTCTCTACATTCATGGGTTTGTTTCATTTTATAGTTATTGATTATATGGAATGTGTTTCTATTATTACATTCCATATTGATTATTAGCATTTATTCATTATTTCATTCATTATACTTTATACTTACTGAGTTTTTGAGGTGAAACTTGTTATTTTTACTCTTCCCAGGATTCCTTGAATTGTACTAAGAAATCTATGCAAGGATATTGGAGATGTAATTATGTTATTATAATAAAAAGAAAAAAATGATGTAATAGTTATATTCATTTGTAATCCTATACTCTTGTATGTATGTACTTTAAAAAATCTACAAAATTTACATGACATAATTATATATTATGCCAATTTAATGGTACTAGGAAACAAATCTAGGAATTATGAGGTTAAGGCTTCTATATGAAACTTTCCCACAAACCCATTAAATAAAGAATACATTCCCTAAAGATTCGTATGATATATTTTGGTTTTATGAAACTGGCCATCCATCTATAGGTGATAATCAGTTGCCAATTGAAGTTTAATTTATAAATACCCCTAATTTCCCATCCATAATTAGGATGTACAACATTCATACATGTCCCAAACTATCACCGAGGGAACTCCATAAAGACAAAAAATCTTCCCACACATACATGTATACGAAGTCCTCTAATATCATCGACATCATAATAGGAAGAAAAAGGGATAGTTTTATTCAAAAATTGATAATAAAAATTACAACATATTTTTTCACTAAAATTACATGGTTTCTAAATCATGAAATACATAAACATATCATCCATCTTTTAATCTAGAGTGGGTAGTGCTTGCAACATGTCAGATGGTCTCTAATTCTATGCATAGATCATTTACTAGGTTTAGCATAAAAATAAAATTCTACAACTGGTCATCTCATCTTGGTAAACTAATACCATCTTATCAAGGTATATAACATCATGGTTTCTCCGAATATAAAATTCCAACTAGAATAATATACATCTTGTATCATCTCATTCCTTAACCTCAAAGAAACTCCCAACCATTTTTGAAATAGGATTGAACCATATTGAGACTAAGAAAACACTCCCAAGGTCTCCCCACAATTTGAAAAACTTCTAATATTCAATAACATGAGGTATGATACATTCTCCCTCATAACCTAATACAAGAGAGGGTGTTACCTGAAATCTATCCAAAATCACTTACTCACCATCTTATTTTACTTTCATACATATATGAGTAGATAAAATCTTCAGACCTCAATCATATGTTGATTCAGAAAATGTATCATCTAGAAAATTCCATTTCAATGCTTCAAAGACCATACCCCCATTTCATGTGTATACAAAATATAAAAATGAGATGTATGAAAATATTCTACCCAAATTATCTTCATGAGATTCAACTCCCTCCAGGTAAAAATGTACATAAGGATCTTATGATAAGAGTAGACTATGAAATTCTTCATACAAAAATTGTTTCACCACGTTTTCTACACATGAATTACTTCTTCCATGTCAAGGTCATGGGTGAGATAATTATGTTCACACAACAAAAAGTTACCATGAACCATATTCTACCAAATTAGAATCATGAATCATCACATATCCCAAGCACCCAATGAAAGAATTAAAATAAATATCATAAGTTCTCCAAAACATAGGTATAATCAAAACTAAAATAGATTTCATATGGGACACAACAACTCAAAATAAGAAGGGAAGTTCTCATCTCACTCAAAAATTAAAATTTTCCATGAAAAGATGATCATGGATTAACTTTCATGGAAAACTCCATAATAGAATTTATATAATACTCACTGAATCCTATAAAATTATGGATGTCAAAAAAAGTAATGGATTTCTCCCAAGACATGACTATTCAACCTTTTGTATATCTAATGAAACTATAACATTTTAAATCACATAGATGAAAAACCTCACTTCATGTATCCTCAACTAGCACATAGAAAATATGGAATATAGATATTCCTCTCTCAAAACAATGAAAATAACAAAAATACGATCATTATTCCCATTCTTCAAATTAGAGTACACATAGACATCATCAACACAAATGACTATGATATAGTAAAAAAAGTGTTGGCAGATCTGAATCAGTAATTCCATTAATGTTATTATAAAATTTTTAAGCCCTAGTGGAAGGAAAAAATATGAAAAGTGTCATACCATCATCGAAAAGAGGTATCATGAACATCCACTTCCCGAACCCTCAACCATAGGTAGTCTATTCTCAAGTCAATATTTGAAAACATATGGTCTCCTTTTGGCTGATTAAAGAGATCTATAATTATTTGTAATGTTTATTTCATCCTCATGGTATCCTAGATAATATTTTTATAGTATCTAAAAATTTATAAGACTCCATCAAAATTCATTGAAAATAAAACTAGAAAATCCCTTGATGACACACAAGAGTGGATAAAACACTTAACCACGAGGTCCTCTTAGTGAACTTTATTCACTATTAGCTCAGTTGGGGCTATCCAATAAGTTGAAAAGGAAACCAATATCATACCAAAATATAAATTGATATTAAACATGAACTCACACTATGTTATAAATATTAAAAAAATCTTATGGGAACATGGTATGGTACTTTTCCATTATAATTACAATTTCAGCAAATAACTTCTTCTATGAGATGTCAATAAACAAATTAGACAACTCATATGACATCAACCTCATTTCCAATGTAAATGATATTTACCTCAATGATAATGGATCTCACTCACCCTGAAGAACATGGGCACTCCAATATTATATAGGAAACTATACCCTAGAATGATATAAATATAGTAGCTCCTTGATGACCAACTATTAATAAGGATCAATGATGAGGTCAAAGAAGTCTTGTCCAAAATGAGAAAATCCAATTCAACTTCCATATGAAAAATTAATACACAACACTCAAGGGTCATACGACCATTATCTTTCTCTCTATCCAATAGGGACAACAAATTTATTACATAAACAATAAAATCTATCTATAAAACCATAAAATCAAATAGTTTTAGTGAGATAATATAGTAATACATCCCCATATAAAATAAATTATATCCCATTGAGAAATAAATATATAAAATAACTCACACAATGGAATCATTAAACTTGAATACTCTATAACATCCTATATTACATGGATATGGCATATAACAATTCCTCTTCGAGCCATTACTACATAGTGAGATTATCCCTTTCATTGAGGATGATATCCTTTACTTGTGGTATCACCAGACTACACCTAAGAAACCTTTGAGTGATTGGAGCCTATAGTGATCTCCTATATTCCAAAATGATAGAATCACTGATGATGCCTAAAACATTTAGTATACTTACACATCCTTCGAGTCGTTGGAAAATTAGGCATGGCCTTCCCAAATATCATTCCATAAAAAAACTAGTTTCCATCGCAAATATTTTACATTATCGATTCGTGTTGAAAACTACCCACCTATATCATTCCCTGATGAGGTTTATTAGGATTATGCTTATTTCATGATGAAGTACTCTGGCTACCACCCACATGAAGAAATCCACTAAGATCTGACGTGCTAGTAAAATATATTTATTCCATAAAAACCATATCCACCACATCTAATAGAACTTTGTTATTGAAAAACACCGTTCAATCCAACCCAAAACCCATAATATCCCATCAAATGACCAGAAGTGTATTTCCAATCATTATTGTATAGAAACATTCACCACACATAACTAGCTATCTCATATGAATAGTTTCTCCCATGGTACACAAGTATGAACCATTCCTAAAAAAGTGACTACAAAATTAATATGACCATAGTTCAAGAACTAAAATCAAACAACTATATTATGAAAGTTAGACAAGATGATGGAATAAAAAAACCAAACATCATATATAAGCATGCAAAAAAGGCTCATTTTCATGGTATCTCAAGTAAAATTATAAAAAATCAAATGAATTAAAATAAAGAAGAATATGTCCTATACATAAATCCAAAGTGATTAAAAATCCAAAAATGTCTGCACATGAGACAATCCATGCAAGTCCATATCTCCTTAATAGATTACTGGATAATAGTAATCAAGAAAGGATTCATAGATATATGGTTCCGTTTATTTTAAAAGAGTCCTTAAAAAATATAAATACATGAAACATCATGTGTAGGGTGTGAGTTATAAGGTGTAGTAAAATACCTTTGTGAATATATTTATGGGGTTTACCCATGTAAACTAATAAACTTGGTTGAATTTTTATCAAGATTAATCTAATTTAAAAACATTCCATTTTCAAACATGCCTTTAAAAAGTCATTGATTTCCTTTTTGAAATAAGAAAAATCTTCCCAAATAAATCTCAACATCTGTTTTCTAAAGAAACAATGAGAATGGAACAAAATGATCAACATATCATTCATGGGATAATAAGAGTAAAAATTATGTCAACATCATATAACCTTGTAAATGGAAATGGAAATAACACTTACCATCATATCAAAGATGGATATAATAAAATTAATAAATCTTATAAAACAAAATTTCATGCATAAGAGAACCTAGGTCTCTAACTATATGGGACTATAGTGAGTGAGTCTAAACAAGAATTCCATCTATCTAAATAAATTGGAAGCTCTCATGATATTTTTTGGTCCTAAATCCCATAGAACTTATGTTTTCTCAAAAAATAATGGATGGTATCATTTTATTCCTACCCGATGCCTCTCACAATACCATAGAATCCAAAATGGGTAGTCTCATTGTATTTCTATCCATGGTCTCTCACGGTCCCTTAGAAAACCCTTTTCCCTCTCCCCAATTAACCAATATACTAATACATGAAATCATAATAACGAATAATGTCTATATAAGAAATACCATTTCAAATTACAATTAGAAGATAAAACATTCCTATTTATATATAACCACGTTTAAAAATAAAAAAACATTTATAAAACAATTTTATAAATCCATTTAAAACTATAAAACCTCACTGAATTATTTTATCAAACATTATATTTTCATATAAAACACCCATTTGGTGAAATAAATTTTAACACTAAATTTACAACCTAAATAATGGACCCTATCAATCATTGTATAATATCAAAAAAAAATAGTTAAATTTTAAATTAAACAAACAAACCACACAATGACTATGATTTAAATTTTATCCATTGAAAAAACCCTTAAATACATCTACGTACCATGGAATCGGTCATAATATCATTGCCTTCAATAACAAAAACATTGAAGAGGTAGAAGAAATCCTCACAAATAATAACACAATATAAAATACCATATTCCATTAAAAACCCAAGTTAATCAATCCCCACTATTTGCGTTCCACATTTCCATGAAAATATATAAAAAAGAATGAGAATGGGAAATAATAGAGAAAAATAAAATAAAAGGACTCACTTCAATCTAAAATCCATTTATCTGATGAGAAATTCCAAAAACTGAATTGGAGGAAAATTCCAAACCAAGAAGGAGGGGATATGAAATATGGGATAGAAAAATGAGGGCTAAAGTGTACGAAAATTAAAAGTATAAAATGGTAGTATACAACGTTTTTAAGTGATCAGAAAAGATTACACAGTCTAGATGCATGGGTATAAAAACAATGTACCAAAATAGAGAGTGAAAATCTCTCCCAAAAACATGTCACATGATTTTTCATGGTCTAGCAGAGTTTAAAAAACATTTCTAAAACCATTCACATCCGAGTGTAAAAAACTATAACACCTTCAAATTATTATATACATTGTTAGAAAATTGGTTCCCCCTCCATGCACCTGTTTTTGAAAAAAAAATTAATTTAAAAACCCCCACACACAATAAATCCAAACCAAACAAAAAAAGAAATAATACTAAAAAACAAATTTACTAATGACCTAGATGGTTTGCAAAATCCCAAAATATAATACTTAAAAGTGTAAGACAATGGTTTCATGTCAAAGAAAAGGTAATCATGTTATTATACAAATTAAATATTTATTTCTACTTATATTTCCTATAAATATATTATTTTAATTATAACAGGTGGAATATAGTTCATATATAGTAATATTATTTTATGACTATGGGATAAATAAGTTTCCTCCTCTTTTCTATCAAATATGAAATCAATGAATCAGTTATACGTAGGTATGTAGTACCGCCTTCGTGCATCGATACAATTAATTATCCATAAAAAGAATACATGGGTAATAATTATGATGGAATTTTCAATTATATATGTTATTCATGGTATAATTACTATAATTTTTTAGAATTTCTTATATACATTATTATATTCTAATTCATTAGAAACCTATCATGTTTCTAGTGTATATGTGTGGACTAATCCCTCCATGAATTAATGTGATTTTATTATTTTCCTTTTAAATTTATTATAATGAATATAAATTTAATTAATATATATTACATTTACAATATAATAATGATTCATTAAAGGTTAATTATTAATTACTTGTATTTCATTACATCCATCGAAAAGTTAAAGAATATCTCATGCAATGGAATAGACTACCATCCCTATGATGTGATGTAATTGATTTTTCATCACCATAATATTTTAATTGTTATAAAATTATGTATAATAATTAATTATTAAAATTATTACATGATTGAGATTGTAGAGATGATTTAACCATGATCAGTTTTCATGGACCATAACTGTCGTACAAAAACATTCCTGATTAATAATGTAGTTAACACCTAAAGTAATTATGATAATAAAATATTATTAGTACATAGTTAATATGTCATTATATATACAAAAAGTATCGTTTTATTAGTAAGAATATCGTAATATTATATATTTATATTAACTTTAAATGTATTATAAATGAGTATCTTGTAATTATGAAAAAAGACATACTTAATGTAATGGCATGGTTTCTCAACTTTTTTTATTTTATGAATTTCCCATATTTTTAACTTATTTATTCAATTTTATGTATATTTTCACCCATAGATATGTTATATAAAAAATTTAATTAAATTCATTGAATTCAATTTTTCCTTTAAATTTCTTTATTTCATGTGATTATGATTCAAATTTCACCAAGGTGGTTATGCTTTTTTATCCAAATTTTTATAGTTATTAATTATGTTTAGATTTAAAATAATGAATGTATATAATATATCTCCAAAAAATAGATTTTCATTTAATATCCAATAGTTTATTTGAAAATATCATTTTTTCCTTTAATTTTACCATCTCCATGATCTCAAATGATTGAGAAATTATTTTTACCGAAAATTTAATATGTTTTTTATTCTGTTCAAAATCCTTTCTAAAGTGTTTATATTTTCCATAAAAAAAATTTCTAATGTATTAAAACTATTATACAATTATTTTTTAAATTCTTTTTTACAAAGAAATTATTTCTATAAAACAGATTAACAAGAATCATCATGTTGTTTTCTGAAAAAAGATATGTTTATGAATGTTGTGAGAAAAATAGTTTTTTAAAAATTTAATGCAATAATTAAATATCCTTACATCATGATTATTGTTTCACATTATGTTTAAATGAATAATTTCAAATAAAAATTTCAATGTATTTTTCCCTAATATTATGGAATTTTTTTCATTTCAAAATAATTCTTTTCAAAATGGAAATTTCTTTTTCTTCAAGAATTGTTCAAGTGATCATGAAATCATGTCCTCATATAAGATAACATCCTTCGATGTTAATTATTCTTATCTTGGGATATTATTAAATTATATTGTCCTTATTTATTCGTTTTCAACTTATTTATGAAGCTGATGAAATCTTGATTAATTTTTTTTAATTTAGCTTGTGTTGGTATATGAAAAAATTCTAACTTTTTTTATGATATTGTTGTATAAAAATGAATAGATTATGATTTTGTGATAGGTGAATTCATTGTACCCCTATAATGCATTGGATAAAATTCAAAATTTATGTACTTAATGGGTATATCAGTGGTTATCCGAGTCCCCAAAGTGTATAGACATGAGGTTATCCCAAACCCAAAGATGGTGCATTGATGGTTATACGAAGACAAACATGTTATATGTGCCTTAGTGTATATCCCTAATAATTTATTTCTAGGATTACAATTTTATTTACTTTATTACTCCCTCTAATAATATATATTTGTGAAATAGTTCTATTCTCATAGAAAATGATCTTGGATTCACTTATGATTCATTTCATATAAATTAATTTTTTTTATTCCATGATTAATATTTATGATCTGTGAATTTTGGGGTATGATTTTATAAAGCCATTATCCTGATATCATACTCATATTCTTATATTCTTCTTAATAATGATCACTGATTAATGTATATACATTTTACCATTACTAATCATCTACACTCAACATTTATCACATTTCCTTTCACCGTGTTTTAAGGAAATAATTTAATTATGTTATTATAAAAAATTATTATATGAGAAGAAAATTTTGGGACATGTTGACTATTTTTCCTGGATTGTGATAATTATCATTCTAGTCTCCAACTACACAAAACTGTTACATTCTTCCAGTGTGTATTATTATGATATATATTCAAAATTCCAAAAAAAAATTATTATATTTAGGTATGTTATGTTTGGGATGCATCAATATTTATCCATTGAGGTCCTCCCCAAGGTACATACTATAGAGGTAATCTCTAAAGAATTGAATTCAAAAAGTAATAAGTTTATCACTATTTAACTTCATAAAAATCTAGTAAACTAATATTTCCTCCCAATGGAAGGAATGTGACACCCTAAACCCATTCTCCTAGATCTGTTGATAATAATCGTTTTCTATACATAGTGGGTTTTATTCTATTAGGAGAAACAAACACAAAAATATCCATAATTAATACATCAATAACATATATTTTGATATATACACACCCAAATCCATTTAAGGATATATTTTTAGGGATTTTGGAAAAGAAAATCCCATATAATTCCCAACCAATGTGTATTCTTCCCACTAAACAATGATACTTTTTTTTATAATAAGTCATAATCATATTCTCAAAAATTATCCACAAATGATACCAAGAATAAATATCATAATTAAGAATAGTCATTATAACCATGGGAAAATGAAAATATACTAAGGGTGATCTTCAATACACAATGATGTATAATATATAATCAAATTTATTATGGATTCATAAAGAATTAATGATATGTAATGTAATAATAATTATAAAATAATTCAAAGAACTTATAAAAAGATTTTTTATATATCAATGGATAATATAAAAAAAATATAATAACATAATTCATAGTGATAGAATTTTTAATGATGCATATCCTAAACATACTCTCATGGCCTCATGCTAACACATAATACCAAAATGGGTAACATTTATACCTAATTACCAAACTAGTTTTTCTAATAAGACCAACAAATTAATTAAGGGTCTATGTGTTCAAAATATCCACATATAGCATTATTATTTTAATTAATTAATTATATTAATGTTAAGAATGAATAATGCATTATCAACAATTCTCAACAATCAATAATTTCTTTGCTCGAATGGCCCGAAGGCATTTTTTTTATTTTTATTATAGATAATCCCCCTTTTAAGGGATTAAAGGGATCCCGTACATGACCCGTAGGCCCAAGGCACAAGGCCCGACATCACCCGAAGTACATGAATCTATGGCCTAGAGGCATACCATGCCCATTACTAATGTCGAAATAAAATAGAATTAACATATTAGGGAGGATGAGAATTATTTAGAATAGAAAAAAATTTATTTTAGAATAAAATTAATTTATGAATAATTTTATAATTGTCAAATACCAAATAAATTGTAATTTTATTTCATATTAAATAAATAAATAGAATCAATATAATAATAATAAAATAATGATGTTCATGAATAATAATTACAACTCAATTAGAGGTGTTTGGGTTAATAAAATTCCATAAAAATATCTTAATTTATGAAGTAAAAAAGAATTGGAATTTTTTTTATAATTAATTTTATGTAAATATAAATTAATTTGGAAATTTATTTATTAAAAAGAATAATTTAATATATTCAATAAAAAGAAGAAGAATTAGATTTAAAAAAATTAATCTAATGAAATGAATTTGAGTTAAGTAAAAATCAATTCTATTTTGGTTACATTTGAATAAAAATGAATTCAAAGAAAATAAATGATTGAGAAAATTATTTACTCTAAAAAATGTATATTTTGGTTTATATAATTATGTATGAAAAAATATAAACTTTATAAATGATAATTGTTTCATATTATGAAATATTTTTTCGGGGTGCGAAATTTGATATGAGAAACCCTTACCATTATTCCCACCAACCATTGAAAGCATTATAACATCCTGTATAACAAACATAAAATTACTAATAAGAAGTTCTAAAACTTACTATGATATTTTTCCATTTAAAAACATATTTTATTATAAATTATTAGGCATTTATTAGATAGTTATTGTTTATTTTCATCATCAGATGTTAGTATCATTAATTGTTTCATATATGATTCATATATGCGAAATTGAAATTTTTTTCAACCATAATATATTCATCATTAAAATATTATTCATGGAAATATAATCATTATTATTTAATGATTTATTTATTTCCTCATTCATTTAATATAACTAATGGATACAGTTTTTGAGAAAATAATTTATGATCCAAAAATTTATGATTATTTACTAATAACAACGTCTTATTTTATAATGATCATTCCGTTTTTCATAACCCATTTAGATTCATATTAATGATATAAATTACCATTATAATTTATATAATATATGTTCCATTAATAATTATAAAGTAT
Organism: Viscum album; assembly: GCA_963277665.1. Lineage (NCBI taxonomy): Eukaryota > Viridiplantae > Streptophyta > Magnoliopsida > Santalales > Viscaceae > Viscum > Viscum album. Next base: position 1,806,680,676 of record OY728146.1, read on the forward strand.
AATGTTCATTCCATGCATGTTTTGACTATGCTTCTAGAATATGAATTCAATGATATGCTTAATTGGGTGAAATTGTTTCCAACAAAAGGTGGTATATAAATAAGGGCTTGTATATTAATAACGAAATATCCTATAATTATATTATATTAATATGGTTATAAATATAATCTACATTCACTTAAAAAATTCATATAATTATACATGTCGATTTGTTATAAAAAATGAAATATGTCGTTCATGGCAGGGGTAGTATGTTCATAATTGCTAAAAAATTATATTTTATATGGATTAGAGGGAGATTGATAATGGATTTCACATCAAAAATTAAATACTTTTGTATACTAATTATTCTAATTTCATTATATTAGTATGGCAGAAGACGATGGGATGGTGGAGTAGTGAATATGAAAGATAGGGAATAAAATTCTAAAGAGTGGATACTAATCATTATGAGGACATGAATATTATCGTATTGTCCCAATTGGTAATAAAGGACATGGGAAGGATTATTATAATAGAGGGATGTAAAATTCATGGTAGGTAAGATTGTAATAATTTTATTGGAATTTAAAATTAGAATTGTATATTTATGTGAGACTCTTTTTGTTGAAAAAAGTGTGTCATTTCCTTGGAAACTAATGTTATAGAATGTGTAAAAACAAAATATAAAATTATTTAGGTGATTTATGTGTGAAAATGATCATCATAAATTTATTATTGGATTTATTATCTAATATTTCAATTCTAGAATATTTATGTGTCTTGTAAATTTATTAAAATCCAAGCCATATTAGATTTTAACCTTTTGTCATTTGTTAATTTTGTTTATTTATTTACATGGTAATGTATTATAATAAAAATCATATTTAATATTAACCTTATTACTGAAGTTATTAGGTCATGATTCAAAATGTAATATCATTTTAATGGGATTCAATCCCATAAGAATGATTAACCTAAGGAATATGTCCACTAATTGATGTGAATTTTTATAATTTCATTATTAATTTCATAAAATTTATATATATATTTATACACACTAATTAATCAACTCTATTATAATTGTCTTATTATAACATAGTTTATATTCATTATTTGTATGTAAAAAAGTTTACATAACATTAAATTAATACAATTAAGGTGGTGTTGGAAGCCAAGACACCAATAATGGATGTCTTATACATGGTACTCATTTCAAAGGCCATTTATATAATGATATCTCATTTTAGTGTTGATGACCTCCTCAAACATACACTACATAGAGACATCCCTTATGTCGGGAGGTTCTTGAGATTTTGGGGAAGACTATGAAAAGAGACTCATCATTGACTGGTGAAATTCCATCTAAACTAGAGGATTTTTAGGTATATGATAACCATCAATAATATCCACAGATCATTAAACCTAGGATATAAAAAATGGAGTTTCTAAATAATATCATTTCCCATATTAAAATATCCACGAAACATGAACTATATCCATATAAGGTTGATGAATTCCTCCTTGATGAAGAATATAATTTCATTGTTATGTGGAAAGCACTATTGAAGGATAATATACCCGTAAGGTTCTGTCCCATCGAAACATAATTATATGAAATTTTTGAGTAATTAAAAGAGGATTCATACCTACATAAATAATAATTGGTAATATCTCCAAATCTCAAGGAAGGTTATCTTCCCTATGATTAATATGCTAGCACATTAATGAGATTAGAATAATATAGGGGAAGGTCAAATTCTTCATCTTAGAAGTGGCTTGAAATACAAAGGGGGATGTTAAGTTGGATATCCTTCATTAGTCTTGTATTTATGGAATGAATGTGCTCATCTAGATAATTATGGATGTATACCCTAACATCCACATTATTTCTTGGCAGAGAATACATCTTTAATATTGAACCCACTTGTGAGACGTCAAAACTCATCCAAAAAAATGACATGAAATGTAATAGTTCTAAGAATGGTATATATTTTGTGAGATGAATATTTTATTTTTTCTTTTAATTGAAATTATACCAATCCATATATTAAAAATTACTGTATTTTTAGGATTAAGTAATTGACTAACTTCTGCGTCATTTTTCCTTTAAGGTCAATCATGAATCATGATTAAGGGAATCCAAACCTTAAGCATATGGAAGGACTTAATAGTATAAAAAACTCAAACTAGAACGGTTTTTTCATCACTCTTATGATCATGTAAAATATATATGAATTTGGAAGGTTATAATTGATATTTTAATGACATCAATACAAGATAATCCCCATCCCATATGGATGGGGAATTTTAACCACCACCACCCCCACCTAGATTTTCAAATCAATAGTAGATCAAAGTTATGGTGGTGGTGGAATTGATTCAACCCTTCACCATAAGGATTAAGTAATTTAAAATAAAACATCCTCCTTTAGCATGGGAAAAATGTGTATCTATATTTTGGACAATTTCACAATATGGTCACATAGAGTACCTCTTATTCATTGCCCCATATTGTACATTGTAGAAGATATCAGTGAAATGAGATAGAGGCCATCCAAATTTCACTATATATATATGAATAAAACTAGATAAATATTGTAGTTACAAGCCAAAATGTATCAAAATATAGGTAATTATTATAGAGTATATAGACCCACCCATCCAAATATATTCTATTGGATAAAATTTCTTTAAAACATCACGGATAATGATGAAATGGTTTTTATTTTTCACTAAAAATTGTAAAATATCATTTGAATTGATTTTATTCAAAATCTATATCATCATTTGTATATGGAGGGGAATGACCTGGAGACATTCACTAGAGTCCTAGTTTTCAACAATAAGAATGGTGTTCATATGTTGAACGGAAGGTCATATTAAAATATGCTACACCTACTAAATTCATAGATATATAATGATCAACATTATTTAGATAAATAAAAATTAAAAGGAATGGATACATAAAAAACCCACCCACCATCAGAGAAATATTAGTATTATTTCATTGTGTAAAGGTTTTCTAAAAATTATGTTGATATAAATGAACAATATTGTCTCAATGAAAAACATCTCAAAGGAAATATTGATTGTACCTACAATTCCAATGTGTTGGATAACGTCTCCCCTACAGTTTATATCAAATGTTATCTATATTGTCTGTTAGTAATATTATAGTATAAAATCTACAATATTTTTCTTTTCTATGTATTATTTTATCTAAATCCAGTGGTTGAAGAGTATCTACAATTTCCCCCACTCAAATAGAAGATGCTAGTATTACATGTAGTATACCCTAACTTGCTCCAACTGAATATCGAAAAACTGATAGAAGATTTCTAAATATGTATGATTCCTCTCATTTACTACTCTAGGACATTAATCCTTGTCAAATTATCTTCTGGTATCCTAGACTCTATTGATTTTTTTAATTCATGATTATAAATAATGGATGAGAAACAGAAGCCATTATGGACAAGGAGAAAATGCTACACCGATTTTGAAAATTATACTCCATTATGAAATTTTGAGAGTCTCATTTTCTTCATATAAAATGGAATGAGGGACATCGAATAGAATATGACACATTTTTGACACATTTTTGTCCCACAATATGAACATTATTGAAATTATAACTAGTAATTCTCAAGTGCATTATCTATACCATGAAAGGAAAATTTTTATTTTATTATTTTAATGAAATTATAGGTTCCAAATAAAATTGGAATAATTTCATGAGGTAATTTATTTACTAAAAAATTTCAACGTAGAATAAGAAAACAATCATCAAACTATCTAAATGAAAATTTCAAGAAAATTTGGGGTCCACTTTTTTATATCTAGTTAGATGAGACAGAATGACTCCGTGAATATGCTTCTCCTATAGCAGCAAATACTAGAAATATTTACAGAAAATATCTATGATTAAATACTTATGAGAGTGTTTTTTCATGGATCCATCGCTAGTAATTTTTTATTACCTAAGCATGAAACATAGTTCACACCCATGATTGATCTCTCAAGGAGGTCACACACACACAGATTTTATATTTTCCCTCTGATTAAACTAACTTATATACCAATAAATCTTAATTAAATATAATAGGGGTTTTAAATTTATAATATATATAAATAGGCATACCATAAACAAAAAAAATTGAATATATAGAAAAATGAAAACAAAACGATGTTACTGAAAATAAATGAAGCCATTATTCTCGAGATTTCATTATGATGATATCATTGTTTATTAACATATTAATTTACTAAATTTCATTATATTTTAATATAAAACCTCCCATTAAACACCCTATAATTGAATATTCAATATACCACACTAACCATTTCTTTTTGTATAATACTCCCCCACATCACTACCATAATTCCCCCCCACATTGTATGCAACATTTCCGAAAAGAATGGAGATGAAAAATTGATTGTGAATAAGAATACAATAATAGTGAAAGTATGGTGAACCCAACCAAATAGTGGTTTTACCACTATTTATATACTTATAGTAAATAAAGATTCCACCATTAAGAATAATAAACTCAAAACATCACCGCTCGCCCCTCAAACTATAATGAGTGTTTGTTTATAATTTTCATGGAGATTAAAATGAACATGGTGCATGGAACTATACAAAAAAATTAATTCATAAGAGAGGATGATGAAAATATATACATAAAGTAATAAAAATTATTACTTCATAATAAACACTAATTTTACTCAAAATGGTTAAATAAAATAGACAACAACTAACATGGAAGTGGATGTAAAAATTTTAAGCAAAGAGTATGGCTTGATTTCTCTTCCAAACTAGACATATAAATATTTATTAATGTATGCCCAATTAATTTTATAATCATATTATTATTTATTAATTGAAAATTATAAGATATGTATCATCCCTCCTCAAAAAACATTGGAGAACCCTTGGCTATTTGTATTACATGTTATAATAGATTTACACTGAAAATATTTTGTATACTAGAGACTCTTTGAATAACCAAATTTCATTATCACATGATTTTGTAACCATTAAGGATGCTTAATCCATGTATTAAATTTTTAAATAAAATATTAATCTAGATATTTTATAATTCAGAGTACATATTTAGATCATTTGGGCTAAATATGTATAAAATATGAGCCCAAATCAAGAATAAAATCAATTTTGGAATTTATTCCATGTCCTAATTTTATTTCTAAATTTTGATTTCAAAATATTGGATAAAAATTTAGGGAAATTTGAATGAAATTCAACATTTATGCGATGAAGCCTAAAAAATGAAATAATAGAATTTGAAATAGTTTATCAGAAGTGATGTATGATAGGCCAATATGATATAAAAATATTAAAATTCTAAAATAAGGCCATTAACAAAAATATGTTAATTTTTTTAATAAAACATGTAATTGTTACAATTAATCTCAAAATATGATAATACTGTGATTGAAAAAAAATGTAATATAATATATATGAAATTACGAGTTTCCACAATCACCCACAGTTAATCATTACCCTTCTGGTCAATCATCAATTATTTGAATAAAAATTAACACCGGAATAATAAGATAGAAACATTATCTATTATTATGAAAAAATGGAATTTCATCATGTATAATTTGTGAAAAACCCATTATATTGTTATATCTCACATTTAAATTCATTAATCCTAAAAAATAAATACATAGCCCAGTTACTCATAACTCACATTGAAATTTATATCACAGTTCACTATAGTGAAATTAAATCAGTATTTAAGCTCATAAATGGAATGTGAATGTGTAATAAATAGCTTATAATACTTTTTCCTCTTCACCTTAAAAGGCAATATAACAATGTTCTATTAAAGATCAATTCTAGGAAACTTAGATAATGAGGAAAAAAATTAAAATTTTATGAATACAAAGAGGAGGTCTAATTATTAAATTAAAATGTGTGAATATTCTAGTTAAAGAACTATAAATGTACCTAAATAAAATCCACATTCTCATGAAATAAAATACCTCATTTTTTATACATGGGTCCATGATTCAAAACACGAATAAAATAAATTATTTAACCCTAATTCCAACATTTTCTTTATTTTTCTATTTTTTTTCTTTTTTATGGATGATGAGATGACAATAATGAATAATGAAATAAATAAAATAGTTCCTATAATTTTTTGAGTGAATAATGAGTCATAAATCTATACATAATGAATAATTTGAAATCATATACATTAATTAATTTATTATTTCTTAATTTAAAATTTCCTACCTTTTTTAGGAGATCAAATTACTAGAAATGAACATTTGAATTAAGATGACCCACACCCATTACTTAAATTCTCAATATAAATTAACACACCTCACACACCTATTTTTTGAGCAACATCACGTTTAACTTCTATGAAAATTCATACCACCATGCTCAAACATTAACAATTCATAAAATATTTTAAGAGTGAAGGTAGGTAAGGAAGAAATGTCTAGTAAAATTTCTTAAAACTATAAATAATTTCATGACCAATAAGAGAATTATATGTGTAAATTTAATGTTGGGTCTCATGTTAAAATTTCCCTTTCCAAAAAATGCATCTATTCAAGGGAAATTTTTTTATATATTCCAAATATTTGAAAGAGGGAAAAAGAAATTTCCTATTTTTTAAAAATAGAAAATAAATTATTCTATTAAATATGTATGGTTATTAAGAAGAGTATTCCAAAAGAGTTCAGAATACCTAATATGATGGGAAAATATAATTTAACTCATTGTTAAATTAGAATTTTTTTACATAAATATAGATATAAAGAAAATGATTTCAAAAAAAATCATTGAAAATGATTCCACATAAAAAATAATTTCTAATACCTTGGATCCCAAATCAAGAAAACTCCCTCCAAATCAACTCAACTAAAATGTATTAAAATTTATATTAATTAAAGAACTATGTTCCTAAAAATTAAAATGAAAACTATAATTAAACTAAATATTCCAAGTATTTTTACACTCTCCCTCACAAAAAATATTACTACCCCTATATAATCTAAAAAATAATGTAGAAAAAGAAATGAAATGGAAATAAAAAACTAGAATTTATATTCCTGTGTTATACATGAGTTAAGATATGAGATTATGCTATAAAGTCATGAAGATCAATAATGAAAAAAACATAAGAGAGCCATTTAACTTGTAAGTGAAATAAAAAAGAGGGATATAAATTGGTTTGATCCAACAAGTGTGAACATTTTTTCACTTGATTTAGTTGGTTAGATGCAGCACTATATCCACAGTATAATGGTGGGTTGTGTATTTATGATTCGAATAAAAAAAATTTCCCTCAAATATTGAATCCATCAAAATGGCTATAAAAGTTCCCTGGTGTATTTTAATATGATCAATCCACATTTATATCTAGTATAATATCCAATTTATAAATACAAAATTGAAAGGGTCCTCCCTTTCATCATCTATATATTGTAATGCTTCTTCAAATTCAACATGTATTTAATTACCATGTGATGTTGTTTTATAAATTTTATCAAATTATATTTATGAAAATAAATAATTTTGATGATGATTATGACATGAAGAATCAATAAATATGTATTCCACTTCCAATAGTTCATCTTGGAACTAGATTTCATTCATTTGGTCTACCGGTAACACATTATTAATAAGTGTATCATCATTCACTTCCTCCTCCATGGTCATAAATATATTAGAGATAAATATGGAACATTAATTCGATGGGATGTAATAATAAATAAATTTTATAGGAGTCTAAAATTAAATTATTTCAATAAAAATATTTTCTCATAGAGTAAGCTCCACATTTAATTATTATTCTTTTCTAAATTCATCTTAGAGTATGTTTGTTCTTAATTTAGAGGTATTAAATATCCTCCAGTTTCCCCAAATTATTCCATTTAGGTAGAGTAATCTTACTGAAATATAGATATGTAGATAGTTATAGATTTTTCATGATAAAATATTACTTAATCACATACATTTTCATCTCTTGGAAAATCGGCCCAGTATTCATGAAAGTATTCTAAATGTCCCATATGTGAACTTTTTTTTAATGTTTTATACATTAACCTCCTTTTTAAATGGCATGGATTTATTCAAGGATAGTTCATTTATAATTTATTCAAAACATGGTTCATCAAATGATAATATTTAAGAATAATAATTAGATTCGGCCTATTATTTTTCATTCTTCAAAAATGAAAATTAGAAAACACTTATATGGTAAAATAGAGAGATTATAAATGTTCAAAAAGATTTCAAATACTATATAATTTAGCATCATTAATAAATACCACACTAAAACTACTTGATACGGTATCCCTAAATAATTTCCAAGACAAATCCGTGATATTTATATCTGGTTCATCTTTAATAGTCTTGTTGAATTCCGAAGATATATTGTGCCATGCATGCAAAAACAATTCCATGTATATCATCTTATCATTAAATTCTCTGAACATTATTAAATGTTGTTTATCTATCCAATATCCATACTCCTTGTTACGGAAAACTTGTATTTGTCTCCCCTTTCTCCTTTTTGAGTCCTCATTAGAAGAATGAATGATCAATACATTTTCCAACATCTTTTCTTCATAGTGTATGGAAAGATATCATGATTTTTCCATTTTTGCAGCATCAACAACCTGTTATAGATCTAATGATATTACCAATGGAGCATAAAAAAATTCTATCTTGTTGACCTGATAGCCCCAGTTACCCCTCCTTGGAAAAAAGATCCATCTGTAACTATGACAACTCCACCACTCCCAAATACCCACCCTCCCTGACTGAGGTTGTGCCTAACAGAGACCTCTCCTTCACCCCTGTGCCAACCAAAGGGTTTTTGAAACCATCAGAAGGAGTCTCCTTACTCATCTTACCAAATACCGATTCAAAACCATGATACACATAAGTATCCATGGATTTAACCACTGATCAATTGCACTATTCCTTACCTAAAGATATGGTTACTATTCCCTTTTGAGTGTTTGAGTAATCCTTATAAGGTCTTTGTTTTTCCCCACAATGTGATCCAAGAGGTTTGTAGTGTAGAGAATCACTTGTTTATTATTCATTTATCCAGGTCAAACCAAATCCTCTTAATCATTGTTACAACTTTGATGGGTGACCAAATCAATGTCCCCTCTATACTCTTAATCGAAATGTCTTTAAACATCTTGGGAATCAATCAAGGAACGGATTTTTTCCATCTCACAAGACCAATATTTTCCTTTCCCTCCACATTCAGAGTCAAGAAGTAGTTATGTCTCAAAATAGTCTTTTAATTCATGCATGAATTAGGATCAAGTTGGCTCGAGGACATTGTCTCATTTCCCAAAGAGGCATGATTCTCTTTAAGAAATCAAACACTTTCATGAGAAACAACACCACCACGATCTATGATGATCATATCATTCACCTAGTCATGGAAACTTCCTCCATTGGTAAAATTGTTTCTAAAATATGATGAAATCAGAGGGCTAAGACATCCCAAGGTTGGCTCTACCAATATGGGAGCACCCATATCATGGAACAGTAATGTAAAAACATCCTCAAATCGTGGATCCTTATAAATTGAATCACCATTTGGATAATCAATGGTGGGGGATCCACATACTCCACCTTTTTCCCACCCCTACACTATTAAAGACATGAAGTAGTCAAATGAGCTAGATGATTGAACGACGAGAATAAAATGGACCAAGATTTGAAGAAAACCCTCTTCTTATACCAAAACTCTTCACCAACTGAGATCTAGATCCAATCAACTAATGATTTGGAATAATAGATCTCTACACATATATGTAGTGAAATTGGGCTAGTCTATGCATTGGTTCTATTATCTTAGCACAAAAATTGCCCTACCAAATTCCCTAATGTACTTAGAATAGATCGATTATGAAATGGAAGTGGGATTTTAGGGAGACTTGTCCATACTGAAATCAACGGAGAATCACTCTTCATGTAAAGATCAAAATACTAGAGGAATAGAAATAAATGAGGTCCCTAGAATATGCGAGGATCCTAAAACCAAACAAAAATGAAATCTATATTTGTGGAGAAAAAAAATAATTATATGGAACTGGTCAAGGATGTTGACAATTTCCCCATTAGAAATACCCTAAGTGATATAGATAAAATAATCAAAAACATACACTGAATGGTGAAGGAGAGAGAAACATGCAACCAAATCATGATTTAACTATGATGAGGCATCCATGAACATCTACATTGAAATTGAAAGGTGAGGGTAACCAATCTAGAGGTCAACCACTTTATGGAAATGATTAATTATAGTGAGGGTGATAGAATATCTTGGATGGAGAATGGAAAGGAAGGAGGTGTTAAGTGATAGAGGGGAAAGAAGCCACATCCCCCCAGAAGGGAGATGGACTACGATGGACATCATTTCCGGCTAGGGCATCGGAGAGCATTGATGGAGGGGCATTATTGAGAATCAATTTTCCAAAAATCATTAACCACTTATTGTGCCTCATTTTGATTATCTAATTTCTTTATGTAAGATAAAATAATATCCATTTTATTTTTCAACACATAAATCATTTTGTTATTTTCTTCAAATAGATTATTTTAGGATACTTCACTGATACACACGTAGAAATTTTTAACATGTAATACTGATAGAAAAATACCTATAATATCCATATATAAACCTTGAAAAAATGTTGTGTAATGAATTTTTTTTTCTTTCATTTTTCAAAATTTGAGAATTCTTATTTGAAAAATAGTATCAACTGGTTCTTTTCCTCAATAAAAATTCTTCCAATTTAATGAGAGGTATTTATCATGAATATCTAACAAATAATTTACTATTATGCAAGAGTGAAATATAGTGAATACTAATGTTCGATCACTTAATGTAGCCAGTAACAAACATAATGATTTTTTATTATCACTATTTATAAACTAAATAATAAAACACTATTTGATATACTTTTATAATGGGTTTTTAAAGGAAAATATATAAATATGAAAAAACACAAAGAGGAATGAAATACACGAATAACATAAAACATAAACATGCTACTAATGATGAAAAATATCGATGTTCTCGAGAGTTTATGGTGATACTATCATGGATATTTAAAATATTAGATTTCTATATTCTATTAAATGTTGATATCAACCATGTCAGTCAACAACAGTTCATTTAATTTTTATTTTTTCACTCAAACCCTACGGATATAATACAATACATCCTTAAATCATCACCAATGTTCTAATCGACACCGTATGTTGTATTATAAGGTAAATAGTGAGGAATAAAAATGAACTATAAGAATAATAAAATAGAAGTAAAAGTTTATTAAACCTTATAATAAATTGGGTTCCCCGCCACTAAAGTTATTAGTAGAAAATAAATATAATAAATTGAATCACAATAACCTAAAAACATCCCCCAAACCATAAAAATAACATATGGATAGTTCTCTTTATTCATTGTGATTAGAAATTGAAAGGAGGGGGAATAAGATTAATAGAAAATAGATGAAGATGAAAACAATATATTCAATAAGTATAAAAATATCACAATAGAATAAAATAAAAATCAACTAAATTTTTATAAAAAAATATCTAACCTATGACTTGCAAGTGCTGGTGAACATTTATAGAAAAATTTATGTATAGATTTTCCCAAAAAAATATTCTTTGGAAAACTATCTTTATTATGAACCAAATAATGGAAGAATATCTAAATAGTATCATTAGTGAAAATTTTTAACATTGTCTCAAATCTCCATCCACTACTATAGAACTCCATTGACCCTATAGACCATGTGTTATGATATTTTTACTCTAAAAATGTTTTATGTCATGGGGACTATTCAAATTCAAATGTGCATAATTATATAGAATTTAGTACCATAAATGATATTAAATATCAAGATAACCTAGTTAAAGATATTATTACCATGAATTTTATCCTTCTCATTTTAAATTTTAATCTCTTTTGGGATACCCATTTCATAAATAAGAGTGAATCTCCAAAATCTATTCAATCATGGTACAAATTTTGAGGCTCAAATTCCAATCTACAATGGGATAAATCATATTGTATTTGGATATAGGTTGAGTTGAATAAAATGAATCACATGATGTTTTAAATCCAAAATATATTATTTCATTATTTTTCTTATTGTGGAACAATTTTTGTATAAAACAATAATATGAAATAAAAATACTTAAATTAAAAAATATGTATATTTTATTAATTTGGTAAAAATAATTCACAAAACAAAAAATTTAGACAATTTCATGTAAAATATGAATTTATTGGTTGTGAAAACATAATTTATAGAAGAAAATATATAAAATTATTACATTCATGAACTACAAAATTTATTGGTAACTCTAATGTTCTGTAGCTATTTTTGGGGGTTCTCTATTGTCAAATTGTGCTTTGAGGACTCTATATATGTTACAAGGTTAAGTACTAGTCAAAAATATCAACATAAAAGAATAATGTTGATTAATAATAGGCTGAATATGTTACAATCAAGCTAACACTATCTCGTACTCAGGTACTAAATCAAAAACAATATCATGTGGTGTGTCCCCTAAAATAGATGTAGAAGAGGAAACCTAAGAATCTAGATGAGGGAAGCGATCATACTCACCCAACGTATGAGGATCAATGGATTAAAACCTATTTTTAGGAAGAGACTAGGCAGTGAGATAATTTATCTTGTCCATATATAGTAACATTGTAAAATTATATTATTTCATGATGCATGCTGAAGTAAGTCAGAACAACCACTCTGATTATTAACCCTTCCATCGAATATTGGGAAAAATAACAATGAAGAAAATGTTTTCGATGATAAACTTATGAATATGGTTGATTTTGATTAGCTGAATTTTGGAAAACCCCATGAATGGGTGAAACCTATTTCTATCTCAGTATGAGAAGAGAGTGATAATAGTAAAAAATTCTGAGATAACATGTGTTGAAATATAAACCTGCAAGTCGAGCTACAAGAAAATCTTATGACTATTTATTAAGAAGAAATAAAAAGTACAGATAATGTGGATGAGTTCAAAAAAAATCCCTCATCCAATAATCAACGGGTCTAATTATCATAATATGACAGTTAATTTCCATAATAAGAGTCACTAGTGTGATCCCATTTAGATTGAGATTTATCATAGTTGATAATCTTAAGAAGTTCTATGTCCACCTTCTTGGACATCATCGAAGACGATATCGTATACACATTCCTAGGAGGTTTATAATAATACTAGTGTGGTCGCTGCTTTGAGGGTATAGAGGTGAAGCCCTCACCATCAGTCATTTTTTCATTTCCAAACGAGACAACATCCTTAAAGGAAGCACACCCACCACTACATGAATCCATAATAGGGGTAACAATCCCCCTTTAATCATAAGAAATCATCCCAAATTTCATGGATAAGTCAGAATATTGAAAGAGATTCTTAATTTCCTATTGATAATCAACATGTTGTTGTGCATCAATCTGATTGGAGACATCAACCAAAGATTGATAAGGGATCATCAATCCTAAAGACCATGCAGGGGTATCCTTAGAAGAAGTACCCGCTTCAACTGAAGAAACCTTAGTGTAAGAAGGGTCACTTTGAGAACTCTCTGAAGACGCATCACATAGCAAAAATTTTCCTTTAGATACATGAGGTTCATATTTCTCAGAAGTCCTCACATCATCTACAATGGAAGTTGTCTCTTCAAGTGTTTCACCATCATGAACGATGGGATTTTTAAAATACACATCTTTCTTCCATGACTTATTTTGATTGATATTTGTGGGATGACTGATCAATCCAAATTTCTTACATGAAACATGCTTCTGACATGTCTCCAGAGTGTGCCCCACAACGATACATTTGTTGCATAAATGCAGTTTTTTTCATACTCATCATCAATTTGAATGTTGTCAGAAAGAGAAGAAATAGTAACCTTTTCAAATAAGAGAGAACATAGTCCAAAATCCACCAACATCCTATAAATGTGACCAAACTGTACATCCATAGTATCTTTGTCAAGATGAATAGGATTCCCCATTGCTATGGCAATATCAAACAAAACCTCAAGGGCCAGAAGACCTAATTGAGACCATGAAGACAAACCCAGACCTGATAAAATGAATTTATAGCACGTCAAAAATTAAATTCCAATGACCATTAATGTATGTGATGCCAACCAATTTTCAATAGCAAAGTCACAATGTTCCATGCACGAAGAATCAAGTCATCTAAAAGGAAAATAGAAATGAAAAAAACCCATGTCAAATAGAGATGAATTTCATGTAAAAGAATTCCCATAAGATCGACGTTTTATGATTCAATTCGTCATGCATCCAATGTTTATCAACTTTAGGTAAAACAATTTGTGAAATAAAATATTTTTTCTAATTTTCATTCTCTCATCGAGCGCTATAGGGTTTACTTCAACATGATTAGATGAACCCTTACAAGGTATTTGACCAGGGCATGAGTCTTTGATCATACCCAAAAAACAATATCCATTCCACTTCAGCCCTGAAACATTATTCTTTAAAGCATATACATAATATTAAGAAGGTAGATCATTACAACTCTTTGGATCCACCCTAGAATCCTATAGTGACGCACTCTACATCAGAGAAGATGAAATCTGTGACACCCCATGGGTTAGAATCACACTATTAGTCGCTTTATAGAGCGCATCCCCAGATATCACTAAGATATCTAGATTCGAATGTTGAACCGCATCATCAGATCGATCCGGTGGATCTGATTCCAACTGAGGACACGTTGAGACGCAATTTCATAGTGCATCCACATGGTTTCAATTATTCATGAAAATCTATGGTTCATGCAACACATGATCAGATCTATTAGGTGGATCTGAATCCAAATGAAGACTCTTTTCTATTTCCCATTCAGTTGTAAACTTTTCTGGGGTTCCTCCATCCATTACTAGAAGTATGGGTATTTTTTAATAAACAATTCAATAAGAACCATCAACTAAAATATAATCCTCTTCAAAAGATAGATTTCAATATAGCTCATTCAATATAATTCATAGGATGTATCCCTTCCCTGTATAAGATGATGACTTATATTAACATGAATTGTAGGATCGACATAATGATGTAGATGCTCAATATACAAGAGGGGGGGGGGGTGAATTGTACACTTTAAAAATTTCCTTTAACAAAAGAAAGAGCTAAGTTTAACAAAGATAAACTATGGAAATTCACAACACCTCTAACACCAATTGAAAAAATCGGAATTAGAAATGATGTTATAAACATCAAGTTCTATGTACTTGCTTAAAATTGGAAAGAGATTCCGAATGTAGGTTCTAGAAATATGGATCCAGAAATTGACACTTAACTAAATATTACAATATGAGATTATACCATAAAGAGTATAGAATCTAAATGAAAGAGATTACAAGTAAGGCAGTATAAGAAAGTTATACTTTCCTTACAATACTATATACAGCGGAAACAAACATGTAGTAAAACTACAAGTAACAAGATATAAGTCATTTAACCCAAAGTGAATGGTATCCAACAACCTTGGATAAAGGTCCCTTGATTTATACTTTCAAGAAAGTCTGTCGTACCCACACCAGAGTAAGCCCTCGATACGAAGATCGGAGTCTCTATCTTGCTATCCCCGCAAGCTCTCAACCTCAAGGTAGTTGGAACCTCTGTCTTCCTCAGCAAGGAAGCCCTTGAACTTTAAGGAAGTCGGCACCTCTGTCTTCCTATCCCCAGAAGTCCTCGATTGTAATCACCAACATTCGGAGTCGCACGAAGCAAAAACTGAACGAGCGGTTTAGTACGCACAAGGAATGAAAAGCTTTCTCTCTCTAGAAATCACCATAGCAGCGTGTGGTCTCTAGATAGATCAACTTCTATATCGTTGTGAGCTCTTTCAAATGAGATTATATTTATAGGCAAGGATGGACTCCTTTCCAACGGTCATATTTTCCTTAAAAATCGGAGGGACCTGTACACGTGTAACTTAACCAACGGTTAGTTTATAACAGATTAGAAGACATCGTTTGATAACAAAACAAGTGTAACAGAATGTATGAAATCGTTTTAATTATAACACAAATGTTCAGAGTGAAGGATAAGAGTGTAAAAAAAATTTCAAAGAATAGAAAAATTATAAAAGTGTAAGAAACATGAAAGTTCAGAGTCTAACAAAAAATAATATTCGGAGTCTAAATAAATTCAGAGTGTATAAAGCAAGGATAATCAGATTCTATTTAATAAGTGAATTCATAATGAGAATTCGGAATGAGAATTCAGAATGAGAATTCGTCATCAGAATTCGTAATGAGAATTCGTAATCAGGATTCGTCATTAGATTTCGATGTCGAACTTCATGAGAGTTCGTATCCAGAATTCCGAGTAGAACATTATCAGAGTTCGTATCCAGAATCTGGGGTGGAACTTCATTATAGTTCTCATCCAGAATTCGGAACCTAAAACAGAATGCTTCATTTCAAGGTTTTAAATGATTCCGAGAATATAGAAATGAATCTGATTCTTATACTTAAGAAATATATGGATATAGATAATGAAAATATGATAAGGCTAATTTTTCTTACAAAAGCGAACTTCCTTATAAAAGCGACTTTCCTTATAAAAGATATTTTCCTTAAAGATAAGGTGTTTGTGATTTTCAAAACAAGAAGGAATGGAATAGTCATAAGGAAAACCTTATTGACTCAAAAATCACCCCCTTTTTTGAAAGCACAAACATCCTTACGAAAAATAACGTCTAAGAAGAAAGAAAACAATAAGGCTTATCTCCCTTTGCCTATGGATGTTGATGAATATGACTAACTCCCCCTTAGGATTTGAAACTCTAAGGATCGTATTCTAGATTTCCGAAATGATATTTCATTAAGAATAAGAATGTATTCTTTAATGAAAAACCCCCCATAGATAAACTCTATTAGAGTTCTTTTTCATTCTCACCCTTTGTTAAGGTTCTTTTTCTTTTTCCCCCTTTTTTAGGGTTCTTTTCCTTCTCGCACTTTGTGATTTTCAAAAAGAATTCGAGGGAATGGAAAATATAAAAAAGTACCTGAAAAATTAGTAGCAACAACAAAAGAGACAAGCAAGAACAATTTTCATTAATTTTGAAAGTTAAAAAACAAGGAAGTTAATATACAACAAAAGATCGGATTTGTCTATTTTGGATCTTTTTCCTTCTCCATGAGACCCTTAAGAATAGTCTTTATCTTCTTCAAGTCTTTATGGTCTTCCTCAGCTTGCTTCTATAGAACAACTATTCTTGAACATTAAACTTCGACCTTTTCTTCCTGGGCTTTATGCTTTTCTTCCCGAGCCTTCAAGATTTGTTCTTGTTTTAACAAATTCTCTTCAAACTCAATCTAATGATCCCTTTCATACCTCCAGTTTTGGGCAATTGAATTTAGCTTTCCATTCCGATCTCTATCTTCTTGAATCCGAGAATTCTTCTTAGCTGTCAACTTTTCTTCAAAAGACGAATTATGTTCATTTAGCTTCCTATCTTTTGTATCAAAAGCATCCTTAACATTATCTTAGAATTCATCAAAGAGCCTCATATCTTCTACAATTTTCCTCAACCAACTAGTCATTCTTTTACATGACCTTTTGTGGGCTTCATAGCTAAAAAAAAAAGTTTTGAACTGAGAATCCATCTCAACACATTTGTCCATAACCATGGATACAGAGTCTGTTTTCTGTTTCAAAGTATGATGAAGCATCTGGCATCTTGAATCAATACTTGAGAATGTCGGAATGGAACCCACTAACTTCTTTAATGACTGAACAACAAAGTCATGCCCCAACAAAGATGACTCCGAATCTCATACTTTTCATGGAGAATTTTCTTCTTCAATTTTCTCAAGCTTTCTCTTTGAAGAACTACCAACTTCCCTTTTGTTTACAGCCACTGAGCTCAGGGTATCAACAATGAGTTTCTTTCCCTTGTCCTTTTTCGGAATGGAGTCGTGTTCCGGAGTTTTCTTTTCACTTTCAGACACTTGAACAACATTGTCTCAATCATCAATAACTTTTTGGGCACCATCCTCTACAGTCTCCATTTGGGAAATATCATGTACAAGGTGTTCTCCCTCTACATGATAAGCTACTTCTTGTTCTCCTTTCACCTCATCCTTTCCTGGAGTGACTAACATAGATGATTCAGCTTCTAAAGTTCATAGCGACAAATGTTCTGAAGGTGTCCCCTTATAATCATATACTTGCTTCAAAATATATCTTGTCTCACCACTACCTTCAGCAACTGCTTCTTCCTCTTCCACTTTCTCAATTTTCTCAACTTCCTCAACAGGCTTAGCAACTGCCTCTTTCGGAGTGACATAGTCTCTTCCTGGAGCCTTAGGTAGGGATTCCAAAGAAAAAGATCTCCAAACTGGAATGTTTCCGGAGACCATCTCATTTAAACTCAACAAAGTCGGAACTACCTCAGCTTCAGACATCTTCTTCTTAAGCTTCTTTTCTTTCATTTGTTTTTCTATCTCATCTGCTGTTTTTTCTTTCAAGGTCTTTTCCTCCGCAGTGTCCAAGCCAAATTGAGGCTCCCCTTGCACTCTCTTCTCTTTTATTTCCCTCCACTTAGCAACTACCTCATCAGGGTAAGCATTCTTCTTCTTCGGTTTTAGAGGTGCGGAATGAACTTCCTTAGATTTGGTATTCTCTGCATCAACTTCAACTTCCATCAACATTCTCTTCTTCACTGTCTTAGAAGATTCAGGTTCAGCAACTTTCGGAACCGCTTCTTCTTGAACTGGCATATCAAAAAACTCACCATTCTTCTTGTCAAAGGCAAAATCCATCCTTTTGAGGGTACCATCACTTACCAACATAATTTTTCAAACTCTTGGCTTAGACTTGAAAGACTCCTTGAAAGACTCAAGGCACCGAACTATTAACTTCGAGATAATTACTGGATACATAATGATCTCAGCTCTCATATTCCCTTTCATAACATTCTCAATGGTGATAAGAATGTGTTTCATCAGATTAATCTCCCTTTGATTTATCAAAAAATAGAGAATATAGATCTCGCTCTTCTTCAAACTGTCTTTGTCACCCTTTCTCGGTACGATAAAGCCTTGTACCCATAATTCTAGAATCCAAAAATTCGTAGAAAGAGTAGAAATATTCGGAGCCTTGTCATCTTCCAGTCCGAAAGTTTCCAATTCCTTTTCATTGTTGAAGCTTCCTTTTGAATCTGGTAAAACATGAGAGATGAACTCGGTTTCTCCTTCATAGGTCATCCCTACCAAGCTATCTACCTTGACATAAGAAAGCTTATAAGTCTTTCCATAAGACTTAAGAGAAAATTTTTCCCTATCATTTTCCTTAAAGAAGGAAACCATCTCATATAACTCAAAAAGCAATTTTTAAAAACTTCATCTTGATTCCCAGGCTTAGACAAATCAACATCTTCCCATACATTAGGCTTTATGTTCTTGGATATAAGTGAATCATATTTGTTAATGAAATCTGGATGAACCAACCTTTCTCGATATACTAACCACTTGGAAATCGGCTTAGAGGAAGACATGTCTTGAGAAGCTACTTCACAGACATTCAGATCTTAAGACTTCTATGAAGTTCAGAATAGAGATTGCTGAAGTTCGGAATGACCTTAAAACGGAGAGGCAGATGTTCGGGACGCTAAAGCATGAAAAACCGATGTGGGATGACCATTTGGGGTCCCCTTTATATAGGCAACGATATAACAGTTCATCTTCCTCGGTTGATCGAATGGTTTTAAGAACTGAGATCAGATCTAACGCTTGAAAACCAATTGTCAATAAAACATGAATCCGATCTTTTGAGGTTTTTATTAAAACAAGGATTTAATAAAACTTATAAACTGAAAGCAAAATATAAGAAAATATCAGCAAGTAAAGTATGATTATGAAAACATGAGTAAGGGAATCATACCTTTCGGATTGTCTTATGAGGATTATTCGTAATGGTTAATATTCTTCTTCTTAAAGGAAAAAAACTATGAAAAATCTTTACTACGAAAAATCAATGTTCGCAAAACTCACTACGAAAAAATCATCAAACAAAACAAGAAAGAAAATTACAAGATTTTTAGCATGAAAAATTCATTACAAAAGTTTTAAAACAAAAATCTCATTATGGAAGTCTCGGTACAAAAATCGTATTATGGAAACACTAGTATAAAATATCCCATTCCAGATGTTTTCAATACGAAAATATCCATTCTGGAAAATTTTATTTCCGGAAATTCCCATTCCATAAATGTTAGTTCCGGAAAGTTTGAAAAAAAAATTTGGAAAAAAAATTTAGTTACTCTAACAATCAAATGTACTCCACCTATGAAAAGGAGTTTATTTCTGTAAGGAGACTTTTTCATCAAAATGTTAATTAAGAAATATTACCTTACGGTTATCATTCCTTACTACTATTTAATGTATTCAAATCTATCATAAGGTAAGTATTTTGTGAAAATATCATCAAGTTGATCTTGCGTTCTGATAAATTGAAGAATAATATCTCTTTTTAGTGCGTGATCCCTAAAAATGGGATGCCTAATATCTATGTGTTTTGCACATGAGTGATGTACATGGTTTTTACTTATGTAAATGGTACTTGTGTTATCACACAAAATTTTAGTTTTAGTAAAACTCAAGCCATAGTCTGTGAGTGTGTGTTGTATCCACAACACTTGAGCACAACAACTTCCAGCTGCTACATATTCAGCTTCAGCAGTGGAAAGTTCTACAGAATGTTGCTTCTTGAAGGACCAAGAATATAATGAATCTCCTAAGAAATGAAAAGTTCTGGATGTACTCTTTCTATCCATTCTACATCCACCAAAGTCAGCATCAGAAAAGCTTTTTAGAACAAAATAATTTCCAGAAGTATAAAATAATCCTAGAACCATGGTTCCCTTAAGGTAGCGAAAAATTCTGTTTACTGCCTTTATGTGAGATTCCTTAGGATTGGATTGATATCTTGCACATAAGTGTACTGAGAACATTAAGTCTGGTCGACTAGCTGTTAATTAATGTAAACTTCCTAACATACCTCTAAAAGATGTTTGATCTACTGGTTTCCCAACTTCATCAAGATATAAAGAGTTTGAGGTACCAATGTGAGTACTTATACTCTTAGTGTTGTCATGACCATAAATTATGAGAAGATATTTAATATACTTATGTTGAGATATATAGATTCCTTCTGGTTTTTGAGAAATTTGAAAACCAAGGAAAAATGTTAACTCACCCATCATACTCATTTCAAACTCAGATTTCATTAGACTTACAAAAGAGTCGGTTAAGGATTGCTGAGTTGAACCAAATATAATTTCATCAACATAAATTTGAACAATAAAAACATTTTTCTTATCTTTATTTATATAAAGGGTTGGATCTGTATTTCCCATAACATAGTTATTTTGAAGTAAAAATCTAGTGAGTCTATCATACCATGCTCGTGGGGATTTTTTATGACCATACATAGCTTTTGAAATTATAAAAACATGATTAGGATGTTTTGTATCTTCAAAGCCAGGAGGTTGTTCATCAAAAACTTCTTCTTTGACATAACCATTAAGAAAAGCACATTTCACATCCATTTGAAAATGCTTAAAATTAAAGAATGCTGCAAAGGCAAGTAGAATTCTGATATATTTAAGTCTAGCTACTGGAGAATATGTTTCTTCATAGTCTATTCCCTCTTGATGATTATAGACTTTAGAAACGAGTCTATCTTTATTTATTACTATGACTCAATTTTCATCACTTTTGTTTCTGAAGACCCACTTTTCTCCAATAACAGAAGTTTCCTTAGGTGTTTCAACCAAAGTCTAGACTTTATTCCTTTCAAATTCATTTGGTTCATATTTCATGGATTTGATCCAATCATCATCACCTAAAGCTTCATCAGTTCTTTTTGGTTCTAATTGGGAAAGAAATGCTAGATGTTCGACTTCATTTCTTAAAGAACTTCTAGTCCTTACTGGTTGATTTACATCACCAAAGATACTATCACTAGGATGATTCTTAAGAAACACTTTATTTGGGTTTCTAAAATCATGTTCATCAACATAGGGTAGAAAGTCTTCTGGGGTAAATGTTTCAGAAGTATCTTCTGGAACATTTTCCTTATCATAAGGATCTTATATCAATGGTTGATAATCAGTTTATAAAAACACATATGAGGAAGTAGGCTGGGATGGTTTAAAAACAAAAGGACCAGACTCATCAAATTTTACATGTTTTGTTTCTTCAATAGTACAACTATTATTATTAAAGACTCTATATGCTTTAGAAGTTGTGGAGTCACCTAAGAAAATTCCTTCATCCGATTTTGGTGAGAATTTATATAAGTTATCTTTAGTATTCAAAATGAATACTTTCCAACCAAAAACCATGAAGTAGGACAGTCTTGGTTTTCTACCATTCCATAACTCATAAAGAGTTTTTTTAAGAAAAGGTCTAATCAAAACTTGATTTATAGTATAGAAAGAAGTACTTACAGATTCATCCCAGAAATGTCTAGCTATAGAATATTCACTCAACATGGTTCTAGTTATCTCTTGAAGAATTCTATTTCATCTCTCAACTACACCATTCTGGTGAGGAGTTCTAGGTGCTGAAAAATTTTGAGTAATACCTTTTCTACTAAAAAAGTTTCAAAATCCGAATTTTGAAATTCTCCTCCATTATCATTATGAATAGTTTTCAATGGACAATTTTTCTCATTTTTAACTTGAGCTCTAAAACATTTTAAATAAGAAAAGGCTTCAGACTTCTTTGCTATAAAATAAACCCATGTAAATCTAGTGTAATCGTCAACTAGAATAGACACATAGTATTTTCCTCCAATACATCCAGTTTGTGTTGGACCAAAAAGATCCATGTGCACTAACTGTAATGCATCACTATTGAGACTTCACCGATTGATTTAAATCTAGATTTATGTTGCTTACCATATTGGCAAGGATCACAAAATTTAGAAGAATCAAATCTATGCTCTGGTAGATCCTTAACTAGTTTCTTCTTAGAGAGTTTTCATAAGTTTCTAAGGTTACAGTGACCTAGTCTTCTATGACATAACCAAGAATGATCTTCCATTGCACTTAGGAAAGGTAAATCTTGGCTCTTGAGGTCTTCTAAATTTAAGGTGTAAACATTCTCATGCCAATTGTCTAGGAGAATAAATTCTTCCTTGGAATTGTGAACTAAGAATTTATCATTCCTAAAATTACATGGTAACCTTCATCACATAAATGACTTATGCTAATGAGGTTGTGCTTAAGACCCTTAACCAAAAGAACATTTCAAATCAAAGTTTTACCTAGAATAACAATATTACCAATACCAACAATCTCTTCCTTAGCATTATCTCCGAAAGTTACCTTTCCTCCTTTCGTTTTGATAATCTTTTTAAAATATCTATTGTAACCAGTCATGTGTCGGGAACATCCACTATTCATGTACCATGTGTTGTTGATGGTACTATCTTTATTTTCCTGAAATCAAGAATAGAATTAGACATTCGGAATCCAAACTTGTTTGGATCTGATATTTCTAGATAACAAAATTTTAGGTACCCACATATTCTTAGAGAAATAAGCTTTGTGAAATCCTAGAGATTGGGTTTTGTATAAGGAAAAAATTTTTTCCCAGTGACCACCACATTGACACTTAGTACAAAATTGGGCACTTTGAGGAACAAAATAATTGTTACTGAAAATAGTTTTTGCATGGGTATAACCAAATCCAGATTTATTTCTTAAAGGTCGTATTTAGGAATACATATTATCAAAATTTTCCATACCATGGGTAAAGTTTGATAAACACTTCTTTAAGGAAAAAATTTCGGACTTGAGTTTTATAACCAAGTTTTTATCCTCAAAATCATTAGTTCTAGAACTAGAGCTAGGCTCGAAACCATTTTTCTTATAAATTACTTTTTCTAACTCTTTAGAAAGTTTGTTCTTCTCAGAACATACTTCCTCAAGATTTTTTGAAATACATTCAAAATCAGCATTCTTCATATCAAGATCTTTAGAAAGATCTGATATCTCCTTCATAAGAATATAATTCCTAGAGTTTTCCTTATCAAGTTTCTTATTGAGTTTTGAATTCTCAATTTCAAGAAGTTCATCAAACCCAGAAACTTCTTTATAAGTAGGTAAAGTATTTTCTACATCAGAAGAGGATTCTTCATCGGAAGAGTTATAATACTTTTTATCATTGGAATTTAATGATACATTGGTCAATGATTCATCTTTTCGTACCTTATCCATAAAACAATGATTGTTAATAGGTAGTCTGGATATAAGACCAATATTCTTCTATCATGAAGATTCATAATTAGAAGATTCATCTGAAGAGTCACCACCACTGGCACTCCAGGTGTCATTTTTTTTCAAGAAATTCTTAGCGTTGGCTTTATAATACTTCTTTCTGTTCCTGTCTAAATTCCTTTCATTCCTTTCTTTCTTTTTATGCAAAGGGAAACATGGTCTAATATGTCCAGCTCTCTTGCATTCATAACACGTGACTTCTTCATATTTCCTATCATTCCTTTCCTTTTTCTTATACTTGGATTGAAAATTTCTTTGTCCAGCTATCTTGTTCATCATTCGAGCAAGAATTTCTAACTCATTTTCAGAGACATTACTCTCCCTAGATTCGGATTCGAAAATGAATTTCTTAGACTTGGGTCTGGTTACTCTCACTGGATTCTTAGCTTTCATTTGATTTGATTTTGTTTTAAAAGAAACATTACCATTTCCATTTTTCTTCTCAATGTTGTCAGCATCTCTCTTCATTCTAGTCTCATGTTGAAGAAGAGTTCCAAATATCTCATCAAGATAAATTTGAGTGACCTTCCTATTCTCATCAATAGCAGTTCTCTTGGACTCCCACTCATTGGGCATGATATCAATTATCTTATCCACAAGTTCTTCATCATCTAACCCTTTCTCTCCCATAGACTGTAAACTATTGACTATATTCATAAATCTCTGTTGAACTTTACATATTGGTTCACCATAAGGAAAATTGAAACCATGGTATTCAACTCTAAGAATAGCTCTCCTAGTCTCAATCACTTTAGAAGATCCAAAGTGTGTAACCTCTAACTTCATCCAGATACAATTAGCTGCTTCACAAGAAGAAATTTGGCAATATAAATTTCTAGTAATTGGAAAAAGTAGAGTATTGTGTACCTTATAATTGAGTTCATACTCTTCTTTTTCCTGGTTAGTGAAAGTTCTATCTTCCTTATCATGAATTTTATAATCTCCAATAAGCATAACAAAATTATCCACTCCAGTATTGATAACAAAAGTATTCATTCGATCTCTCCAGTACTCATAGTCATTACCATCAAAGATTGGTTGTCTTGTAGGATTTATATTATCAATGTAACCAACATTGAATCCGGCCATACTTAAAATAACCTTCGGCACACTAACATGTTAGTAGAAAAAGATCGTAATAACAAAGTTCGGAATGACAAAGTTCGGAATCGGAATGACAATGTTCGGAATGACAAAGAACGTTCTTAGAAAGTATGAAGAGTAGAGGAAAAAGAGAAAGAAAAATTTATACGTGAGTATAAGTATTTAAAAGACCTTCTTTGATACCAATTGTAGGATCGAAATAATGATGTAGATGCTCAATATACAAGAGGGGGGGTGAATTTTACTCTTTAAAAATTTCCTTTAACCAAGGAAAGAGCTAAGATCAACAAAGTTAAACTATGAAAATTCTCAACACCTCTACCACCAATTGAAAAATCGGAATAAGAAATGAAGTTATAAACTTTATGTTATATGTACGTGCTTAAAACTGGAAAGTTATTCCGAAAGTTGGTTCTGGAAATATGGATCCGGAAACTGAAACATATCTAAAGATTAAAAAATGAGATTCTAACTTAAAGAGTATAGAATATAAATGAAACATAGTACAAGTGAGGAAGTATAAGAAAGTTATACTTTTCTTACAATACTATATGCAGCGGAAACAAACAGGTAGTAAAACTACAAGTAACAAGATATAAGTCTTTTAACCCAAAGAGAAGGGTATCCAACAACCTTGGATAAATGTCCCTTGATTTATACTTTCATGAAAGTCTGTCTTACCCACACCAGAGTAAGCCCTCGATACGAATATCGGAGTCTCTGTCTTGCTATCCCCGCAATCCCTCAACTTCAAGGTAGTTGGAACCTCTATCTTCCTCAGCAAGGAAGCCCTCGAACATTAAGGTCGTCCGCACCTCTGTCTACCTATCCCCGGAAGTCCTCGAATGTAATCACCAATATTCGGAGTCGCATGAAGCAAAAACTGAATGATCGGTTCAGTACGCACAAGGCATGAAAAGATTTCTCTCTATAGAAATCACCTTAGCAGTTTTTGGTCTCTAGATCGATCAACTTCTATATCGTTGTGAGCTCTTTCAAATGAGCTCCTATTTATAGTCAAGGTTGTCCTCCTTTCCAACAGTCATATTTTCCTTAAAAATCGGAGGGACTTGTACACGTGTAACATAACCAATGGTTAATTTATAATAGAATAGATGACATTGTTTTATAACAAAACAAGTGTTACAGAATGTACGACATCGTTTTAAGTCTAACAAAAAAGTTCGGGGTGAAGGTTCAGAGTGTAAATAAAATGTCAATGAATAGACAAATTATAAAAGTGTAAGAAACATGAAAGTTCATAGTACAAAAAAAATAATATTTAGAGTCTAAATAAATTCTGAGTGTATAAAGCAAGGATAATCAGATTATGTTTAATAAGTGAATTCGGAATGAGAATTCAGAATGAGAATTCGTAATGACAATTCGTCATCAGAATTCATAATGAGAATTCATAATTAGGATTCATCATTAGATTTCGATGTTGAACTTCATGAGAGTTCGTATCCATAATTTCGAGTAGAACTTTATCAGAGTTCGTATCCAGAATTCGGAGTGGAACTTCATTACAGTTCTCATCCAGAATTCGGAGCCTAAAACAAAATGCTTCATATCAAAGTTTTAAACGATTCCGAGAATATAGAAATGAATCTGATTCTTTTACTTAAGAAATATATGGATATAGATAATGAAAATATGATAAGGATAATTTTTCTTACAAAAGAGACCTTCCTTATAAAAGTAACATTCCTTATAAAAGAGATTTTCCTTAAAAATAAGGTGTTTTTGATTTTCAAAACAAGAAGGAATGTAGAAGTCATAAAGAAAACCTTATTAACTCAACATGAATGTCCCCTCCATATTTGAGAAATTGTCATAGAGGCCATGGAGTTCATTGATGGATAGTTTGAAATAAAAATAAAATTATGTAAACACTTTTGGTGAGTCCATATATGTCAAATAAACTCAAATAATCAATCCAAATATCCCAACATGACCATCGATGATATACCGAATATTCAGGGGTTTCTTAAACCCCATCATACAATATAAAAGACTTAGGGAAACTGTAAAACAACAAGTTTTTTAAATTAGAAAATTATATTTGATAATGTAAATGAAACAAATCAATGAGTTTATATTTTATCACAAAAAAAAATTAGTTAAGATTGCGTAAAATGAAACCTCAGGGTTTTTATGTTCAATAGAGTATTCAATATGAAACACTTAACATAAACAACCCATGATACATTTTACCATTCTAACATATCCATTACATTAGAGAGTATAAATAATATTAACAACTAATTGAAATATATAAATATTCTTATAATTTTATATACATTTCTTTCAAAATATAAATTATTGATAAATATTTAGCAAAATAATAATCAAATTTCGGTAATGTTGAAATATTTTAAAAAAAATTATTTTCTTCAAAATTTTCTTTTAAATATTTTCACAAAAAATTAATGAATTATATTGACATTTTTAAATTTTATTTGAAAAATTTAACTTTATTTTTGAAATAATAATATCAAATTTATCTCAGGGTGAATATTTTTGAATTTTTTGGAGATGTTTGAATTTTTATTAAATAGTTAAAAATAATGAATTTTTATTATAATATCCATTTTTTCTTAATGAATTTATAATGTTCCATTGTAAATTAAATTATTTTAAATATATAATTAGTTTTATTATACATATATTAACCCAATTTATGTAATCAAAATCTATTTCATATTTAAATTGGATATAAAAAACAGAGTATACATTGGTATTATTTTCCATTAAAACACTACTTTCTCAGTGTGTTTGCATGAATAATGTTATGTTATATTCCACCCTTTATAATAATGTAATTTGAGAAAATTTATTCTCAGTTTTGATTCATAATAAATTATAAATTATAAAAGATAAAAATAAATTTTTACCATTATGATTAGGAAGAAACAATTAAAATTAATTACATTGATTACGGTAACACAATGTTTACCAAGGCATTAAATTTTTATTTAATGGAATTAATTACCAATAAATTTCATCAAAATCTATTTAATTGAAATGTTTCAACTATTATGACCTCATTATTTATTTTTATGATTATGTGGGTCATATT
Source organism: Viscum album (assembly GCA_963277665.1). NCBI lineage: Eukaryota > Viridiplantae > Streptophyta > Magnoliopsida > Santalales > Viscaceae > Viscum > Viscum album. Next base: position 1,806,709,244 of record OY728146.1, read on the forward strand.
CTAATGAATGTGGCCAATATTATAAGTTATTTAAAGAACAATGAAAAAAACTTTTTCTTCAACTGAATTTCTATAAATATTTTTGACATATGCAAAGAAAATATGTATTTAACTATATATATTATTTTCGAAAAAATACTTGATTTTTTGTATCTAAAATAATTATTGAAAATAAAGGGATGAAATTGTTTTTTTTCTTCTTATTTTAATTTAATAGGACAACAATTATATGTGTTCAACTATAAATATTATTTTGAAACATATTTGAGTTCTTTATATCAAGATAATTCATTATATTTCTTTATATATTAGTTAAATTTATTAAATACATATGAAACACCAACATTGTATGTATTTAGTTAATATGTAAATAAAATAAACGATACAAAAAATATTAAAAGTGAAGTAAATAGATTGAATTAACATCTAAATTTTTTTTGAAATTATTAAAATATCATGTTACATAGTTTTGAGAATAATATATACTAAATATATAATTATATTTATATTTTTAAATTAAAAATAAATGAATTATGTCAAATTTAACAATAATGTGATATTTTAATAAAATTTATATTTTACTAAATTATTTGAAAATACTAGAAATATAATAGTATTCAATTTAATTTTTAAAAGTTAATAATTATAAACTATTTTGTATTAATGCACCAACTATTATTTTATCATGAATATATTGACCAATAATTAATAAAAAAACAATATTGGTGTGGTTATGGTTAAAGAGGAGGTTTCACACGTTACGTGTACTTGTTATAAAAATATTTTTCGAACCACATGGTTCTATTTTTGATTAATTGGATTTAGTATTTATAATATGTTGGTCTAAATTTTTTTAATACTCCTCACATTAATTTTTTCGTAATGGATAGATTTTATTGACTAGAAAACTAGTTTTCACAATGAAAAATCGAAATGAAAAAATAAAAAAAATTATGATTTATGGAAAAAAATGTGTATTATTGCATTATGGTGGTTTTTCATGACCATGTAATCCATGATATACTTTAATTATCAATTGTGGGGTACCATTAGTTAAAATTGACCTCCAAATAGACAATACCTTTTTATATTAACAAGAATTAAACTCCTCCTCATATAAAAAATGGCAGTCAATCCCCTCATATATTCATTCGTATAAAAACATTTGGTTCTTAAATTCCATATAAATATAAAATCCTAATCCCCAAATACTATATGTATTAGTTGTGGAAGAAATTCATCCATTCAAAGTGTTATTGATATCCTAAATTGGATACTAGACTGACTGAATTTCCCGAAAACATAAACGTTAATTGATTTTTTGAAAAATTATCTTTTATGGATAAAGGGGGAAACCTCACAAGAGATCATGGACATATAAAATCAATAAAAATAGAATGGAACAACCTAGAACAAGTCTACAAAAAATACCCCTCCCCAACATCATAATCATTATGGAAAACCTCCACCACGAACAATTATTACTATATCCTAATGATATAATAATCATAGTATCTACAATATATGTATTTTTTTATTATTTTACTGGTATATCTTATAAACTTACACTCTTCCATGAAATGGGTTACAATATAAACATTCACATGTATGGTGGACTGCCAACTCACGTAAAGATTCCTTTTGTTTTTCTATGACCACCTACCATAGCTTGGTATAATGATGGATACAAATTTAATATATGATATTTATAATATAATTAAACCTATGGTTTCATCATATCCAATATAATCTCTTAATTCCATACTGTAGGTGATACGATAACATCTCATGTTTAAATGGTTGACTACCGCCTCGTGAAGCCATGTGATTCGTTTCTCACTAATGCATAACTTGGAAGGTAAAAATGGTAATTATAATAATTATATGTGACATAAATGAAATATTTATTAATTCAATGATATATTCATCATTAATGAGATATAATATATCATTTTCCTTTTACCTTATCACTGACAGGAATAAATGACACCAACATTATTGGACATCTGGAATACCACCTCCACACAATGATGTGATTCATTTTTTCATCTACACATCACAATAATTGCATATATATATATATATATATAATTACATAATATGGAATTTATGATATTATTTTAATTTAAAAATGATTAATATTACATAATTTTATTATAAAATGATCTTTGGAAATCGGAAAAATTATTCATGCATATATACAATATACCATCTCTATGATCATAACATTTGATCATTTTTCATATCAATATTTCATAATTTTTTATATAAGTATAATTGATGTATAAATAATAAAATTATATCATTATTAATATTCTTTATATGTTTAAAAATTATCTTCTTTAACCATAGTCAGCCAATCTATGTCGTTTATGACACATAAGATAAATATAGTGAAACATCTGATAAAAACATTATCAATTATATAATGATATGTAACAATTTAATTAGTGAAATAAATATAATAAAAATCATGAAAAAATTTATAATATAAGGAAATATTTATATATTGCTTATTTTTTATGATGATAATTACAACTGTAACTAGTTAGACTCAAGGAAACAGCGCATCTTGACTCAATTCCATTTCAGTGAAATATATCCCATATGGACCACAAATTGTTGTAATGTGATGTATATCCTTTCAAACTATGTAATGTATTATAATTATAAATAATAATATGGAGATTTACAAATCATTTTTATGATCCCTCTTTCATGGGGTTTAAATTTTCAATTTTACCAAAGGAATAATGTATTTTATTAATAATTTCCTATAATTGAGATATTTGTTATGTTATATGACTATATAAATTTATGAGGTGAATATACATCCAATTTGACATGTTATATCATGAATTTAATTTTTTATAACATTATTTGTTCAATTAATGTATTACTTCATGTCGATTAAGATTCATTATTACCGAATATGTAATAGTATTTTGTTACAATCTCATCATTTATTAGAATTGTGTATGATTATATCCCCCATGAGAAATATAATAATTATCATGTCCTCTACTCTCATAATTTTATTCTTGTTATTTTCATTTAATAGAAACATTTTTTACTTTGGTACTTATAATAAATATGTTAATTTTTCTGAATATTTGACTTTTCTTATCTCGTCTGTGAGATATATGGTTTATTCTAAAACCATGTTCTCTATAAATGTTATTAATTTTTTTTAACATATTTTAAATGATTAAAATAATACATTTTTACTATTTTTTATTTTAAAAAAGGGTATTTAATGGAATATTATTATCTCTTTTAGATCATGGAACTTTTATAAGGGTTTTAATATAATAATGGAATGTTCAATATAGATGTTTAAAATTTCAATCCCATATGTACATAATTTATTTGAATATACCTTTGAAGTTATATATGGTTATTTATCGATGAATTATTTTCTTAATATTATTGAAATTATTATTTTTTAAATTATTTCAAAATAAATATATTTTATTTTTAATTTATTTTTTTAAAAGTGATTTCCAAAATTAAATTGTTAAATTCATCAATATTGATTTTATTCATATTCTAATGGTAATTCAATTCCTCAAATTCAGAAAACATTATTTTTAATATTCCTACTTTGCTGGATTTTTTAATGATAGAATCCTCACAATTTTATGTACAGTTAATGATAATTTTATGGACAATATTATGGAACCCATTTTCTTTCAACGGGTTAATTGTGATTCAAATAGACTGTTATAGAACATGTTAATTTTACATGGGTTAATCATGTTTTATTGAGATTTATATGAAACACATTTCATTTACATGGGTTACTTTGGTTGTAAATGAAAAAATCATTATTTTTATGATATTTATGATGTAATAAAATTTCAATGTACATTATTAGTATTTTTTTCTTAAAAATTATATGTGATGGAGTTTCTTAGTTAGAATATTGTGATACCATTATAGGTTATACAATGGGGTGGCCGAGATAGTATCAGGCGATACCATTAAATCATATATGATCAGACATCCTGGAGAGTTCTTAGTGATTTTGTTATATCTTAGATGATTAGTTCATCAAGATATAACTCTAATTCATTGTCTAATGATTATTTTTTAAGAATAATAATTTTGGATGTTGGAATTATGGTTATTCAAATTTTTATGTGTTCTATAAGGGTTCTATGGGTTGATTTTCCAAGATTCAATTTTTTTACCAATTCATAATGTGGATTTCTGTTGTTTAATTTGATCAATATTGATATCACATGGTTAATTGTTATTGATTTGTATGATTATTTATTTAAGTAAAACATTATCCCAAATCGACAGTTTAATTATCTATTTATTGAAGGGTATGAATATTCTAACTTTTGGAACCTAGGATTTTCATAGCATCAAATGGAGTCCAGTTTTTCCTTGTTTTTATTCCATAGATGTATGACCATGAATATTTTAGGGAATTTATGTTATAGTCCATTATAACAACATTATTGAAGGTTCCATTTTTTCCCAGTGATTTCCAAAATTTTAGGTTTCAAAATTATATAATAAATAAAAGTGTTTTTTGAAAGGTATTAATCATGAATGAATAAATTTGGATTAGAATGTTGTGTATCAGTTGTGTTCTATGATCATCTCATCCAAATAGGAAAAATAAAAGAGGAATTTTCTGTATAAGATGTTTTTTCACAAAGGATTCATGTTTGTTCGAAAGAGACTAATACACTCATTATGTTGTGAAAAATGGTTTTTGTGCTTTTGGAAATGTTTAATGTAAGGCGCTCAGAGGAGGAGAATCTTGAATTTAGGGGTTTTTATGTCAGTAATTATTTATCCACCCCCATTAACGAAATTGAAAATTTGCAAATATGAATTATTATCTCTAGAATATGAAAGATCCATGTGCAGAATACTTACACGTAGTAAATATTATGCACATGATGTTCATTGATTCTACAAAAACCAATTGAATCTGAAAATGTGGTGCACATAAGATATTATTTCTACAAAATACATATTTCATGACAATGCTAAAACATGCGTTCAAGAATATGGGTTATGTACAAGATCTCAGTTATGCTTCTATCATGTTTTGAGTATCTAGATTGTTTGATCAGTGTTTTCATGTGCATCAATTTTGGACTATGGTGCATGCAAAGTCTCATTCTACATAAAGAAAAATAAATAAATTCTAATATACTGAATATACATTCTTGTCGATAAAACAAATAAAAATTTACCCAAACTCCAAAGCCAAGGGGAGTTGATGAATGTTTTCTAAGGGATATAGTTTACTTTAAACTGAGTAACTATGTATGGACTTCAATATTATTAGGATAGTGATAATTAGTAGATTTAGGTATGACTGAGGAAGTATTGGCATATTCTCTTTGGACTATCCCTTAGGGGCCAAAAAAGAAAAATGATGTTTTTTCTATTTTCAAATGAATGTTTTATTATTTATCTTTTCCAATAGAATGGTTTCACAAGTCCATACCATCGTGGAAAAAATATCCATTACTTTAAAATAAAAATTTGAGTCCATGAGACACCCATACCATATTAGGGTGATACAGGGTCCTACTAGTGGTATAGAAATAATGGTTCGTGTATTTTGGATAATATACAGTAAGGAAATCCTCTTTTGATGATTTGATTTTTTTCTTATTTCAAAAATGAAGTACATTTTGGTTGATGATCATGTTACCTCTGAGAAAAATTCTATATCCACCATGACAATGATGAACAAGAAAAAAAATTGAAAATACCATTGAATATGTACATATTATCTATATAATATGTATTATCTTTTTCTCCATTCCATTTTGAAAATGAAGATATAAAAATATTGGAATATATAGAACAAGTGGATTAGGTTTCAACCAATGAAAATGAAAACAATTCTAATTTAGGTAAATTAAAATATTCATGTGATCATGAGGTATTTGTTTTCACCATTAAATTATTTTCACCCAAAATATATCCTATCACAAGTGGTGATGTAAAAAAATATTTATCTTCGCATAAATATAAAATTTAGAGAATATGAAATTATCTCTATGACATTCCCGAAGAAACAGTTGTCATTATTTGTAGAATTTTTCAATGTATAATGGTAGAGATCTCCCTGTGGGAAGAAGATGGTTATGCTATACAAAATGAATTGGAAGGAAATGTTAATGAATGTTTCAAGATCTCCAAGCATGTTTAATAATTTTAATAATCAAATATGTAACATGAAATAAGTTTGTTGAAACAAATCTATGTAATTGTTGAAAAATAAGTATTAAAAAGGGTCCATGAAGAAAATATCCATGTGCATGAAGATAAATTGAAAAATATCAATTATTTTGAGGGTTTAAAATTGGATTGAATATCCAGGAAGATCATGTCACATAAATTTTTTATTTATAATAATTTTTTACTACATAAAGAAGAAGTACATACAATATATAAGGACTATTAATAAAATATGATTTTGATTAAAGGCCATAAATCTTACTTAATATAAAATTAATTCCTTTGGAAGCCCAGTTGATCTATCAAAAGAGTAAAAATAATGATACTTATCAAATTAATGAAATAAGTGATGTAGCAACACAATGTTCACCAGTGGATTCTAAAGAGGAATGAACACAAATGTGCGAATATAAGGTCATGAAATATTTTTGATGATCTATCACATAAAGATTTGAAGAAATAGGTACCATCAATACCCACATGTTTAAATGTATCTATACCTATTATCATGAATAGTACTTGATGTGTAGAGATCCATTCCATGAGTACATAAATTTGAATATACATTTAGATGTGAAATCATGAATACAACACAAAATGGTGAAACATTTATGAGAATATCAAATCAATCGTATAGTTCATATTGATAACGAATGGATGATTCACTATATTCGCTTAATATCTTGTGTGTTGAATTTCTAATTATAATGAAAGGAATTAAAGGTGAGAATGTTATCATGGAGTAAAAATGATAATAAGATAGGGCTTTCAATTTCTGATTGCTAGGATGTAGAAGTAACCATCATTGAATGATTATTTTATTTGATATTCAAATACAGATAATATTAATGATCATTTTTTGATGAAGATAATGATCATCTATTTTGGAAGATAGGTTAATGAAGATACCATCAATGATTGATCTTACTTATGGAATCATAGATAATAGGTTGTCATTAAGATTTTCCTTGGAGGTATTGTGAATTTTTTCTAATGTGGACCGTCACATATTAAATTCACATTCAAGTATATTATCCATAATTTAATTTCATTAAATTCATTATTTATTAGATCCACCGGTTAGAATCTTCTGAGAAGTGTTTCCCATTATGTGTATAAAATTTAATGATTATTAAGAAGCTTCAAGAATTTTTATTTTAATTCGTATCAAACCTGATTATTATAAAAATTATTTGGACATTATGTCATTGGAAAAGGATTTTCTGGTTGAACTCCCATAAAATATTCTTATCACATTAGTATCTTCTCCATGGAATGAGAGTGAATGACACTAGAAATTCTAGTATATGTTTTCTCAGACCATTAGGTATCATAATCAAGGGATATTAAACTGATTAAACTGTAAAAGTTATTGGTGTTGAGTAAACATTCACTGTAATAGAATGTAAATAGTTCATTGATCTTTTCCTTGATATAGAAAACCAAATATGACACATGGATTATCATATGGATTTCAAAATAGAAATCCTAAATTTAGTTCATGAATAAAATGTCTACCATGATTAACCATTGGAATTTATAATTTGAAGTGATTATGAAAATGAATATATATTAAACAAGTCTCACCATGGTATAATGTATGGACCCAATGTATGGTATTCCTGAATGGGTCTGTATCTGAAGAAGCTTCACTTCATAACAGGTGGTTTCGATCATAATCATTATGTAAAAAATACATAGGATAGAAAATTAATGGTGCTAGTGTATGGGGATGATATTATTTTTAGTGATAGTATGAAGGGATAAGAATAATAACATTATAATGAACTAAAATCCTAATTTTAAATTTTTATGATTGGTGATCATACATACTTATTGGGGATGCATTTGATTTAGAAGTGATATAAAAATTTCATTTCTCAGGATATGTATGGAATTATGTGACCAGAAAATTATATTTTCTTGACTCTAAACCAATTTATTCTTCAATTTCAGTTGGGAAAAACATTTAAATCATGAGGATGGGAGTTTTTTAGATTCCACCATGTATAGAAGAACCATTGGAAGCCTATTGTATGTGACTGCAACACGAATAGAAATTTTCCTCACAACATGTATAGCGGATCTCTTTAAATGGAATCCAAATGAAGAATATTTGGTGGTAGTTAAACAAATCATAGGGTACAATCAATGTACTCACAATTATGTATTATACATTATTTTAGGAAGGGATATGGAAATATATACATTTTCAGATACTGATAGGGATAGAGATATGGTGGATAGAAATTTCAAAATTTTGGGGATCATTCAAAAGTATCAGGAAATGTTGGGGTTGGATGAGTAAGAAACTAGTATGAACATATTAGCTCCACTATAGCATAGTATATATTTGGTACAAAGTCTTATACTAAGTTATTGTTGATGAAACAACAACTTACTAATATTTGTTATGAGGGGAAACAATTGATGTTGATTCAATATGATAATAATATCATGATGGAACTTATAAAGAATATATTTCATTATTATCCTACTGAAAAAAATTGAGATCATATATCACTTTATCAGTGAAAAGGTTCAATATGGTTTGATTAAAATGTATCATATTGGAACAATAATCCAAGTGGTTGAAATTATGACTAAACCATTTGAATCAATTGTTTTTTATAAAAATCATTTTACCATCAGTGTTTGACAACCTTCCAATGCATTAGGAGGTTACAGATTGTCCCATCACCCTAGTTTTGTGGTATTTTTTAATCTATATATTAATGTGATGTAGGTTTATGGGGGGATATGATCAAAGGGGAATGTGCTTTGATCACTTCATTTGAAAATACATATCCTTTGGTATTGATTACAAAAGTTTTTAATGAATAAATTCAATTTTACAATGGGGTATAATGGAGATAGAGAATGATAACTTCATCTTCTATATAGTTTAATAGTTTTTGGTTTTTGAACCCTGAAATTCTATTAGGCAATGATTGGAATTCGGTGTTATGAGAAAATTGGTAGAGATTAAGTTATACATAATTAAGAATTCCAAGACATGAGAACCAAATTCATGCTTCCCGTATTTTTTTCAACATAGAGAATTTATCACATAGACTAAGAGTGTTGGATGACATATCTCTCATGTTTTAGGATTTTATAGAGGGTGGTTTTTTTTCTTTTATATTTATCTGAATATTGCTAACAAACCCAAATGGGGAGATTGTTGGATCCACGTAATTTCACCAATAAAAATGAAATCTATTTTCTGTTTATTTTCAAACCACACATGGTTGATGATGTATAATTAATGGAATGTATTATTATTTTCCTTGTAAAAAAAATGTTTATGGTGGTGTTGTTTCCCCTTGATTTCCAACCTTTTGGACCCAAAAATTAAATAATAATGAAAATAATTTAAAAAAAATATTTTCTATTCAAGAGTAAATATGTATTATAATGTTTCTGGATGTTATGTTATTGCATCACTTAATCAATATATTATAAATGAAATAGGTGCACCAAAGATTTTATTTTAGTACAAAAGATTTGGTTCTATTCACAAGAGACATAAACACCCACTGAAACGTCAAAAATGGTTTTATGCACTCACAGAAATGTTTCATGCAATGTGTTTGATGAAAATGAAACATTCATGATGGGTATTTGAGGAACATAAATATGTAATCAAACCCATCAAAAACATATATTTTTTACAAATTATATATATTCAATATACCGTACGAAGGAGTTGTGTATAGAATAATTAAGTGTAATATATTTTTTTGCATGATGTTCGTTGAGTTTATACAGACCATGAAAATCTAATGGTGTGGGTGTATGAACGAAAAATGTTGTGAAGAAGACATCTTGTGTAAAAATACCAAAACATGAAAAAAGGTAAAGGTGTTATGTGCAAGTGTTGTGTTGAGATTCTATTAGGTATTGAGTATCTAGTTTGTTTGAAGGTTATTTTCAAGTGCATCAATTGCTAAGTATAGTGAGAACATGGTATTGTGAAAGTCAAGGAAAAATAACTAAATTCTAATATATTTAATTGACCTTAAAGTCAATAAACTATGTATGAAATTACCCAAGGTTGTGAGCTAGAGGGATTCGATTGATGTTTTCAGAGGGACACATTGTGTTATCTCTAAAATATGGTAAAGGCAGTGTTCCTAGCACAGAGTGACTATGTATAAACTAATATAATCCAAAACTAGTAAATAATAGTTGATTTAGGTAAAACCAACATTCATTTGGTACATACACCTTGGAATAGCACATTTGGGGTAACCATGAAAAAATTATGTGTTGGATCTTTTTAAGTAGGGTTTTTTCTACAATATTCCAACTAGGATGTTTAATATGTTACTACTAACATCGGAACAAGATCAATTGATTTAAAAGAATGAATTGACAAACTCATTCACCCATCCCCACTCAATGATCTTCGGGGTAGTACAATTATGTTATATGAACACAATATGATTATTTCATCATACCATAATACTCATCATATCCTCACTGATGAAATCCATTTCATAACCCTTTTATATTCCCTTATTAATAATTTATGCTCCCCATTCATTTGTTTGTTTCTCTCTCTCTTATAGGTAATGATTTTGAATAAGTTGTTTCAATAAGGTAATTCATATAGATGATGATGATGTATTAATATAATAATGAAAATATGGGTTAAGTTGGATAAATTTGTACTAAATATCCTCGTATGATCCATATTTTTTTCATTTAAAAATTTCATTTTTAAAGGATATGTTTGAACCTTAACATATTTCCAAACAGAAAAAACAAAAATCATAGTTCACCTAGATAGAATTCAAAAATGAGCTCCATCAACAAAAATTCAAATTCAAATTTTCAAAAAATATACAACCATTATTTAGACCACAAGACATCACCCATCATTCTGAATTGACAAAAGTTCCACCTCGCGTAACATAACCATTAAATCTCACCAACCATGATTCATCCCCCAATCACACTAAATCCCCGACCAGAGCGTCATCAATTATAGAGTAGAGAAAATAATCACCGAAAACGATCTTCAATGAAGTTGAAACACAAAACAACATAGAATCCACAAAGTAAACCATCAATATAAGAGGATCTATCTCCATCCCCACATCACACAGACATTGAAGTCGTCATCATGATACTGTCAGAATACCATAATAGATGGGCTTTAGATTAATATATATTGAAGGAAACATGGGAGACACAAATAGAAAAACCATTCCATCAGCCTTAATCACATAAATGTTGGAGACAATTAACGTCAACTGATACCCACTGATACCATCAAATAACTACCTGACCAAGTGAGCTTCCCGAATATCTTTACAACGCACCACCAACTTCCATCAAGAAAACACAACTGACACCAAAACACCACTAGACAATGATCTTCATCCATGAATACCTCACTGAAAACATCAAGAGGCTAAAAATTTGAAAATAGCACAAGATTCCAGCCACTTGAACCCACATCACAAAGCACTTGGGATACCTCCTCATAAAAACTCTATGGAAATTGAGTTGAATTATAGGAAAAATATAAGATAAGTGAGTAGGGAAGAGGCCATAGGAGTGCATCCCCATGACTCTCCACAAAGAGACTCACCATAGAAAAAATACCAAAAAATGATGAATGAAACAGAATCCAAAAACTTAGATATAGAGGGGAGAGAGGGTTCTAAAACATAAAATAGAAGAAGAAAAAAATTACTAAAAGACCCAATATCAGTGAGGATCTATCCCAAAACCATATATATTATATTTCTCCAGATCAAACCTAGAGTGGATCAATGGAGATACTGTTTAGAGTACCAAATTGGTGACCTAGGGAAATATCCTATCACCTTCTCCAAAGTGAAAGCGAGAAGAAGGGATGATGAGAAAAGCAGGATTAGACTAGCAACGAAGGAAACTATGGGAAACCTGGGAAAGAGCCATGAGAGAAGCCTGAGAAGGGAGGATTGAGGGTGTAGAATAGTACATGAGTGGAGATGGTTTTAGGATGAAACCTTGGGACCATGAGTGAAAAAACTGAGAGAGGCAGGGTGGAGAAAATTGAGGGAATTCGGAGCCATCACTTTTCTCACACAATATAATGTGAATTGTTTATGTATAATTTTATACTAATTATATCATAGTATACCCCTAAAAGGTACTAAAGGATGTTAGGTATCTAATTAATTGATTTTTTTATTTTAGGGTTGAATTGGAAAAATTGTTTCATAATTGACAGCATCAGAGAAGAAAATTTATTGTTTAATATTTTAGACCTGAAAATGAGATTTTGTGTAATGGAATATTGTATTTCATATCAATTATTAGTTTAGGTAAAATTTGAGAATATAGGTTTTACTCTAAGTCTATTTTATGATTTGTGGATATCATAATTGGTTTAAATGATTAAGGTATGTCATATGTTCAATGTCTTAGACACCACTTTTTAATGTTTTAAGTAGTAAACATTGGAGGTTATTAATTACATTTTAAGAGAAATTTAATTATATTTTTTTATTTTTAACTCATATGATCAACATGATGTATTATTTATAGAGGAATTATTTTATCATTTTTATTGGAAAACAGAAAAACTCAATGTCCATGTTATAACCCCCTCATCTGGTAAGGCCATGAGGCATAAGATTAGAACCAAAGTGAGACACTAGTGTAACACCAATAATTGGACTACACTGTATCCTGGTATGTATGTCATTTTTATATTTTAAAATTAAGTTTATTTAGAAAACATATTGTTTTTTATTTTTGGAAGAATAATTGATTTTTCATGGAATAATAAATTATCAAATACTTCAAATTCCTCGGTGTAGACCAAGTTCCGAAAATGTTTGATGATTTTTAATGATATTTAATTATAAAATCATTTGATTTTAATATTGGGTATTACTATTTCATTTCTGTGATTAATGTGTTATATGAAAAATTATTAATTTTGGGAGTTATCATACCATTTTTTTCTCATTATGGATTTCGGTTAATGCCTAAAGAATTTATGAATAACATATTATACTTTTTATGGTCATTATGTATTTATAATTTTTAGATTATTAGGGATGAAAGACTCAACTTGAAAACAAATCTTTTGGATAAATAGGTGATATTCCTTTGGATATTGGTCAAAAGATGTAATTCAATACATCCCGAAGGGTCATTTCTATATTCTCATAGCCTATATGGTAAGATAATTCTTCAACTCAAGGAAATGAATCTTAAATAAAATGCTTCCCTTGTACCTTAAAATCCAATGAATCAAATGGAACATTAGATAATCACATATTTAAGGTTTTGGGGAACCTAACATCCCATTGATCATTCAATTTCTTGTGATCAATGACCTCAACAACCCTATATATTTTTTTATGCAATTCCTCCATTTCCACATATGTTCTACTATACAAAAATCTAGTTTTGTGTTTTTATATATTACAATTTCTCATCCCTTTCTCTCATATTAATATGATGTTTTATTTAACCTTTTAACAATGAAGGGTTAAAATAAATTAAAATTTCCTTACATTGATTTCAGAGAAAATTTTCATATCATGAGGATATAATATAATAAATGTGAGGGGGGGGGGTGTTACCCCAAAATATTTTTAACGAATAAAATTATATCTAATAATAAGAAGTAAAGGAAACACTCAGTTTATCGTGCATTACACTCAAAACTAAATTTCTCTTCCATTATACACAACCATGTTATTTTTACTTTGTATAGTGTACTGAACACAAAAAATCAAACATAAAACCCCTTGAAAAATATTACAATGATAACCATGATGTCAAATTGGTGGGTATGAATAGTATTAACTGAATTATTAATTATAAAAATAGAAATAAGTATATTAAAATTAATTACTCAACATTAAATATTTATAAATTTTTAGAAAAATAATCAATAAGTTTTTAGAAAAGTGATTTTATAATTGAAAAATATGTTTTCTTCATAAATTATTTTTATAGAATTCTATTGGGAAAATATTTTAATAAATTTTTTAACATCGACAATTTTTATTTTATTAAAAGAAATTAATTTTCAAAATTATAATATTAAAAATATATTAAAGTGTTGGTTTTTTATTTTTCAACAATCTTTTTACTTTTGTTGAACAGTGAAACACAATTAATTTTAATTGAAAGTTAAATTTTCATTTAATTAATTTTTAATTTAAACTTATATATTCAATTTATTTTAATGTATAATAAGTTTGGTAAAACTACTTTTAATAAAATTTATTTCAATGGGAGAAATTTCAATTTGAAATTGAAAATGAAAATATTTTGTATACATTTTTACTTTTCCCTTTAAGAAGCCTCTTTATTAATGTTTCTTTGAAAGTAATATTAAATGAAATTAGAACAAATATTTGAGTTCAATTTGGAAAAATTTATTCAATATTTGTATCAGAATAATTTATAATATCATATATGGACACATTAATTTTATATCATAATTATTATTGAAGATTAATAATTTTAGGTATTGTGATTTGGGTAAAAAAACTAGTTATCTAGGAATTAATTTTTAATCCTAAGCGGTAAAATGTCCTAGAAATTTGTCCAACACACATATTATAGAATTATTTCAACCCATATGACTACATGATATATATTTTTTCATAAATGGGTAACTTTTCCATGAAATTTACTTAAATTCTAAGTTTTTTAATGAAGAATAAAAAAGGACCTTTATTAATTTTAATTTCAATAATAATTTGGGGTTTGGACCAAATCATTATAGATTTTATTAAAAATATTATTTAAAAAATAGACAATTTTCTTCTATCATGATAATTTATTTGAAAACTTTTATAGATGTATTATTTTATTACAAATCTGTGAGTATAATATATTTTGATTATATGATTGTATTTATATTTTTGTATTCAAATTTAATGGATAATGTCTAAATAGATATAAATTTTATTTTATAATAATATGTATTTTATTAATTAATATAAAATAATGAATCATCATATATTATAAAAATCTATTTATAAATTTTAATTATTTTAAAATAAGTCATATTTTTGGACTAATATTTCTATTATAAATAATATATTCACCACTAAATATTAAAAAACAATATTAGTCTAGTAATGGTTAATGTAGTGTTTATTCATGTTACTTCACTTATGTCAGAACTATTTTCCAAAACACATTGTATTATAATTTTAAAAAATATAATTGATAAATAAATTTAGTGTTTATTAATTATAAATTATGCATCACTTTAATTTTTTCATAATGGAAGCATTACTTAGATTTTAAAACTAGTTATTGTTATGAAAAAACAAAATAAAAATTATCCAAGCCTACATATTAATGAAAAATAATAAAAATGTATGTGTTTTATTATTTTTTAGAGGAGTTTATTGACAATATATTCCATATATACCTTTAATTTTCAATTTTTGAGAGACAATATGAAATATTGACCTCTCAATAATGAATACTTCTTAGTATTTACTAGAATTCCACCCACCACCAACTATAAAAAGACACTCACTTCAATCACTTATTTACACCTATAATACCATTTTTCTTATCTGAAACCTACCTTAATCACCTACCAAATCTACTAAAATAAATCTATATGATTTTTTGGGTAATAAATCCATTGATTAATGTCTTTAATGAAAACCGAAGGAGCATACCCGAAGAAGAGGTAATGTTCTAAAACAAGCGCCATTATTTTACTTCATTATCCACCTCATTAAATTAATCATATAAAATAATCACATAATAAACTATGTATATTATATATTATAATATTTTTTCATGGAATGATTACTACCAAAAACCACAAATACTTCTATCAAATGGGTTACTAAATAATCATTCATGTTTATGGTTGACTACCACCTTACGAGATGATTTCATTCATTTTTTCATTACAACATATCTTAGTTGGGTATGATGTCATATTAAATTTTAATATAATATATTCTTAAAATAATGGTAGTTTATTGAGTTATTTTTTCATATATAACATTTTATGATTCATACCATTAGTTATGTGATATATATCTTCATGTATCTGGAGGTCTACTGCCTCTTAAAGCGATATGATTCATTTTTTGTTATTCCAATACATGGATAATAATATTCCTGATGATAATAAATATATGGGATATAATTGACATATTCAAGATATTATAGACATATTTACCAATTTTTAGTTATGAAATATCTTTTTCCTCTTACATTTTCACACACTGGAAAAAATGATAATGATGTTTATTTAGGTGTGGACAACTACCTCCAAGAAGAGATTTGATTCCTTTTTCATATTCAATTCACAAAAATAATACACATATATATAGATAATTAAATAATAATGTTTTTTTATATTATTTAAACTCTATAGAGATAAATTCTTCTTAGCTTCTCTCCATAATGATTATTAAAAAATTGAAACACTAGACATGCATACAAATGACGTACCCTCTCCATGATCCTAATGTTAGTTCATTTTCCATAACGATATTTCATGATTTTATTAAAAGAATAATGTATATAAACATTTTATGATTATTTCATGATGATTATAATTTATATGATTAAATAATGACTACTTTAACCATAGTCAATCCACCTAATTCATTGTTCAAAACATGCAGAGTATGGTCAAAACATACGACATATACTTATTCGATTATTTAACATTATATAAATAGATAATATGTGAAATAATTATAATGATAAATTTTAAAAAGGTTATAATGTAAATAAATAGATAATTTATGTTAATTGTTCTTGGAGAAAAATAAAAATGCTTCATGTAAGACTTATGGTATGGGTTTTCTCGTCAAACTTTTATTTATCTGAGATATATCCCATATTTTCCATTTATTGTGTTTGTGTGGTTTATATACTTAAAATTAATGTATTTTATAATTATTATACTGTATATTATGTGTATTTTCAGATTAATTTTATGATCTCTTATTCCTGGGGTCAACGTATCAGTGTTACCAATTCTATATGGATTTTTTGTATCAATTTTTTTGTGATGATGGTAATGTTATATAGTAGTCATTCTTTTTAATTTGAATATGATTACCCATTTATATGATATGAAATGAATACAAATATTTTTATTATATAAATATAATAATTTAATTCTATAACTTCATTTGGATTCTGATTCAATTTTAACAAAGTGGCATGAGTGTTCTATAACAATATGAATGTTTATCAGGATTTTGTATTATTATTTCTACAATGTTGTAATCCTATAATTCCCATTATCTATATTCAAATAACATTATTAATGATATTTTAATTTAATACTACAACGTATACTATTTTTTTACTTATAATACATTAGATTTTTTTCTTAAAAATCCAACTCTTCTTATCTCTAGTCAAAAATCAATTTTCATTCCAAACAATGTTATCCACAATGTATTAAACCCTTTTAAAATAATTGTTTAAGGAATGTAAACCCAATTTTCCCATTAAAAATGTATTTTTCTAAAGTAATAATATTTATTCATTTTGATAAATGAGCAATTCTAACCTTCATACCATGAAAATGAAATGTTGTTAAAGACATGTATGGAATTACCTGTTAGAATGACATTTATTTATTTAACAAAACATTATAATTTTAACCATGTTATATTTTATGAAGATATTTTAAAAATAAGTTATAATAATTATTTATTGAAAAAAAATTCAAGGAAATTTATTTTCAGACTATTTTATGATTTAAAAAGTGATTTTCCAAAAAAAATTACTTTTTCCTCCAAAAGTTTTAAATGGTATTTAAATGGTATTTTCTTTAATCAATAATAAATGTCATTTTTGTAACATAATCTCAACTTAGGATATTTTGTAATGATGAAATCCTCAATATTTTTTGGATGTGTTATGATTTATTTAAAGATATTTATATGGAAAATGTTTCTATATTCATAGGATAATCATTTTTCAAAGAGATTGTGATATAATCAAATTTTTTCTCCGAGGTAGTTATGTTTTTGAGATATGGGCATGAATTCCATTTCTCTAAAATAGTTTAATTAGGTTTTGAAAGAATAATGATTTTTATCAGTCTTGTGATAAAATGAAATCTCTATAAACGTTTTCAGTTTGTGTTTCCTAGAAATTTTATATTTTGGAGTGGCATATATATTTTTGTGTGAGCCTATCATATCATATATCATGGGGTGGAATGGATACCACCAGGAGACCATATTAATTCTTATACAATGGGTCTATTGAGATAGATCCTAGTGAGCCTGTGATTTTATATATTATTGGTTCACTTATGTAACATTATAGTGCATTGAGTAATGATTATTTTCTTTTGGGGAATTATATTATAAAATCGCCATATTATTATTACAATTTGTATGGGTTCTGTAAGAGTTATATGGAAGTTTTTTCCAATATATCAATATGTTTTATCTATTATTTCAATGGGTTTATGGTGTTTAATTTGATCAAGATCGATATCACCTAGCTCATGATTATTGATTTGCATGACTATTATATTGGTTAAATCTTTATATAAAGTTTTCATGTTTGATTATCTAGATCTTACATGTTATGAATATTTTCATGACATACACATGAACTATGATTATGTCATAATACCCTTTTGATCTTCTTTTTCTCACCGAGGGAATCCATTTTTAAATTCATAAGTTTTCATTTTCTATGCTTTTCAATGCAATCTTCTAATATTTTCTTCCATAGGGTGTAAATAAATATTTTTAGAGAGGCATATATATATAAAATTTAATATGGATGATGATTATATCTTAATGATAAAAATAAAAGATGAGATAAGTAGAATAAATTGTCATTTAGAGTCATGTGAGATGTTTATGAAGTAGTTTTTCCTAATTTAATAAAATAAAAATGTACTCAAGGATATAAGTGACCCATTATTTATTTTGATATTGAAATATATTTTTTTGAAAAAATATGGTTAGAATAATCAACATCAAATTCCAAAATGTAATATTTAGGATTTCAACACTGAGTCCCGGAGTATTGGTTTTGGGCTGCTATAGTCCAACATTTTCCTTGTCCACAATAGATTATAGGATGATCAATTAATCCCAATCCTACAACCATAGAAACAACCAACATCATTTTCAAGGAATCTAGTCATTTTTGAATCTAGAAAATACCTCCAAATCCTAGAAAAAAGTACCGATGTAGTATAGGAATCACATACCCATTTTCTAGAAAATCACAATCTTAATATAGATGGACACTATTCAAGACCATATATCATATATGGATACTTTTCACCTCTCCAAATATTATAGGGAATCCATTATCAATGAATAATTGATAAATTGATCTTTTGAGGTCGAAGCCACTATAACTAAGTAGTATCATATAGATAATGTTCTCACTGATTTTAATGTTGTCATTTCATTCTAAAAGAATTACTAGGATGTATTAAAATTAGGGAACATCATGCCCCTTTATGTAACACCACATGATATAAGAATATATATTCATTTTAAATAAATTTCATATATTTGATATCATGTGATACATGAAACCCAAAACATATGTGAATAATTATAGAGCACCTTAGCCAAAAGTATGTAATTACAAGATAATTAAATGATAATGAAAAATAAGTGAATTTATAAAATAAAAGTGGTAACATTAATTTAAGAAAATATAGTTAATTATGATGATAATATTTTTAACTTTTTTTTCAAATAATGCATATTGAATAAATTTTATAATTTTTTTGGAAGGTTATCATAGAAATTATTGATAAAAATCAATTATTAAATTATAAAATCACATATTTAAATCCATGGAGTGATTAATTAATGAGAATTGGAACTACAAAAATAGTTATTGGATAAATGAAAATGTTTTTTAATATTGTTTTATTTATTTATGTGTTTATTCGGAAGCAAATATCGCTTAATTTTGTTATTGATACAATGGAATAATATTTTTTTACCCATATTGAAAAATTAATGTTCATTTAGATATAAATTATAAATTTTATCAAAAATAATAAAAATACTTTCAATGTAAATTGAGATATTTTTAGAAACAATTTTTAATTTTTATAATATATATTAGGTAAAAAACAAATTTAATAACTCTTTATGAATTATATTAATGTAATATTAATATAATATATTGTATAAAATACAATAAAATATATGTTATGGTAATTACTAAGAATTTAATGAGAATAAAATCATTGTTATTATTAATAATATTTTTTTAAATGAGGTATTTTTGTTATTTTGTGTGATTATATTAGAATTAATTTATTATATATTTAAAATTATTTATAAAATTATATAATTGTATTGGATTTATTATATCAAATCAATATTATTTAGAATTTTTAAGATTTTTTATTAAATGTTTTTTTAGTGAATACTAAAATAATTTCATTATGATGATTGTAAATACATTTATGACTAGATTATGATTTATGTTAAAAATAATAGTTAAAAAATTAGAAACGAAATCTGTCATTAAGGAATCAAATGATGAATTTAATAAATAAAAAGTTGAATTTATAAAGGTATGTATGAAATTTCAAATTGTGAGTTATATTTTATTAAAATAAAAAACTATTTTTTTTATTTAAATTTAATGTGGGGTTTTATTGATTAATTTTTTCTCATTGTTATAATTTAAATAACTATAATACCTTAACCCTAAAACATTATCTCCTCAAGTATGAAATACCCACTCTCATTTCCCATAGGAAAAAAATTCCAATTTTTTTTCTCAACTAATACCTACCCAAATACCATTCCAAAACCTTTATACATGTCATAGTGGGTTTATTGAACCCAAAATTCACACTCAAGAAGACTCAAGGAGGATCCAAATAAGGATTCTCAAGGAATTGGTAAACATACTAACTGAATGGTTTCAAATTTATTTATTCTCCATCATATTCCAAATATTCAATAAACATGTCATCATGATGATTTAAAAATCATTAGTATACTAATAGGATGTTATGTTAATGTAATAATCATTATATACATATGTTCCAACCATTAAAATTGAAAAAATTCTCAATTATATGTGTAGACCACCACCACCATGATGATATTTAAATCATCTTCCATCACCACACATCATGGATGGTTATAATGATTAATTTAATTAATATATAGAGTATTACATAATAATAATCATTCATAAAATATAAAAAACATATCTTCCATTATTTCAATCCATTGATAAAGAAACCATCATCTAAGTTTACAGGTAGATGACCACCTCCATTAAGAGATTCATTTCATTTTTTCATCACCTCATTACGTGGATTGTTTTAAAAGGTTATAAAATAATTAAATATTATATTTATGGAATGAATAATATTCTAGAATCATGATATTGTTTCAATTACAGCATTATTTGAACTTAGACTTGTATGAAAAATATAATAGTAAACTCCAAAATACTGACTATTGGTAGAAATTACTAATAAATGGGAAATAATAAATTATAATATAATTTCATTTGATATTAAAAATATATCTAATTATAATAATAACGTATCATAAATTTATGTTAATCATAAAATATTTCATAATGTGTTTGACTAAGAATATGTTCAAGGTAAGGGTTCATGTTATATTATCACATTTTTTTAAAAAATTCCATTTTTTATACACTATTTATTTTTATGTCTTCATGTATCATTTCCATTTTATCCAAATTGGGAATCAAGAAGTCTAAATAAATATGATTAAGAAGGATAGATGTTATTTCTTCTTTTGTTAAGGGAAATTTCTCCACTATATATATGTTCTCAAAAAAATTATAGTTGTTCTTATAATCTTATAAATGATTGATAAAGTTATTGGTATACTATATATGAAAATATTAAAGAAATTCATTGGAATATAATTTCTATTTTTTGATTTGGTTAATTTTTATTTTCATTAAAGAAGAGAAAAATTTTATATATTTTTAACCACATGGATGTATTTTTTTGACTATAATGTACATTATTATTTCTGATGATTAATTTTATAGTAATTTTATTTTTTTAAAGGATTTCAACTATTTTTTTAGTATTTTAATGCTTAAATAAGGGAAGAATGTTTTCACATTTTTAATTCACATTTCTAATTCTTTTATAAAATTATTTTTTATCTATGTGAACATGATTTAAGGAATCTTATACATCACTGAAGAAATGATATAATGATATCATGCATATTAATTCTATGTTTAGATAATTATTATGATGTTCTATGAAGGTTTTTATGAAACACATTTCCCTCTTATGGGATAGTTAAATGATAGTGATCTACTATGGTGTTATGTAGAACTCATATACAAACTCAGTATAAAATAAGAACCAAATGAAATTTGAAATCCTTATAGGAAGGAATGTTTTTCATAGTAATTATAGAATATATATTGGGAATGATTCCTCTCTCATATTGTAATATAAATGAACAATAGAAACAGAAATGATAATCCGACAAAGCATGATATAATATTGACAAAAAATGTAATTAAATGGATTAACAAATAAAAAAAGTGAATCAAAATTGAATGTAGATACACATAATGTTATATAATCATAATAAAATATGATAAAAATATAATGAGAAACTCAATATTGAACCGAAATCCCCAAACTAACTAGAATGAGCCTCCAAGAAACTCATAGTCATCATCCAACCAAACATCTCCCTTTGAGGATAAAAATGCGGTGATCTAAACTAGAATGAACATAGATATATAATAATACATACATGATATAATCAACCCAATTGGTCATAAGACACTAAATAAATGTTCTTTATTTCATATAACATCTTAAAAATTCTAGTTTATAATATAATAGAAATATAAAAAATCCCTAATATATTATAAAAATAAATAAAAAAATTATAACATTTAAAAATGATTTGTCTATTATTTTATTTAAATGGAAAAATTCACCTTAAAAATGGTCCCTTGATGAAATACCATATAGAAGACCCCCATTTTAATTTATCACATTAAAACTATCTTTAAAAACACATATTATGAAATTAATATTCATATCCACAAAGGAGGTTTATAATATCAAAATGATTTTCCCAAAAATCATTGAAGGCCAATTTCAAATAAAAACAGTACACAATGTTATAAATCCCAATTTTTATAATCCATACAATCTCATAGATTTAATGAAATTCCCCTCTCATTTTCAATTAAAACACTCCAATAAACATTGGAATGCAATACTATGTATTTAAATAAAAAACGTTTATATCCCATAAATATAAATGTTTGAAATCACATGGAAATAAATCAGACACATCCCTTCCATAAAAAATTTATACAAATCCACTTTCAAAATATTTTCATATCAAGTCCTAACATGAAAGGTAACTAATTCAGAAAATTAGGGACCACAATGATGAATCACAAAACAAGGTAAAATATAAAACAAAAACATACACATTATGAAATAACCTAACAAGCGTGAGATATAATTGAATAACAATTATAAATTCCCCAAATTATCCTCAATATTATATTTTTGTAATGAAATCTAACCAAAATTCTATAAAAAATGGGAGCTAATATAACATTGAATAACACTAGGTTTCTTAAGAACTCTACATGAATTTAAAATATATAAGCACTCTCAATCCTCCTTGGGATCTATTGGTACACACATGAGATCTCTTTTTTGCCACCTCTCGTGACCTCACTAGATCATATGGGGAATATATCCTCTATAGTCTCTCATAGTCCATGAGAAAGTTTAGATAACAAATATCATCCTAGGTTAGGGAATCAGTAACCCAATCCACCAAACCAATTTACAAAGTCTTCCAGGATATGTCAAAATAAGTGAGAACAGATAAATTGATATATGAATGTATAAACCACATAAAATGACTCAATACTCACATTCTATAAACTCATTGCAATCATCCCTATATAAAAAAATATTAGAGGAATATATGAATGATAAAAATAATAATCCCGCATAGGATTAAAATATACCTTGGTAATAAAAGAATAAGTGGGGGATTAATATGGCCATGCTCTTTTTTTAAATCAAAGCATCAATAAATCAAAATAATGTTTACAGGAGTCTAATGTACAGGATCATATTAAAATAATTTTCATGTACCAAAATAAAATCAACGTGGAGGTCTTCGAACCAAGTAATACTCCCTTGTTGTCCAAGCCATCCGCATCCGTATTTGCTTCTCGATAAATATGAGTAATGATATAGTTGAGATCTATAAGAGAATGGGTGAAATTCATCTAACGAATAATAATCGGACATGCAAGATGAATAATTCCATTCCAAATCACATGTACTATGGTCATCAAGTAACTTTCGATCTAGATATTGTTTTAACGAAAGAGCCTTAGGAAAGGTGGTGACATGAATTAAGATCATCATCTCAACTTCATGGGAGGTGGAAATGACACAACTATCCATGAAGCACGCAAAGATATGACCAAGATGATTCCTGAAGATAGCACGACATCCCGGAGGTCCCGGATTGCCTTTGGAGGAACAATCAACATGGATTTTGATCTATCTAGGAAGTGGAACTCACCAGAACACCTCCAGAGTTTGGTAAGGTTGCTAGAAATTTCCCTTAATCCAAAGACATCATATGATTCTGAAGTCTTTCATAGTGTTGTGGAAATGTCCTTTTTCATTAGAGATGCTTAATGTATGTCAATGAGGATCTGCATCTGACCATCATTTTGATTTTATGAGTAATTTTAATGAATAATTGCATTCCGATCATCCCAAATAACATGTTGGATCTCAGAAACTATATCTAGGAAAAGGTTCTTGATTTGTTGAGATCCCTCCATTTCTGAACATTAGTTTTGTTGAACATTGAAAGAGTTAAAATTTAACAATCTATAGTAAAAAATTTCAAGAATATATTTCCAAATAGTGGAAGTAGTGGTGAAAAAATGAAAGTGTTGGTAGGTATATTCTCTGTGTTGATTACAAATAATGAATTTAGAGTAGAGCTAGATTCAAAAAATTTAAAGGCAGATCTTTGTGGGGACTCTGTTTTGAGAAAGACGCTATATGAGATGGAATCTTGAAGGTTTTATCCATGTCATGTTGAAATGATTTAACCAACTATAATCATTATTAGTGTTAGATAAAATATAACTATAGAATTTTTTGGAGCTTAGCAATCTATTGTAAGCAGGGTCTGAAATTCAGAAATCATTAGTGTGAGTGAAAGAGTAATTTTCACTGATATTCATAATATTATAAACCAGTTTCTCAATTTGAGATTTTAAGGTTTCTCAAGTAGATCAGTTAATATTCTCTGGGGTCTGATGGGGGGATATCATAGAAATTACAGTCGGGTCCACCTAGTTATCCAAATAGAATTTCATAGAGGAATCCCTGGAGACCATCCATCTAGAATTATTCATGATGATGTAAAAAGAATGTATGATGGAGGGACAAATGGAGGAGTTAATAAATTTCATATTACTCTTCTTAAGTTTATCAAGGAATTTATTTTTGAGGAAGGTAATAGTTACTAAAGTATTTTGAAAAAGGTTTTAAGTGATCCTAGCTTGAAGGGATTAATTAAAATATATTTAATTTTTAATTCCTATACTACCTTTGTCAATGGGATTGTAACAAGTTGACTAAGGAACAACCAGAAGATTTATTTCAAGAATACGACTTGCCTAGATGAAATTCTTAATAGCGGTGATCATTTTTTTTATAAGCTGAACATGCCATTTATAGACCATCATGTAGTAGACCATCTTTGAGACAATGGTGGAGTTTAAAATATAAGGCCTACTAGTAATAGAGGGATATATTCCTTTCCAAGAAGATTGGTTGTTTAGAACTTGGTCAACAATAAGCACAATGTGGGAAGCCTTGGGTCTGCCTCAAAATATTGGGACACCAAGATAAATGAATGTTATTTTACCTTCTTTCAGACAAAGGTCACTGATAATATTACATTTTCCAATGGTTGGAAAGTTCTTCCCAAAGAATATGAAAGATTTATTCCAACGGATTATTTAAGAAGAGACCTCTTCATAGTGTGAGAGAGTTGTTTTGAGGTTGATATTTTTTCTTTGGTCTCCTTGAAAGAAAACGATGATGTCATCCGCATACAAAAGATCTGTCGGAGCATTTAAATTCCTGGGGACATGGATGGGTTTCAGATTGTTCTGATCCACCAGAAGAGTGATCAGATGACTAAGATAGTCCTCTTCTATTAAGAATATAATGTAAAAGAGGGGGTCACCTTTTCTTATAACATTATATCATTTAAACTAGCCTTTTTTAGAGTTGATGATCAAAATGGAGATAGAAGCCGAGATGAACAACATTTTTATTGTTGTGAAAAAAGTTTCACTGAAACCAAAACATCGAAAGACCTTGCAGATAAATCACCAATCCATGGTGTCAAAATATTTACTGATTTCATGTTTAATGGAAATATTCCCACCTCTTTAACCTTGTATAATTTATTGACACACTTAGAAGAAAGACCGATACAATCTTGAATAAATCATCCCTTATTAAAACCAAATTGGTTCCAGGAGACAAGATATTTTATGACAGTTGTATGTTTGTTAGCAATGATTTTAGTAATGATTTTGTATAGAGTGTGGATAAGAGAAATGGGTCAAAATAGATGAATCTCAAATTCATTTTCCACTTTTTGAATTAAGGTGAGAAACTTGGTATTAAGAGCTTAATGAAGGAAACCGTTAGAGAAAAAGGATTTGAAATGTTTACGAACATCAATATGAATCATATCCTAATAGTGTTAGAAGAAATAGCTATTGAAAACATCATGACCTAGAGCACTATCTGGGTTCAGACTAAAAACAGTGTCTTGTATTTCATGATCCAACATAATGTTTTGATGGAATGTGTTATCATCATCAGTTACCACAATCGGGATGATCTCAGGAAGGAGGTCCTTATTGATATCAGGACCATAAAAAAAAGATTTCATAGTGGGAGAATATATGAAAATCAATGACATAGTCAATGTTAAAAATCTTGTCTGCATATTTTAGAAAGGTCAATTGATTTCATGCATTACTTATTCTTTATAGAGAGTTATAAAAAGTCGTATTTATGTCGCTATCTATTAACCATTTGGCTTTAAATGTTTGTTTCCTCATATTTTCTTTAAAAGTGAGTAGAGATTTGAGATTAACTGCAATGTTTATATCCTGAGTTGAGTCATTGTTAAGGCCAGAGGTGGTGTTTTTTTTTTGAGTATCATTGAGTTCTTCTTCATGAAGAAGGATTTCAATATTAATTTTTCTGTCTTTGAAACTACACCAACTCTTGAGAGCCTGTTTAAGATGTTTTAACTTGACATTATAGGAAAATGCATCATTATTCTAAGACATTGAAGACCAATGGTTTGGGTTGTAAATTTTGTAATAAATATCAGAGAACCACACATTATTATGTCTGAAGGGTAACTGGGGTTTCATGTTTTTGGTGGAGAAATTGATAAGAATCGGGTAATGGTCAGAGTTCAGACTATGAAAGGTGGTGCTGTAGATACAGTCCCATTTTTCCAAAGAATGTACATTTGTGAAGGATATATCTAATTTAGAAGCAACCAATCTATTGTAATGTTTTCTATACAAAGTTTATTTAGCACCCGTGAGATTTATTTCAATTAGATTCTTATTTTCAATCGAAGCATTAAATTCTCTCGTAGAAATAGAGACACGAGAAGGTCCAATTTTCCAACATTAGTTGAGAATGGAATATATGTCTCCAAAAATAAAACAAGGATCATTAGTATTAGATCCTAGGTAAAAAAGTTCATTACAAAGAGTTATCCTTTCATTATATCTATTTTTAGCATAGAAAAAAGGGCAAAAGAGTTGTCTTCCATATATAATAAAATTTCATGTAAAAATTTGATCAGAGACATTAATGGTATTAAAATTCTATAATAAAGAGTGCAAAAAAAATCCATAGAGATTCAGCATTTTAGGTATTTGAGATTGTTCCAGTAAAGATATAATTATTTTGAGACATGTGAGAGTATTTATAAGAATTAGCAATTTTTGGTTCAGTAATAGCAGATAACATTGGATGACCTGTGTTAATAATTTTTAATAACTTTGAACTTGTTAGAGTGGTAAATACCTTGAAAATTCCAACAAAAAATATTCACTTAAACCTGTTTATGAAAATTCTAACTATTGATTCTAATGTTTTCAATTAATGTTTGAAATTCATGTTGGAACTAATTTGTCCATTAAAATCTATTTTGAAAAAAAATCGAATACACCACGGTGTTCCAAAATTTAATTTTAAAGGGATAATTTACCCCTTTTAAACCAACCAATTGATTTTTTATCTGAAATGTTTTAAACACAATATTATTTTAATTTAGAAAAAATATATTTTCAAATTTTTTCAAACATATCACTTTTGTTTCAACACCCCTTCTAAAACAAAAATTCCATTTAAAACATTTCAACCAGTTTTAAAGACACCAAAAATATAATTTAAAAAACTGATATAATGAATTATGTTGAAATCCTCAAGATGATAGACACTACCAATTTTTGAAACTAAAATCAATATTTTTAATCCATATTAGAATTTTTAAAAATACATGCCATGAACTACCATTCCATTCCCATGGAAAAAAACACATAAATTCATCTTGGATCATCGTGGGCCATACTTATAGTAATAATTTGAAAGAAACCCCATTCTAAAACCATTAATAATTTAAAACCATTCAGTAGAAGGTAAAAAATGAAATAATTAACATAGATCAAGGGTGGAAAATACCAAATTATATTCCCATGATGAAAAAAACTCCTTCAATATAGGATGTTATTTTACCAATCCCTAAATGATAAAATCCCCATGACTTCTACCAACCCCAACAGTAAATTCATCCAATGTTAGGACTAGGATTTTTGGGGGTTGGGAAATCAATGGTAGGAAAATATATAGACGAGTTGTATGGATTTTTAGGGACATAAAATGTAATAAACCAATTGAAATAATGTTATAAGAAAACGAAATTGTATAGATAAGGGAGGATAATTATAGGGGTGAAATTCACTTGCCTATTTGAATTAGAGGGGGATAGAAATGTGTATTGAAGGATTTAATCTGAGTAAGAGAAAAAGTTAAAGTTCACTTTTTAATGAATATATGTAGGAGATAAGGTTTTCACATCAATATTAAAATCATTCATAGGTTACTACTTAAGAAATAATATCACTTTCATGATATTCCATGGAATTCCACAAGATTGTAAAATCATGATCCCAATATTCCAAATAAAATATTCAAATTTTTATCTGATTTTATCACACTTATCAAGGGATACTAAATCGTGTAGTGGTTATTCCAAAAAATACTAAATTAACCATGTTTGGATACCCCTAGGATTGTAATGGTTTTAGGAAAACCAATTAACAGAGGTGTACAAAATTAATTTTTCAAATAAATGAAATGAAAAACCCCACAGACAGGGGAATTCACATATATTTCCCAAAACCATTCATGATACCCACTAACGACAAAGAGAAATAAAAAATTAAAATATTTTGGTTAGAAGTTTCATGGAAAACATAAATAACCTGAAACCATATAAAATAAAATGAAATAAACACCATGGTGATATGATCATTATCCCAATTCACTCCACCAAGGAGAATTATTCCCCTAAAATGTTTTAGTGTCATATAGAGGAAAATGATAATTATATTAAAAAAACTGTGAATAAAAAATGGAAGACCTTGAGAATTTGTACAGATCATCAAATAACACAAAATGAAAGAAAAAAATAAATTTTTCATATAACCAATCTAGTAGATGAATTATATTTATTAAGTCCCTACCAAGCTATCCACACAATCTATAATTGATCTAAACAATTTTAATAATTGAAAAAATGATTTTCCTCAAAGTACATGGGAATCACTAAGAATCATGATTCCTTACATCTTCAATTGGAAATAATAATATGAAATCATAATTTAATAATCTTGAATAACCTGTTCAAAATCACAAAGGTATTACCACTCTACGAAATATTCTAATTGGTTAAAAAACAAGATTACCTACCTATGGAATCACATAATAGTTACAGAACAACCAGAGACATGCCTCATTAAGAAATAAAATGGTTCCAACTCTAAGACCTTAAGTGATTCATTTGTTTCTTATACTCAAATCCATGGAATTACAACATATTGTGATTCTTATAGGATTAATAATTTATAGTCACTCTATGTCAATCCACACAAAAAACTACATCGTCTAAAACCCATATATGAAATCAAGATTTTGAAATTTTCCAATCAAAATAAAAAATTACAAACCATAGTATGTTCCTTGTACATGAAACACACTAGGGAAGAAAACATGAAATTTCTATAAAATATAATTTTCTAATATAGGGAAACTAAAAAATCCCCCATGAAACCAACATGTATATATTCTTTAATCGAGAACTTCTCAAGGATCTGTAAGATCAAATACCAAAAAAGTGTTTCAATAAAAAATAAACAACCAAGAATATGAAAGATATTATAAAAGATAGTGAATCAACCATTAATTACCAAACATACCCTTTCATGATAAATCAAACTACCATAAGAAATATCCTTAACCCATGATCACATTCTCTAAAAATAAAAAATAAATTTCAATTATATAAAGAATCATATGATAGAATCTCTATTAAATCATAAAAAGTTGAATGAAAGTTTATCATAAATAATTAACAGGCAAACCAATGTTCTTGGCTGTAGGACACTCAATCTAAATAATCTCTATATGATCCTTAAGAGATACACCACATCCGATAAATCCAGGGCATGCAACTATAAAATGAAATAATAGATTCCACTTAATTTAGAGGTTGGGTGGTTGTAACACTTGATGAAGGATGGACCCTGAAAAAAATAACTTCCAAATTTTTACTATAACTTTCTTAGTGTGTTATATTAAACCATATGCATCAAGAATGCTTACACATTAATGTCCACAAAAACCGTGTTAAAAACAAAGAAAACATTAAATGTTGGGCATCCTTCTACTAAAAATAAAGTATAAAACATTCCAATTTTTCATACCCCAAGTCGCAACATGAATTGTATATTTTAAAACGATTCAAGAATATATTTAATGACAAGAATTATTTAATTTTTAAAATAAATATCCCTTTTGAATAGAATGATACTAACTAAAAATAGTCCATTGAAATGTCTTAATTGACTAAATCTTTTCAAATATGCAAACCCTATGGGTAAGGGAGAAAATCCACAAAATACAACTTTGACATTATTGGATCCCATTAAAAAAGAATGACATATTTTAAAAATTATACGATCACTTTATCAGGAAAATAAATAGCACAAAAATTAAATTTGAAATATCAAATTAAAATTAAATATAAAAAAATTCATGAAACCAATATCATCTTAAATATCCATGATAAATTAATTTTATTATAGAAATTAGTTTTCTCATGAAATTAAATTTTCCGAACCAAAATTTGAATTTCACATCACTAATTTTTTTTAAATATATCCTTAACATGATCCTCGCAAGAAATACAACGAGGACAACATATCTCATGATGAAAATTTATTCAATTCCTATTTCCCAACTATAATACTCTATATAATAGTGAGGGTTGTATAATAAAATCAATTCGGATGTTGATCCATGGTCAACTAGTAGTCACATATTATAACCATATTCCAATAATGTAATGGTACATACAAAATTCCCACAATAATGAATTTTTTTCTCCAAGTGTGTATGGCCTGATGAACCAACCTCACAATATTAATTAATTCATCACCACCATCCCATAACATTACACATGACTCCATGGGAAACACAATCCATATTCATTAGGTTCAAAATAACATCAGTATATTTGTAAAAAATACAATCAATCAATACTTTTAAAAAATATAATCATGGAGTACGATCCTAAATTACCATCTAAACATGAGGCTTGGGATGTGAAAGGGCTTATGAAACTCTTATCAAATTATGATCTTAATTCCAGACATCTTATCCAAAAATTATGAACATAAAAAATCATAACACTACATTTAAAAATCTTGGTCTTAGAGGGAACCTAACACTTTATTACATTTTTTGATAAACCGGTCAATATTGTTATCAACATGGATCCCATCCAACTTATCCACAAGGTACTAATGGAATTCATATACCCAATAGGCCAAAAACTACGTAATGGGATTCAAAAAATGTATATGGGGAACACTTTTTCATTTATAAAGAAATGCCAATGACCATAGTAAATAAATTGATAAAACCCCAAGTAAGAGATATGAATAAAAAAAATTTAGTGAAAATTTTTAATAGATACAATGTGAAAACAATATAATAAAAATATACATAGATATCCAATGAATGGATATAAAAATCTCAATATAGACAACATAAATATCAAAACTCAAAAAAATCCCCAACCAATCTCTAATGAGATTCCAAGTGACCAAAAATCATCTTCCATGAAAACATCTAACATGGGGGATCAAAACGAGTTGAACCAAACATGAAGAAACATGGGATAATAAAGATGTATATGTGAGTTAGACAATATAGTTTTTTTATACATGTATAATCTATGAACCATACTTTATATTACATTCTAATAATGATATTTTAAAATATATTAGTAACAAAAAAATTATTCTATCGATTTAAAAAATAAAAAAACATTATATGTATGTTAAAAATATTTTTATATTATTATCATTTAATTAAAACAATCACATGGTAAACATTTTTCCACTAGGTGATGTTTATTTATAATATTAATTTTTTGAGGACTAAGATTATAAACATTGGGAAAAAGAAATTTTTTCCAATTTACATTTAAAAGATCAAAGGGTCATTCCAATGTTGAAAAAGTGTCATAAAAAAATAAAGAAAACCAAAAAAAATTAAAACGATGAATGATGTCTTCAAAACTAATTTTTGGAACCCACAGACACAAGGTTTCTATAAAGAATTCAGATTATATTTTATGTAAAATCAATTAAAACCTATTTTGAAAGAAATATTCTATATTTAATGATTACACCTAGAAATGAACATAAGAAAAAATTGTTAAAATAACTAAGTAAGTGATATAGACAAAACAAATCTAGTGAAAATGTTTAATAGATAGAAAGTGAAAACAATAGAATATGAATATACACAGATATAAAAATAATGTAAATAAAAATCCCAATATAGACAACATAAATCTCAAAAATAAAAAAAATCCCCAACCAATCTCTAATTTTATTCCAAGGGGCCTAAAATTACCTTCCATGAAAACATCTCTCCTGGGGGATCAAAACGAATAAAACCAAACTAGAAGAAACATGTGAAAATAAAGATATAGGTGTGAGTTAGACAACATAGTAGGTCTCAACAAGTCTAATCTATGAACCATAATTGATATTACATCCTAATAATGATAGTTTGAAATATATTAGTAATAAAAACTTTATTATATGGCTTTAAAAAAATAAACAAAAAAACATTATATGTTTGTTAACGATATTTTTCTATTATTATAATTTAATGAAAACAATCAGATAGAAAACATATTTTCTACTGGGTGATGTCTATTTACAATACAAATGTTTTACCGACTGAAATTAAAAACATTTGGAAACAGAAATATTTTTAAATTTACATTTATGTGGTCAAAGTATATTTCTAATTTTGCAAAGCTATAATAATACAATAATAAAAACTAATATAAAATTACAACTATGAATGATGTCTTCAAACCTAATTTTTGGAACCCGTAGACCTAATGTTTATATAAAAATGAATTCTTAATTTTATGTTAAATAAATTAAATACTCTTTTGAAAGAAATATTCTATATTTAATTATTAAACATTCATGAGGGAACTAATTGTTGAGCATGTGCTGTTTTCAACAACACATATTTTTTTTAAAGGGGGAGTTTTGTTGGGAACAATACTCTATTTCTTTATGATAATTTTGATGCTCACAAATACCCCTAATTATTTTCTAATGATTTTATTTGTTCATTATTTTTCAGGAATTTATTATTTTATTTTTTTATTGAAATAATGAGAATTTATTACTAATGTATTCAAAATTAGCATTTTCTGTAAATAGAGTTTATGCGTTACAAATTCAGGATCATCTTTACTGTGTTTTGGAAACACTATTCATACACTACATAGAGAAATGTAGCGTAAGGATGAAAAGCGTGTGTAATTTATGATATAAGAGAAAAGTATGGTTAATCAACCATATTTTATTAGCAATGTGTGGAAGAATAACCCTACGTTTGGAAGGAAACCTACGTTTGGGATATCAACAAATTATGGAATGAGAACTGTACGTGAGTATTAAATGTTACATTTTTTGCTCAAAAGTATTTTTCATCATCCGTAGTTTAGTGAACAACCAGGAAATCTGGGAAAAGTATGGATCAAGTAAAAGTATGGATCTTTTACAATAAGTTTGAAAGTTTGAATAGGGAAGTATGGATGATCAACCCTATATTTATGATAAACCTTTCGTTTGAAGACAGTGACATGAACCTTACATCTATGACCTACCCTACATTGTCAAACCTACATTTGAAGACTATGCCCTAAAACATACGTTCAAAGGATGCATACAGTACAACTCAACCTTATGTTTGGCATGGGAGAATTTAAAGTCGATATTTTTATGCAACGGTCTGTATGTTTTTTATTATGCGGATTTCAAGCTGAATTTAAAGCTGATTTTAAAATATGACTTTCACTAATTCAAAGCCATTTTATTTGTCGTTTAATGATCGAATTAAAAGGGGATTTTTATTCGAAGTCTTCAGGGACGTTTCAACGACTCAGTAAATTCAAATTTTTGAATATCACGATTAAAAAGGCGAATTTTGTGGATCTAAATTTACAAGAGAAGTTCTTATCGCTATTTTATATATTGTTGAGATTTTTAAAACAGCATCTAACGACCTCATGTGATCTCTCTATCATTTTGTGAATATAAAAGAAAAACAAAGACTTTCAAGAATTTCGATCTGCTGAATCAAGAGAGTAACAAAGCTCTATTTTCTGAAGAAGAAAAATCACGATAGAAGATTCATCTATTCTACATTGAAGATCATTTGTGAATATTCCATTGCTGAAATTGTAAATTATAATTCTATATCTATTGAAATAGAATCAAATCGGGACAACTCTTATGTGAAGATCATTATTTATGAAGGTGACGATTCATCTACTAGAAATTTCATATTGTTTCAATTGTGAAGAACATCTGGAATGTATTTCCAGAATACAGAAATCTTTCATTTATATTAATGATTAACTAGCTTGTCATACTATGCTGTGTAGGT
The DNA here is from genome assembly GCA_963277665.1 of Viscum album. Lineage (NCBI taxonomy): Eukaryota > Viridiplantae > Streptophyta > Magnoliopsida > Santalales > Viscaceae > Viscum > Viscum album. Next base: position 1,806,744,852 of record OY728146.1, read on the forward strand.
TCTTTGAGTGAACCAAAAGGATTTGTTTTTCCTTAGTTTGTAAAGGTGTCAAATACATGTACTCATTTTCTGTATGGTTTGTTAAAATGAGGAATAGATACTAAAATTCACCAAGCTCGTGGAGTAGAGCATTGTTGGAGTGGACTAGAAGCTATCTGTTCCATGAACTACTATACATCATGTGTCTCTAAACTTTATATTTATGCTGCCTTATTCATCTGATTAAAGTAAAAAATCATAACAAAATCTCTCGAAGATTTCGGAAAAGACACAATTCACCCCCCCCCCCCTCTTGTGTATATTTGATTTAATCTGATCCAAAAATTGGTATAAGAGGCAGATCTTTCTGATAAAGCCTTAACAAGATGAATGTGATCATACACCAAGGAACATGACTGATTCAAGATAGGTAATGTCCATGGTCAGAGAACCCTACTTCAATGGAGAAAAATATGGATGCTGGAAGTCTCGAATGATTATCTATCTAAAAAATCTTCGATACAGAGTATATTCGAAGATTCTAACTCTATATAAAATATAGAAAAACCTAAAACATGGAGTGCAGCTAATGAAGAAGATTATAACGTGAACTCAAAGGAAATAAATGAAATTATATGTTTCCTAGGACTTTATTAATTCAACAGAGTATCTCAATTCCTGACAGCATATGAACTGTGGCAAACTATTTTTGTTTCTTTTGAAGGAACTAACAATATCAGGGAAATGATATATGCAACAACTAATCTTAAATTTTATATTTTCAGAATGGTTGAAGGTGAGAGTATTACACAAATTAATGGAAGATTGATAGAGATTATCAATAACATAACTGCCTTGGGATATCCCATTAAACAAGATGATCAAGATTTAAAAGTACTAAGAGTACTACCTAAAAAGTGGAATGGAATCTCGGCTCCAATCATACAGTTGACACCTGTCAAGAACATAACCATGATAGAATTTATTGGAACACTAATGATATATGAAGTTGAGATGAAATATGAATCTAATGAACACAATGTTTTATTAATAGAGATGGAATATCCTTGAAAGTGTCATCATAGAGAAAAAACAGAATTATGCGGAAAAGTGTAAAAGGGAAATTAGAAAGTTAGGATTTATCAAATTCTGATGTAGAACAAGCTCAGCTAGCTAGATGATTTACTAAATTTGATAGAAATAAGAAATTATTAATAAAATCCTTCAAAAATTATGACATGAAAGTCATATGTTATGAATTCAAGAAAATGGGACATATCAGACATGGCAGTCCTTAGCTAAAAGAATACAAGAGAATGAAATTCTTCTAAAGAAATTATTTTGAGCATAAGGCCAAGAAATCCATGAAATCTACATGGTGTGTATCTAAAGATACAATATCAATTCTAAATCAGACTCATAGAAGGAAGAATAAAATATGAAGGCCAACATGTGTTTTATGGAAGAAACAGATGAGGTATAATCTTACTACTCTTCTGACTCTAGTTATGAATCTAGTTACTCTATTGAAATAATTGCAGCCTACTTCATAATGCTTGAATAAATATATGATTCTCTACTTGAGAAACACAAATCATTGAAAAATATTGATAAGTTTATTTCTGATAAAAGAGATACAATGTTGAAACATTATAAAGAGCTAACTCAAAAATTTGACTCAATTAACACCAACAATACATATAATGAAACAAAGATAAAATCTCTTCAAACTAAAGTAGAAACCTATAAAAGTGTAGCCCTAGTTTTTACTAAAGTAGAAAATAAATTAAATGAAATTCTTGTGAAAAAATTCATTAAAAATGAAAGATTTGGAATTGGAAGTAAAGGTGAAAAACCCCAATCTGTACAAAAATTATTTTATTCCAAGTGAAAAAAGACTAGATTATAATTATTGTGGAATAACGGGGAATATTTCAATAAACTGTTTCGTAAGACAACCCTAAATAAGTGGTATCAAGAAGGCCTTTGTATCAAATAATTTACTTGATTCTTGTGAAATTAGAAAAACTAAGAAAGTCTGGATTCCCATTTCCCTACTAGCTGACACCCCTGGACCAACAAAATATGGGTACCAAAGCAAATTGTGTAAATGCCTTTGATGGGAGCATGTCACAAAAGAAGAAAGGACATATGGTATATGGACAGTGGTTACTCAAGGAATATGAGTGGGAACTCTTAAAAATTATCTACACTCACTCAAAAATATGGTGGACTGGTTACTTTTAATGACAATGCCAAAGGAAAAATCATTGGTATTCGAACAGTTGGAGATCCAGAAGCTGTATCAATTGACAAATTACTTTATGTACAAGGAATGAAACACAATTTGATAATTATTTCTCAACTATGTGATGATGGTTATGCTGTTGATTTTTCTAACAATTATTGTTCTATTATCAAGAATAAACTGCTTAAATGCAGAGCACACAGAACTGAAAATGTGTATATCTCGGAATTAAATTCCCTATGTAAACAACAAGTAAATTTCTTAACTGCTAAAGTGAATGAATCTTGGATCTGGAATAGGAGACTTGGTCATTGTAATGTATATGTTTTACATAAGTTATTGAAGAAACATTTAGTTTCTGATTTTCCTTGTCTCAAATTTTAAAGTGACAACTCTGTGATGCATGTCAACATGGAATGCAACACAAATCATCATTCAAATCTATTAACAGAATTCCAACATCTAAACCTCTAGAACATTTGCATATAGATTTTTTTTGACCTTGAAAATTATAAATTTTGGCCGGTAGACCACATTTATATGTTTTAGTTGATTATTATTCTAGATTTACATGGATTTTCTTTTTAAAATTTAAAAATGAAGCTTTTACTTTTTTTGAATGTTTTTGTAAAGATGTTCAAAAGAAAATGCTTTTAATATAATATCATTAAGAAGTGATCATGGTGGATAATTTGAGAATCAAGAATGTAATTCCTTTTTCTCAAATATGGTTATTAAACATACCTTCTCTACACCAAGGACACCTGAAAAAAATGGAATTGTTGAAAAAAGAAATAGGACTATTCAAGAAATGGCTAGGACTATGCTAAATGAATACAGTCTTCCAACCTATTTTTCGGTATAATCTATAAGTACAACCTGCTATATAATGAATAGATCTTTAATTAGACCTCTTTTAAAAAAGACACCCTATGAACTTTGGAATAACAGGAAACCTAAAGTTAACTATATCTTTTTTGGATGCATGGTTTACATCGTGAATAATAAGGATAATCTTGGTAAGATCGATCCAATTTATGATGAAGGCATTTTCTTTAGATATTCTACTACTTCCAAAACTTATAGAGTCTATAAAAATAAGTTAAGGATTGTTGAAGAATCTATTCATGTGAAATTTGATGAATCTGATCCCTTTGAGAAAAGGACAGATCAAATAGATAAATATTACTCTATTGATTACATGAGACTCGAGAACATGAAAAGTGATTTTCAAAAAGATATAAAATAACTTCAATCCAGTTCAGAAGAACATGATACTGAAGAACCAATGAGTGTGATACCTAAATATGATCTCTAAATAGTCACCGCTTAGAGACTATAATTGGTGACTTGGAAACATGAATACAAACTACAAGAAATATAAGGAATATTGTTGAATTTTCAACCTTTCTATCCCAATTAGAACACAAGTATATAGAATAATCTTTAGATGATGAATGTTTGATGATAGCAATGCAAGAATAATTAAACCATTTTAAAAGAAATGAAGTATGGGAATTAGTTAAAAAACCACTGAACTATCTAGTGATAGGAACCAAATGGGTATTTAGAAATAAGCAATATGATCAAGGAAAAATAACTAGAAATAATTCTAGACATGTAGCTAAAGCATATAATCAGGAAGAAGGTATAGATTATGAGGATACCTTTTCACCTGTAGCTCTATTAGAAGACAATATGATCATTTTAGCCTATGCATCTCATATGAACATTAAATTATTTAAGATGAATGTAAAGTATACTTTTCTAAATGGATATTTAATGTAAGAAGTTTCTGTTGAGCAACCTCATGGTTTTGAAAATTCTCAAAAACTAGATTATGTTATTAAACTTACTAAATCTCTTTATGGCTTTAAACAAGAACCTAGAGCTTGGTATGGGAGATTAAGCTTTTTTCTATTGAAAAATGATCTTACTATTGGAATGGTAGATCCAAAACATTTTATGAAAATTTTAAACTCTAATATTTTATTAGTTCAAATTTATATTGATGATGTAATTTTTGGATCAACTAATAATACCCTTTGTTATGAGTTTTCAATGTTAATGAAAAAAGAATTTGAAATGAGTATGATGGGAGAACTAAATTTCTTTTTAGGTCTTAAAATTTATCAAAAAGATTTTTAAAATGTTTTGAATCAAAGAAAATACATTACAGATTTATTAAAGAAGTTTATACTTTAAAACAAGAAGACATATACAACTCTTATGTGTACTAATATAAAACATGATTTGGATGAAACTAGAAAATCAGTTGACAACAAGTTATATAGGGGTATGAATGGTAGTTGGTTATATCTTACTGCTAGCAAGCCAAATATAATGTATTCAGTTTGTCTTTGTGCAATATTTCAATCAAATCCTAAAGAATTTCATTTAACTGCTATTAAAATAATTTTTACATATTTAAAAGGAACTGTTTCTCAATCTCTTCTTTATCCTCAAACTACTTATTTTAATTTTATTTCATATTCAGATGCAGACTTTTGGAGTTGTAGATTATATAGGAAAATAACTTTAGGAACATGTCACTTTTTAGGGAAATCATTAGCGTCATGGTCAACTAAAAAACATAATTCAGTTGCCCTATCAACAGCTGAGGCAGAATATGTTTCTGCTGGCAGTTGTTATGCACAGGTGTTGGGGATGAAAAACACATTGATGGACTTTGGACAAAATTTTAATAATACGTCTATTTTATGTGATAATACTAGTGCTATAAATATTTCAAAAAATCCTATTATTCATTCTAGGACTAAGTATATTGATACCAGTCATCATTTTCTAAGAGATCATGTTATTAAAAAGGATATATATTTAGAATTTGTAAGTACAGAAATTCAATTAGCTGATATTTTTACTAAACCACTTCCCACTAGAAGGTTTGATTTTATTAAGGGGGAGGTAGGTTTATTTAATTTTAAATAAATCTTTATTTTATTTTATTTATTTTTCAATGCTGTTTCTTAATTTTAATTGTGTTCAAAATAATTTGTCTATTTGTTTTTCAAACAAAATAATTTTGTTTTCTCTGCATGATTGATTTTATTTATTTTCAAATCTATGTAATGATTACTCAAAACACGGAAATAAAGGCAATCATAACCCTTTCATCTGCTAAACCATTTCATTTCAACCAAAATCCTTTCAAACCTGTGAAATTGTACCACTCCTCGGAAACCCTAATCTTTAAGCCTCGAAAACCCTAATCTCCAAACATTCAGAGATTCTCGCAAAAATAAAAATTTCTAACTGAGTTGATGAAGCTGAAACTAGACGTTCCAAGAAAAAATGTTTAGAAGGAAGAAAAATATAACATGGAATGGAGATTGACCTCGAATGGCTATATCAGACAAATCATCTGTTGAAACAAGCACTGTCATTCCAGAATCTCGCACAGAATTTCAACAGTGAGAATACAAAATTTCTGTATGGGGAAGATCTTCTACTTTTCTTTAAGTCTGTACAATTTAGTCTGGGAGATAATGAGGACACTATGCTGGCTAATATAGACGATAGAGATTTTTTGATCTCTTCAATTGAAATTGGCCAGGTTTTAAACTTCCCTCATGAGATGGTTTTTCATTTAGATTTGAAATATATTGGAGATTCTATACAAAAATTAGAAGATTTTATGTCTTTTATTGTAGGTACTACATCTGAAAATAAGATGTTCATAATAGATCTGGAGCCAGATCCGAAAATTTTGGTAATAGGTGTGCAAACAGGGATAACACCGAGGATGTCTGAGATGGAAAATATATTATAACCCAATATGTATCTAATGTATATTTTTTATCAGTGATATTAAACTAAATTTTCCAAGGTATATGGTTAGGTACCTAAGATATTGTTGCCAGAGTGATGCATGAATGAATTTTTACCCTTTTGTCCTATTCATCTCCAAATTGTTTTTTTAGAAGGATATGGTGAGACTGGTGGATGCCAAAGTGCATTTTCATCACATTAATTTGTTTAATGCTAGAACATTAATAAATATTGGCTATTTCTGGATCACTATAAAAGGAAAACATTTTCATGTAAGAGCTGAGGATGAATCAGAGAGTACTCAGGCTCAATATGCTAAGTCCAAGGAGGGACATGCTGAATTGAGAGTTAGCACTACAGCTAGAAGGATTAGATTTGATGTGGACGATGTTGAGGAAGAAAGAAGATAGGATGGAATTCAATCTCATAGGAAATGAACTGTGTTTTCAGATCATAATTCCTCAGAATTGACCACAAGAGATTTACTCTCTTACTACTTTTTCATAGAAAAGGTTGTTGAACAATCTCAAGAACAGAATGTGGCTATTACAGACTCTGAACTTGAAATAATTGAATTTGAAATATCCGAACAACAGGTTGTTGTAGATGTTGCAGTTACAATTCAATAACATAAGGAGGCCGAGCCTAGTGAGGATGTGGATAGACCTAAGGAAACTCCAGAGGATATAATTTTTGAAAATCCATTTGAAGAACAAATTTCTGATTTTTGTGATGAGCATGTTTCTGAAGCTCACACAGATCTACCTCAAGAGGATTTATCTATGGAAGGGTCTGAAAAGGACTCGGAGGAAGAATCGGTGGACCAACCTACTCAGGGAAAGGAGAAAGACAAGTCTGATGTAGACTCTCTACCTTCGACACTATTGCATCACACTAAACCTAAAAAATGAGAATCAAGCATAGGGGGCCTCTGATTCAGGGAATAAAGAAGTAGAAGTGCTGAACAGAAAGTTATCTCAACTAAAATTTGATAATGATATTATGAGAAGAGCCTTAACATTAGAAAAGTAGAAATTTCAAATTCTTAAGAAGAGTACAGTTTCAAGACAAGACGTGGAAATTTTTAAGGGGGATATGATGAATGTTTTTCAAAAATTGAAATCTAAAATGGTTGGGATGTCAGATTTATCAGATCATAAAATTGTTTATAGAGACACAATTTGCATCAGTTGGGAAAAGTGATGTTAGTGGATCAGGTACATAACCTGATTTAATAAAAAGGTTTCAAGCTATCATAGCTGCGATGAGAAACATGAATGATAGGTTGCAAGATCTTAAATTCAACTGTACTCATTTATCTGTTTTTTAGACAATAATAAATTTTTGGTTGATCAGTTGACCTCCAATGAGCCAGGAATCAGCTCTATCTTAAATAAATTCACAGAAAAGTTGTCTTTGTTTATGGAAAAGGAAGAAAGACTTCACTAGTTTTTTAGATTCAATCTCATTGAAGACATTCATATGACCCAATATCCAAGAGATCTTATTATTAAGCTCAGTGATGGATTAATGAAAAGTTTGAGGGAACTGTTGATAGATATCAAGTATTTAGTTCCGAGGAGATAAAATCTATTTCCTACCCGGACAAAACATTTATTCCTGTCTTCATAATAGTTGTATTTATTCCATCATTTCAATAAATAATTTTTATATCTCCTTTTATGTTTATTTTTTTAACTAACATTGTTTAGATATTCTAGTCATCCAGATTTTATTACGTAGAACTAGTTAATTAGAAATTACATATGTTTAGTGCTATATTAAACTCTGTTATATTCTATATTCTATCATTATTTTTTATATCACAAAAAGGGGGAGAAATGTTGAAAAAGATTATAATTTTATATTAAATTTAAATTTATTTTATTGGGGGAGAAATTAAAATTGGATAAATCAAAGGGAGAAATTAATATTGTATTTATCTTTTCAAAATTGAAATCTATATTTCATTCATTTTTTAAGTTAATTTCATAAATTATTTTATGGGTTTTTTGATCATCAAAATTGGGGAGATTGTTGAGAAAGTGTTGTTTTAAACAATACATATTTTTTTCAAATGGGAGTTTTGTTGAGAACAATACTCTATCTATTTAGGATAATTTTGATGCTCACAAATACCGTTAATTAGTTTCTAATGATTTTATTTGTTATATATTTTTCAGGAATTTATTATTTTATTTTACTATTGAAATAACGAGAACTTATTACTAAAGAATTCGTATTTAGATTGTTTTGGAAATTCTGTTTATACGCTATGAATTTGTGATCTGTTATAGCGTGTTATGGAAACATTGTTCATACCCTACATAGAGAAACATGGTGTAAGGATGAAAATAATGTATACATTATGAGATAAGAGAAATTTATGGTTAATCAACCATACCTTATTGGCAATGTATGGAAGTAGAACCCTTCTTTAGGAAGGAACCCTACATTTGGGATATCAGAAAAGTATGGAAGGAGAACTGTACGTAAGTATTAATATTATGTTTGTTTCTCAAAAGTATGGTTCATCAACCTTACTTTTGTGAACAACCATACATTCTTGGAAAATAATGGATCAAGTAGAAGTATGGATCTTTTACCATACATTTTAATGTTTGAAGAGAAAAATATAGATGATCAACCCTACATTCATGATCAACCTTGCATTTAAAGAAAGTGATATGAAACTTACATCTGTGACCAACCCTACATTGTCAACCCTACATTTGAGGACTATGTCATCAACCTTGCGTTTAGAGGATGCATACAGTACAACTCAACCTTACATTTGGCATCATAGAATTTAATGTCGATATTTTTATGCAATGGTCAGCAAGTTTTTTATTATGTGGATTTCAAGCCGAATTTAAAGCTGATTTTAAAATAAGACTTTGACTAATTCAAATACATTTTATTTATTGTTTAACGATCAAATTAAAATGAGATTTCATGCTGAGTCTTCAGGGAAGTTTCGACTACTATGTAAATTTAAATTTTTGAATATCGCCATTAAAAAAGGTGTCTTTTGTGGATCTAAATTTACAGGAGAAGTTCTTATCACTATTTTATATATATTTGAGCCTTTTTAAATAGAATCTAACGATATTATGTGATATCTAGATCATTCTAAGAAAATAAAAGAAAATCAGTGACTTTCAAGAATTCATATCAGCTGATTCAAGAGAGTAACAAAGATCTGTTTTCTGACGAAGAAATATCACGATAGAAGATTCATCTGTTCTATATTGAAGATCATTTGTGAATCTTCCTCTGCTGAAATTTTTAATTATATTTTAATATCTATTGCATCAGAATCAACTCAGAACAAATCATATGCGAAGATCATTATTTCTGAAGGTGACGATTCATCTACTGTCAATTGCATGTTGTTGCAATTGTGAAGAACATATGGAAAGTCTTTTCAGAATATCGAAATCCTTCTTTTTTATTCTTGAGTAACCTTCTTCTCGTACTAAGCTGTGTAGGTTATGTGAGAAATCTAGAAGGATTTTTTTTACTTAGTTTGTAATGGTGTCAACTACCTGTACTCGGTTTTTGTAAGGTCTGTTGAAACGAGAACCATATAGTGAAAATCACCAAGCATGTGGAGTAGAGAATTGGTGGAGTGGACTAGGGGATTTCTGTTCCCTGAAACACTATACATCATGTGTCTCTGCACATCATATTTCTGTTGCATTATTCATCTGATTAAAGTAAAAAAGAAGAACACAATCTCTTGACAATTTATGAAAATACACAATTCTCCCCCCTCTTGTGTATATTTGATTTAATCCGATCCAACACTAAAATGTCAAATCAAACAACAATGATAAATAAATAACAGGAATGTAGGTTCCAATAAATAATCTAAGATGTATGTGATGTAATTTAATTCCATTAAAAATAACCTAAATTTTCCAAAGTATGACTCGAGTCTCATAATCTCTAACCAATAGGATCAAATAAATTGGTGATTGCATGAAAAATATTAAATTTTTATTTTTATGCGAAAATTTTGAATAAAAATATTATAATTTCACTCAATCCCAACCTAATATATATCGATTCCCATGTAACATTATGATTTGTTATTATACATTTATCTTGATGAAATCCAAATTTACTGTTATCATATTATACACAAAACAACAAGTCTTAATGATCTATGAGATAATCTATTTTAATACCATGAACATTAAATTAAAAATATTAATAAGAATAAAAAAATTATAAAAATATATAAAAATGATTCATATGATACAAAAAAATTGTTAATTCATAATTATCTGTAATGCCATTATATGCTTCAGAAATATGTTTTCTTAAAAAATGTGGTTTAGTATATTTTGATCATGGAAAAATAATAATTACGTAGAAAAATATATTTTAATGAAAATATTTAAAATGTAATATATAGTAATAATATAAAATTATAAAATTATTAGTTTTTATTTATTAATCATATTCTAATTTATGTCATTAGAATTAAGAGTATTAATTATTTTGGTACAGAAATATTTATTTTCTTTAAACTCATTAGAATCAAATTTGTTGTATTTTTTATCAAATTAATTTATTCCACTTATAGGTAATGAATTGGATAAAATGGATTCCATTTTTGGAATAATCATATACAAAATTTTTAATGATACCACTTTCATTTCTTTCAAAATTAATATTAAATTTGGTAAAAAGTAATTTACCACGGTAAGTGATAAAATTGGTTAAATGTGTTAAAAATAAAATTATAAGGGCAAAAATGATAGGGAAAAAAGTTTATCTCTTATTTTATTGTAATATTAACATCAGATATCATCTAATATTTGAATATGAGTACTTATGATACCATTTGGATTGACTAAGACCATAATATATTTTAATCTTTTGAAATATTCCATTTATGTCCTCTCCCTCAATTATTAAAGGAAACCCCTATCCTCAACTATATACACTAGACGAGACACTTATATTATAAAATTAATGAAATAGTAAATTAATAAAATCCATCCTAATACTTTATATGACAGTGATTTATTAAAATATTAACCATTCAATGATTATTGGGTATGATAAATAAGGTTTCTCAATTTTGTGGTATAACTATTTTCGATAACCATTAAATGTTATTTTTTCATAAAAATAATATAAAAATATTATATAAATCATAAAATTAATAAAAAATAATCAATAATATAATGTGAAATTACCATAATGATGGAATAATCTATTTTATAGCATTCCCATCAAATGTGAAATTAATGTATCACTCTTGATTACTTGTCGATTATGCCTCTACATTAGGACTTGATCCATTTTCCATTTACACCATTCATGGTTGATTTTTTTATGATTGATTCAAAGCATAAAAATGATATTTTAGAAATGAATACACTTCATTATTTATAGGATCCTATCTATCGTCATGTCCTTAAATCCATTGAAAATTATAACATCACTCATGTGTTTGTGTGGACTACCTCTTCCCTAAAGTGATGTGTTTTTGTTTTTATTTAAAATTTACATTGATATTAATAGGTTAATATTTAATTATGTAATTTGATATATATTATATTAAAATTATTTTCTAAAGGAAAAATATTATTTATCTTTTTTCCTTCATTTCAACAGAAGATGAAAATAGTTTCTATTCATACCTTTAGACTATCATCTACCTAAATGATGTATTTAATTTAATTAATTATATTAATGCACACATATAAATATTTGAATATAATAAATAAATATGATATTTATTCCATTTTAAATGTTCCTGAGATGAGAGAACAATAATAAATATTCAATGAAAAAACTACAAAACAAAAACTTATATGAAAAAAGAAAATTCTAACTCATGGAAATAATGATTTTCATAAATAATTATTAATAAACGAGTTTTGGAATTTTATATGTGGATCATAAATGAATTTAGAGGTTTTTATACAGTTATTATATATGTATAATATATTTAAATTTTTTATATAGGTGGTCAAATAACTTATAATGAATTTTATGATTTAGGGGAGGGTTTATGTTTCCATCTCATATCCTTTTTTTACTTTATATTATAAATTCCAATTCATGGATAATTTATGTATCTTATCCAATTAAACACATATATTTCAAATTATTCTATTTATTTGTGTATTTTTTAAGTATGAGTAACCCATTTTCACTCATTTTTATATAAAATGCTTGTGATAATTTTTAAATACAAATTCCATCTTTACTTTTTCTATGGTCGATAAAAATGTTATTCTATGTACATATTAATATTTTTTGAAAGTAATATAATATAATATAAATCGTCTATAATGTTAAATTTCTATACAATTTAATTTATTTACAATGTCTTAGAAAGAAATCTTTTTAAATTTTCTCTAACAAATGTTTTTTAGTAATCTATGAAAAGAATTATTTATTTTGACATATATGGGTTGAGTATACTTTCCCACAACCATGACCATTATTTTCAATGAAGCTTACATTAAATGTTTTCAAGGTTCCTTTTATAGAGAATGATTTTAATAATATTTTGGGAATATTAGTTAATTTTTTATCAAATAAAATTTTTATTTTTCATTATTTCAAACAAAATTTTGAAAGATATTTTAAATTTAATTATAATATATGTGACCATAATTTATGATTTATTTTAATTTACAAGGGTTGTGATCTAATAATACATCCATTACTCCTTCCCTAAAAGGGTTTTTATAATAATTATATATTTATACAACTTTTTTATCATGGGTGATTCTATGAATTAATATTGAATTATTTGTGATCTTATGTCTCACTTATATAAAATATTAATTATCTAATAAGATGGAAATAAATTATATATCCATAAAATTATTAAATTAAATCCATATATCATAAGAGATAATTATGGGTAATGGGTTGATGTGAAAGAAACAATATAGAAAATAAATATGGATTCATGATCCACTATGAAATGTGAAACATGTGGGGATAACAAATACACTATTATATAATTGTCTTGATATTTAACAATCACTTATGATATGGTTTATTTTCTTATTATTCTTCCATAGTCTTATTAAATGTTGATATAATTGTTATTTGAATTAATAACTCATGACTTATTTATTTTATAATTCTATGATATTGTGACATTTTAATGTTATATATCGTAACACATGATTATAATATATTTATTTACAAGTATTTTTTTTAAATATATAATAACGTGTTATAATTCCCTTATGCTCAATATATGAATACATATGACCATTGATTGATATTTACCATGTTTACTCATACTTTGAATCTGAGCTAACCACCTCTTATGTTTTAATTTTTCCCTAGGATGTGAATAATGGTACAAAGTATGATGAGTCTAGAAGGGTAACTTATGTTAAGAATGTTGTATTATTAGTGATGATTGATCTAAAAATAAATTTTTATGTATCTAGTATCTATGAACACTATACGTTAATGGTTCCCATGACTGATATTTTGGAGATATTTGGTTCTTCATTATAATTTTGTAATATCTTTGTATATTAGGAATGATTCACTATAGTTTGGGTCATATAAAGGATTAGTTATTTTAGGAGATTGGATATTGAGTAGTAATGATATAGAACTGAAGGTGACCAATGTTTAACATAAAATGATTACAGATAAACCTTAACTATTATATGTTGTTATAATGGATTCACTATACTTGTGACATTTTAAATGATATTCATTACATTATAATATCATAGTATGATTATTTTATCATGAATTTTACACTATTATTTTTAGTTTTATCCAAATTTTTTAACAAAAAATAATCATTCTATCACTAGAATTGATGGAAATTGTAATGATTTCCCTCCTTAGAAATCGAATGTAGTGGGAGTTGGAATTAAGGCTCTTTTTTCATTTCTCAAAAAAAATTCTCAGGACATGAATCAAGATGATATTTAAAATGGTAAAATGAGGGAAATTATAAAATTTATTCATTCATGTGGAAATACCAACATAATATATTATTAATTCTAATACACTAGCAAATGATTAAAGGATAAGAAACAATAAGAAACTATTTTCATTTATCTAGTGATTGGTACATAAAAAAGACTCATAATATATTCATCATTTGGAAGATGAATCATATAAATGGTGGATTCATATTATAAATTTAAGGAAATATAAAAACATTTACTCCATGAAATGGGATTGGTTTAACTTGATAATTTTAATATAGTACTACACGCATAATATATGAAAAAAATAGAGAAATAATTGTATGAGCTTAATAAGAAGGATAATGAAATCATTGTAATCCATGATTAAACATTTACCTGGATTGAGTGGTAAGAATATAGAATAATAATCATACTTAAAAGAAAAATTTGTTGATTTTTAGGTGGATTAATGTAATTTATCTAAATTTATTTAACTAAATTATACTATAATAGAAATAATGAAATTTTATGATGTGCTCTAATGGAATAAATAGACAATATTGATTCTCATTGGTTTGATAAAAATATAGTTATGTAGTATCATTACAACTACAATAAATAAAATACAGTAATGAAATTTCAATTTCATACATAATACAAATGTTGGAATTAAACCTATGGTAATTTAATTAATGGAATAAAGAGAGGAAGGTATTGTCATTATACCCATGTATGTATAAATGTTATGTAATGGCTGGTTGATACGGTGGAGGAAATAGTTGTTCAGATTATTAACACATAGAAACTATAATTCTTCAAATTCAAGTTGTATAGTAATAATGATAACTACTGAATATATATGAAGGTTAATGAGGTTAAATGGTTCTTACAACCTCTAAAGACCATGTAAAATGGGGATTGTGATGTGATCCTGATAGTTTAAGTGGGTTCAGAGAATGATGTATGGACAAGTTCCATTATCATCCACTATATTATAGCCAATATTATATATGATTAATGTACTACTGAATCATTTATATCAATGTAATCTTAAAAGGGTATCAAATGATCACCTCAAAATTTAGATATTTTGTTAGTAGTGGAAATGCATATTGGTACAATGATATCATCTTGGTTTTATAGCTTCTTATTAATAGATGTGTGAGCGAATGTGAACCAAACAATATTTTGTTTCTCCCTATATCTGAATTTTATATGACATTGGCCATGGATTGGATCTCCCAAAATATATCTGATATCAATTTCTGAGGAGCAGAAGTCATGTTTGATACTAGGAATAATCTAGTGATCATTTCTCTGTGTAAGGATGAATATGAACATAAAATGAATTTTTATTCGATTATATGGGAATTATTGATGATAAATGAGAGATTATTATATCAAATGTTTGTGGTGAAACTCTAGAAAAAATATATCCCTTTAATTCAAGATTATATAGATTTTTTTGAAGAATTTTATAGACTTCCTAGAAATTTTGAACATGGTTTTTTGAAAGAAGAAACTTAAAAATTATATTACAATTTCATAGGCTTCATATAGAATGACCCCTATATATTTTAGGAATTGAAAAAGGAAACTCCATGGGAATATTGATAAGGGATTCATACCCCCTATTGCGTTCCCACAAGGAACTCTTACTGTTTATGTTAATATGAATGATGGTTCAATATATTTTGATATTGGTTTTAGAGAATATAAAAATATCAATTTCATGAACAAAAATTCCCCAACCTATTTTGATGAATTTTTTGATCGACTACATATATTTTATTACTTTTCCATGACTAACCTTCACTGTAGATATAATTTGTTAAGGGTTTAAAAGGAGGATAACCCTAATAATTCCTTTTGTATGAGGTAATATTATTATGGATTTATAATGATTCCATTTAGACCTAATGATTTCCCAATTATATTCTTGTAATTAATGAATATTGTCTTTATAGATTAACATGATCAGTTTTAGGTAGTATTTATTGTTGATGTTTTTATACATTCCAATATTATGGGAGAGCATTAATATGATTTGATATTTTTTCTAATAACCCTAAAGTAATTTAAAGATGAGTGATAAATTTACCAAGTGTGAATTTTGGAATCATAAATATTCATTGAGGGGTTACATAATCTCATGTGATGACATATTTATAGATCCATCTATGATATATTTTAGTGATCAAATTCATAGACCATCCATGGTAATGATGATTTATAGAATTTTTGGCTTAGAAACACACTAGTGACACATTATGAGATAATTCTCATACCTGTATAATCTAATTAAAACATTAACTTAGAATGGTGTTTTGTTATTTCAGTTAGATGAATGTAAATTGAATTATGTGGTGATGAATAGAAGGATCGTCAGTGCACCTATTCTAAAAAATCATTAAATGTATATTTTTTGGATATATAATGATGCATCAATGAGTAGACTAGGATGTAAAATTATGTAAAATTATATGGTTAGATAATATGCCTTTCTTAAAATGAAAATACATGATAAAAATTACCTGAAAAATGATTTGGAGATGGGAAAAGTAATTTTTACATTAATGATATGTTTGAATCATCAATTTGGTTAATATTCTAACAAATTTATGTATTATAAAATAATTAATTATATTTTAAATTATAAATATCTTAATGTTCATTATAGTAGATGGGTGGAGATAATTAATGATTATTACTGACCAATAAGTTTCCACCATATTAAGGTGAATATAGTGGCTGATGCACTATGTTGAAGTGAAAATTTAATTTTGAATATGATTTGGAGTGAAAGATATCCAATATTTGTTAATTTGTAGATGATGGTTCTTGAAGTCTTTAGTAAATTGGAAATCATAACTTTTTTAGATGAATGCCAAATCATATGTTCATGTGGGTATCAAATAGTTTTAGATAGAGGATTTAGAACTATTAATGAATTTGATAAATTTTCCAAAGATAAAAAATGATAATGATGGAATGAAAATTTTTAAGAACTGAGTATGTTTCACATGAGTTACATAAACAAAGAAGAGTCTATTGAATTAAAAACATAATTACACATTTCATAATCATCAGATAATTAAGAATATGTAATTAAATTTTCATGAATACTTTTTAAGGGAAAACATGAAATTTGATATTAGAGATTATGTATCTTGACTCCTGGCATGTCAAAAAGTTAGGGGTATGAGATAAAATTATAATAGAATATTACAATAATTACCTATAGCTAAATGGTAGTGGGGAAACATCACCATATATTTTGTTACAAGATTCCCCAAACAACTAAGGCGAAAAATTATATATTATTTTATAGACGATCACCTTGTGGAATTGTCGCATTTCATTAAAATTATAGAACATTCCATTATTATCATATTTATAGAATATGAATTAAAGAAGAGGTAAGGCTTCCTATAGTTCCATATTATGTGATATTTGATTCTGATATGATGTTTCCTTGATGTTTTAGAGAATTCCATTACATGAAATTAAAACATCATTTGAAATTATTACTATATATATTCCTTAGATAGGTAGTTTTTTAGGGAGGATCATTAGAACAATAGAAGATATGTTGAGTGATTAGACTATGGATTGTAATGGTTTATGGGATCAACACCTTCATTCAGTGGAATTTTCTAAACGTAATTTCTATCAACAATGAATTGGTAGGGCTCTTTATAAATCTCACTATAGTTGGAATTTAATAACTCCAATTAAATTGTTATAATTTTGAGGAGAAATTATATTGGGGCTTGATCATTCAAAGTAAATCAAAAGTGAGATTATATCCATTCAAAAAATGAAAAAGGAATCTCCATATAAACTGAAAATATATACTAACCTTAATGATTGATATCTACAGTTCAAATTTAGTAAAAATTTATTCATAGGAATATCTCCATAGAAGAAGTATATGATATTTGTAAGGAATTGTTAGTTTTTCCCAAGATATATCAATCACGTGCAATTTTTTTATCTTATTAGGATGATAGAATATATCTTTACAATTTCACAGAATCTCTTAGAAGTTCATGATGTATTCCATGTTTCTCTAATGAGGAAGTACATGCCTAATCATTCACATATACTGAACACCAATATCATAACAAAAGAGAAATATCTCTCTTAATTGTAATAACTAGTTAACATTATGGGTAAAATTAGTTATGTGTTGTAAATCAAGACCATTCACATGGTTAAAGTATTACAGACAGACAATAAATTTAAGGAATATTAACAAGAACCGAAGAATGTGATAAGGCATTTGTATCATTTTTTATACATTATAGTGGAATAATTTTAAGTGGAAATTTCTTTTAAGGGTATCATACTTTTACAAATATATTATTTTTTTATATATTTATCCTTAAAGAAATCATATCCCTTTGATGACTGATCATAGATTTTAAAAGACCCATGATATAGATTATAGTTATACTTTATCAATTAAATAATATTTATGAATGTAAATATAAATATTTTTTTAAACAAACATTTATAATGGTTTCATATAATTACAAGGAATTGATAAATACATAATAAATATGTTCTAAATTTTCAATAAATACAGTTTTCTTGAAAAATATTTCTTATTCATAAAATGTATGTTTTATTATTTAGAGAATGTATATTATAAATAACATATAGAAATTTAAGAATTCAATAATAAATAAAATTTATCGATTTTTAAATCCCCTTATAAAAAGTATCTCAATGTGAAATATTTTGTATTTTTCAAAAAAAATTAATTTTTCATGGAATAGTGAAAACATAATAATTTTAATGAAAACTTGCCTTCTGTTAAATTATTTATTATAGACCATTTTTCATAAATGGTTTTAACTTTTAATTACCAAATTTTTGTTATAAATAACTTAATTTATTTTATTGTAATTGAGGATATTATTAATTTGAGTATTGAATCATTTATATAATTAAAATATATTCGTATATAAAATAGTTTTTTATCACAATTGGTGGGTTTGTTTTTAAATTTTTTCATCATTATATAGACATTAAATTTCTTAAAATGGATAAAATATTTTATATCCTTAT
Source organism: Viscum album (assembly GCA_963277665.1). Classification (NCBI taxonomy): domain Eukaryota; kingdom Viridiplantae; phylum Streptophyta; class Magnoliopsida; order Santalales; family Viscaceae; genus Viscum; species Viscum album. Next base: position 1,806,763,869 of record OY728146.1, read on the forward strand.
TTCCTAATTTGGAAATAATTCCACATTCATTATTGGTCATTATAAATAGTAACTTTTGGAAGAATTTAATTTCAATGATAAGTGTTAAAATAGGTTAGAATCATTAAAAATAATTTATTAATGTCTCAAATGACCTAATTATTGTTTCTAAATAATATTATCTATTCTTATTTCCACCAAATTTCCTCTTAACTTCTAATATGATCCATTTTGGATCTACTTCGGTTGAATAAACATTAATATATTATAATATATGGAATCATTATACATGTTTCATCTCCATCTCTTACAATGTTATAGACATATCTTCTTTTATACACACATAAATATCTTATTGTATTGGAAAATACCATGTCAAATCCTTTCCTAACAACCCCACCAATTCATTGGTGGTATCTTTTCTATCATAATGTAGTCTATTCAAGTCTTATAGTGTAAGAAACAGGATGTTTCACAATGAAGAGGTATAACTTATAATAGAGTTCATACAATTTTATTTTTTCATTCCCTTATATAAAACTGTTATATCAATAATAAAATTATTAATAAAATATCATAATCATATTAAAATGTCATTAAGATGATTTTTAGTCATTTTACACATCATTTTTATCAAATGTGAAATGAATTTTTCGCCCATGTGTTTGTTTGGATTACCACCTCAATGTAGCAATATGAATCATTTTTGGTCACCATATTTCATGCATGGTTTTTATTATGGATTTAATGATTACATATAATATTAAAAAGTTATGTTGAAATAACATATGAATTATATTTTTTTTAAAAAAATCAATGAATTTATTCATGATGGACTAAATACAAGGGGGTGTTGAATTATAATTTTAAAACATTAGTTTAAAATGTTTTAATGTAAATAATGAAAAATACCACTATATATAAATGGATCATATTCTAACATGGAACAAAGTCTGATTATTATATTGTATCATTATAATCATATTTATGATAATATAAAATTATGAAAATTTCATCAAAATGGTGTTATCGTATTCAGAGTGGATATGATTATATCAATGTAACTAAAATGTAATCCTAGAAGAGTTTATAAAACCAGAGTTAGTAGATCATATTCATGATATTTATGATTAATTAACTATGATTCTGATTCACACCAGATCCAATTAGTCAAAAAGTTTTATTTCATAATGAGAGTCTTTAAGATGTCATCTAAATAAGCTTACACTACAGAATTAAAATAACTTTTATGAAACAATTATATAAATAATAATGTTGTAATAATGAATTATAGTTATTCTAAAAAATGAATAGTTATTTTGAACCTTAATAGTAAGGTGTACTCGTGCATATTATAATGTTATCAATTGTTTTATTCATAAAAACATGTCTATCTTTCCTCATAAATGAATGCCCTTGATTATGAATATTGAAATCTCTATCGGTATATCCCTTGTAGCCCTCGATCCAATGGATCTATTCTATCACACTATCCCCATATTCCGTTGATCATTTAGATCAGATATCTATCTTCTTAGCCTTGGAAGTCCCCAATCGTATTCACACAATCAAAATCACAAATCAATTAGAAAACAATTCTTACAGAGACTACCTGACAAGGATTTATTTATAAAGGTCTATCCCAAAAAGAATACACGATAGTAAGAATATTTTGTTTTCATTTTGTAGACCTTATAGCAATTTATGTAAAAATTGATTCATCCATCAGTGTATATACTTCTTCAAACACTTCCATGGATTGAGTATTTATCAAAAACCCTTAGACAACTCATATTTTCTACACTGATCATATTATCTCTATATATATTGAAGTTACATGGATAGATAGAACATCAATTAATATATAATAATATAACTTTCAACATCATTTTTTACACATTTACATGTTAAAGGTATTACATTATGATATAAATTAGTTTTTCAAAATTAATTTTTTAATTTTTATGAATCTTATGGAATTCCACACATATTTCACTATAATTATCATTATGATTGTAAATATGATGTTTATCAATTATGGTTTGAGTATGACTAAAAATATATTGTCAATTAAATGAAAAGATAGATAATTTTAATTCAATTGTGATAAGGTGGATTCGAATTTTATGGGTACTATACATATTATGATAAAAGTAATGAAGAATGTTAGTATAAATTGAAGAATACTTTATAACTATTTCTATGTATTATAAAAACAATATGTTTTCTAGAAAAAATTCTTAAAATAATTTTAGAGATAAATGTTTATTAATTATATATTGAAGAAAGAGTTATTGATTTCCAAAATAAAACATATATAAAAGTCATAAATTAAATTTTCTCCCAATAATCTACCACTTTATTGTAAAAACAAATTACATCACACAAATAGAAAATATATTCATGAAACATAACCCTATTGTATTTTGATTCCTTTTTAATTATAATTAAGCATTAATAGTTATCTTCCCCTGATCTTATAACTCATCTAAATAAAATGATGAATAAAACTATTCCCACTTAGTCTAGATGCTCCCCAAAATGTTCATATTATATTAATTTAAAAAAAATCACCCTTTCGTAGATATCTCTCTTATGAATGATTTTCTCACACATAATTAAAACATTTACACCATAAGAAATATTATAACACTTTTTTATTTTTACAAATTAATGGATAAATCCATGAAATATGTGAATATGTTTAGAGAAAAGAATATACGAAAGAAAATAATGATGTACATGATCATTCAATCTAATGGAAGGAACATTAAACCAATTTGGTTTTGGAAGACGTTCAACGAATTTGTAAATATAGGAAAAACTCATTCATTTATAATAATTATTAACAAAAAACAACTAGATTTGAAGGGTCATGTTAAAATGAAATTGGAGGAGTAGGTAGAATGGGAGGTTGCTATTCAAACATCTTAGTTCTTGCTATCCCTAGATATGGCGTTTTAGTAATCTATAATGGCCTCCTTTGATCTATCCTGTGAGTTTGATGCTTCTCATTTCAAGGCTTTGGATGGAGCTTCCTCTTCAGGGGTGGCACTAGATTGCGCTCTTAGGGATCAGTGTGTTTATTTCATGGAAGCAATGGGAATATCTCTCATCAGCGCTGAGGGATATGAATTTCCAACATCAAATTTTAAACTACTGGATAGAATTTTTCTCAATGGTTGGGGATGAAGATGTGATGAAGTAGAGAATCAGAGCCTGTAAATTTTTTGTGTTGGGCCGCATTTCATTAGTCAACGGAGATAATCCTTGGAGTAAAATTGATGTTACGGTGAATCTCGTTCAAAGCTGGAATGTTATGGATTTAAAGTTGATCCCAATTGGGAGGGGATTTTTTAACATTTTTCATCATTATGGATGATCTATATGCAGCCTAGAATAATGGAAATTCTATTTCTAAAACAGGTTTCTTTAAATTGTCTAAATGGGATAGAAATTTAACACCTTCACTCAGAGGTAGACAACAACTCATGTACAGATCTGATTGCCTGGTAGCAATTAGTATTACATGAACCCAAAAATCATTAGTAACCTTTATTCTTGTGTGATTACACCATTAAATATGGATAAATATACTATATATGGAAACCTTTTTTCCCATATCTTGGTTGAAGTGAATAAGGAAGAAAAAATTCCAGAGGTTATTCACTTTTAGTAAAATGATCAAAAGTCTAATATTATAATTGAATGTGAGAAGAAACATCCATTTTTTAGTATTTCATGATAGTTGGTAGTCCTTCCACCATCTGTAAGAATTTTCATACGTAGGAGAATAACAAAACTGTTGACAAAAAACTCATAGAAGGTGGTCAGAAGGAATATTAAGATGAGGACTATCACGTCAGAGTAATGGGATCACTCAGGTAAGGATCATCAAGTGAGTACTCAAAAGGATGTTCAAATATCCTCGATAGTACAGGATAATACATATTTTAAAGTTCTGTCTCATCCTCCCTCTAGTGTAGGTCACCCTAGATGATGGTGTTTCTAGTAAGGCTCATATTCCCCCAGCTTCGTAAGATTCTACTGGCAAGAATAAAGAGGTTAATATGTAATGGTGTACACATGATTTCTTAAGATCTGGGATTGTTGTTCTAGGTGGTCCAATGAACAATATAGATCATGATTTGGGTTCCCATGCTACATCATTAAAGCAGGAATCTTCTGATAAATTTTTTGTTGATTTTGAAGGTCCCTTGGGTTCTCAGGATACTACTTTGAACCCACAATCTCCCCTTATAAAGGGTTCCCAATCTACAACATTATTTCATAACTTTTATCACAATAAAGGAACTGTATAAGAGGATGGTCCTTCCACAGGATCACCTATAGGTTCTTATTTATCCTCTATGGGTCAAGCCTTGGGTTCTCATCATGCTACATCAATCTATAATTCTCCCCTTAAAGATGGCTTTGGACATCCTGATTTATTGGTAGTTCAGGGTTTTAGTCTGTAGGAGGAAGTTGTGGTTCTATCCAAAGGTTCACCCATAGCTTTTATAGGATGTGTTTGTTCCATTTATGTTTTAGAATATGTTGATACTCTTTCTCATATGTATTTAGAAAAATTCGTTTCTATTACAGGTATAGTTTAATCCACGTAAATTAGTGTTTCTGAGGATCTTCTGTCAGATTTCGGTGCTTATCTCTGGCCAATTAATAAGGGACCTCTGTCTAGGAAAAAATGGTGTTACATGGATGAAGAGAAGGAATATTTTGAGTACTCTCATAGTTAAAATCCTCATACCTTATTGATTGACACCCCTCCTCTATGTGATAATGAAGCGGTTCGAGAATCTCCTTCTACTGTCAACTCTTTTGGAGATGTTATGGACAGAATGAAAACTAGACTCCTATCTAAGCTGAATATTGGTTATAGAAAATAATTAGAAAAGAAAAGGACTATGATGAAAAAGTATGAAGGGGAGCATAAATTACACCTCAAATACCAAATATATTTTCTCTATTGTAATTGTAAGGGTCTCTCAAACACCACAAGTGTTAATACTTTATTCAGACATATTCATGTTTACAAACCCATGTTTATTATTAACCCAAAATTTCTTTCTCTATGGGGTTTTCTAGTTTGAATAAATATGTTTTCCAACTTGTTTCTAAAACTATAAATTTTTTACAAGTGTATACTCAATGTAGGATTTCTCATGTTTACATGGGTATAGTTATTATTATTAGTGGTGATGAACTGAAGATCTCTAATGCATTTAGGAATCCATATTTAATGATAGTTGCTTCCTTTATCTAAGAAAGAAATATATATCTAGATAGAAAATATTTATGTAAGGAAATTGAGGTTGTTGGGAGTTCTCTCTCTATCCCTTGGTTTCATGTTGTATACATCAACAAAAACCTATCTTCTAGTGTGAAAATGGGGGCTCTCCATTATCATATTTGACATAGGGAGAAAAAATCTTGTGTAGATGGTAATGACTTTATTAAAGTCAGTCTGGTTGGTGATAAAAAACCTAGTATAGAAGGTGTCTTAATGAAATGGTTTCTAGTAAGTTGGATTGTTCTTTTTTTATTTATGTTGATTTGGATATGAGGGACTCAATTTCTCTAGTTTCTATCCATATATTCGCATCATATCATCATCTGATTCTTTCTTGCTTTACAGAGAGGGAGCAGAGTGTTCCCATTACATTTCTTTTAAATAATAATTCGCCCATCTAAAGGTATTGTGATAGTCTTCTTAACAATTTATGGTGAAATTGAAATGGTGGACGGGGTGATCGTTCCTTCCATTTTAAACTAATGATTTTCAAGATGAAAATGAAAAATTGGAGTATGAATGTCTATATTGTGGTAGAGTAAGAGATCTGTACTCTTGAATCTGGCCATATTCAACTTTGAGACCAGGCTAAAAATACTGACCTTATCATGGATTATATCAGTGAAGACAACACCATTTCCAAGTTGAATTCACTCTTATAAATGAAGGAATAATTTCATAAAGAAAACTTCAGAATTAATTTTATTCAGAAGGGGGATAGAAACACAATTTTTTTAATTCTCACTAATGAGTTAGGAATGCCAGTCGGATCCAAGCTTTTCAAAAATATGGAGATCTTCTTATTCATAAAAAAGATTGTATTTTTGATCAAATTGTTGAGTATTACATCAATATCTTCAATGGGACTGATTTAGGGGGCTCTGATGGATGGAATAATCCCTCATATGGTCTCTTCAGATGACTCACTTTTTCTCACTAGTGTTCCTTTAGTGTTTTAGATAAAAGATGTTGTTTTTAGCCTCAATTAAAGAATTTCACCTAGCCTATATTTCTTTAATAAATATATTTTTCAGAATTATTGGGAGGTGATTAAAGGATATATTTGCATGTTTTTTTCTAGTTTCTTTATTTCTATAGTGGTTCCTTAAGTTCTGAATGCTCAATTTATAGCTTTGATTCCTAAGATTGAAAATGCATTTGAAATTCTTCAATTTAGGCCCATTGATTTGTTCAAACCCATTTACTATGTGATCAACAAGGTTATTTAGAATATAAATTACATAATTACATTAAATATATTTTCATGCAAACAATTTTGGTTCATCAAGGGGAGATCTATACAAGAATGCATTTTTTCTTCTTTGGAATGTATCAGCCTGCTTAAAAAAACTGGAAGAGGATGAAAGGTTGTATGAAATATTGATATTAAAATGTCCTTTGAAACATAGGAATAGAATTTTATATATAATTATATTTGGAGTTTTGGTTTCAACAACACCTTCATTAATTGGATTTCCAACCTCTTTGGTTCATTTCAAGTCTCAATTTTGATTAATGGCACTCCAAAAGGCTATTTTAAATGCTCTGGTGGTTTTTGACAAGGAGAAACTCTATTAGAACTACATTTATCCACTATTTAAGATTAACTTAGTTGGTTTATCTCATACATGGTATCACATGGAAGGTTGAAGCCTTTTCATGCATCCAGGTCTCTTACTGCCACACTACATTGTTCTATGCTGATTACATTATTCTATTCCTACATGGGGAGTAAAAGAAACATGAGTGACCTAAATCCACCATTTCAGCACTATGATGGTATCTTAGGGAAAAGTAATTTTTTGGATAAATCCTTTATTTACATTGGAAAGGCCCTCTCTCATTCTCAATATAATAGTATTCTCTCAGAGTCAGGAATCATAGAGGGGGATATGAGTTTCATTATATTGGGGTTATTATTTTTTGGGAATGGTTGATAACTACTTAAATTTCTGAAATTATGGATAAGGTTTATGGGAAACATTCTATTTATAAGGGGAGTTTTTAATCACTATATGGAAGAATCAGTTTGGTTATGGTTGTTATTATTTCTACGCTGGTGAGTTCTTTTATGGATTATAAATGGACTCAAGGGATTATCAATGAGTTAAATGTGTGCATCAGGAACATTATTTTGACTGGTAATATTCTCTTTTAATGTGGGTTTCTATTATATAGATGAATTATGGTATGTCCTTACCCAATTGTGGCATTGGAATGTAGAAAATTGGGTTGTTTAATGATTCACTTCATCTGAGGCTCACAAGGAATCTCAAGCGTGAATGTTTAGATTCATAGGGATTTTTTAAACATAGTTCTATGAAAGGATGAAATTGGGAAGGGATACCTACATTGACTCCTCTATTTGGCTAGCTATTTGATCTTACTTTTATAGTGTCACAGAATTCTGAAGATGTATTTTGAATAAGAACAAAAATCTTAATTTTTGTCTACATAATTTGGTTGGTTTTCCACTTATTGTGGATTTCCATCCCTTATATTCATTCTCTAACATTCAGACATCTATTCATTATATTTAAATACAATAAACCCTCTATGAAAAATAAACTTTTTTCATTGTGGGGAGATGTGATTATTTCTCTTGACATGATTTTTTGATCTAGAAACTCTCTAGAAATGGTTCTTCCAAATAATCCTCTTCTATCACATGGTCATTATAGGATCTCTAAACTATTTCAATTGGATAACTATTTTCAATTAGAATTAGATTATACCCTATTGGTTCACTCTTATTTGGAGGCTTTCTCATTATAGACTACATAATAATAATGTCTTGAAAAAAATTAGTTTCTCTCTCTGTTCTCAGTGTATTTTTTCCATCAACAAATAGAAGTACCAAACAATATCTTTCTTGGTTTCTCTACTATAATTTCTCTATGCAATGATGTTCTGGAATTTTTTTTTGTTCAGTGCTTGTAGTTTTCTGTTTTTGATTCTCTTATACACTACTGAACATATATAAAAAAATCATCCCATGTGAGTACACTTTTTTTGTTTCCTTGGGAAAATGATAGCATACAATTTGAATATGCTAAAATTATGCACTTTTTGAAGGAAAAGAGATTTTATTGAAAATGGTCTTGCTATAGGTCCTGAAAAATATCAAGGATAAAAATGTGATTCAAATGGTTTATTTTAGAAATATCATGAAGGATTTTTTTCATCCATTAAAAGCGGTGAATTTCGGGTAATTCCATGCATGTTAGGTTATTGATTTAGGTCTTCGGGTTTCCTCTACTACCTTGTCAGATCAAAGTTAACATGGATAACACCTTGAAAAGAAACCCCATCCCTTCAGGGTGTGACGCTACCTTATATGATCATCAAGACAATTTAATGTGATGTTTTTATGAATCCTGTACTGTGAAATATTCTTTCAAAGTGGAAAATTTTGGAATTTTAATGTTGTGGATTTTTTCATAAATGAAAGGGTGGAATAATCTCTTTTTGGTAATTGACTCTAGATCCTTGGTACATTCCATTTGAAATTACAATATCCTTATCTCTTATAGTCTTGGAGATATATAAAGGTATTTTCAGAATTCACTTATGAGTTTGAGCTTCATTGTAACTCATGATTTTCTATAGGCCAAAATGGTTTTGCATGGGCTTGCTAAAATTGTCGTTGGTGTGACCCTCACATTGTAAGATGTTCTCCCAGATACTTTAATTTCCATCAATGATGATGATTGTAAAAGATCTCTAACTTTAGACTTTTGTAATATCTTTTTTAAATAAACATATTTTTCATTTGGTCAAGGGATTTTTTTTAAAAACGACTACATTTCAAAGGAAAAATAATTAATCTTTATCTTTCAAGAAGGATATCACCACCATCATCAACTTTTTAAATATATTTCATTATTCTAGGTGAATTTATATCAGATTATCTAGAGAAAACAATTTCTCCTCTAGGATCCAATTTTTTTCTTCAAAAACATCATTCATATTCTTTCGAATGATGATTTCATATTTTTAAACATTAATTTTTCAAATATTTATTCCTATGTTTTTCATTTACCCATTTATTTCTTTTACATCATGACTCTAAATATCAGCCATAATTTTTTATTACACTACATATAATAGTATTTCCTCTATGATTTTTGATATTTCAATGAAGAAAAATTTTATTTCATTCTTGTACATCATTAATTCTTCAAGGTCCATGATCCTGATATCAACATCATGAGACCATTTATCAACTAGGTCTTATGGTTTTTTATGATCTTGAGTCGTATCTGAAATATATTTATCTATAGCCACATTTCATTTTATACTATTACATAAAGCATTGATAGACTCCAATTTTTGAATATGATATTCATGAATTAAATCAATCTGGGATTTAAATATGGGAAAATAGTGAATATATTCATAAAATCTCTATAAATATTAAAAAATATAATGTAATTATTAATCATTTATTATTCCCACTAAACCATATTTTTAAATCTCAGATAGTTGTGTATGAGAGGAGATGACTTCAATTTTTTTATCTTTCTTTTTTTAACCTTCATTGAAATTAAATTTCAAATCCTTATCCATATTTTTATGCCTCTGGGATGAGGACTCTCGACTACTAGAAATGTGGGGAACTTTTGATTCTTTGGACTATGATCCTTTTGTTTTTGGTTCTCTAAGGATAAAATTTTGATTGAACATGATTATTATTTTATTTATGAAAATCTATCACACAAAATGAATTTATTTATATCTTTATTTTCATTATCCAATTCATCATCTACATCATCCCCATATTCTACTTCTTCATGTTATTTATTGGTGACATTCTTCTACCATTTATTCTTAATATTCACTTACTTAATAAAAACTATTATTCTATCCAAATCAGTATATTTATAATATATCAATTACTATAGAAAATTCCTCCGTCTCATTGAAAAACGCATCATTGAGCTGATCTGATTTTCATAAATAACCATTTCCTACTAGTAATGATTATGATGGTTTTGTTGATCATGGTGATGTATTGATTCGTGAACAAAAATAATATTTCATTTATCATCATCTAGTGGAATATTTTCATTAACAACATTGGTTTCATTAATATATAATTTATAATTACAAATTGTTATATCATATAGTGTTGTGGATAAAAAAAATTTCACACAACCTCAACACCATTCATCAATGAATCTGTAATTTTTTGATATTTAAATTCCGTATTCATTATATTTTAAATGGATTTTTAATAGGATTTAGGAACCATGTAATATAAATTTTTTTAATTTATCTAGGTCGAGTCTCATTATTGGATCTCATTATTTACTTTTGACCTTATTCATTCTCTAATATTTATATATTTCATTGGGGAAATGCTTATGTTTCTTGGTTTTCTATGTCTCTAAAGATTTTACCTTTCAATTATTTTCATTATGACCCTAAAAATCTCATTCATATTAATTTAAAATATATGATTCTTTTACTTATGATGTACTATCCTGAGGATTCAAACAAAATCATTAAACATTCATCAAATTGAAACATCATACGTTTGATCGTATCATCAGTGAGGAAATGAATATTTTCTCTAAAATACATACATTTGTCTTATATTTTTAAATATTTCATACATTCATCTATAAAAATTATTTTCAAATTCTAAAAAATTAAAATTTGAAAATTCATTAAGTGATACATACATTTCTATATATTATTAGAATATATTTCCCCAAATTATTATTCCTTATGTAAACCAAATAATCCAAAATGAAGATTCCATATAATTTTATGGCATCATGATCTCCCTTACTCATTTTTATAAACACTTTCAGAAAAAGATAGAGGACACTATTATATGGTGATTTATTTGTATCTTTTCTCCTCACTCCATATTCTATGACTATATTAGGAAAATATTTTTCAATATTTTCATTATTAAAATTACTCATAGTGTTACATTGTTTGTTAGATGGTAAATAGAGTCTCTTTATGATGAAATACTTATAAATTCCATAGATTCATTATATGACATATTATGAGTTCTTCCATAAATTTTGAAATAATTTTTTTATTATCCTTCCAAAATAAAGAGACTTATGGGATCATCAAAATCGCATTCAATATCTAAATAATATAAGTTAATATTGGAATTTGATTATTCAACACATAAAGACTTCTATCCTTGAAATTAAAAAATTCAACTCAGTGAAGAATAAAACACATCATAAAAGGATTTTACCATTAACCATTCCTTGATAAAATTCTGTTTGAGGAATTCATTAATAGGTTCAATCGTATTTGGAATTGATTCGGCAGAATTGAACATGAAACTCTTTTCGGACTCGGAGGCTTCATCGATACTGCACCTCAAGATATAATTCTTGAATCAATAGATGTAAGACAAGAGATGGTACCAACTTATATAGTAATTATGGGGAGATAGTTGACCTCCAGAAAATAGATCAAATTTCTTATGTTAAATCCATACTGATCTTTTGGTAGAAATATATCAGATTTTTAATAAAAATTAACTCTTGAGGTTTAAAAAAATATCACATTCTGTTGAATGTGATTATGAAAATAAAATATTTTTTTAAAAAATAAAAGATTATACGTAATCGAAATGAAATTATAAAAAGAATAATTTTAAATAATTTAAACAAAATTGTACAAAAATTAAATGAATGGAGATTAAATTTGGATGTTGGGGAGTGTCATTAGTATGGAAAATATGTTCTCCTTGATTTTTATTAACAACAATTATGAAGTAATATTAATAAATTTTTTCAAAATTATAAATAAGTTTAGTTTTTTTGAACAAAATCATTTTATTAGTCTTTAGAATTATAAATAGGAACTGATATAATAAACATATTAAAAAAATATGAATCATAAATATTTTGGAAGTGAAAAATCTGGAATGTTCGTATTATTTTTTGAGTCTGACATATATTTTGATAAATCTAACTCCCAAAAAAATTGTGTTTGAAAACCTGAATTAGAATTTTGTATAGAAAACAATTTTTTTAAATTTTTTTAAAATTAAATCTCATGAACTCCCCCTTTGAAAAATATTATCTTATTTTTGGAAGATTAATAAAAAATAAATATTTTTGAATAATCACTTTACATTGATCATTCATAGGTTATGTTTAATTTATTCAAATCTATAAACAGTTAAGGGTTTTATAAAAATGTAAACATGTTGTTCATTCTTTTGGAGGAATTGTAAAATGATAACTCATTTTAGTTTTTGGAATATAAGAATGTGATGCCTTATATCTATGTGTTCTAACTATTATGATGTACATGGTTCATACATAAAGTAATGACACTACTGTTATCACATATTATATTAGTTTTAGTAAAAATTATGCCTTAGTCAATGAGTGTATTTTGTATTCACAATACTTGATCACAAAAACATCCAGGTGAAACATATTCGGCTTCATTAGATGAATCCGATAGTGAGTATTGTTTCTTAAAAGGATATGAAATTATTTAATCTCTTATTCAATGACATATTCTTTAAGTTCTTTTCCTATCCATTATACAATGACCAAAGTATGAATCCAAAAATAAAATTACTTCAAAATCAGTTCAAGAAGAATATAAATGTTATAAATACATGGTTCCTTTTAGATAAAAAAAAAATCATTTTGCAGATTATAGATGGAATTCCATGGGATTGTCTTCATATCTTGTTCATAAGAATATAAACAGCAATACATTTGGTTGACAAGTAGTTAAGTAGTGTAGACTTCTAATCATACATATAAAAGGTGTTCGATCAACTATTTCCAAGCCTCATCAAGATCATGTGTATTTTGGGTACTACTGGGAGTACTAAATCTTTTAGTATTTTCATATAAAAACATTTTAGGAATAAATTTTTTATACTTCTGTTGAGATATATAAGTACCTTTTTGTTTTTTAACAATTTGGAAATGATTATTTTGACTCACCCATTCTACTCATCTCAAACTCATATTTGTTAAGAACCATAAAAAATTTGTTAATTAATTTTGAGTTGTTACAACTATAATGTCATCAACATTGATTTGTGAAATTATAATGTTATTGTTTGAATTATTTATAAAAAGTGTATTGTTTTCAGCTCCCATAACACATTTCTTTTGAAAAAAAACATTTTAACCTATCACTCGAAGCTCCAGTGTCTTTTTTAAGATCCTATTATGACTTGGTATGTATATAAATGTATTCAGGATGTTTTTATTTTCAATCCTAGGGTGTTTTTCAACATAAACTTCTTCCGAAATGTATCCATTATGAAAATAAAACATTGCATCTTCATGATAATATATCTAATTAATGAATGCTGTAAAGTCGAATAGAATATTAATATATTGTAATTTTTTTCAGTTCATATTTTTTCATAATATATTACTTCTTGTTGGTTATAAATATTAAAAAAATATCTTTCTTTATTTCTAATGATTTTTAAATTTTAATTATATTTATTTTGAAAACCCCATTTACTCTATTTACATTGTCTTCTTTATGTTTATCAACCAAAGTACAGACATCGTTTCTCTCTAATTAATTTAACTCATATTTAATGTTCTTAATCCAATTATTGTAAAATAAATTCTCATCAGGTTTTTTATTTCAAATTAGGAAATAAAATCAAGATGATATATTTCTTTTCTTAAGGAGTTATATTCTTAATAGGTTGATCGAAATCACCAATGATATTATCAGAAGGATGATTCCCAAGAAAGAACTGACATAGGAATTTGAAAACATATACATAAACATAATGAAGAAAATTTCCTTCACTAAATACTTCATAAAATATTTTTTGACTATTATATTTATTAAAATAATTTTCTAACAATGGGAGAAAATCTATTTTTGTACAACTTTTGAAGTTATTGATTGGGATTGTTTAAAAGAAAAAAGGCCATCATAATGAAATTTAACATTTACTATTTCATCAATAGTACATGTATTTTTATTAAAAACAACATGACATAGAAGTTGTGGAATATTATAAAAACATACCTTTATCAATTTTTTTTGTGAATTTATGTATGTTATCTTTCGTATTGATGATGAATACTTTTCATCCAAATAATCGTATGTGATAAACTTTATGTTTTTGGACTGTCCATAACTCATGAGGCGTTTTATAAAGAAATGTCCTTATAAAACAAAAATTATAGTATAAAAAGTCCTATTACCCCACTTTATCCAAAAAAAAATATTATAATTTTATTATTCACTTAACCTAGTTGTTTTTATTTCTTGAATAATACGATTTATTCTTTAATAATCAATAGTTATCCTAGCACTTTTATAAGATGAAAAGTCTTTTGTAATGTATATCTTACTACTATGAATTTTGAAATAGGAACATCCAAATTATCTACCCTGATCAATATGAATTTTTATTAATGTAATGTTTTTATCATTTTTAGTATTCTCTAAAAAAATTTAAAATAAACATAGGAATTTTATTTCATTTCTAGAAAAAAAGTATCAAGTGTATCTAGTGTAATCATAAAAAACATTACTTAATATATTCCACCAATACGTCCAATTTTCATAGCACTAAATAAATCCATGTTAACTAACTATAAATAATCATAATTTTAGATTTTACAAATTGATTTAAAACTATAGTTCTTTTGATTAACATATTAACAATGGTAACAGTCTTTTGAATAATCAAACCTACGTTCCGGTAGATTGGTAAGAAGTCTTTTAATACTCAATATACATTAGTTTATAGGGTTAAAATGTCCTAAACGTATATTTTATAATAGATATTGTATTTTATATTTCACAATGACAACTCATGTCTTTGATCAATAGGTCTTGTATGTTATTTTTGTAAACCTTTTAATGAAAATTCGCAGAAAGAATGAATCCAACCATGGGAATGTGTACAACACATCTGTTATTTATAAAATACACTAGGAAGCCTTCATATCATAATTTTATTTTATCTCATAAGTTTTTCCATAATACCATATACAAATAAAACATTAAAAACTAAATATTTTAAAAGAAGAACACAATTTTCTTTTAATAATAATATATGATTGATCATTATATCCAAAGGTAACTTTTATGCCTTTCCACGTGTTAATATTTTCATAAAAATATTCTTTTCCATTCATATGTGTATGAAAACCACTATCCATGTAACATGTGTTTTTTTTATTGTATTTCCATTGTTTTCCATAAATCAAAACAATTATACTTTTAGAAACCAAACCATTTTGGGTTGTAAAATGTTAGAAAATAACAAATTTGGTATCCAAATTTTTTTTAAAAAATGGGTTTTTTGAAATCCATTGCATTTATTTTTATGTTACAAAAATGTTTTATTTCAGTGACCATGAATTTGGCCTTTTTAATAAAAAGGGTTTACTTTTCAGAAAAAATAATTGTTATTCAAAACCGGGTTTTGATGGGAATATGACATTTCCATACCTGTTGCTTGAGGAAAGGTTTTATCTATAACTCGTTTAAAAAAATTTCTTTGGAATTAGTGTATTTTTACTCATTATTTCATAATAAAGATACATCAGAATTTAGTTTACTGAATAAATTCTTATCCTTGAATCTATTAGTTTTAGAAGTGAGTTTTGTTTCAATAACAGCTTTTTATAAATTAATTTTTCAAAATCATTAGAATGATTATTATTTAAAAACAATTACTTGATTTTATGAAATGGTATAATTTTCAAAATATTTCTTATCAATATCGTTATAAATATCTAATAATTATTTTTCACAACATTTTTACTAGAATTTTGGTTTTAATGTTTTTTACTAACATTGAAATTTTATTATTCTAATTTTTTAGCAAAGGGAGAATCTTTATCACATGAAGGTGAGTAATTATTTTCACCTATTGAATAATATTCCTTACACATGGGTTTTGAATTATCCTAATCATTATAATTTTTCCTTGGGGAGAAAATACCTTAGTATTTACATATTTGTATGTTTTCCATAAAGCATAAATTTTCAGAAGGTAAATAATATTAAATACAATATTTAGAATTTTCATTATTTGAAGATTTATCTATAGTGTCTCCTCAACTAGAAATCAATTAATAATTAAATGTTAGTAAATTTTTTCCTTTGGACATATAATACCATTTCTTATTCCTATAAAAATTAATTTCCATCTACCTGTAATTTTAAACATTGTATCATCATTTCTTATGTGTCCAAATTTCATATACTCATAACAAGTAACATAAAAATCCTTCTTTTAATTCTTGTCCTTAATAATTTCTTTATTATGAATCTATGAGTATTAAATAAAAACTATCTTTTTTATCCATCTAGAAACATTATCTAGTTCTTTCTCAAAATTTTAGAAACACTAGAATCATATTGGATAACAACTATCTTCTTTTTGGAAGATTTAACCAATTTTTCAGATATTTGAAATCTATTATGAAATGTAGTAGTATTGAAAGAAACACATCTATAATTTTCTTGGAATTCTCTTCATCTCTATGTAATATACCCTCATACTGTATATGAGTTATTATTAATTCGTAAATGGTAATATTATAAACATTCCTTATTTTATGAACAATTTTTCATTTGGATTCCCATCTATTTGGCATGATATCTCTAATATAATCAATGATAATGTAATCGTATATTAAATTTTCACCAATATATATTATAAAATTTCAATATCTTGATATTCATCTCATATCATGGATATCCATGTTACAACAAAATCCAATGTACTTAAGTGAGTAACATCAAACCACTTCAAAATAATATTTTTTTGTTCACAAGAGGAAATATTTATATATATTCTTATTATCATAGAACAAGGAAAATTCTTTGTAATATTTTTATTAAACTAATATTATATATTCTTATTTTTAGTAATGGAACTAACATAGTTATTAGGTATTTTATAATCACATAAACGAATGGGAAACTTTTCTACTCTTTGGTTGATCCCAAAATCCATATTTCTTACCCCCCATTATTTATAATCAACAACATCAAAAATTTATTGTCGATTAGGGTTGATATTATAAATGGACACAAAATTATGTCCTTTTATCTTTTAAAAATATATTCAAAAATTATTTTTCACAGGTTATATTAGGGTAAAAAAAATATTTAAAAACAAAAACTCTATAAATGAATTTAAACAAACATAAAAAGTAGTTGAAGATAAATGTTTAGAAAGTATATAATCAATGGAAACCTTTTATGATACCAAATATTTGGTAAAAATGTGAATTATATTGTTATAGGACTGAATAATTTTTTTCATGATGGACTAAATACAAGAATGGGGTGAATTAATTTTTTAATAAAAATAGTTTAAAAGGGTTTAGAGAAAATAATTAACAATACCTATTTATGTAAATGGTTCAGAATTGGTCTTGGACCTCAATCCGAATATATGAGAGAATTGTAATCATCTTTTTTATGATAATATCAGATTATATAAAATCTTAATAAATTCATTGTCTTGTACTTAGAGTGGATATGACCATATTAAAGTAAATTAAATATAATCACAAATGATTCGATAAAACTAGAGTAAATGTATCATAATGAAGATATGTAAGATTAATTCAGTAGGATTATAATTCAAAACAAATATGATCAGTAAAATATAGTGTTTTTATTTTAATGTGATTCATTACAATAACATCTAAATTACTATAAATATCATATTTATAATAACAAGTAAGAAATAATTAAAACATAATCCATGATGTAATAATGTCTTAAGTTATTTAAAAAAAATTCTCGTTTTTACATTAATTTTAATGTATCCAGAAACCTTTTATAAAATAATTCCTTGTTTATTTACTTACCAAAATATATGAATTTTCTTATAAAGGGAATCCCAAGATTAAGAAGATTGGATTCTATGTCTGTCTACCCGTAGTAGACATCGTTCATATGGATTAGCTGTTTCACTCTATCCCTATGTTCCATCTATCAAGTATATCATATCTATATCTTCCTAACCATGGGAGTCCCCGATCATATTTACACAATCTGATGCACAATGAAATTAAAAATAAATCGTTATGGAGTAAACACCATAAGGATTTATCAAGAAAGAATCTCACTAAATTAATTCGAGAGACTAAGAACTAGTTATTCATACATTGTATACTTTTGAAAAATCATGATAAAAATGGAATCATTCTCCACAGTATAGTATTTATTAATCATTTTTAATAAAATGGTATTTATAGGTAACCTATCCAGCGATCATATTTTCTCCAACAATTATATTTCCTCTGAGTTAGTTGAAATGAATTAGATTCTTGTTTCATCAACAACTATCACAAATAAAAATGATGGATGTTGTTTTATATTAAATCATTATAGTAAAAAAGGTAATCCATTACAATAAGAATCAGTTTTCTATAATCAAAATTTAATCATAGTCAATTAAAAGGACATTATTACAAATGTCATTATGATATTTGTCTAATTAAAAGGTTTTTGTCAGTATAAAGACAAGAATCATCATTTTAAATATAATTTGATAAGGTGAATCATATTTTAGAAAATTCCTAATTTTTTTGATAATTATTATTTACAATGTTAGTATCAATTCATGATTACATTAGATCTATTTTAAAGTATGGTAAAAAATATGTGTTTTCTAAAAAAACATTCTTGAACAAATTTAGTACATAAATTTTAGTAATTATGTATCTAAGAAAGTGTTATTGATTTCCAAAATAAAGTGAATATAAAAGACATTACAAAACAATGGAATCATTAATTTAATTATTCTTCTTGTATTTTAATATATTTTATACATTATTTCCATCCCTTTCATTGAAAAAATATAATGTTTCTCATTCATACATGTGGATTGGCACCTCCATAAAACAACATTATTCATTTTCCTTTCTTTACATGGATTTTAATAGTTAGATATTCAATAAAAATATAGGATATTTATGATATAATTAGTATTTCATAATGATAAAATATTATTTATCTTTTTTTATTTTTTTGTTACATGATTAAAATAGAATTTATGTATACATTGGATAACTTTCTAGATGAATGATGTAATTCAATTTTATTCCTTTTATTTGATGATTGTAAATATTTATATAATAAAAATATATTATATTTATATAATTATTAAAATTACATATATTTTAAAACAATGAGAGGGGTTTATGGACTATAATTTTATATCCAAAAAATAGGTGAAAAATTAAACACTTAAAACATGAAAATGATAATTTAAATAGTTAATTACTTCTAAATTACTTTCACAGTGATATATGTGTATCATATACGATTTAATATGTATTTATATGGTTCAAATAGAGAAATATTATAAATTTGCGTTAATTTTAAATTTAATTATACTACATAAAATGCATATTAGACAAGAGGTAAGGTTTTTTTTATAATCACATTTATTTTCATGTTTTTATATTATAAATTTCAGTTGAAATATTTTACTAGATATTATACTTTAAAAAAATATTTTTTTCTCCTCTACTAATTCATATATTATTATTGATTTATTTTTATTATTAAATATTTAGTATGTAAAATGATCTAGATTATTTTATCAATATATGCCTTTATTTCATCATTGATTGAGAAAAATTATATTCCATATCTATACAATTCAAAATTAATATTTAAAACTTATTACA